>OX421974.1:66841987-68041987 GCA_949128135.1 Parasteatoda lunata
TTTATAACAAGTTTTTAAATGTTTTTAACAATTAATCAGTTAATTGGAGTTTGTTAGTTTCTGGATGGTTTTGTTATCTTTGACTATTAAAGAGGATGTTTCATTGCATATAGTTTTATTTAACGTCTTACATTCCCATCACCGAAACCTATATACAATTGGTGACCCGTGAACGAACACGTATATTTCTGTTTCTGCAAACTGCATTTGGGAAATTCTACTAGCCCATGAATTACGAAGAGATGCTGGTACATTGCAAGTTTTAAAATTCTTGGTAAGCCGTGAGTACGAATTGCTTCTATTGTGGGACTTATACATTAATAAAAAATGCCCGAATCTACGGAAACTGCTGATCAACAAGTTGCTCGTGTCACTGTGAAGCCGCCACCTTTTTGGAGAGCCAATCCCGAATTGTGGTTCAGACAAATTGAAAGTCAGTTCACTCTTGCCGGAGTAACTACAGAGTCTACGAAGTTTCACCACGTAGTTTCTGCTCTACAACCGGAGGAACTGGCGATTATCAGCGACATTGTTATCAGTCCACCTGTGGATGAGCCGTTCACTGCACTTAAAAAAAGATTGTGCACTCAATATGCTGAATCTGAAGCTCAACGCTTAAGGGATGTGATTTCGGGAATGCAACTTGGTGACCGCCGTCCTTCAAGGCTGCTTCTGGAAATGCGAAATAAAGCCGGTACAACAATTAACGACAAGCTTCTTAAGTCTTTATTTTTGCAGAGGTTGCCTACTAATGTTCAACAGATTTTGGCAATTTCCAACGACAATCTGGACAAGCTGGCGGAGATGGCGGATGGTATTATGGCTACAACAACTAACGCACAGTCAGTCAGCGTAGTTGCTGGTTCGACGGATCAGACGGATTTACGGTCTTTATTGACAGAGATCACAGCTCGTCTCTCACGGTTGGAAGCCCGTACAAGTGACCGGTCAAGAAGTACTAGTCAGAAACGCTCCACTAGCCGAAGCAGACAGTCTGCAAATTCACAGTATTGCTGGTATCATAGGGTATTCAAGCAACGAGCGACAAAATGCCGACCTCCATGTTCGTTCCAGCCGGAAAACTGCTGAGGCCGTCATCCCGTCAAAAGGGTGACGGCGAGGCGATGATTCAGCGGATTTATCTGACGGACAAGTCTACATCCTCACGTTATCTCATCGATACGGGAGCTGACGTCTCTGTGATACCTCGTGTTGCCTATGCATCCAGTGACCATTCTTCACAGATGAAATTGTTCGCCGCAAACGGTACGACCATTCCAACGTTTGGCCAACGCCTGTTGAAATTAGACCTCGGACTCAGAAGAGAGTTCAGCTGGCCTTTTATCATCGCTGCCGTGCCTCAACCAATTATCGGAGCTGACTTCTTACGCAATTTTGGTTTATTAGTCGACGTCAAAAATGCTGCAGTAATTGATCCTTTGACCAAGTTGCAAACAAGAGGTACCCGGTATGCTGGGATTACTTCAACGGTAAAGGTAATTTTAGAGAATTCTAAGTTCCACCAGTTGTTGTCAGAGTTTCCTTCTCTGATTAGGTCAGGTGTCACGCCAAGAAAGGTTAAGCATGAAGTAGAACATTGGATAGAGACAAAAGGACCGCCTATTTTTTCTAAACCTCGACGTTTATCGCCAGAAAAGTTGAAGGCTGCAAAGCAAGAGTTCGAGTTTCTGGTAGCATCAGGGGTTTGTCAGCCTTCCAAGAGCTGTTGGGCAAGTCCGTTACACATGGTTCTAAAAAAGAATGGCGACTGGCGACCGTGTGGTGATTTTCGTCGTCTTAATGGTGTGACCGTGCCAGATAGGTACCCTGTTCCCCACATGCAAGACTGTTTTCAGGTTTTGGAAGGTAAAATGATATTTTCTACCTTGGACCTAGAAAAAGCGTATTATCAGATTCCAGTGCGCAAAGAAGACGTGCCAAAGACTGCAGTAACAACGCCGTTTGGATTGTTCGAGTTTTTGTATATGCCGTTTGGATTATCAAATGCTGCCGCAACTTTCCAACGCTTCATTCATCAAGTCTTGGGTGAGTTCGAATTTTGTGTACCTTATTTTGATGACGTATTAGTAGCTTCGAAGAACGAAGAAGAACATTTAATTCATTTAAAAAGAGTTTTTCAACGTTTTGCTCAATATGGTGTAACACTCAACGTAAGCAAATGTGTCTTGGGACAGTCTTCAGTTGAATTCCTAGGGCATTGTGTTACGGAAAAGGGTATTACTCCGCTTCCTGATAAAGTTTCTGCAATTGCTAATTTTCCTCAGCCAGTTACAATTAGAGAGCTGCGTCGATTTCTTGCGGTCTTGAATTTTTACAGAAGATTCATACCGAGAGCTGCCCACACTCAAGCAATTTTGAACGAATATTTAAAAGGTGCTAAGAAAAATGATAAAAGCGTGATCAAGTGGTCGGAGGAAGCAGTTGCTGCGTTTGAGAAGAGCAAGAAGGAATTGGCGAATTCAACAAAGCTGTACCATCCTGTCATGAATGCACAGTTGGCGATGGTGGTAGACGCTTCAGATGCTGCGATGGGTGCTGCTTTGCATCAGCGGATCGAGAAAGAGTGGCAACCGCTTGGGTTTTATTCAAAGAAGCTCGCACCATCTCAAAGAAAGTACAGTGCTTACGACAGAGAGCTCTTGGCTGCATACATGGCAGTCAAATACTTTCGGCATATGGTAGAGGGTCGACCGTTTACTATCTACACTGACCACAAGCCGCTGATATATGCCTTTAAACAAAAAGAAGATAAGTGTTCGCCAAGACAATTACGTCATTTGGATTTTATTGGCCAATTCACTACGGATATTCAGCACGTGAAGGGAATAGATAACGTGGTTGCAGATGCGCTGTCCAGAGTAAGCATTGCTACCATAGAAACACCTTCCCACATAAATTTTCAAGAAATGGCTAACAACCAAAAAGGTGACCAGGAACTAGCCGAAATTTTAGCTCAAACCGGTAACTCATCTTTGGTACTTCAACCATTCGTAATTGGTGATCCTGGTGTGGAGCTGCTTTGTGATGTATCAACCAAACGTATTCGACCATTCGTACCCGAAGTGGACAGAAAAAACGTTTTTTCCAAACTGCATTCTATTTCACATCCAGGTATTAAAGCTACTATAAGGTTGGTGGAAGAGCGATATGTTTGGCCTGGTATAAAGAAAGATGTTAGGATATGGGCTCAGCAATGCTTGGCTTGCCAACGTTCTAAGGTGACACGTCACACTCAGAGCAAGCTTGGTACATTTGTTCCACCAAATGCCAGGTTCGAGCACGTGCACATCGACATCGTAGGTCCCTTGCCGCCATCAGAAGGTTTTCGCTACTGTCTTACTTGTGTCGACCGTTTTTCCAAGTGGCCAGAAGCTTACCCGCTCGTAGATATAACAGCCAAATCTGTTGCTGAGGTTTTCTATGCTGGATGGATTGCTAGGTTTGGAATACCTCTACGAATCACAACAGACCAGGGGACACAGTTCGAAGCCTCACTGTTTGATGCCCTGACTAAGTTCCTGGGTTCGGCCCGTCATCGAACAAGTCCTTACCATCCCGCAGGAAATGGCCAAGTGGAAAGATTTCACAGACAGATGAAGGGAGCGATTAGAGCATACAGTACAAGTCAGTGGACCAGAGTTTTACCTACCATACTTTTAGGTTTTAGAGCTGCATGGAAGGAGGACTTGCAAGCAACGACAGCGGAAATGGTTTATGGAACTCCGATACGACTGCCTGGAGAATTTTTATGTCCGTCTACAGGTACAGCGGATCCCGCAAACTTTGTGGGAAAGCTAAAAGAGACCATGCAGGAGTTGCTGCCAGTAAAGTCCAGACATCAGGGTCATAGAGCAGTTTTTGTGAGTAAAGATCTTTCGTCGTGCAGTCATGTTTTCCTGAGGACCGATGTCCTGAAAAAAGGCCTGCAGCCACCATACGAGGGTCCATTTCAAGTACTGAGTCGAGGGGAGAAGGTTTTTAGGATTCTTATTCATGGCCGAGAGAGTGCGGTAAACGTGGATCGTCTAAAACCTGCTTATGTATCACGAGATGAACAGGACATATTTCCTAAAAGCGAATCAACAGCTAGGAGCGAATCTACAGAGGAATCTACTATCCCAGAGCCTGGTGACATGCCAAAAGAGGTTAAGACACGACCAGGCCGTCGAGTTAAGTTTCAGGGAAAGTATCAGCAATGAGCTGGAAAAGTCTCGCTACCGCTGGTAGGGGGCTACTGTAGAGGCTGTTGGTTGCGACAGCTGATATAGCATTAAATCCGAGGTAGAAGGATCGAGGATTGGATCGAAGACCGAAGGTACGAGGATGAACCGGAATAGTTCCTACGCGGATGAACACCGGCGGAGGAGCACAACCGGCGGCCACGACTGAGAGTGAAGAGGCTGATGTCGAGTACTTAAGAGGATGACAGTTGCCTTCGAGGGTTGTTGTTCAGCGTCCGAGACTTCGCCACGATATTTCGTTTTCTACCCGGTGACGCCCACCTGTAGTTTGAGATGTTTACAATTGAAAGTTAAAGTTTTAATTGATTTTTATAACAAGTTTTTAAATGTTTTTAACAATTAATCAGTTAATTGGAGTTTGTTAGTTTCTGGATGGTTTTGTTATCTTTGACTATTAAAGAGGATGTTTCATTGCATATAGTTTTATTTAACGTCTTACATTCCCATCACCGAAACCTATATACACCTACTTTAGATCAGATGTCCCGCTCATCATAATAAAGATTTATTTATATTTAATATATTTTGGCTTAATATCATTGCTCGAGGTCAACTCCTGATAGTCAAAAAATACCATAATCATCAACTTTTTCACTGGTACTTATCCCTTTCCATGGGCCCTAATAATTTACTATTTCTAATGAACTTATATTAGGTATTTTGGTACAAATATTAATATGTTTAATACTGATTAAAAGCACAAATTAGCATTGGCGTCAATATTAGTATGGCGTTTTTCACGGTCCTCAGTACCTTTTCTCTATTTATCCTTTGCACTCGAAGGTGCAAAGTAAACCTTAAAATACCACCATTGGCGTCACAATAGCATCATTGGCGTCCCAATAACATCATTGGCGTCAATATTAGTACAAGGCTTTTTATGGTCCTTGGTACCTTTTTTCTATTTACCCTTTTTAAAACCTCTAAAAACCTCTGGCATCATAAATTACCTACAACTCTTTGCATTTTAATATTTAATAACCTCTTTATTTAATTGACTGCAGGTATTACATGGAAACGGATTTCGCCTAGCAAATTCTTAGTGGTTGCGTCCGATTATTTTAATCTAGATTATTTTATCCCAAGTGCAAATGATTAATTTAGCTCTTTGGTAATTTTTTTTTTAATTCGATTTGTATCTATTGCTAAAATTAATTACATTTAATTCTTGAAAACAAAATGTTTTTGTCTTGACTTTAAAAATACAAATTCAGTGGTGTCAAGTCCATTGCTTCCTTCCAGAATGCATGCTTATCATATGCTGAAAAGGTAAGGCCTTTTTAAAAATGTATAAAGTTCCCAAATGGTCGGTACATTTTTCTTTCTTACCACATTTAAAAAAGGAAATATGCACTATGTCCTCCAGTGAATTTTCTATGCAACCTTCATTTGAAGGAAAATAAAATAACTATCCATTTCAATAACTGTCTCCATCTTTTACTCTGCGCATGAGAATGTGAAAAAGTTTAATTTGTTACTTTCCAAAAAAATTTTCGATTTCCTCTGGATTTATTATAAAATTTCTTCTGAAATATATTTCTTCATATTTATTTTGGCAAATATTTTAGAAATATTTCAAAACGCTACAGATGGTAAAATATTGATGTATCTGGGCGATTCTGCTTTATTTGCAGCAGTGTGGTATTTCATTATTATTAGTATTATTTTTTATAATTATGTTGTGTGGAAATTATCACTTTATTGTAAATAAATTTAGAAATATATGTGTCGCAAGCAAATTTATAGGAACGACACTTTCAATGCAGCAGTTATTTATTGGAATGTCCCCTGAAAAAGTATTAGAGATAATTTTATGTCAATTATTGTCAAAATATTCAAATATTTGTTTGACAAAATAAGTTAGAAAATAAATTTTCTGTAAAAATAAAAATGTTTTCAAGCTTCAACCAATCACTATTGAGATGAATTAGAGAAAAATAGAGTTTAATATAATTGGAAATAAGAAGAAAAAGTTTAAAAAAAGCTGCCGCTGTCAAAGGCGATGCATTCCTATCAGAATAAAATACTCTTATACCCCCCTCCCTTTCTTACCGACAGCGATATGTTCCATCAGAGTTTAGAAATTACATTTTTTCCCCTGTCCATCTTTGACATTTAAAGTAAGTAGTTTTTTTTTTTTAAACTTATTAAATAAATACTCTTTTTTTTCGTACAGTGAAAAAGAAAAAGAAATAACTCTAATAAGCATTTTATTGTTTTTTGTTTTCTGTTTCAGATTTTAGATAATTTCATAACACTGATTTCAAATCTGAAACCGGTTTCTCTCTCCAATCTACAGTTTTTTTTTTTTAAAAATTGCATTTTTAATCTATTTTTTGTTGAAATGTTCCTGTTTAGAAACGTTATATGTAACAGGAGGTTGAATAAATATTTCCACAAACTTCTTGGGGAGTTAAGACACATCATAAGAATTAGAAGTACATAGGAACCAGTACGAAGAAATGTCGGGGTGCACGCCTAGGGGCTCTTCCTTTTATGGTCTGTTCAGAAGCACACGAAAAAACAGCTCATCATAAGAAAGCACCCCTATCGGCGTATAACGAAATTTCCGGACATAGGTTTCTATTCATTTTTAATCTTGATGATGAGCTTTGACTCTCAAGAAGCTTATCGTAACACTTACGAGATCTCCTGTTCATTTTTAAACTTGTACATTTCGACAAATATCAGAATGAAAATGAGATTTTAAAAAAAAGCTGCAGCTTTAAGAGTAAAACTAATTTCAGATTTGAAGTCCCCTCACCCGAATTAAGCAATTAAGCTTATCTGAATAATTGCAAGAAAAAAAATCCGCAATGAATCAGTTTTAATCAACACTGTGTAATTAAATAATTTAAATTAGGTTGCATTATTAAATTAAACTAGACGTGATTAAAGATTAAAAGAGCATATAAAGACGTGAAAAGTTCCGTCTCAACGTGAAAAATTTAAGACGTGAAATTTCCAACTCATCAAAATACAGATTAACCGTATATTTCATTATTTATCATTTGACACCAAACTTGTTGTTAATGATTACAGCCCCTTCTAAAAGTCAAAATAGGCTTTTTAGAACATAATTGAAGCTTCGTTATTTCAAATTCCATTGATTTTACATTATTGAGTTAAATCTTGAAGGGGGGTAACAAATCTTTCTCCAGTGAGTTCCAGACAATCGTGGCATCAAGGGTAAAAGACAAACTGACTTCTTAAGCAAAATGGAAGGTAGTTTCTTTATCTACGTCTCATTAGAGCTGCACAATAGGTTATTGGCGACGGCCTCGGAAACATCCCTCCGAAGACATGCCATTAAAAATTTTGATCTCAGCAGAGGAGATGGTTCCTCCTCTTTGGTAGCTCGAGGATCTGCGCGCTAAGTCGAGCATTTTGCAGTAGAACAGTTTAACGAGGTCTGATACTGCACACCCTCGATCCTTACGTCGGCGGATCAAAATGCTCACCTGCCCATTTATTGATCCAAGCCAGTGATGCGTGACTTCAGTGTTCTACAGGGAGCCGTCTCTTATCAATCAATTTTAATCAAAATGGATTTTCAACTTTCTGCAATATCAAAGAGCAGAGTATTATTGGAACTCTCAAAAACTTAATACAAAAATTAAAAGCTCTAAATTGTTACTAAAAAACTTTTTTACATCTAACTCCGTGTGAGATCTTCAGACTCATATAACCATAAAAAGTAGGAGAAGGATATGCCTTTCTAGTATAATTACCTGTGTATAAAATATGGGCAACAATTTAGCAATTCTAAGTCAGACATACGGAACAAACATATAATTTTTTTAGTATATTTTTCAGACGGTAGTTTTAAACCATATTATATTTCTCATTAAGAAAAGAAAACGTGTTAAAAAGTCCGAAGGCATGTCGAATTCTTTTTTTAACATAATATTTTATAATAAAAAAAGCTTAGTATGAAAAAAAGATGTGTTTTTTAGACCTAAATTTTAATTCATAAAATAAAATTTTTATATTAGTGATACCAAAAGGGAATGATTAGCTACAATTTATATACAAGAACACACAGTTGGCAATCACGTATTGATGGTATGAGCTAATGAAATATCCTTATTACTAAGAATCTTGAACTCCTTTCAAAATCGACGCTGAGCTATTACCGTTTTTATAAAATTCTTCTACAGTAGTTGTCCACCCGTCCGTTCATTGCAAATAAATATTCTTTACAAGATAGCTGCAGCACAAAAGTAGCATCATTTTACTAACTTCTACTAAAGCAAAATAAGTGCTCTAACCCAATCGCACAATTCACGATGGGGAACATTTATTTACTTTTTGATGATGTTATAAAGATAGATGAAATTTTGAAAGTGCCATAAACTAATAGAAGTATTTAAATAACAATAACTCACCACAGTATGGATCCTTTTTCAGTTACCAGCCAGAATTTTAGAAAAAAATGCTTGTTTCGGATAATATTTTAGTCCTCCCATCAAACTCCACTCAGTGTTTCATCTGATCTTACTCAGTGTCCCATCTGACTCCACTCAATATCCCATCAGTGTCCAATTAGTCCATTCCATTGTCATAATTTGCGTTTCACAAATAAGATGTTATGTTTCCAGCATTTTTTAACAGCTTAAATATTTTCGAGATATAAAAGTAAAATAACATTAAGGGAACCAAACTTTAGACCTCTCTCTCCCAATCAAATAATTAAGACCAAATTTACCAGATTACGGTCACATTCTTTATTTTTAGGATCAAAAATCCAAATCCGTTCAAAAAAGGTATGATCATTCTGAGAAAGTACGTTTTTGTATCTTATTTCATAACTTAAAATATTGTTTGCACTTATTATTATATTTGAGGTCCCCCATTCGAATCATTAAGATTGTGCCCTAGAAGGTGAAGATCCGATCATTAGATCAAAAGTTATTCAGGGTGGTGCGATTTTTTTTTTGTGCACTGTGCATGAGAGATATGTAGATTTATGCATGTGAAATGTATGTTTGTATGACATATGAAGAAATCAAGTGTCAACTTTTTCTTGACTAAAGATTAGTTTTTCGTTTGCTTTATTTCAACATTTTCTCTTAGCTCAATAATTTCCCACGTGACTGCCATCTGTGGATATTTTAAAATTTCAAAAAATATCTAAAATCACATTCTTTATTGAATTTACTTTCATTTGAGAATTGAGGTTTAAAACAAATTAAGAATTTTTTTTCTTATCGGAACTAATTGTTTTGTCTTATTTAATGAATTTTTGATTAGTCTCATCTCAGGTACATGTCGCCAACGTTTCTTCGCAAACGTTTCAGATAAAAATTCAGACTGTCGATATTTTAAAATTTATTAAATAAAAAAACTGCATTTTTTTAGTTTATTTTTATAAAGAGAGAATATATATTCAAAATAAAGTAAAAGCTTTTTTTTTTTTATCAAAATGAGTTTTTTTCTTTATAATGCAAGCGATGAATTTTTCTATTCTCAAACGACTGTGATTCTACATTTTAAAAATTTATGAATCATAATTTCAACATTTTGTTATTGAATTCATCTTTATGAAAGCATAATAAATAAATTAAAAGTTTTGAAATGGTATGGAAATTAAAGGTTTGAAATAAATTATAAGTTAAAATTTTCTCTCTGGAAAAGCACTACCGCTTTCCTAATGAGTTATTCATTTTTTTAACTCAGTGATCTAAGAATTCTCTTTTTCCGGCCACCAGTTTCTCCAAAGACACTAAAACTTAATTTGCTTTAACCGAAATGAAATTAGGAGAGTCTCGCTTTCTCCATCTTTAAAAGGTTTCGAATATTGTTTTAAAGAGAAAAAAAAAAACATTCTGGAGTCTAATTAAGTTTTCGAAAGAGAATGTCCACACTTCAATATACACGAATATTAGATTATTTCCTAATTAAAATAAAAAATGAGGTTAAAAGAAAGTGATAAAACCTATACAAAAATAGATGCATGCTCCTTGCATGTTTAGTTTAATGAAGTCGACCTGTTTATTGTTTCCTGATTATTAATTTATAGAATTTGCTGTATCTATATAAAGAAGCAGAATGTTTATATGTATGATTGTATTAAGTGTGTACTTACTTTATACAAATTCGTAAATCTGAACCTATCCGGACAAAATTTGTTGTACAGTGCACACAAAAAAAAACAAGCCAACTTAAATAACTTTTGATCTAATGATTGGATCTTTACGTTCTTAGACTAAATCTTAATGGTTAGAGGGGGGGGGGGGACCTTAAAGACTCTAGAATCTTTAAGGTCTAGACCCTAGACCTTAAGACTCTAGAGTCTTAAGGTCTTAAGTCTGACCTTAAAGTTCAGACTCTATTTTAGGGCAAAGTACAAACTTTGTGTGAAATTGGTTGAATATTTCCTGAGAAATCAAAAAATTCGTAAAATTCGTTTTCTAAGAAGCTATTCGACCGATTGTAATGTAAAATGACATAGTTTAAAATAATGTAAGAAATTGTAAACCACATTGCTCAAAATTTTTCCAACGACTTTTTGCAATCATTTTACGACAGTTTCCAGCCGAATTCTCATGTAATTATTGCCATTGGAAACTTATTACCTGTGGAATTTTCGACTTCTTTCCGATTAAATAGAGTGCTCATGTTCTGAGAGCCCCTCTGCTCTTGGTGACAATGCATGTTTCAATCCTTTCTCAAACTATCAGAATGGATCACCATATTATCACAATGTAACTGATTGATGGTGAAAATTTCGTTGCACTTTTCAAAAAGCTGGAGTGTTTAAACCTGGAGATTTAGAGATATAGAGAACGAAGCCAGTTGACAAATTAAATAATATTATATACTGGCAGCTTTATCATAAAAAAAATTATAGCCGTATTATTTAAACAATAAATTTATAATCAACCAAAATTTCAACTATTGTCCGATTAGCTAGAGAACCAACATTTTAAATGGAGCTCTGTACTGAATGATATTCCACGTTTTTATCACCTTACATCCAGATTTTAGAATCATATCACCATAAAATCATATGACTTCCTTCTGAATTTAGACTACTAGGTTTCTTTTAAATGAACTAAACACTGTTAGATGGAAATAGTTGTTTCTATTATTTATTGATCTATCTAAGCATAATTTTGATCTACAAGTGAAATTTATCAGAATCTCAATTTAGATCATTAGCTAGAGTGCTTAAATTTCTACAGGACCTCGCAGTCTGATGACAATAAACAATCATATTTTTAATAGTTCAAGCTAAATTAATTAACAATCGATAATTTTTTATGCATTCCGACTATACCTAAACGGCACAAAGCTGAAAAGTAGAAAATAATAAAATAAAGTAAAAGCTTTATAAACTAAGTTTTTCAAGGGGAAGAAAGGATAAATTTAGAATAGTCATTAAGAAACCAACTTACATTTCCATAAAAGTCTAAGTTAATATTTCAGAAATAAAAAAAGTTAAACTTAAATAACATAACAATAAATGAATATCTTAAACAATAATAATGACAAATCGCCATAATTAAGCATTTCAAAGTTACAGATACAAAAGCCATCTAAAAAAAATATAATAATTATTCTATATCCTCACCTATTATTTTACTTCTTTTATTTTCTAAAATTGATGTTTTATAAACAATTTAAATTATAAGAAAATAGTTAAATATTTTTATCATACGAAAAACGCAAAAAGCTTAGTTTTCGTAATAAACTTCTATTACTACCAAAAATCTCTCAGTCTTTTAAAAGTGATGCGTCTTACTTTTTCCTATTCTGATTTGTTAATCAACAAATTATATTCGAATTTTTTGAAACGCTTTATTCTATTTTCTAATAACTAGTCCTTACATCCTAATTTGCATTTTAAATTGTGACCAACTTTTATAGAAATTTAATAGAAATTCAATATATAGAAATTCAATTTTTTTGTACTTATTAAATTAAATCTTTTAAATAAATAATTGTGTCATTAAATCCAGAAAATAAAATTTAAATAAAGATGAAATTGCTAATAATAATCTTTTATTTTTTGCATAACAATAATCAAAAATAAAAAGAATAATGCACTTCGGAAGAAAATTTAAAACCAACACTTAATAAAATTAAAAGTGATTAGATTTTTCACTATAAAATATAGTAAAAACACTTTATTTTTTTGAATAACAATAATCAAAAATAAAATATAACACACCATGTAAAAAATTCTAGAAACAACACTCAATAAAATACAAAGTGATTTAAACTATCTCTTTCTTTTCTTCACGGAATACATACTTACAAAACTTAGATATCTATGTTCAATATTCACTCAGAATAACGTAACAAACGTTTCAATCAAAAATACATAAGTAATTTATAGATGTTTTCAAAAATAACAATAAATCGGCATTAAAATCAGATATTGTATGTAGTCATTAAGAAACCAACTTACATTTCCATAAAAGTCTAAGTTAATATTTCAGAAATAAAAAAAATTAAACTTAAAGAACATAACAAGACATTGATAAATGAATATCTTAAACAATAATGACAAATCGCCATAATTAAGCATTTCAAAGTTACAGATACAAAAGCCATCTAAAAAAAAGATAATAATTATTCTATATCCTCACCTATTATTTTACTTCTTTTATTTTCTAAAATTGATGTTTTATAAACAATTTAAATTATAATTTAATTCCATTATGTTACATTTATTTTATTTTTTTAAGTTTAAAAATATTGAATAAATGTATCTTTTTGATTTTAAATAATTTTTTAAGGACTGACGTAATTTTTTTAATTTCTATTATTCTCATTTTAAGAAGTTTTGTTTATTTATTTATTTATTATAAAAAAGTGATAGATGTAACTATCACTTTTTTTAATATGTTAAATAACGTACTCTGTTACATAAAGGCATAAATACTCGAAAAAACTTTGAATCTAATAATTTTCATTTCGAAAACTTCTCATGTCATAATTAAGTCCATGGAGGTTGGGGAACATAGTGCAGAGATTGGGTGAGTATCGTCACTGTATTCTGTATCAGTATAACTATTATTGCTATTCCGTATCCGTATATTTGGTGCTTTTACGTAATAGTACTGTATCAATATAAATATTTAAATATAGTAAAAATTTGAAAATTGAGTATTAATCCTAGCTAAATTATGAAATTATAATTTAAAAAAAAAATTTTTTTTTTAAGAGAATAGATGTCCTGTATTTCTGCACGAAATAAAATCTTACCTTTCGGTAGAATTGCTAAATAATAACAAAATTAGATAAATAAATAAATGGAGTATATAAATTTTTCCCGTCTGCGTACCACTCGAAGAGTCTAGTATATCTTTGTTACATCTAAAAAGCAAATTAAAAATTAACTGACGAAAATTCGCAAAATTGCTTGATAGGAACATTGAGAAACCAAACACGAAAAATTATTTACTTAAGTACCATGTTTAAAACGTCTTTCTATGATGTTATAAATTTAAACGTTACTAAGAAATATTCTTGTGACAACTTTATAACAATGACTTAAGTTAAATTAAAAGAGAAGTCTAATCTTATCTTTATTAATTACCTTGATTGACAAAGAGTTTGATGTGAAAAAAAATCTATTAGGAAACAATTTTTATCAAAAGAATGACAAAAAATAAATGGAGAACATTCTCTTGAGAGCGCCTAACAAAAATTCTATGGCAAAAAAAGAGGCTAAGCATCATAATGCTCATTTAGTTTTCTTCACGAAACTAAGAAAATACAATCTGCATTAAATATTTTAATTTTTCAACAAATCAACGTCGGAATTGTTTTTAAAAAAATTATGTTTCATCTACCGATAAGAAACAATATTTTGGTTTATAATTGGATACTGGTTTATAATTTCGTTTATTATTGGGAAGAAAACCAAAGATACTCACACATATGACGTCAGCACCAGCTGATTGCTTATGAACAAAATGGCGTGTTAAAGTCGAGCTAAGTTTCTTCACATAAGTTATATAGAATGTTATTTAACATTGAAATTAATTAAATGCAGCGCTGTATCTCACATCAAATTCGTTGAAATGCAATTCTTTCTCGTCTACATCCTTTACTTAATTTAGAAATATAATTTTTTCATGTATTTTATATTTTTGTTTGTATACCTAGAAACTTCCACGCATAATTAGTTTGTTAATGTTCTACATGGATTGTTGCCTGTCTTTGTCACAAGTAAGAAATATGTAGTCAAAGAATTGAAATTTTTGTGAAAGGTTATAGAATGTGTCACTTACGAAAATTGAATTTGCTTACTCCAAATAGCTTTTCCTGCTAGCTTAGTTATATCCTTTTTTTGTTTTACATTATGATAAGTTATTATTTTATTACCATACTTAATACATATTTTTGGATTCCTTGTAAAAATATGTATTAGACCATAAAATACAGATTAGGTATCTTGAACTAATACGTAAGGGAGAAAAACTGGAACTTTCATTAAAGTTTAACTAATTATCATTTTTGTCAATTACAGGAAAAATGATCTCGAAAACACCCACAGTTTCCAAATGGAATAAAAAAAAGAGATTAATAGTATTCACTTTACGATTTCAGTAGTAAAATAGCCATATATTGAACAATAATAATTGAATAAATGATCTCGTTTCTTAGTGACTAATAACTAGATTATAACGATTATCTAATGAGATTCTGATCATTGTTATTTTGCTACCTAAGTATTAATTTATAACATTTAAAGCAACCATTATTTTACTACAACCTTTAAAACGATACTTAAAATAGGTCAAAATCAATAAATGCATTTTTCGTGATTCTTGTTTTTATTTTAAAAGATGACTATTTATCTAGTAATTTAAAAAAAATATTTATTTTCCTCGAGATTTTCATTACGCTTAACTTCATGTAATAATAATAATAATAATAAAAAAATGAAATAAATAGAAGAGGTGCGATGTTCCCAGATATAAATGTTATTATTTATATCGATATTTTTAAAAGTTTAAAGGACTGAAACGAGACTCAAGAAAGTTTACAGCAGCTTCAATTTTTAACTGTAATGTAAGGTTATTATTAGAAATCATTAGCAAGCAAATATTTTTCACATACTATTTCCTATTATGCCGTGAATTATGTATTCGCAAGTTTAATTTTTTTCCCAATTACAGTTGATTTAAATTTTTAAATCTAAGAAATCGTCCATTTTGTAACGAAATATAAGTAGAAATTTTTTTTGGGGAAAAATCGACTTTTAAGTAGAGAAAAAAGATGATTGAAAGGTAATCACAGGGGTTTAAAAGGGTAGGGAGTAAGGGAGCAGAGGTCCCTTATTCTTTTTAAATAACTTTCTAGTAATTAACTTTTTACTAGATATTTTTAATTGAATAAAGGCATAATGAATTTTATTTTATTAGTAATTTTTGAATATTGTAAGATTTTTTGCAACGTATTACTTTACATATTGGTCATGAAGCAAAATTCATTAGAATCAAATGAAAAATATTTCATAAAACTGTCCAAAGGGTTCTTTGTCTTCAAATGCCAACTGCAATCCGAAGGCAGTAAATGACCCTATCAGACGCTAACGAGTGACTTTTAACGTCTTATAACAATTCTTCACCTCCAAAATGGAGAAATCGTGAATTAAACCTTGTTAAGAAATTAAATACATTTTTGAAATTAATAATTTCAAATCGGATGGTGAATCGTATTTATTAAACACACACTTCTCGATGAATGAAGATATAATAAATTATTATTATTCTGTTTCTTATGTTTATTGTTTCTTATTTGTTTGAGTTATGAAAAGTAAATTCATGCACTATAAAACACCAAAATCTATAATAATTTGCTTTGTTTCTTTAATTGAACAGAAGAATCTTTAACTACAATTTTGTTTTGACGTTCAAACTTAATCTCCCTTTCTAACTGTAAGAAAACTGCAGTTTTGAAAAAAGATAATGTCAGTGGATGCGTCATCCCTTCGATAGATATAAAATATGTGTAAGACAATGGAAATAAATGGGGAGAATATAAATATAGTTAGTAATATTCTACCTACAATCCACTCAAGTACATTAATTGTAATTAATGAAAAGGTACATACGATGTAAATATATAGAAGGGGAAATACAAGGAGAAATTTTCCTCCACTCATAAAAATTATTAAGCTAGATTGGTATCATGTTTCTCTCATAATATAGAACAAGTATTTCCTCCTAGTGTAGTGTTACAGTTGATTTTTCACAATATATATTCATGGAGCCGTGATGGCTTAGGGGATAGAGCTATCTCTTCCCTTTGAGTTGTTCCAGGTTCAAATCCAAGCGTCTGCTACTCGATACGAATTCTGCTCCCATCTCGCACCGACCACATTGCTAACATAATGTATCCTCAATGGTAGACTGATCAGGGGTTAGAACCCCCTTGCCGTTGGACTAGCCGCGTGTAGTTTTCGCGATTTTCCTCTCCATGTAGCACAAATGTGGGTTGATTCCACCAAACAGACTCTACGGTTGCTAGTTTGACCCAATGCTTGATCCAGGAGTCCCATTGTCTTCTGAATTAGGTTCAAAATTACAAGGCTATGGAGTTGAACTTTGATTGTCGTAAACTTACAATTTTGTCAGCTATTTATAGTCGGTAGTAAAATAAATTATATAGCCACTTAGTTTACGTTTATTTGAAAAAAGTAACACCGTGTCATCAACATGATTAAAATTACAAAGTAGAGTAAAAAAGACTTGTTATCTTTATAGAATTCCAATGGAAAGAAACCGCTGATATTGACGCAGTTGATGACGTAAGAATCCCCATGATGTCCATATATCTCAATGGATTAAAAGGAAGAACTGCGGGCTGCAATTAACGGTTTAGATGTTACTTTTTTAGGATCTTATTTTGACCTATTGGGAGTAAGAGGGTTACTCTTTATATCTTCATGGCAACTATAAATAGTGCAATAAATGGACTTCAGCTGTATTCATGCTAAAAAAATCATTAGATTAGAACTTGGATATTTATACAATAATTATACCCAACTAATATGTAAATTTTTTTGAGAAACAAATTTTTTTTCAGTCTAACGTGGTAAAAAAAAAGAAAATAAGTAGATAAATTAATTAAATAAATTTAATAACTTAAATAACACAAAAATCCATTATTTTTTTAACTGAAAATTTTGTTAAATGTTATCGTGCACTGAAGGTAATGTGTTTCAAACATTTTCGGATGAAATTTCTGATACAACTTATTAACATTTCCCTGAAATTAGAGATGTCTTTATGGTTTTATAATATTTTTTTGAAATTATTTTTTAATACATGATGCGTTTCAATGAAAATATGATGCGTTTGCCGTGATCAATATCACCACGCCAAGTGATGCTAAATACAGTTAATCTCTATTCTGATGAGATGTACTATAAAAAACGTGTTTTTTTTTTTTTTTTTTTTTTTTTATAAATATAATAACGTAAAGACACCAGGGAGGGTAACATATAATGATGAATAAAAAAATAAAATTATTTTAGTTTTATCAATTAAAGAACTTAGTGGATAAAACAGGTAAGTGACATCTTCAAAGAGGCTATAATCAGTGTATGAAAATAAGTAATCTCCGAACTATTTTATAATCTACTTATTAGAAGGCAGGACTAATATTACTTTGCCTAATTTTATTTACCACTGCCTAATTTTAAAATGAAAATCATCATGCAAGTATACTAAGGACTAATGCGGATAATTTATGTTAAGATAAGTTATGTTATGTTAAAGCAAAAAAAAATCTGTAACATTAAATATACCCATATTGAAGCAACATTTTTGCTATTTTTACTGAATCATATAAGCCCCTAAAAATGTCACTTAGCTGGTTCTTCCACTAAGCACTCCAATTGCGTTGGAATATGCCTTTTAGTTTTGCGCATGATTTTGTAGTGTTGTTAAGTACAGATTAATTGATTTATTTTTATTCACCAAGTACGAAGAACAGGTTTTCAGCTAGTTTTGAATAAAAAATGAAACTTTGCATAAACTTAGTACTTGATGCAATTCTTTTTATAATTATATTTTTATAAATTTTTCATGTTTTTCTTTGCGGTGGAGTCACTACGATGATTTTTACTTTACGAATTGACACATAACTTACACCTGAAAGTTAATTTATAATAGGAAACAGTTTATGGGCAAAAAGAGTTTTTTAAAGTTTTTGCGCAGCAGAATAAATGTAAGGTAACAACCAAATTATCTGTACGAAGGTTTTTTTACTATTAAAATAAACACACGAAAAATAAATTTTCTTTTAATGTTTACGCGGGAAAAAACTGACTCAAGACACTAGTTTTTGTAGAGGAAAATCCGTCCCTCATAATTATGAAAACATGTTTTTTTATCGTATAGGTTTTTTAAATGACAGTTTTAAAAAGACTAGTTAATTTGACTAATTATAAGGAAACAAGAAACTCAATCTTTATTTGATTCAAAAGCATGACACAAAATAAAAACAATGGTATGGAAGTTAATAAAAGAAACAATGAAGCAGAATTTTGAGTAATATAATTTTGTTTGGTGTCAATTTAAATAATTACTTTTTTTCCAAAGAAGCATTTTTTTTCGTTGTAATTAAGTTCCTTGCTTAAAACCAATTTGTCTTCAAAATTCAGCTTTAAGGCAGACTAATAAAAAAACCATCTTCTTAGGTTCCTGATTAATATTAAGAGGAGATAAATTCTTCTTCTTTTGATAATCTTTATTTTAGTTTCAAATTAAAGAAAATGTAGAAATTAGTGTTCACTTTTTTAAAACATTTTGAATTGGAATATTGAAAATCGTTGATTATACATAGGGTCTTAGATTAGGTAACTGAACTGAACCTAAAATTATAAACTTTTTTACAGAAGCAAAGTCTTTAATCTTTTTTTCGCGACTAAGTCCATAATGACTTTTTACGGCACTTTTTTGTAAACTTTTTTTTGACTGAATTTAACGAATCCTCAGTTTTTCCATATATTAAAAAAATCAAAATTGCTGCCATCGCTATTTTGAGTATTCAGCTTAACGTTACATTTTGTTTTGGTGCGCAAAAACTGTAAGACTAAACTATAAACTTGAAATTATTGTAAATTTTTTATTTGGAATAAGTTTATTTTGATATGTTATTATTGAGGAATAATCGCTTGAACATATGTATCATTATTTTGAAATCTTTCGTTGAGTGATTTCAAATTTAGGTTAACCTTCAAGAACCGATATATTAAACAATACCTACCATTTAGGAAAAGGAAACTATTCAAATAATAATTAAAGATATTTCATATTTGTGCAGTATGAAATATTGTACACAAGTACGATATATATATATATATATATATATATATATATATATAATATATATATATATAATATATATATATATATATATATATATATATATATATATATATATATATATATATATATATATATATATATATATATATATATATATATATATATATATATATAATATACGACGCCCGGTGGCTGACCGGTAGCGCTTCGCGCTGTCGTGCCACAGGTCCCTGGTTCGATCCTCGAGCCGGGCAAGGTTGACTAAGCCTTTCATCCCTTCAGTGGGTCGATAAATGAGTACCAAGCCTGCTTGGGAACTGAACACTGGGGGTTCCGTGTTCGGCTGACCACCTGACGGGAACATCTGCTCCTGCACCCCAGAGCTCATGGTCAAGAAAACTGAGATGGGCACAGTAGGCCTTGACCCTCTTTGGGCTGTCGATATATATATATTCATGGTGTCACTCAGTTCCTGATCCCCCAATATAGGAAAAATGTCGAATAAAAAAAGAGGAAAAAGAGTGTCTCGCCAAAATAAAGCCATTTCCGACTGTAGCAAAAATATCCGCAATTTTTTAGATTGTAATGTGTAAATTTATATTCCATTTACTAATTCCAGATGGGTAATAGCATCAATATTCCGCCTAGTTTCAATGATAGCTCTCAACTCTGATACACGACTGAAATCGCTTTTTTTTAGTAAATACAACCTTACTGAGAATATTTCTACTGGTATTCTTAGAGAATGAGTTGAGAAGAATTTTATCGGATCATTTATGACATGCACCCTATTTTACAAAAACCTTTTCTTAGAAGATTTTGTAACATAAAGAAAAGCATTGCTTGCTGAAAAATTCGACTAGTTTCAACAATTTCCCCCTATGAATGCCAGAAAACGAACTTCTAGAATTTTTTGGTATTCGGCATCCTGCATGCAACCAGAATGAAAAGTTACGATAAGTTTACAACCACAGTCGAAGTATGCCCACATTATTTATGAGCCTCCACATAGCTGTCAATTTGATGAAGATTTTTCTCTTTTTCTATATTCTGCTGTTTTGTTTTATATATCCTTCAAAAAAAATTACGATATAAAAAAAATTCAACATTCGCCCATGTTGAAAGTTATCCAAAAGTAAAGATGAGTTAAAAAAAATTAACATGATCCAGACAACTTAGGTGTTTGGGAAAAAAATAACTGCATTTTAATTCATATGCAAATTTCAGTATTTTGTAAAAAAATGCGTATATTTCGGAGAAGCTCTGGCATAATTTAGGCTGATTGAACATTATTTCTCAAATAATTATAAATTGATGTGTAATACATAAATTTAACAAATTAAGTCCACTAAAACTCCATAATCATAAATCATAAATTTTACTCGTATAACTTTCGAAAAAAAGATCTATCATTAATAAATTTCGAAGATCATAAACTGAACAAAGCATATACATCAAGCAGTCATCAAAAATTAACATCATAATTTTTTATTTCCTGAAAATTTATCATGAATACATTGTTGTGAAAACAAACCCCACAAAACATTTCATATAAAGCTTGTTGAAATTATTCTCTTCTCTGGATACTTAAAATAAAATGACATATTTTTCAAAAGCATCGACTTCCACCAAAATGTAGCTTATGATGCATTGTTTTGATTAAATGGCTTTTCCCATCCCATAATGCAATAAAGAAGGTTTGCACGATCGAGCATGATGGAACGTGATGTCTTGGCGGCAGAACAACGTCATCTAACACATTAATCCGATTGGTTGCAGCCATCGAAAGGTGTGAAAGAGTTGGTTGAAGAGATGGAGAATGTACAGACACTTGTGCCAAAACGAAATAACTCGGGCGTGAACAAAAGGAGTAATGGGCACGACTCTTTCTCAAATAATTTTATCACACATTTCACGACTCTGCTAAATATCTGCAGTGTTTAAAATTGATTTTGGAGTTTACAGTGAAGAATTAATTAAAAAAAAAAAAAGATCTGAATGGTTTTTGTTTTTATAATCTATTGCAAGGTCAACTTTTCGTTAATTTTTTTGCCTTTTTAGTTCTTCAAAAATGTTTTTTCCTCCGTTGTCAAAGATTGAAATTTTAAATGAAATTATAAAATTGAATTTTAAAAGAAAATTTTCCTTACCCACCATTAATACAGTATAGTTATAATGAAATATATTAAATTAAAACACACATAGAGTCCGTTCTGGCTGGCGGATGCTGGGAACTCAGTATATACGCTATATAGTCCAAGGGAAAATGAAACTTGTCGTAAAAATTAGTTCAAATCACGATTAATAGATGGCTCTTTTCATAACCCAGAAAAAATTTATACAATTTAACTCAGTTTTTCAAACCCAAAAATGAAAACCTCCTTTATGACTTTGAAAAAAGAAGATAAAGCGTTCTGTTTTTAAATGTTTTATTAGATTCTTACGACGATTAAAATTCTTAGATTAGAAAGACAATAATATACCAAATTTACGACAAAAATACAGATGTCTTATTACTGCTTCAACTGACTAAATAATCCTGAATGTTACAGTTGAAATTCTATAACGTGTTTTAAACACGTGATTGACGAAAATGGAATGCACATTGAATATATTTTATGATTCAATAAAGTTGCGTTTTAATTTTTTTATACGTCATTGTTTCACCTGGTGCTCAAATTTAAACTATTTTTATTATCGATTTCTTTGCTTCACCTTTCATTAAATGAGTATGCCAAATTTCCTCTTCACCCGTCAACCAGAACGGACGCTATGTGGGTTTAAACAGAGTAACTGTAGTTTTGACCACCCTCTACATGTTTTAGAAATGAATTCTAAAACCAGCACCTGAAGCATCTTAAGTAAATATGAACATGATTAAAAAAGAATACATTATCAAAATTTTAAAAAAATTCTTTTTAAAATTTTACTAGATCTATCACACTAAAACCATAATTTAAATCGCCAAAGTTCGATTCATATAAAACTGGAAAGCATTCTCTATTTATATGAAACAGTCAACTATCATATGCCTGATGTCTTCGTGGAATAATTTTGAGGAGTGCTAGTTTGGTTCATCAAATAATCTGGTTCGACAAATAATCTTTGTTGTTGTTGTTGTAGGCCATAGAGGCAAGGGGTGCAATTGCTCTTGTTTTCCAGTGGCGCCATTTATGGCCGAGAATTCGATTTCTGCCACACCCATACGTCACACCCGTTTATAGGGTGGACCCATTCATACATCTTTTCATTCATCCAGAGATCGTAATTTTGACTTGAAACAGAGAACGATCAATCTCCAATTCAATACCCTAAAGGTATTGATTCGTTAGGGAAGCATGGAGGATTTTGTGTGGAGGATAATTCGTTTGACTTCTCCAAAAGTTTATATTTTTCCTTTTTTGCAAATTGCTTTTTGCTTACTTATACGATTTCCCTTTTGGCAGGGACTTAAAAAGAAAAGCTATACTAAATGTCATGATTTTAAACTATACAAGTACGAAATTTCATAATTACGAGAAATTAACTCTCATATGTTTTGAATCATTCCCATATTCTCAAATAATAGTTCTCTAACCAAATATAATTTCATATATTTCGCCTACAGGCATTCCCAATGCGAGTATTGACTTACCAGTAATTTATCCTCATCTTTCTTATACTCTAGCCATGAATATCTTATTTCTAAGTAACCATGTGAGCGCACCCGATATTTTTCTTCCACTTTCTATCTATTTTGTCACCTCTCCCAAAAGCAATGATCGAATAGCAAAATATATATGACTAAATATATCCAACAATATGTCCTAAGCATTTTTCTCCTATGAAATCGATCTCAGGACAGGGAATCAGTAAGAAAAGAAACCCGACGCTATGTATATATACATCAAGTGAACGACACTAAATGTGGTTTAAAATGTAAGAGCAGATTAAATTTCGTCAAAAAAATGTATCATGTTTACATAGATCGAGTTTTTGCGCAGTGAACGCATTGTGTTATTTTACGATCGAATTCTAAACGATTTATTTTGGAATATATATTTCTTGTATTTTTTTTAATGTTTGGTCTGTAGTAAAAAGTATTTTGCTCCATTAGAAAGTAAGTTAGATTAGATATTTTGTTTGTAATTGATAAATGTGATAGGAAATGGTTTGCTACTATTTATCGTTACTTCTGAACGGATATTTAATTTCTAATTAAGAAAATGTTTAGATATTTATAAAAGGCCAATAATTTTCGTCAAAATGGTAGCATATTTACATAGGATGATTTATTGCACAGTATGTTATTTTTCGATTAAATTCTAAACGATTTATTTTGGAATATATATTTCTTGTATTTTTTTTAATGTTTGGTCTGTAGTAAAAAGTATTTTGCTCCATTGGAAAGTAAGTTAGATTAGATATTTTGTTTGTAATTGACAAATGTGATAGGAAATGGTTTGCTACTATTTATGGTTACTTCTGAACAGATATTTAATTTCTAATTAAGAAAATGTTTAGATATTTATAAAAGGTCAATAATTTCGTCAAAAAGGGGTCAAATGGGTCATATTTACATAGGATGATAACTTGCGCAGTGTGTTATTTTCCGAATGAATTTAAAAAGATTTATTTTAGAATATATATTTCTTGCATTTTTTAATGCTCGGTCTGTAGTAAAAAATGATCTGTTCCATTTGAAAGAAAGTTAGATTAGATATTTTGTTTGTAATTGATAAATGTGATAGGAAATGTTTTGCTAATATATGTCATTTAAGCCGAAACAAATATTCAATTTAAAATTAAGAAAATGTCTTGATAATTGTAAAAGGATAATAAATATCGTCGAAAAATGTATCATGTTTATATAAAAGGAATTTTTGTGTAGTTAACACATTGTGGAAAAAAATGAATTATTAAAAAATGAATTATGAAATAAATATTTTGCTATTATTTGTTTTTGTGTCTGAACAGATATTTTATTAAAATTGATCTTAGTAAAAAATCATTAAATTTTATCAAAAAATGTATGTTTACATAGGATGATTTTTACGCGGTTAACATAATTTGTTATTTTTTAATAAAATTCCAATCTGCTTATAATGGAATAAATATTTCTTGCATTTCTTTAATGATTGATCTCTGGTAAATAATGTTTTACTTTACTAAAAAATTACTTTTACTCGATATTTTGTTTCTAATAGGTAAATATGACAGGTAACATTTTTCGATTATTTGCTTTTACGTTGGAATATATATTTAATTTAAAATTAAGAAAATGTTTTCATATTAATAAAAGGTGACTAAATTTTACAAAAAAAAAGCACCATGCAGGATGATTTTGCGCAATAAATGCATTGTGATATTTTCCGATCGAATTCTAAACGATTTATTTTGGAATCAATATGTTTAACATTTTTTGATGTTTTGTCTGTAGTATAAAAGTATACTGCCCCACTGAAAAGTAACTTAGACTAGATTTTTTTCTTTTGGCATATATGACTGGAAATATTTTGCCATCACTTGTTTCACGTCTGAGCATATTTAAAATTAAGCAAATATTTCAATATTAGTGACTGATGATTATAAATTATATAAAATTGAAATTAGAAAATAGAATATTTGGAATGGAATTAATTATAATTTATATGAAATCAAGTGCTGGAACTATATAAAAAAATGTGTTATGAATTTCCTGCGACAAATAATGGTCCCGAAGTATATTGCAAACAACTGTTTTTACTTAATTCGCGTAAAATATTCTTTTATGTATTTTATGCATATTTGTATTCCTTTTATACACATAGAAAAAATTTTTTTCGACAATTGGTCGATCAAAAAAGGTACTGCAAAAACTTTAAAGACTAATCCAGCTAATTTTTTCAGTTCAGATTTTGTTTTATTTTATAACCGTCGATGAACAGCTGACCCAATTTTGGGTTTACGACTACTAATGTTCAACTCCGTGGAATTTTGAATCCAATCCAGAAAATGAGAAAACTCCTGGATCAAGTATATGAAGAAATTAGCCTTCTTGGAGGATTTTTTGGTGGAACTAAATTGCATTTGCATTATATCAAGGAAAGAAGAACGACGTAAACCTTCCACTTATTGTAGGTTAGACTTATTGTAAACCCTTTTGCCGTCAGGCAAGGGGACACTAACCTATGATCTGTCTACCTCTGTGGATAGTTTACATCAGCACTGTGGTTAATGCCAGCCGGGTGTGGATTTCATATTTTCCAGCCATCACTGGGAATCGAACCCGGTTCTGCTCATTGGAGGGCTAACGCTCTATCCTCTGAGCTACCACGACTCTCGTCAGTTCTAATTATCATTCATTCAATTCTCATCAAATTATTTAATTAAAAAGGGAATAATAACATTAGTTATAATTCTCTGGAAAAAATTAAAACCACCTTCTTTTAAAACCTCTTTCCTCCCTTCTTTCCACTAAGCCACGTATATTGTTTTTTTTTTTTTTTAAATTTAAAAAATTATTTTATTATTTTTGACACTCTTAAAATAAAGTTCTGTGGTTTGAAAAACATTATTATTATTTTCTCATAATAAAACTGCAAATATTTTAACAATTAAAATAAAGAGATTTCAAACAATATGGAAAACAACTTGGCTTATGAATCTGTTTCATAAAGGAATATCTATAATAATTAGTTTAAATAAATAATAGTATACATTATATATATTTAAAATAGGCATGTTTAAATTCTATTTCACAGAATGCCGGATGCCCTTGAAAAGCTTTGCATTAATATGTTACCCTCTCGCTTGTAATTATTACGATTGCTAAAATTCTAAACTGTTTGTAAATTGGAAAATATTAGCTCATCTCTGAATATTACAATCATATTCATATATTTGACAGATGAATGTGGGTTCCGGGTTAATCATATTCCAATGCAATCAATAGATTCGAATGGTTTCCATCAAATCACGTGGAAGTTTTGTATTTAATCAACCGTGCAGAGATGTCCTATGCATGTCAAAACCAGTACTTTCTTAGAACATTTCGATTTTGTGCCAGAACACAATCTTTATTAAGTGAGATTAATAAATATATAATAACGCATGCAGGTTTCCTATTGAAATGAATTGTTTAAGATACAATGTACCATCCCATAACTATATTAGTAGCGAAATAGAGAAGTTATTTTTTAGAAAACATTATGTTTACATCAGCAAGCAATAATTAAGATAGCTGAATAGAGCCTCGTCTCCCATTGCAGTGACCCAGGTTTGAATCTTAGCGATGGCTGGTAAATCCGGCTGGTCTGCTTCAGGCTTGCGCTAATGACAGTACTGATGTAAAATCCTTTCAATGGTAGTAAGTTAACTCCCCCAAAAAGTCCACCCCGAAGGCTAGATTGCCTCAAAGCGTGATCCGAGAGTTCTCCTGTCTTCTGTTTTTTTTTTCTTTTTTTTTTCTTGTTTTTCAAAATTATAACGCTACTGAGTTGAACATTCATAGTAGTAAACCCAAAAATGGATGGAATGTTAATACAATATAGTATAATTATAGTATAGAAAAATACAACACAGAAATGCTCTTTTTATCGACCGCTCTTAAGTTTAGAAATTTTGATTGTTTTTATCTTACATTTTCTTTTTATAGTCTCTCTGTCTTCGTGGTTTGTTAATTCTTCAACTCTCCCGGTTTCATCCGAAGTTCGGTGTCTCCTGCGAAAGGCTCGGTATCTAACATCTCGAGTCTCTTAGTTTCGAATACATTCTAATGTAACATCTACGGTAGTTTAAGAGCCATTAAAGTACAAGCAAACATTAATAAATTCCGGATCAAATCATGGAATAATGTACCAGCAATTTGGGTGTATCATCCGTGAAATCCACTACTGCCGTAATATCATGAAGTAATTTTTACAGTAATATTTATTAAATTAGAGTAATTCGGGGATTTTACGATAAATATTCTAAAAATACGGTATAACACATTTTACGGTACACTGTTAAAATTTTCGTACTAAAATTATGGTAAAATAACTGACAACTGTCTGTCCATCCGATGAACCGTAAAGTTTACGGAAAAGAACATTTTTTTAACTTTATAGTTTCAAAACCATTTACAGAAAGAATAGTTATAAAACCATGAATGCAAAACTATACGATTTTTTTAACCATTTACAACTAGCATTTTTCAAAAACGTAAAAAAAATTTAATTATTTAACTAGACATAGAAGCTCGGCTTTTCGTTAGGTAATGGGCATTGGAGAGTGCCGGACACTGGAAATTCATTATGTGTTTAAGGGAATGGAGCAATTTTGTGGTGTCAGCACTAGGATCCGAAGTCCAGTTCTGCTGGTCATGAGATTGACAGATAAGCCCGCTCGGCTATGAAATGTACGCAGTTGCTTCATTAGATGGTTCTAGTTGGTGCGATAAAATTCTGGTTGTTTAACCGTATTAGGTAAAAGCAGTTAATAAACAGTTTTTCTTAAACTTAATAGTTTGATTACCATTCTATTTATGGTTATTTGTCTGTTTAGATTAAATATGGTAAAATAACCATTCAATAAATTGTTATTTAACCATTTTTTCCTAGAAATTTCTAACATTGTATAACAGATTGTAACATATTCCAGTAAAAATAGATTATACAATTAAAAATACCGGTACCCTGAGTGCCGGTACTTTTTAACATAATTTAATCCAGAATTTTTCTCAATGCAAAATTGGACGGTTTGGAAGCAGCGTTTAGTAGAAATCTAGTTGCTAAAAGCTGTTTCTATGAGCACAAGGCGGCTCTTGACCCTAATCAACATAAAACCTTAAAAAAATATCCTCATATTTGAGAGAAAAAAATATCATTAAAATCATTGTTGCAAAATTATATTTCAAGAAACGCAGAATTTATAAACGGATTTCAAATCTATGTTTAGGCGTTGAACTTTAAGAGAAAAATTACTCCTAAAGTTATGTATCAATTTTATAATGTCTAAACATTAATGCATTATGAAATTTACGCTTAATTCTTTTCGTTTTATTGTGGTATCTTTACCTCAAACTCTTTCTCAATCTGTTTAATCTGAATGCATCTAGAATCTGTTTAATGCATCTAGTCGGAGCAAATATATTCTCGGCAAAATGGTTATAAAAAGTTCGAGCTAATGGTTCTCATCTGTGTCTTCGTACTAATGCAATAGATACCCCATCATGAGATAATGGACAAATAGAAAAATGCTTGATCCTTTCCTGGAGTCACTGGAGCACAAAATAAATAACAAGGAACGATCTGGTGATTGATTGATCTCACTTTAACAATGTGAATGGATTCTCATTATTCTTGTTCGTTCAGTCGATATAGTTGGAGTACGCGAACTGTGTTAATGCCTGATTTGTGATAGAATGCTTTTTAAGGTTTTAGATACTAGAAAAAAATGCCTACCTTCTCCATTTGATTTAATCTTTTGCAACATTTAACTATAAAATTTAATTCACGTTCAGCAAATTTTATAGTCGGAATTTTCCTTTAATTTTAACGTTAATTGCTAAATTACCTACAAATATAAACACCACTTTATTAAATTTAAATATTGCAAGTATATAAATTCGGTTAAGACTAAAGGTATTTGAAATTGCTGCATTTATAACTTGAAGCTCCTACACGTACATTTTCTGAAATTCTGTGACTTGTTAGTTGTTTTCAGACGTCAAAATATCACCTGTCAAAATAAATAACTCTAAAAAACCTGATTTTTAAAAAAATTATGCTTTTCATTATTTTAAAAATTATTTAGTTGGAATACGTAACATTAAACGTCGCGAACGGTTATTTATTTCTCACAATTTAAATTAATAACTAAAAATTCTTATTCTAAAAACTGTATAATAAACTTATAATTGAAAAGACTGAATTCTATAGTTATATCATGATATACTTTTAAGTTATTGATTTTGAATTTTTCAATAATATTAAAAATTGTGAAACCAACTAAAAAAGTATTTTTAAAAAAATTTCAACATGTTTTGTATCACAAAAAAATGCGAAAACTTCATAAAATTTGGAGAAGCAATGAAAAATGCCACACATTTAATTTAAAATTATTTGAGATTTCTAAAAATGCTTTCTTCCGATCTTATTTGATAAATAATTTCCTAAAAATGAATAAATTTCATAGTAAAATATTAACAAAAAAAGGAAATTAATTCTGTTTTTTACCATTCTTATAATCAATTTGTAAGTTGGAGTTGAAAATTAAAAAAATGCTGATATATTAAACGAATACGTACAGTCTTTTATAAAACTTACAAGAAATTAATATTTATAAACCATCTTGTTTTTGGTGTTTTTGATTCTTCTGGGTTAATAAGGAATGGGATTTAAGTATTAGCATTCGTTTAATTTACTTTGGTCATTCATCATCAGCAGTCACATCTGCACGTAGTTCCATAACTTTAACAACACACTTCGTTGTTTTCAATTCCACTGTGGTACGATTTTATTCTTAAAAACATACAAAAATATAAGCTTTTTTAGGGAAACAATTTTGAAAAGCACTGCAATTTAAATCAAACATTTTAAAGATAGAATTCACTTAATTTTAGAACTTAAAATGTTTTGATATAAATGAATGCTTTCCCTACATTTAAAAATTATTCGAAAGAATTTCTTTCTAGCAAAACTTAAAACATTCCTAGAGTAAGTTTTCTTTTAAACTTTATTAGGTTTTTAGGAAAAAGTCTCAAATTTATTAATTAAATATCTTGAAGGTACACAGAAACTATCTTGCTCGACTACATGTTTGTTACTCGGAAAATTACGAAGATTAAGACAAAATTATACGTCACTGTGATCCAGTTTCGACTGAAGATTGGCATCAGGTCAAACAATTTAATTCTTTTAAAATATTAAATTTTTTATAGAAGTGGATCTTTTTTCAGTTTTAAAAGTTATTAGAAAACAAATTTTCCCTAAGTAAGGTCCAGGGTCATTCTAAATTGACAGTCATTCTAAATCACAGGGTGATTTATCCAGGGTCATTATAAATTGACTTTTTGACTATACTGGCATATACTTCTTAGCTAAGTTTTATGCTACTCCTTCTACATTTGAACAGTCATCCCAATTTCTTTCAGAACCTCCTTTTTTTAATTTAGTTTTAAGAAACATGAAAATATAAAGCATATTTTTATCTATGTTGGCCCGGAAGAAATTTCTTTAAAACGATATTTTGTTAAATATTTCATCCGATGGAAAATCAAATAATTTCCATATTGCTTTGCTTAAATGTTAAAAGGCCTCTAAAAAACATATAATACCTATTAAAAGTAGTGAAAATTAATTATCAGAAATTTATTTTCAATACAATAAAATGCGACCATACCGAGATGGAAAAAAAAAACAATATTAAATTAGTTAAGAGCATTGGAATCTCTATTTGCGAAATAACCAGACCAGCATCGCCTCGTTGCCATTCCACAAACACTAAAATACTTCTAATTCACGACACTTCTGTCATACTTAATGAAGGCATGAGTCTTTTAAAGCCTCTATCTTTTTTTCGCATGTGAAGCTTTAATTAAACCGAACGGACTAGCGTTCCTTTTTTACGACATTCTTTAACAATCCCTAGAGTTCAACTACAGTTAAAGCGAATCTCCCTCCCTAAGTAATTACAAAGACTTTAGGTCTACACCAACTAGTTTTATTCTCGCATCTAATCCATTTGTAGATTAAACACTTTGAATAGAAAATTCATCCATAAAGAAATTAAAAGCAGGATATTATAAAAAAAATCGTGATATGGAAAATATTTACCTCACTTCATTTTACATTTTCCTAGTTTTATACCAGATTGGCTTTAAGTAGTTTAAATAATGCATTTTCTAAAACAAAGGAAAAAAGGAAGCTGACTTGATACATGATTATTAACCCCTTAACCTTACTTTTAACCACACTACAAAAAATTGGATACTCAAAAATAATTTTTAAGTTTTGCAAAAATTTTATTTACAAATTTGAATGCTGAAATTTTAGTAATTTATTTTCTTTATTTTACACTCCATTGTAAATGATATTCTACAGCGCGTGTAAGAAAAGTGAACGCCTCTAATAACTTTTAATTAAATGGACGGGTTCTCATGTACTAAGACTCAATCTTCTAATGACTTGAGCGCCTAATCTAAAACAGGCTAATTAATTTGAATAGACAATATCTAACTATAAAATCAGGCACAAAGATGTACTTTCTGTGACCCTAAAAATGGAGGGTAGCCACAATCACGAGAATAGGGTCCAATAGTTCAGGCAGGACAGCAGTGAAAAGTTTGGCCCTCTTAACGACAATTTCACTTCTGGTGCATTTCGCTTATATCTCAAAAACTTTTAAAGCGAATCGATAATACTTTTGGACGTAATTATAAAATTCGTTTATCCAATGACAATTCTATTCAAAAAATATTTTTAAATTTTTTTCTTATTTCATTATGAATGAAAGCATTTTGAATTATGAGGTATACATATCTTTACATCATGTTAAGGCATGTTATTTTATATGACAAAATACCAAATTTGAACGAAATCGCTCGAATAGTTAAGTTTTTTAATTTTAAAAAGTTTTGATTAGAAATTTAATTTTTGATTAGCCCTCGAACATTTAAGCTAGAGTGTCATGTTTTTTTTAACTTTTTGTTCATTTTGATCTTAAAATTGTTGTTGTTTCACAATGGTCTTAAAATTAGGGTTGCCTCACATTGTCATTTATGATCGCACATTGTCATTTATGAGCAATTATAGCCACAATCTGGAAAATATGATCCCAATACAATAGTTTAGGAGAAAGTTTGATTCACTTAATTGTTAATATAATTTTTTGCGCATTCTCGAGAACTTCTGAAGCGAATCAAGCAAATTTGCGGTCCCAATTATAAAATTCGTTCTCCAAAGATAATTCTATGCAAAAATTATTTTTCATAAGTATTTTATTTTATTTCTTTATTAAAATAATATTTTTAATTATAAGTTATACAAATCTTTACATAATTTTAAAGTATGTTATTTTAAGTGACAAAATACAAAGTTAGACAGGAACAGTTTAAATAGTTTTTCAAGTTTTCCAAAATCGCGCATTTGAAATTTAATGTCATGCTCTAGCCACCAACTAGCATTTCATTGACTCTACACGAAGAATAATATTGTTGATTAAGGGTTTCCCAATATAAAATCAATAAAGTGGTCATAATAATTATACTTCAAAGTGCATAGAGATTAGAGAAAGAAAGTTTTGCGATAAAGAGAGAGAAGCGCGTGAATTTTATTACATGCAAAAGGAAAAAAATACACCAAAATCTATTCAAATAACAGCAGTTTTCGTGATATTCTGTTTGACTTTCCTAAAATTCATGATAAAAAATCAATTAAATGAAAATCCTTTATTAGGTACTTGGTAATTTTCAGTAGACGCCCAAATGTTATTTAGTAAATTAAATGTATCTCTTCATATTTTATAACCTTTAGATATCTTCTGGGCGAAAGACCATGCCAAGCATTCCGAAAGATGACGCAGTAGAGAACTTTAAAGACAATGATTTAGATGACCATCACTTTGATTTTCCTTGTTACTTTCGTACTATTTTTTTCTGCTTTTTTTTTATTGCGTATTTTGTATCATATACTTTGTCTTGCCTTTAGAAATACAGATAAAACTTCTAGTTATATTTGAAATTCTGTAGTTTTGTGAATGGGGTTTCTGATACTCATTTTATGAAGCCTTAAATTATTTAACTCCACTTGAATTTCTTTTGCTTTTACTTCACAAAAAAAAAGCTTTTTAACTCGGATCTTTTCACTTTCAAAAGACAACTGCGTTTTTTTTTTTTTTTAAATTTATATATAATTAAAAACTGCGTCTTGTCATTCTCATATAAAGTAAGTGGATAGGCTGGACAAAAAAATAAAATAAATATTAGGAACTACGCAAAGGAAATATGATTAGCTTTACAAGAACAAAATAAAAACTTTAATTGTACCTTTAGTATTATTTTCATTTCTGCCATTTTACCATCTGAAGGAACACAAACTCTCTGCTCTGACGAAATGCTTTTTATCAAACAAAACGATCACATTTTTGTACAAAGTATTAAATATAAAAGTAAAAATATTTTGAAAGGTATAGTTTCTGATTTCAAAAAAACCTGTAAAATATATATATATATATATTTTTATAATCATCTTTGTTACAAAATGTTTAATATTTTGGATGAATGTACTAAATTAATTTATAAAACTGTGATGAACTGTAAAGTACACAGTAAAAAATTCCAGATCAAATTACTGTTATATATATATATATATATATATATATATATATATATATATATATATATATATATATATATATATATATATTAGAGTAGTAAAAGTAGTTGTAGCAGATTATTTTTGTCGCACTAGAGCAGCACAATGAGCTATTGGCGACGGTATGGGAAACATCCCAGAGGATGATCCGAAGATCCGAAGACGTACCATCACAATTTTGATCCTCTGCAGAGGGAATGGCACATCCCACTTTGGTAGCCCGAAGATCTGAACGCAAAGTCGAGCACTTTACGGTAGAACAGTTTAACGAGAACCAATACCGCACACCCTTGGTCCCTAAGCAGACTGATCCAAGTGGTCACCCACCCGCACACTGACCGTAGCCAGTGATGCTTGACGTCGGTGATCTGCTGGGAACCGTGTCCTACCGAACAGTCCACTGCGGGACATATATACGTATATTAGAATCATTGCTGTTTATAAGCTCTGAATATTTTCGAATTCTAGCTTGTAGGATCATTTATTCTATTGACTCGAAGTTTATCTCATGAAACAGATCATGAAACAAAAAACAAAATTGATCTTTTGATCTGTGTTGATTTCGTTTTGAATCATTCAATTCAGCGTGAGATAATATGCAGGGAACAATAAGTAACTTCCTTAAATAGCAATGTTAAGATGGGGAAAAAAAACTAATTATCGTATCAATATTGTTTCAGTTTCATTTGAGCATGTAAAAAAGAAAGAAAAAAGATAGAAATTCGAAAATGTTATCTAATGTATCTATATAGCAGAATACAAGTTTCTTCCTCCGTACCACTTCCCACTAAAACCCGTAGCACAAGGTCGTGCAATTCTTATAACTGACTATGCCGAAATAATTATGATAACTGACTATGCTGATTTTTTGTAACTGGCTGACAGTCCAATTTTAGAGGAATTTTTATTTGGATTTTAATTTTAAAATCTATTTCTGCTGTTCTGCGCGGAGAAAAAAATTCCGGTAAATTAACCGTATTGACATTTCTGGTAAAAAAAAAATTTAAAAAAACATAATTTTGGTAATAAAAACCAAGAAGTATGGTATTTTAATCATGAATTTGGCAATTTTTCCTTTCATGCATTTGGCAATTTTTCCATGCATTTGGCAATTTGGTAGCGCTTTAACCGAATTCTGGTTTTCAAAATAATAATTTTTGCTATCATAAATTTAGTAAAAACGTGACAAATAAATTTAACCGAATAAATGTTTTGTATTATGCCATGCTGAAAGAAATCATAATGAAATTGCCAAATTTTACAACAATCACCAAATTTTATCACATACTATAAAATCATATTTCATTGTTAAATTTTCCAAAATCATAACCACTTCGAAAAAAATTATGGAGATTTTTGGTGTTCCCATAATCCATAGGTTCCCATAGGTGAGATAGAAATATGGTAAATTTTACCATTTTCTAGTAGTTTGGACCATAATTTTTCACAGCTTTGCGTGTGTTATAATTTTATTTATACTAATGACAGAATAATAAAAACCAAATCACGTATTTGTTAGAGTAACAAGCAGTAAACTTTAAGAAATATGAAGATTTTTTTCAATTGAAAGTAAAAAAAATATATTTAAAGAGTAAAAGTACGTCAATAATTAATTTATTTGTTCTGAACAGAGGCACACAAATTCTTTCTCTGACTTTCACTACCGATATAAAAAAATCAACTCACGTTCTTTCTTTTATGAAACCAATAACAAAAGACTGTCACCTAATGAAATACCTATTGGTTTCTTTGGAGATACTTCTTCGATAAAAAATGTTCTCCTCTTCGAACAGATTTCTTCTTCCAAATGCTCTAAAAGTTCTCAGATTTTCTAGAGCAAAAAAGATAATAAAAAAAGACAGAAACGATTTCTTCAAAGTTATAAACTAGCTAACTTTTTTTTATTTTTTTGTTAAGACGAAATATGTCGTAATAATTGTAAAAAATTACTAAAAATTAAAAAATGAGTTACTTAAAGTTTTTTTTTTAGGCGGCTTCGTTCAGTAACACCCGTAAATGTTTTGCAGCCATCATTCGTTTTTTTTCTTCTGAAAATTCAATATTTTCTTCAAAAGCATAGAATATTTTGCTCATAAAATATACAATTGTAGTTTTATGTAAGAACATTTTGTCATGATGTTGTAGAGAAATGGAGGATTACTTGGATTTGGAAAATAATCGTAAGTACTTGACTTAAGGAAGCCAGATATAGTGTGTGATTCTATAAGAAGGAATACGCATTAATGAAGCTTATAACAATTCAAATAATGCATGGTTTTTTATTTCTCTTGCGTTCATTTAAGAAAAATTTCAACATAAATATTAGGAATTATTAGCCAGATTGTGCGACTCGAAAATAATGAATAAAGAAAAAAAAATTTTACTCTATGGAGCTTATAACAGTTCAAATAATGAACGGTTTTTATCTCTCTTGTATTAATTTAAAAAAAAAAATATATAAATAATGAGAATTACTAGCCAGATTATGTGACTCAAAAATAATGAATAAATGAGAAGTAAATTTACTCATTAATGAAGCTTATAACAATTCAAATAATGAGTGGTCTTTTTTTCTCTCTCTTGTGTTCATTTAAAAACAAATTTCGATACAAATTTTAAGAATTATTAGCCAGATTGTGCGACTCGATGCGAAGGAATAAATGAGAAGTAATTTTACTCATTAATAAAGCTTATTACAGTTTAAATAGTAAACGGTTTTTATCTCTCTTGAATTAATTTAAAAAATATTTCAATATAAATGTTAAGAATTATGTCCGGCAATGCCTAATCTCTCTATCTTTCTCTTTTCGTTACTTTTGTCATAAGTTCGAGCTTATGAAATATAAATCTCGAGAGTGAAAAACAAATTTTTCAACAACAGTGGATAAATAATCTATATTAAAAGAAAAAAAAACTGTGAAAGAATTTATAAAAAAAAAGTGCTTAAAATTCCAATGACTTTCGAACAAATTGAAATTTCGAAAAAACTGGAGTTAAATTTACAAATAAAAATGACTCTTTCATCATATTAAATTTCACCCTCGTAGTTGCAAACGTGGTATTTTATTTTTTACAAGTTCAACAGAAATTCTGAAATGACTGTTGAATATTATTATTATTTTTTTAATTTATAGTTTTTTGTGCAGCAAAAAAATGCAACATAAAGTTGCGCCCTTTAAACAGCCAAAACAGCAGTAGTAGCAACTACGGTATTTTAATATAGAGCTATAAACATCATTAGAAATATATCAAAAAAATTTTTTTAAAACTAGCCTACATTTTGCTATTTTTTTTCTTCTTTTTTTAAACAAAAGACTTGTTGTCATCAAAGTAGTATATTCTAGTAATTTCCCCATGGCCTTTGTCAATGCTAGTATTAATATTTTTTTGATTACTGCAAGTAGAAATTGTTTAATATTTTTGAACTGAACAGGAAATCTAAGCAAAATGATAGTTCAAATTTCAATCGCTTATAGGCCGCTATGACAAGAATATTAATTGTCGTTTCAACAAAAAAAGAGTTCATCGCTCATCGCAATTTCAACCACTTTACAACAAGCTAATGCTCTCAAATTTCAAATGAAACTCTGTGCCTGAGGCCAGTGCAAAATTACTGTTGATTCAGGCAAAATGCATCGCTATTTTTCACCCCTCAAAATTTTGACTTCATTTCAATATGAACGAACAGATACGAAACTACTAAGAGGAATAGAAAACAAAAATCTACATTTTACTAAAAATTAAAAAATAATTCAATTTTTGCCAGCCCTGGAACTAAAAATGTAGGACGCATCATTTTTGCAATGACTCTAACACGACTTCTAACAAAACCGAAATTTCTCCTACATCTTTAGAAAGTTACGACGTTTTTCGTTTTTAGTCTGACAAAAATAGAACTATTTTTTCCTTTTTAATATACTTAAGAAACACAACTTTTTAATTTCTTTTTACTTCATTTTATGAATTAGAGTTTAATTTTAAACACTCAAATCTATTGCTTTAAAATATTTAAAAGCTCTCTTTCAATAGAAATAGTTAAGCATAATTAGGTAATTATGAACTCATTCATATTTACAACACTTTTAATGAACAGTTGAATAACATAGTGAAATTGTGGTGTTTCAGTTTATGTAGGATTTTAATTTGGAATTTAACTTAATCGATTAAGTAAAATATAAGTGCTGTGCTAATGTGTATGTATGGGATGCTAATTTAAGGAAGTTCTCTAATAATTATGTTGCATTTAATGGAAACAAATTTCGCTGTTTATGTTAAAAAATTATTTATTTTATTGAACATTTATTTTATGGCATAATTATATTTAATTTCTGTCCCGGGATATTTTTTTCTCAAAATCTATAAAACTATTTCTCGTGGAACCTAAAATAAAACATGATTATGTAAAAAATTGTTTTTCGGGATAAATCAACAAAATTAATTAAAATAACACTCAATTAACTTTTTAAAATTACATGAAGTTTAAATTTTTAAATTATTTATCTAATATTTAGAGATGTAATACTAGTACACCTTAAGACTATTGTTTTTTTGGGGGGAGGGGGAGGGGGAAATGCTATTAGAGGAAAATAATAAACTTGAAAAGATTTGAAAGATTTAAATAATTATAACTGCATTTAGAATATTATTACTTAGTTTCAATGTTAAACAGAGTATTTAAATTATTTATAATTATTTTTGTTTGTTATTTAATTAGATTTTTTAATTTTTTATTCCTAACTTAAATATAAAATGCACTTCTCCATAAACCACTCGAGCTTTGTGGGTGTTAACAATGAAATTTGCAGTTAAGAAATGTCTATAATTAAGCAAGAACTATTAACTTTATACATTATTTGCTGGGAGGTTTAAATTTCATAAGCTAAATAAATTGAAATTAATTAATTTATTTGTTACTAGTTTTAATGCTGAAGAAAATTAAAAAACTTTTCTGTACATAATTTATACGTAAATACCTATTTTGTGTTTATCAGCATTTATAGCTAAAAATTATTTTAAAGCATTTTAATATTGAATATGTTTTAGACTAATATTGATAATATTGCTCAGACTAATATTGCTCAGACTAATATTGTTTCAGCCTAATACTTCTGAGAGATAAATAAAACGATCTATATAACACAAAATTCCATACAACGCAAAGCCTCGGGTTTCAAGGTTTGTTTTATAAGGATCTTCTACTCTACTACATTTATTTAAATAATAAAAATGTTTTTGGTAAAGTATGCATAAAATAAATTATCTTTTTTTACAGCATTTCATATGCGACGTTTTTATTTTAAGTAAATTTTATCAAACTTTCGTTGTAAATAGTCTATCAAAATAGCTTGCGCATTTTTATTTAGCAAAAATATTCTTAATAAAATATACACAAAATAGGAAGTTTTTATGTGTATATTATTACGTAAATTTTCCGTAATTTTGCTTCAATACAACGTTTTAATTTTTATTAAATTTTGACGTAATGCTGACATAAATAATGCGTAAGAATAACGTACTCATTTATACCTAGTAAAAAGTGATTGATAAAATATGCGTAAAAAAGAGGAAATTAAATTTACTTAAATGTTCTGTTTTTTTTTTAATTAACACTTTTTGCTATAGTTGGGCCTTTCAATTTACGTAAATTTTTAGAGTACTGTTGACGTAAATAGTGTGTGAAAATAACGTACCTATCTAGTGAGGCCGGGATAGCTTGGTTAGCAGGATGCTGGACTCACGTTTGTGGGAACAAAAGGTACGAATCCAGCCGTCCGAAGACGTCCAAGCCGTGTTGTAAATGGTTACTGATGCGTGTTAAATCTGTCGGATCACAAAGTCCTCCTTGTTCCCATAACAAATCAATACTGTGAAAAAAGAAGATTAATCTCTCATGTTCAGGTCAAAATTACGATCTTTGATTTACTGTATGAATGGGTCCGCCTTATAAACGGGGGTGACGTATGGTTGTGGCAGAAGTGTGCGTGTGTGCATGATACATATATATGATGAGTATATACATATTCTTTTACATTCCCAGTTTTTATGCCCCGTATACTTGTAAAATAAAAAATTTTTTGAAATTCATTGAATCAAATTTGGCTAACATCGTCATAAAAATCATGTATAACACATCGAACAATAAATGTCGTTCACTAAATCTGGAACAGTGGTCTGGGCCATTATGAAATAATATTGTTTTAATTTTTATTTTTATGTTTGCTATTATTTCTTATTTCCTTACTCAGTTTTAAAGTGTTCAGTTGTTGCATTGTATTGTTTATTTCTTTATATAACATAAAAGCATAATGGTTTATTACCTTATTGTCGGTAAATTTTTCTTGACCTGAAAATTACATGGTAGGTTTTTTCACATTAATGTCCATATTGTTTGGTTGTCATCAGCATAAAATTAAGAAAAGTAATTAAGGTATTGTTTACATAGAAAATATTACGTACCCCTAGTTAAAAAGTATTTATTACGTATTATATTACGTTTTTGATATCCATAGTTTTGCGTATTTCATCTCTATTATTTGTAAACTAAGAAGAGTTTAATAAAATATTTAAAAAAAAAAATTCCCTATATTAGCTATGAAATGAAATTGATTGAGAAGAAATTTTCAGTAAATAACAGCTTAATGTTTTCTTGTAAAAATATTTTCTGTCACTTATGCCGATGTAAGTAACGTAGTGTGGATATTTCTATCATGATTGGTTGATGATACGTGGCACTTGTTTACATTAGCAACTGTTGAATTTCGAGTATGTCAAGTGTCAATTCTCGTAAGTGATACATTTTATATTCTTTCACAAGGATTTCAATTCTTTTACTATATATTTCTTGCTGAAAACAAAGACAGGCATTAAACCATGTAGAATATAAACAAAACAATTATGCATCGAAGTTGATAGGTACACAAAGCAAAAATTAATCAAAAGTTACAATAAAATACTATAAAGAAATAATTGAGTGAAAGATGTAGACGAGAAAGAATTATATTTCAGGAATGATGTACGATGTGGCGCTGTATTTAGTTAACTTCACGCTAATTTACATTTCAACATATGTGGAGAAACTTAGGTCAACTGTAACACGCTATTTTGCTAATAAACGATCAGCAGGTGCTGACGTCATAGGTCATATGAGTGGCTATTCGTGATCTTCTTCTGGAGTGCAATTACCCAATTGACTATGGATATATGAACAAATGTACTAAAATAATCTTTTATTGACTGCATATAAATCATTCTTTCAATATTTCATTTTTGTGAAAGTTTGTCAATGGATCAATCGTCATTTCAAAACTTGTTTTACACTTAAATCGCTACCTTCTACTTTCAATTGAATTTTTTATTATTGAGAAATGAGTGTAAAATTGTCTTTGTGCTATAAATCATCATTAATTGTGATATTTTGCCGGCATACATTATATATATTTTATCAATTTCGTACAATTTTCCCTAAGTCACAAATTAATGATTCATGTGCACAAATAACAAAAATCGGACTATCTGAAATGTTTTAACTGAAAGATTCACAAACTGTTCCGTGTCACGGCTCCCTTAAGAGTTTTAACCCCTTCAGGACCGGCAGAATAAGAATAGTGTTTCCTCAGGCACACACGCTCTGAGTTTATACGTACTATAAAGCACGTATACGTACTAAAGTGTACGTATCCTTACTAATATGAGATGTAATGCGTACTAATATTGAGATCAGGTCCGCGCGATATTCGGCTGCAAGGATCAGAGAGGCTACGTTTCATATCTGATACCAACCGCCCCAAAGAGAGAATCACGTGATCACGATCCTGAAAGGGTTAAAAGTATCACATATCGTATAATGTTTTCCTTCTATATATATATATATATATATATATATATATATATATATATATATATATACGTAGACCTAACTCTATGCGTGTAAACATACGTGTGAAACTATGGAACGATGAGAGTAAAGGCTAAGAATATAAATATGCTTAATACTACTCAAATCCCCTCAAGTTCAGTGCGCAAACAATAAATGTATTACTTTGAATTACTTTTCATCTAATGATCGGATCTTCATGTTTTAGGACTATATCTTAATAGTTCGAAGGGGTTACCTAAAGTATGCTAATAATTAGTGCAGGCGATATTTAAAGTTACAAAATCAGACAGAAAAACGTATTTTCTCTCAATAAACATTTTTTTAAATGGATTCGGATTTTTGACTACCAAATATACGGAGCAGCCGTAATCTGGGAAATATGGTAGTTAGATCAGGAAAGCGGTTTTAAGTTTAGACCCCTTTATGTTAATTTTACTTTTTTGCGTATTTCATCATACCTCGAGAACTTTTTTAAGCCCGTTAAATAATTTTTGCGCACAATTATAAAATTCGTTTATCCAAAGATAATTTTATGCAAAATATCTCTTTTGGTAAATATATATTATTTTTTTATTTCATTTAATAAGAGTCGAAAAACGTTTGAATTATAAGATATAAATTTTTTTACGTCACTTAAAAGAATGTAATTATGAATAGCAAAATATAAAATTTGGGTGAAATCGGACGAATAGTTCCTGAGAAATCGTATTTTGAAAAAGTCGTATTTTTGAAATTTTACTTCTCAGAAACTATTCAACCGATTTTTTTCAATTTTTTTTGTTAGTCATTTAAAGTTGCATTTTTTAAAATGATGTAACAAACTGTATACTTTGCAATTCAAAAGTTTTTCAACTATTATTATATACATTAATAAATATTTGCGAAAAATAAAATTTTTATTTTTGAAAAATGTATTTTATAATTTTGAGCAATTTTTTTTTCAATTCGCTTCGAATGTATTCGAGATATGGCAAAATACGCAAAAAGTAATACTAACATTATGGGGTCCAGAGTTTGGACCGCTATCCTGACCCATCTATTGCACTGTTAAAATTGTCATTCTAAAATTATGATAAAATAACAAGCAGCTGCCTGTCCATCTGATTAACCGTAAAGGTTACGGAAAAAAAACTTTTTTTTCCTGTATGGTTATAAAACTATGAATACAAAACTATAGGGGAGAGTGGGGTCAATTGTAGCAGGGTACGATTGTAACAGAGCAAAAATTTCGAGCGTCGGGTTCTAGATTTGGTTCCTCGGTGGCGCACAAGGTGTATTTAATAAATCTACATGTATACCCCTGCTGGCAACCATTTTTATGTACTTTTGAAAGAGTTACATCACAAAAGATATTTTCACGCTACGTAAGTACTTTTTTTGGTACCGTCAGATGGGGTGACTTTGTGCAGGAATTTTCAGTTTTCCAACTTTGACCTAATAAAAAAATAGTTAAAAGATGCTGAATTGTAGAGCATCTAATCTAAATTTTGTTGTTAGCCATCTGGGAAGTAATTGCACGTAGTTAAGAGCTGATATGAAATGTTTATTATTTGTAAAAAATGAATTAGTCGAATACACAAAGTCACCCCGGGATGGGGTGCATTGCACAAAGTCACCCCGGGATGGGGTGACTTTGTGCAATGCAATAAAATAATGACTTAGTTCAGTTATTTTCATTCACTTTGACTTAAAATCGTTTAATAAGCAATATTTAACATTGTTAACGTACAATACAAGTATATTACATATAAATATGTACTATGCATTAACAAATCTACTGAAGATAAACATAAAAACTTTAATTTTTAAATTTTTTAACATTTTTAGATTTTTTCTTATTAATCTTAGATAACTTTTTTTATGACTTTCAGGTACATTAAAACATTTTATATGAATTGACATGAATGAACAGTTGAATGAATTCCCACAGTTAACGACCCCAAATTGCCTCCAACTCTGCAACTCGGAATGATCCTCTCTTATTAACAGTCTCTTATTAAATGTCTTAAACAATTAACATATGGAAATTGAAATGAAAAATAATAATATGAAAATGAAAAATAATATTCACTGTGAGATTTCGAATGCTTCTCATTAATTTTGTTCGAAATCGTGTTTCGATAAATTCCGAACTTTTTTAACGCTTTCGAAACAGATAAACCATTTTTTACTTCTGCCAAACAATTTTCTAACGCTTCTTTGGTGTAGTAATCACAATAATTTCTTGCTCCAGGTTTTCTTTTCTAAGTTCTTGACATGTTTCTCTCTGAAAAAAAAATTGCACCAAGTCACCCCAGGGTGCATTTTTTTATTAATTATTAAATAACTAACATTATTAATAATTAAAAACAAAAAATTATGCATGATTTGTTATCTCAATTGATAAGACTTTTAAAGTATAACCTACCTTCCTGGCCAGGATAACTAGAACTTCTTCAACGGAGTAGACTTTCCCAGTTTTTGATAAACCATTAGTTCGTTTTGTTGACAACTCAAATCAGTTGATACCGAGCTTTAAAAAAATACCCCTAGATGGCGCGACGCAAAATTTGAAAAAATTACAGTTTGCACAAAGTCACCCCTCGTTGACAAAGTCACCCCATCTGACGGTATTAGAATATTATATTGTAACAAAGTAATTTTGTTTAAACAAATAAAAATTATTAACCGAATATGTAAGTGGACACCTTAATTAACATTTCAAAAAAAAGATCAGTTTTGTTAATTAACTAGCATTGTTTTTAACAAATGAAGCTGAAATGGCGTCTTGGGGACGATTGTAACAATAAGTAAAGGGACGAATGTAACAGCTGAAAATAATAATCTTATGTTTACAAACCATTACTTAACTTTTAAGAACCACCAATAGTTTCCTATATCATTTATATTATGTTGTATGTGCATTATTTTATTTGTCACCTTTCACAGCATAAATTGAAATTTTTAACCCCTTAAAGTTAAAAGTTTAACCCTTTAGGTCTCTGCTCATTATTATTTTTACTCCTAAAATATCACTACTATTTTGATCAATAAAAAAATATATCACATCTATGATAATATGTATAATTAACTATGTTTTAGTTGAATTTATGAACTGTTACAATTGTAACAATACGTAAGTGGGAACAATTGTAACAAGTGCACGACTGTCAAAAATTGTTAATAACTAATATAATAACATTTAAAATAAGGTATTTTTTTTTCCAGTAGAGGATAGTCTAGTTTACTCGTCTGTCAATTAATACTAATAATATATTGGATTTTTTGTTAGTTAAAAATAGTTAAGTAAAAAATGTTACAATTGACCCCACTCTCCCTACGGTTTTTTAACCATTTACAACTAGAATTTTTCAGAAACATATATATATATATATATATATATATATATATATATATATATATATATATATATATATATATATATATATATATATATATATATATATATATATATATATATACTATATATATATATATATATATATTATTCAACTAGACATAGGAGCTCAGCTTTTCGCAAGGTAATGGGCATTGGAGAGTGCCGAACTCTAGTAATTCTTGATGTGTCGAAGGGAATGGAGGAAATATTGAGGTGTCAACACTAGGACTCGAACTCCAGTTCTGCTGGTCATGAGATTGACTGATAAACCAGCTCGGCTATGATATGTACGCTTTTGCAAAGATCCCTAATACTTGATCCAGGAGTTCTCTTTTCTTTTGGAATAGGTTAAAAATTACAAGGCTACGGAATTGAACATAAGTTGTTGTGAACCCAAAATTAGGTTGGTGTTCAACGACAGTTATAAAATATATATGCAAGTAGTTTGCGCTTATTTTAAAAGGAAGTAACATTACGACATTAGATTGTTTGTTGAGATTACAAAGTTGTGGAAAAAAGACTTGTTATCTTTAGAGAATTCCCATGGAGAGAAACTGCTGATATTGACGCAGTTGATGACGTAAGAATCCCCATGATGTCCGTAAATCTCAATGGATTAAAAGGGAGAACTGCGGGCTGCAATTAACGGCTGATATGTTACTTTTTTTAGGATTTTGTTTTGACCCATTGAAAGAGGGTTACTTTTTATATCTTCATGGCTACTATAAATAATCCAATAAATGGGTTGCAGCTGGATTCATAGTAAGAAACATTAGATTAGATTTTGGATATTTATCCAGCGATAATAGCCAAGAGATATTTAAAAAAATTTCAGTTCAAAAGTTCAAAATAAAATTAAGATTTAAGCATGGTAAAAAGAAAGAAAATAAATAAATGAATTAGTTAAATAAATGAACTAGTTAAATAAATGAATTAGTTCAATAAATGAATTAGTTCAATAAATGAATTAGTTAAATAAATGAATTAGTTAAATAAATGAATTAGTTAAATAAATTATAATTCCAATATTCTTCCAACTGAGGCTTTTGATAAATGACTGAATTGCACTGAAACTAAAGTGTTTCAAAAACTCTTGGTTGAAAAATTTTCGAAACAATTCCTAAACATTTCCCTAAAATTACAAAACGTATTTATTGTTCTTGTAATAAAAAAACTCGCAAATATGCTTTTTATGGTATTAATTCTGGAAAGCATGCCATCAGTGATATTTTATCTTTAAAAACACTATTTATTAGATTGATGCATAATACATAATATACTTGTGAGAAATACGTTAAGCTTTAGCTTATTAATATGACAAAACTTTTAAGGGAATGCTGCCAGTCACAGCAGGAAAAGCCTATTTTAAAAGTTGGAAAATTGCTCGAAAAAATATGGTCGACTAAATTATTGCAACGCCGACCAGGTGGCCGAGTGGTTAGCGTGCCTGACTGTGGAACCGATGGTTGTGGGTTCGAATCCCGCTCAGGGCATGGATGTCACTCTCTCTCTCTCTGTGTTCTGTGTCCTTTCTCGATTGTATGAATGTGACCCGCCCTATAAACGGGTTTGTGGTTGTGTGACGTAGGCGACGCTGCTCCAGCGCCGTGGCTTCGCCACAGGTGCCCACTGGGTAACGAGAAGAGGGTAGCAGTCCTTTCATATGAGGCCAATGGGACAATACATTCCAAGTGCCCGCCATTAAAAAAAAATAATAATAAAAATATGTTTTAATAAGTATCTATAATCTATATTAATAAGTATGCTATCGTTTTTTCGGTAGTTATTGCTAAGCTTTTTTACGTGGCATTGAAAATTTCGATATTTTTAATACTATATATTATGACTTGCAAGCTTCGATCGAGCTTTTAAATAATCCCTTTTAATATTTGCTTTTTCTGGCGATTGTTAAAGCTTATTTTCACATGGTTTTTTGAAAGTGTCGACATATTTAATGCAATATTGTTACGGCACACAACAATTAAACGTATGTGAAAAAATTTTTTACTTTTTCTTAACTTTATTTCTCTTTTTTTAGAACTTACAAAACCGTTTAAGATTTCATATTCATATAATCTCTTACAGTTATAACTAATTATAACTGAACTAAAATTAAAAATGTGTTAACAAAATATTTAATCTTATATTGAGGTATAATGCGTTTGTTTTACTTTAAATCATTTTAGACTTACATGAAATTTCTTGAAATAAAATATCAAATTTGCCAAAAAATCCCCTTTTATTCTATGAATATTATGGTTAATTTATTTTTAATTTAAACCTTTGTGTTATGTGATATGATAAAAAAATTATTATACTGATTTGATTAATCTACTTTTTAATTCGAAAGAATTTTTTTCTTCTGAAAAGCATCAGTTTAGTATTCTTTAGGTTTAAATAAATTTTAATGTTAGAAACCTTCAATTTTTTCAGAAATAATTTATTATAGTTAATTTTAAAATTACCATAACTGTATTACCATGACTGCAATTACCATAACTGTCCATTTACAACTGCAAATGTTTATTTCTTTGCTTTTGAACTGTCATTTGGTGTTTAAACACTGAGACATCTCAGTGTTTAAACACCAGACTGACACATCTTCCACTATTATTTATCGTATTTTTTTCCAAATAAGAAACAGTCTTGTAAGTATGTGATAACTATTAATAAATAATGGTAGTCAAACTTTTTTGAAATATTTTACTTCTTCAGAAAACTAGGTAAATATAAACTGATTTTGCTATTTTCAAATGAGCTTTTAAGCTCTTTTTTATCAATCAAATGGTCTAAAAAATTAGATTCAGGTTTAAAAAATCTGAAAATTCAGAATATGCTTTGCGATAAAATTCAGATAATGCTTTGCGATTCAAAGTTTTTTATCAATAAATTTTTATTATTAAAATTTTTTTATCTTATCTAAATTCTCCATTATATTTCATGTTTGTCTTTGGGACAAGAGGTTGCAACTTTTTGGGAAAGAATCGTTATACTTTTAAGAATATTTCAAACGATATAAAGAGAAAGTTGTCATATTTAATTTAACAAATTTTGAACGCTTATAGCAGTTAAACTATTGAATCCAACGGTTCAGATTTCGCTTACTCTCCCCTATTTTGGAGGTGATAACTCCACATTTAGTTAAAAAAGTTATATTTATTGAAAAAAAGTACATTCTTCGTCAATATAAATATATTGCAAAACTTTTGCTGCTAAGTGTTATAAATAATTTAACAGATTCCTTTAAAATATTGTCATAACTCTTTATAGAATTAAAATCCAATCAATCACTCAAAAGTTCTAAACGTGTTCTATTTTTATTTTATTTATTTATTTATTAATTTATTTTTGCTGACCCAACATTGATCTAGAAGAAATAAACTAGAATAATATCTAATCAGGATTTAATCACTCTTGCTATGCTTATACTTAATCAAAACATTTTTTTTTTGTACAACTCCCAAAATGTTAGTATGGATAATGTTTTTACGGTTGGATAATCAACTCACTCATAGTAAGTGAGGATTGCTTTTTGAAGGCAAGTAGCAATTGATATGTTATACTTTCGTAAACTCTATGATGACAAAGTAAAGAATCACTTTTAATATATCTAAGTATTGCTGATTAAACACGGTTTTAAATATAATGAATAACAATCAAAACTCTGTTGACGTCTCACTAATATCCTTAATTTGTTTACATTGAAAAAATAGATTGAAAGTATAAAATTCGTTCTTCCTTGTTCAGGAAATTCGTTTGATGATCGGTCAAGATGGCGATTTCAAATTTCATAAAGAAATCTAATCTATCAAAATATGGTGCCTACTGCCATCAAATAAAAAATAATATCGGTTAATAAATATATGTAAAATGCCTCTTTGTAGCGTTCTCTTTTTTAGCGTCTCCTGTAAGTTTGCAGGCAGTGTGTTCCTTGAAGAAGTGCTGTCTTGCAAACACACATTTATATTTTCATTTTTAAAGATTTTATATATGTCTTAATTTCTAAAAAAAAAAAAAACTTTGTAGCGCTGTTATCTTTCTACTCTACTTATATTCTTACTATCGCAATGTTCGCTGAACAATAGTATAAAAAATAAACTAAACGTTTTTCCTCTTTCAAAAGCGATTTATGTCAAGTTCATTGTTAGCGAAAAATGTCCAGTCTTGACGTTTATAAACTAGATAGCTTATGTGACCCGTATCTTGACGCTATATCGGTTAAAGTTTTGACAATATTAACAGGACTGCCTATTTTTTACGCTTTTGGGGAAAATTTCTTCTAGTGGTTATATGTTTTAATATGTGTTTCTTTTTTTTTTGTAAATTTGAGTTGTTATTTACTAGACCTCTGCATGCAAATGCTTTATAAGTTTACATGAAACGACAACATGTCCCTGGTCTTCCGATGGGTAGCTTTTAAAAAGTTGCTAAAATCACCAAAAATTCTAAGAGCTTGCGTTAAAAATTTCCTACAAATCCAGAGAAGCTGGCTTGCTCTGGACAGTGGATAAATATTTTTAAGTATTTGTCTTCAAATGTATGATTCTTGAATTTGTAAATTCAATTTATAGAGTTTTTACTAACCACTACTTGTGAATAATTCATAGGCTGATATGTCCTTTTGTTACAGTTAAGACGTGAATCCGGAGCAGTACGCATTTCTGCCATTTTAAAAACTAAAATTCAAAACTAGTAATAGTTTGCAGCCCAGTATTAACCAAAGTTCTGCAAGCATTAGTTTTTAAATTCCTTACTACTTGTTAAAATCTTACACAAAACCCGAAGCAGGTGGCATTCCTGCCTGTACAAAATATAAGAAACGTCGCTTTCCCAAGTTTCCCTATCTTTCCCAGTAACATTTGTTAATGAAGTAAATAGTGATTTAATGACAAGTTTCTTTTAGAAATGTTCCTTTTAAGTGTAAAATCTTTCAATTACCTCTCCTTTGTTAAAATAGAGCATAAACCCCATGTGGGTAAACGCTTTTCAAACATACTTTTTTTTACTATACAGTCCACCGGACATCAAATATTCACTTTTACTCTCTCGATTTTCAAAAAGTTCTAGCTTAAAACGTTAGTGAATTTCAGATAATAGAAATATGTAATATAATCGCTCCGTTTCAAAAGTTTTGCTCTCTTTTTTTAAAATTATTATTACTTGTTTTGTGTCTTAAGATTTTACAGAAAATAACGAAATAAAGATTATTTTAAAAGAAAATCTTTGAAGAATGCAGTTGTTAAAGATGATTATTGAAGGGGAATGCAGATTCAAAGCACTTTCAAAAAACGAATTTTCAATCAAACGTTTTAATTCGCTATCCTGAAACTTCGTCAGTAAATTAGTGTTCTGTGGCAACAAATATTCTACAAGCATTTTGAGGTATTGGAAGCAGTTCGCACTAAAAAAAATGTTGACAAATTCAGGCCCAACCATAACAAATGGTCCATGCATAAAAAATCAAGATAGAAGAAATTGACAATACATATGTTTTTTATACCAAATGAATGCAGTTTTCAAATCAGATCCAGTAGTAGATTTTTACATGTAATAAAATAAAGAGTGTGTGTGTCTGTATACTGGATTGAGGGTAAACAATAGACTATAAGAATACTAAATTCAACATGAAGCTGAATAAGTACAATTGCAAACTTTTTATGAAGCCCGATTTTCGATTTTTAATCAGATTTTTGGGAATTTTCTCATTGGTTTAGCCGAAGCTATTGTTACAAAATAAGTCATAGACCATTCAGTTTTGTCAGATATTTTAAAGATAACACCAGTGGTGTTTGTTAGCTTATAGCTCTTATCAAAAAACTTGTTCGTTGCACGTTCTGCAATGCTTAATTATTTTTGTGCGTGTCGTATACCGGAATGCGGGTATACCGTAAACTATAAAAAAAAGACATTCAAAATGAACCTAAAGGAGTAAAATTATAAACAAATTACGAAGTCCGTTTTTTTAAATTAAAGTTTAAATTCAGAGACATTTACAAATTAGGAATTTTCTTATTGACAGTGTTTTAAAGTAAGCTACAGACGATTCTATTTTTGTTTTTTTCTTTAAAATATTTTAAAGATAACATCAGTAATGTTAGCTTTATATTTAATCAAAAAAGTTGTTTCTTGTGCACTCTTTCATGTTTAATTATTTTATTTGGTGCGTCAGGTTATCTGAATAATCAACGTGATCGTGGTAACATAAACAAACTACGTCACCAAATTATTATTCCTAAGGCTATTTGATTAGGTTATGGTTAATTTTGTTTATAGTTATGTTTTTAAAATGTGTTTTTATAGAACTAAATAATTTAAAATCGATTGTAAATGAAATAAAAATAGGTTTTGAAATGAAAAGCAAAATTAAAAGACATATGTAACTAATTTTTTGCGGTATAAACAAAAAAAAAAAAAAAAAAAAAAACTCTAATATAATTATTTATACTAATAATTATTAATTTTTGTAAATTACTAGTTGAAGTAAAGCAATAAGCTATGTACTAAAAGAAAAAATTAAAGGAGAAACGTTACATAATTCAGTTAGGAAAGCTTAAAAAGTCGGCAACTATTATTGAAGTCATTGGTGCTTACTGAATTTTGGTACTAAGTATTAATTGAAATAAAAAATAGGCTAAGATCTAAAAAGAAGACTGAAAAAAGAAAATGTACTTTTTCTTTACGGGGTACCGTAAAAAGTCACCATACTGTTATTGACATCAATTATGAATAATTATGGCATTGAGGACTACTGGCATCATAGCACTTGGTGAAATTTCAATATATATTAAATACTTTCGTAAATTGGTAGAACTTATTTTAAAGTAAATTTAGTGCCGATTAGAGCGGCACAATAATGCAAATTTTTATGATATAATTAATATATAGATAGATAAGCCGAGAAGAAGTAAGCTTGACTGTGGTAAATTTTAAATATTATTAGTTGCCTTGAGCAACAGCATTATGCTAGATGATACTGAATACAGTTTATCTTTATTTTGATAAGATGGACTGCTAAAAATGTGTTTTTTCTTAGTCCAATAAAGTGAAGTAACCGAGAAGGATAACAAATAACAATAAATAAAATAATTGAAATCAATTAAACTTTATTATATGTGTCGGCATTCGTCTGAAATATTTGTACCCAACTTTGTAGTGATGTTCAATATTGCTTAGTTGATGCTTTTTTCAACCCGTTCGCAGAACGGGTATTCATCTAGTTGTCAATATAATATGATAATCAAAACACGTGTCTAAAAATAAATTATAATAAATAATACCTTTTGATTTGATTTGAGGAAAACTGAATTAAATACAAACTTTGCATAAATAATTTAAAACAAAATTCTTGATTCAGTTAACACTTGCAATTTAAGAGCTTATAAGCCGTTTTAGTAATAAACATAAAAGCCTGCTTTCCTAGACCACCTACAAGACTATTTTATAATAAGGAAATTTCTGATTTTTTTAATGAAGTTATTTTATCAGTTGTTATGAATTTTCCAATTTGCATGAATTTTTCCATACATCAAAAGAATTCGTTTTTACAAAAGTTTAAATTGAACCAAAGTGTAATACATTTTATTCTCGAATCATTTTCTCCTTTCAGTGCCTGAATAATTCGATGAAATTCACATTGGGAATTTACTTCGTAGAAACTTTTTTTTAGCAATTTCACGATATCTAGAAACTGACGTTTCCTCTTGATTTAATATCCTAAGGATGTGGGTATGTCAGCAGAAATAAGGAATATAATGGTATTTGATATATAATAAGAATTCTATATTGATTCAAAGGCTTTTATAGAACTTCTTTAAAAGAATAGATCGATCGCTTTTCTTTGTTGAGAAACGGCATACTTTTTTTTTCACTTTTTACTATCTATCTGTAGATGAGGTTTTTACTATAAATACAATAAAGTACAACTTACAATAAATACAATAAAGTACTCAATACAATAAATTTTTAGTACGGATTTGAGAAAAAATGGGATACCATGTGTTAAGCAATATTGATTTTCAACCGATATTACTTTGCTATATACGGATGTTAACTAGAAAGTGTTTGAAGTTCCCAGATTATTTCATTCACTTCTAAAATACATAAATAGGAAAAAATACACGACATGTTTCAAGTGCTCAAGAAGAGGCGTCCATTTTCTTCAAGATTTGCCAGACGTGAATAAGAAGAAACAAAAGTGTTTTGAAGTATAAAACTAAAGCTTGCTAACAAACAAACGTAAGAAATAAAGATGAAAAACAAGAATTTAAAAAAAAAAAAAACACAGCAGCCGAAAGAAAAAGAAGGAGAAAAACAGAACAAGAAAAACCACAGTAGCCGAGAGAGGCAAATAGGGGTAAAATGCGTTTCTAATTGCTATGTAGAGAAGGTGAGAAACTAATATCGTTAACAAGAGAACCGGCAAAAAGATCCTAAAATTTTGATAAACGCTGGGCCATTTACCACATTTCCTGTATGAGCGACCATGGCTACATCGGACAAACTAAATTTAGACTTAAGGAACACGACAGATATTTAGTTATCAAAAATACAAGAAATCATCAATTGCTGCACGTAGGTAGAATCTTGGGCAGAAATTCAATTTCGTCAATGCCAAAATTTTTTCCACCCCAGTCACAGCAGCTCATTTTGAAGCCTTTGTATTTATATGAATATTGATTTCCTAGCTAAAGGAAATTTTTATCATAATTATCTTAAATATTATAAAAATAAAACAAAACTTAAAATTAAAGTCTTCATCTCAAATTTCAATAAATAATTCTAAGTTAGAATAATAAACACAATGTTGATAATATAGATACTCACAAGCACGAACTATTATTCAACCTAAGTGCTATAAGAAAATTACTTCCGATATAATATTCTAAAATTTTATTCAATTAAGATAATAAAAAAATTTTTTCTCATAAATCTATTCATAAAAGCAGTGCATGAAATCCTTTATCATCATTATATTGCGGTGAAGAAAACAAAAGCAAGGAACAAAATGAAGGTTGAAAATAGGAAAAAAATGAGTAAAACAAGAATTCTTAAACACAATATATTGCAATTTCTTGCTAAAATTACATTCGAACAATTGTAATTATTTTTTTTATCCTTACGTATGATAATTTTTGTTATTGATCTCATGAAAGATAAAAATCCATAACTTCCCTGTAAACTATATGTAACCAGATTTTAAATAAATTAACTGTTTTCATTTAACTCTATAAGTCTTATAAAAATTTTCGTTATTTTTTGGTTAGTCGGAAGCAAATAAATTCAGCATTTTTTTAAGAAAAAAATTCTGTTGTAAACGTTTATATTAAATATTCTAAGAAAAAAAAAACATTTGGATTTACTTTAACCCGGCTAACCGAAAAGTACCGAATTTTCTAAGATTCTGAAAACTAAAAAATTAATACGAAAATTTGTTTAAAATATTAAATGAAAAAAAAATTGAAAGCATCTAATCATTTTCAGGAGTGAACCATTAAAGGGTTATTATATAAAATTGTTCACTTAAAATATGTTATAATTTTTTTTTTATGCATATGATATCATACCTGCTTATTACCCTTTTTAAAAAAATTTTAACATTTATTAAGAATTTGTAGAATAATTCACTTGAAATGTATAATTTTCTTTTGAATTTTCAAATTCTTCTGCGAGTCTGCATTAATTATGTATAAAAAAATCACGACAAATATTACAACTAATTCACTATTATAATTATGTTCCTAAAATTTTACACAAACACGTCTCGTGACCAAAACTATAAGAGGAAAGCTAATTTAATTTGAAAAAAAATTTCAACCATGTTTTTATTACCTTAAGATCAATAGACATTTAAGTGTACAGTATTTATGAGACCAGTATGTTTAATAACTATTAGATCAATAAGTATTTAGTTGTACAGTATTTATGAGTTGCATATATAATGTGTGATAGATATATTTTTACTAAACTTATTGTTGTATTCGCTTGAGAGAAGATTTTGTTTCATAAGTGGTTACCAATAACTGTAAATTAAAAAATTTTTAAATCTGCGATTTGAAGCAAAATATGATATTGATATGATTTGGCAATGTTTTCAGAAATTTACATTCGAAATGTCGTCGAATGTATTTCGAATAATTTTTTTCGCAAAAATACAGAAATCAGTTTTATTGTTTTAAAATTTAGAGCTCCTGGTGGGACCATACCATTTTGGAGATCTGCATCTTTTGCCCCAGTATTTCCCCTTAATCTGGCCCTGAATATTACCATAAACAAATATTCGTTTGTATTCTAAACTTTGTATTTATATGTTTGCTTTTTTAATACAGAGAGACATTTATTAAATTCACCTATTACGGCAGTTAGAAAACATACGAGTTTTCTTCGCTAATTTTCGAATCATCAAAAAAAAAGTTTTTTTTTTTTTTCTTTAAATAAATTGAATGCAATTCCTTAATGGTTACACTCCTCTTTTTTATTTTCTTCGTTTTGTTCTCTTCTTTCTTTTATTCTTATATTTTTTTAAGATTTTATATAAATATTTCCACCAATCCAATAAAAGAAAAAAGACGTTTTTAACTAGAAATTGATGTAAATTTCGGTCCATTTTTCCTAATAGCAACTCAGTATTTGTATCCAATCAAAAGATGGCACCACATCTCATGTTGACTCGATTGTTTAACGTGAAGATGCTTTTAATCAGAGCTTACTACAAAAAAAACTTCTCTTTTTTAGTAGAGATGTGAATATTTTTAACTTAAAATTCTTGAAAAAATTTTGACGTTTTAACGTTTATTTTATTTTATTTTTATAACCGCCGTTGAACAGCCAATCCATTTCTTTGGGTTTACGACTACTAATGCTCAAATCCGTAGCCTTGCAATTTTGAAGCAATCCAGAAGACAAGGAAACTCCTGGATCAGTACCCCCCAGAGGTATTGATTTGTTATGGGAACATGGAGGATTTAGTGACTCGACAGATTGAACGTGCATCAGCCATCATTTACTACACGGGAAGTCTTCGGCCGGCTGGATTTTGAAGAAAGAAAAAAATCAGTTTAAAACTGCTATATAAATACATGAAAAATGTGAAAGAACACATTACATTTTAAAGATAAAAATCCTCCTCATATATAATAAAGTGTATTAAAGAAATATAGGACAGAAATTGAGCTAGAATACATGTTTATAGCATTTATAAAATCTAATTCTGTTTTTAAATGATGCATTCTTAGTCTCAAATTCACATTTAAATCTTTTTCAAGTGCTGCTTACGATTTGAATTCTTCAATTTAATTTCTATTTTTATTTTTACTCCTTGAAAGATTAATCTAATGTTCATATGATTGTAAATATCAAAATTAGTTTTTTTTTTTAACTCAAATAACCAATGTTTAAATTTAAATCTTGTTTTCTCTAATGCCCACCCGATTGACATTCGTCATCCAGGTATCAGTAGGTGAGTTTCGTTGGCCACTCTTTCAAGTGCACCATATTAGGTGGTGCAACGTTGCTGCGACAATAGTATCGAAAATGATAGAACATCCGTGCCTTATCCAGGATTCGAACCGAGAACCTTTCTGATATGAAGTCAGCTCCCTGACAACTGCACAAACTGGCCGGCATTTCTGAATCTTAAAGTGCATTTAAGTTTTCTTATCTTGTGCTGCCATCTTTAGTCTTATTTTCATACTATGATCAACATAAATAAAATTTGATTATAAAATACAAATATTTAAGAAAAATGTTATTTATTTAAAATTAAGAATAGTCGTCTTTTATTCCCAATTGGTGAAGAATAATGAAAAAAAGTATTTAAGTATATTTTTTATACTATAGTTAAAAGCAAAAATGTCAATAAATTTGCTTATAAGCACTCAGTAGCAGGGAGAAAAAAACATAGGAGTTAGGATAAACAAATAAAATAATAAAAAACAAATGTTTATAGTCAGGAGCAGTTTAATATAGAAATCATGAACAACTTTCGAAGGTAGCAAAGGTAATAATTTTTAAACTTGTTTAACTTTTTAAATTTTATAAGCAATGAATTGTTTTCATTTTCGAAAGTACATGCTGGAGAGCTGAAGATTTTTAGTTTTTATTCTTAGTTATATAAGTATTGTTATATAAGTATTGTTATATAAGTATTGTTATATAAGTATTGTTATAAAAATATTTTAGTTAGAATATTTCTTTTTTTAATGACAATACAGCTTGTTGTGGGTTTCAGCTTGCTGAATAATGTTGGCCCATGTCTTCCTCTCCTGTACATAGTTAAAACTCATTATTTAATTATTCTTTCATAAAAAAATATACGCAATTTAATTTTTTAAAAATACATTTTTATGAAAAGATTTCTTTTCAGCAATTCCATAGTTTTACATGTTCTTTTTAAATAACTTTTCTCGCCACCCTTTCTACCGCATGGGGGCAAAATTTCAATATTTCCCAAGAAATAAGTAAAGGAACATTTTGTAAATTTAGAAATCTTTAGATAATGGGATTTCTCATATACTTCATTTCATCAATGAAGTTTTAAAGCTTTCAATGGTTTGAGGTACCGAAAATAAATTAAAAACGGAAAAGAATATTTTTGATCACCCTATGACAAAAAAATTAGCAATAAATTTGTAAATTGTAACAATTTTTTGGGTTACTATATGCAATAACTGACGAAATTTCTTAAACTTAGATTAAATATTTATGAAGATATGGGCATTTTTTATTAAAAAAAGCAATATTTTTGTCTTACTTTTTTTAGAAATATTCAATAAAATGAAATAAAATTTTTGAAGCAATTTAAAATTAATTACAAATTTTTTTCTTTAAAATTTTAAAAACTATTGTTAAAAACTGTGTAATATATAAGTCATTGAAGTACAGTTCTTTTAAGCTCCGCATGCGGAGAAAAATTTAAATTTTTTTTTCTTCTTCATAATTTTACGTTTTTGGCAACTATTTAAAAAATTCCGATTTGAATATCTTAAAAATTAAAAAAAAAATCAGAAAGTTTTCTAAGTAGTTTTTGTGTAATTAAAAATATAAATCGAAATAATAAGAGATTTTCTATACATATTATTTTCTATCATAAGATAAAATTAAATAACGAATGATTATACCTTGCAAGAAACGTTCATACACAGAAATATGATTGCATAAGGAAAGAAATCATGCGAAAGAAAAAAAATCTTTATTAGTGATAATACCCAACACAATTCCGATGTTATGTTTAATAAATCTTCTTTATTAGTTTAAAATGAAATTTGTAGAAAATCCCTTATCATTTTTAGCTTTCTTTTAAAAAGTACGAAAACTACTTCGAACATTGCTTGAAATTATTTTAATTTTCAAGATATTCAAATCGAACTTTTTTATTAGTTTATAATTCGCTACAATATAAAAAAAAACATTCTTTTTAAATATTTCCCGCTCATTCGCAATATAAAATAACTACATTAATTAATCATATCTTGCTCAGTTTCAAGCACATTTTTCTCAAATTTTGAAGCCATAATTTTGCAATTAATTATAAAATGCAACAAAAATTTTTGTTTACTTTTATTGAATATTTTTAAAGTGATAGCAAAAAAACGTAAAACAAAAAATTTTTTTTTTTTTTTTTTTTTATAAATGTCTATCTTCTGAAACGTTTAATCGAGGTTTACGAAACTATGTACTATAATTACATATAATAACCAAGACAATTGTTACAATTTACAAATTTATTGCTACATTTTTTGGTATCGGTTGATCAAAAACAATATAAGCCGTTTATAATTTATTAAGGGTCCCCCAAACCTCTAAAATCTTTAAACTTCATTGACAAGTATGACAAATCGCATTAAAACATTTCTAAATTTATAAAACGGTTTTTTTTAGAGAAAGATAAAAAAATAAAATGTGTTAGTATAGAAGTGTTTTCATTATTTTGTCCATCCCCTCTATACATACATACATACGTATATATATATATATATATATATATATATATATATATATATATATATATATATATATATATATATATATATATATATATATATTACATTTTAATTACAAACTTTTAGTTCTTAAAAATAGTAAAACAATATTTTTTCTATTTTCAATAAATAAAAGTTTATAAATAATTATTAAGAGCAAGGCAGTGTTAAATAGAAATAAAACAATATTCAATACTTTAATTTGAAGTTCTAACTTAAAATAAAAATTTTATATAAATCGTCAATTATATAATTTTAGAATAAACACTTTACTCGAATTTAACGAATATTTCTTCCAAATCACAATTCAATCAGCATTTCTTGAAAAATTCAATTCAAAGACAAGAAAAATTCAAAGAGCATTTCTTCCAAATCCTAATGACAAATATTTAAGGCAGATAAAACAAACAATAATTAAAAAAATAATATTCAGGATTCGGGTAGAAATTTCGATTCTCTGACGCATATTTAATCGAAATCGTGAACAAATTAATATCGAGCAGAGAAAGAAGCTTATTGAAAGAAGGATTCATAAACTTGAATCAATTTTTGTCGTACTTATTTTCAATTTTAAAACCATTCCCTAAGCAGAAATACATATCCAGTTTCATATTCTATGAATCGAAAGAACAAAATAAGTTAACCAAATATTTCTTTCTGTTCCAGGAAGAGTAAACAAACACGTCAAATAAAATTCCCAGAATCCATCCAGCTCCTTGCATATCTTTTTAAAAGACTGCATTCAAGATACTCTCAACGGAAAAAGCTTTTATTATAATCTCTTGGAATTCGAGAGAAATTTTACTTAGAAACTCTATTAATAGAAGAATCTTTTCTAAAATTTCTGCTTCTCATTTTCTACGGTTTATTCATATCTTATTTCATTAATATTTAAAATCATGTTAAGCAGCAGGCAACCGTATGCCTAACATTTCGATAATAAAACCGTGAGAAGCGATATTAAAAAATTCAGTATCACTTATTAATGTTATTTCTTACTTTAAACTCTAAGGTAAATCATTCCTTAATGAAAATATTCGATTGAACAAATAATTACATTAGGGAGCACTTGTTTTTGCTGCAGGGTATTTTACAACAGAGATAATTTTCAACCACTGATTAAAAATTTGCAATCAGTTTCTCTTTCCCTGCTATAGATTTTTTTAAATAACATTTTTATCTTCTTTTTTTTTTGTCAAAATATACAAGTTTAAAACCGTAATAGAAGGGGTTCGCTTAAATGTTGCAACAAATTCTAGCAAAGTTTAGGTATATCATCAGGATATAAAGCGCATTTAAATCCATGGTCGGAAATGTTATGATGCGCAGCTAAGAATGCTTCTTCATTATGAACTGTTTCTTTGCGTGCTTCTAAAAGGTTCATAATAGGGAAGTGCCCCAAGCCGCGTACAATGTAGTATGGGTTCCTACACATTTTTAATCTTGATAATGTGCGTTAACTCCACTGAAAGATTGTCGCAACAACTACATAACACCCTATACTAAAAGAATACAATTAATATCTAAACAAAATGAACAAAACTTCTTTTAAAAAAATGCGCTAAAAAGCAGCAGAATTTTCAAAAAAAGAGAGAATAAAAATAGAAATAAATGTAGAAAAGGAAAAAAACAAAATTAAAAATATTAAAAATATGACCACTGAAGCCGACGTCTTCAGGGGGTACCGGCCCCAGTGGCCAAAAAACAAAACCTTTTCTATTGAGGAAGAAGGCAAAAGCCTAAAAACCTTCCTCAGTACCCCGAAGGTTTTGTTTAAAAGTCCAGGAGAAAAAAACATGCAAGACATAAAACTAATACAGAAAAGAAACTCATACAACTCATCAGAAACTCAAATTCTTCAGAAAATAAAAATCAACAGAAAATAAAAACTCACATAAACAAGGTCAGGCAGCGAACTCTAAAGCAAACCAAATGAAAAGGAATCACTTAAACCAAAAGTAAAACAACGCCCTCTTTTAAAATGCGCAGATTGAGAAAATGATAGGAAGAAGTTGTCAAAGAAAAATTACGTCACATATTAATAGAATGCTTAACTGGGGCTGCTCAGTTAAGTCTTGAATTGCGCCCTGTTAAAAGAAATAAAAAAACTAATATTCTTTAATCATTTTCTTAATTATAAAATTAACATTACAAAAATTATAAGGAAAATCATTATTACTCAAATTATTCAAAAAATTATTCACAGCCTCTTGAAAACTTTCAACATTATTGCAAATATTTTTAATCCTAACCAATTATGAAAAAACTAAATTTTTAAAAATTTTATTACACAAATTAGTATAAAAGTTGCAGAAAAATATAACTTTAAATTTAAAAGCTTTTCTTTTATCAAAAACACCAATTTTAAAAATTTTGTCCACAATAACAATTTTAAAATCTAAATACTCAACATTAAAACAATCCTCATTAGTTTTCTTCAAAACCAAATCTTTAGGATAAATATTATAAATAAAATTATAATTATCACAATTAAACAAAATCAGATCATCAATATATCTAAAAGCTTTAAAATCATTATATTCAAGAAATTTAGCTTCAAAAACATGCAAAAAAATATTAGCAAAAGCACCAGAAAAGGAATTACCTTGTGGAATTCCAATAATTTGTTTATAAAAATCTAAACCATTAAAAAGAACATTCTCAAAAAGATTAAACCTACATAAATCCAACCAATTAGACTTATCAATTTTCTCATTAAATAAATATTTATCAAAAATGCCATTACAGATATCAATAATCTTTTCGTGTGGTATACTTGTATACAAATTTTCAAAATCAAAAGTATTAATGTTGGATATTTCATTATTATTAATATAATCCAAAACATCAACATTACTATTAATAACAATATTTTTTTCTTTTTTAATTTTAAGCAAAATAATTTTTAGAAAACTAAAAAACTTTTTACTAACATCAGAATTGTAACAATTAGTACCACACGCTATAAACCTAAATTTAACAGGATTTTTATGAAATTTAACAATAGGAAATAAATATGGAAATTTAATCCTATTTAACCTAAATTTTAATTTTTTACTAAACGCAATAATTCTTTTTTCAACAACCTTCCTATCTACTTTTAATTTTAAATAAGTATTATTTGCGTTATATTCTCCAATAATCAAATTTTTAAAAAAATATTTACACATAATACAAAAATTATTTGAAGCTTTATCCACTACCGTAACAATAAATTTATCTTTAAGATTTTTAATTTTACTAGACAGATCATAATCAATAATAGTACCACTAGGAAAAGAACCAAAACTGGTATTAATTAAATTAAAATTAACTTTTTCAATAATTTTAGCCTTCCACTCTGAAAAACCCTCAACGGGCCAATAATATTTTCTGGAAATTTTTGCTATAAAAAAATCAAGATCTTTTTTAATGGACAAAATAAAATCTCTTTATTCATTATAAATCTTGTCCTAAATTTTGAACCTTTCCCTAAAATATTAATTAAATCTTCATTACCAACAATCTCCAAATTTCCCGTAATATTATGTCCATAATCATTATCAATATATTATGAAAATTCCTTTTCATTACAATAACAATCAAATTTAGAAATACATTTTAAATTTTGACTTAAAAAATTATAATTGCAGACCCTTTTCCTAAGTGTAGAAGAATACTTAAAAGCAACAGAAACATTAATATGCTTTAAAGGAAAAAAATCCGAAAGTTCATGTATAATCTGTGGCAATTTAGCATTTTCAAATTTTTTATCATGAAAATTAATCGTACAAAAAACCTTTTCAAAATTATAAACCTTATTAAAAAGCAAATCTGTCTTACTAACACCAAGTTTTGATTTAATTAAATCCAAAACAATAAATTTAACAAGTTCAGTATCATATTTAATTTTAGAACCAAAATTAATAAGAAAATGTTTAAGAACTTTATTTTTAAAACCAAAAATATATTTCCTAATATTGAAAATATTATTCAAATTAACAGGTAAATTGCAAAAATTCAAAAATTCATCAAAAGCAACAACTTTACCTTTACCTTTCCCACTACCTCTTTTATTCCTATATTTTGAATTAAAAACCCCAGGAAAATCAAAAACTTTAAATCTGTCATAAATACAATAATCTCCAGCATTAATTTTTGAATTTTTGCAATTTACCTGTTAATTTTTAATATTTTTAATATTTTTAATTTTGTTTTTTTCCTTTTCTACATTTATTTCTATTTTTATTACATAACACCCTGTTACACATAACGTTTTTTAAACTTGTACATTTCAACAAAAATAGACTAATATATTATTTTAATACAAATCTGTATCTTTAGAAGTAAGACTAATTTCAGATTTGAAACTTCCACACCCAAATCAGAGAAGATCAAATGCTTGCATAAATTCAAAATAATATTTGTTCTCCAGTGTTATTTATAAAACAAAATTAAGTAATAAATACATTAAATAAAAGTTTAAATAGAGAAAAAATATAAAGTTTATCGAAAACGTTTACTATTTTTATCGGTAAAATTTCACTATTATTATTACTAGTTTTATCGAAAACATTTAAAGAAATAAAAATTTATCTACATAATATCTTTAAAAAACAAACTATTTTAACCTTTTTATCATAAAAATTTTCATGCATTCGAGTTTAACAAACTAAAAAAAATAATATTTCAATAATTTTAAACTGTATGAAACCTATTATCGATATATATTTTCATAAATAAATATTCATACATTTATATGGATCGGAAAATCGTAGCCTACATACACAGCTTATTTGATAAAAAAAGAAAAATATGGTTGTTCGCACATCTACAACACTTCTCCTGCGGACAAACATCTTTTTTCAAAAAATACAAGACATAAATTTAGCTAACTAATTTTTTGTGAAACAAAAATTATTCCCCTAAATTCATTTTTTACAGAGTCCAAGTGAACTTTTCAAAAGTCTCAGCTTTAGTTAAGAAATATGCTAAGAAATCTCTTAAGAAATTTGCTTTCCTCCGTTTGAACATATTGTACTTTTATAATTTTTCCTATTATAACCTTGACGAAATGAAGTTTCGAATGTTTTTGTCTTGCGTGAAAAATTCATTTTGCATTACTTAAAAAATGAATTGCAGATAGATTGCCTCAAGAAATCAAAGGTTTATCTGCAAATATAGAACAATTTAGTTCTTCCACAAAATTTAACAACCTTATCAATTCCTTAGAAACATCTCCTGAAGAAACAAGTTTAGCTTCACAAGTGCCACTGTTTAGATCTAGTTGGGTTAAATTTAAAAGCAATGAAAAATTGTTTGTTATCTAATGTTTTCAAAACGATGTTTATTTTCTGAAACATAGTGAACCAAATGAAACAACCCTAGCAGCAAAACAACTTGGGCCCTCATTGGATCAATATTCACTAATCGTGGCTCAATAAGAGTTCAAAGAGTCGCTATTTTTCAATATTTGACTCTATGTAGAATTGTGGAATTCATCCGATATTTTACAACCAATATCTTCCTTATATAGAGTTGCCAGATTCACCCGATATTTTATATTTATTATTCAGCCAATATAGGCCCTATATTGGCCGTAGATAATTTGATATTGGCCTTATATGGGACCAATATTAAAATCTCTATATTTGATCCCTTAGTGCATATTCTTATAGGAACCATATTGGGCCAGTTTTGAGACTAACAGGCGCCATGGTAAAACTGTTGCTAGGGAAGTTGTCTTAAATCTCATTACGATTCAACTGCTGTTAAAAAAAAACTTCAACTTTGATTTTCTCATAGATTTGATATTATACAGAATATGAACGCCTCAAACTAATTTATATATAACAATTCCTTTTAAATACAAACAGATTTACGTAGAATTAATATAACATTTCAATTGTGCTCGCCTCCTTTCGAGACAGATTTTTTTCGAAATTAAAAAGTAGATATAAAATTAGTAATCAAACGAAGAAAAAAAGTTTTAAAACTGTCGGCAAACTGTAGATTTTTTAAAAGTTCTTGTTTATTTCAGTGTACTGGTTTCTGAAAATCAGGCTTCATAGCAACTTTTATCTATTGCTATTTGGGATGAATAAGACTATTTCACTTTAATAATTTACCCATCCAGTTTTAATAAACAGAAAGTTTTTAATTTTTCTTTAAAAAAAGTTTACATTTTGAACGAAACTTTATCAAATTAATAATTATCTTTTGTTCTTTCTCAGCATTTACATCATTAAAATTAAAAACTAAAAATGAGCATTTGAAACACAATCTAAAAAGAATGAAACAACGAATCTTTATTTTTCAGAAGCTTTTAAAGAAAATCCATTAGGAAAAAAATGATAATTTGCAATGCATTAATTTATCGAAAAAGTAAAAGAATGAAATGGAGTTAAGAATTTCGATGAATTGTGATTAAAGCAGTTATTTCCTAGAAATTGCTTTTATAAATGGAATTTATTTCTAATAAATTAAGTTTTCATTAAGACTTTTCTGGCAAAGTAAATAAAATGTTTGTTTTTTTATCTGCGAGATGTTGAGCAACAGAATTAAGAACTGATTGGCTGATATGTATCAATGTTTCACTCCGTAGACTTGTAAATTTGGATTCAACTCAGAAGACAAAAGAACTTATAAATATTGTGATAAATTTTCTATTAAGAAGTTCGTGAGCGACACTAACACGTTATTGCGTGACATTAAGTGGAAAACTTCAAAAATCTGAGATGGTTAATCTGTTGGCAAGCGTATTGTATGATCCGTCTAACACTGAAGTTTTTTTTGTCAGTACCTATTTTAGTAACTATTTATCACTTAGGATATTTTTGTCAGAACTGTGGTCGGTGCATGCCTGGAGCAATATACAATTTAACAAGCTATCCCGGTAATCGAACTTTCATCGCTTAAATTAGAGACTCCAAATGATTGTTGCTGATTCTTTTGGATAATTGTAGCAATCTAAGGCAGGCTAAAGTTCCTTGTTTTATACTACATACCAAGATAATGAATAAAATTTTTATAAAGCTAATTGAAACAAAATTTACGTCATAGTGCTTAAAAAAAGATATCTAAATATAAAAATATATATTGCTTTAAACTCAGACGAATTATTATTGATGTCAACATTAGTGGTATCCAGAATAAAAACATCAAAACTAGCCAGAGTTCTGAAACGGTTGTCTTTCTTTTTTTAATTACATTATATGCTGTTATTCTACTTAATTTAATCGAATAATTTAATTTTATCTACTTTTAATGCAGGTCAAAAAATGGACAGCGATTTCACCTTACCATTATTTACACGAAAAATAGCAATAATAGTGTAACGTTATTACTTTAATTATTATTAATTTAACAGACTTGATACTGATGAACAAATTTAGCAAATGAAAAATTCCTTTTTGCTCTTTTATTTCATTTTTATTTCAAAATAAAAGAACCATCAATGTATGGGTTTAGTAGCCTTTCTTAAATAACCCCGATTCAGTAAAAATTTCAAAACAACTTTCAGAGACCATAAAAGAAAACAAGTATCTGACACATTATGGTGTTAAACAAAGCATAAAAGTAATGACATCTTCCGCAAAACTGAATTTAAAGGGCATTATAATGAGTTTAAGTCTGCAGCGCATACAAGAAACAGTTTTTAGACATTTGAGATTTCGAAAGAAATGCTTCAAAAGACTGCTGCTTGACAAAACTTAATTACCTAATTACGGGTCAGTTAATTGAAGTATTTGACACTTTCAAACTGCAGTTTTCATTTTCTCCATTTTATTTATTTTGAATTTTCTAAAGATTTAATGAATGGACTTTAATGTGATATTTATAAGAGAAAAAATTATATTTTTGGTCATTACATATTGCATAATATAAATTAGAGTCTTTCTCTTTATAATTTACCTCTATCTATTATATATATATATATATATATATATATATATATATATATATATATATATATATATATATATATATATATATATATATATATATATATATATATATATATATATATATATATATATATATATATATATATGTAAAACAAAAGTTATAAAATTACTTTTGTATTAATAAAAGCATTGAAACTTATTCATTTTCATAAAATGTCTTAGTTAAAAATTAGAGTACAGATATTCTATTTTGGGAATTCAAGGCTGTAAACATGCCAATAAATTATAATTAGATTAATGTTTCAAAAGAGAAGTTATTTTAAGATCTTTCACTTCCATATAAGGAAGGACTAAACGATTTTCTATGAGTATTAAATAATTTGCGATGAGGCGTAGGAATACAAGGAATGCAATATGACTGCCTTCTTACCCATGTATAAAACCAGGAGCGCTGATTTTTGCGTGGCTTTTTGTGTTTTACTTGTGCTAGCTAAACTCCGTCAGATCTGAAGAGAAAAGTGTCTCTCCCCCTCCAGTCGGAGAGGGGAGAAAACTGTTGCTTCACCCTCTTTAATTAATAAACAGCTTGTGCAGAATCTGGACTCATTATTCATCTGATATTTGGACTAATTATTCCCATATTAATAGCAGGTTTTTGTTCTGTTATTATATATATATATATATATATATATATATATATATATATATATATATATATATATATATATATATATATATAACAAAATAAATGAATACAAAATAACCAGAGAAGAAAAAAATAAATAAATAAGTATCATTTATTGTAATTTATTGTAAATTGTATCATTCAATTTTTGTAAAAAATTTTTTTGAGTGCTCCTTACACTATTGTATTGATATATTTTGCCTTGGCTATATTGATACAATATTAGAAAGCACCCTTTTTCGGATATAATCGTGTGGGCTGATGAAAAGATTGTATCTTTTATTTTCCGGCTTTTTAAAAAAACTTTTTCCTCCTTTTTTTTTTTTTTTTTTTTTTTTTTTTTAAATTTAATTCTTTCTTTTTTTTTTAATTAATTCTTTTTTTTCTTTCCCCAGTTGTTTATTATTATTATTATTCGCCCCCCTTTTTTCATTTGTCTGTAATTTACCTTTGTTTTATCTTCATTTTGAACTTATATATATATATATATATAAAAGAAAGTGAGAGAAACATAATAAAATAATTGAATGAAACACGTACAGGTTTCTCAGGCTCATTAGGACGCAATTCTTTTCTACTGCGAAAGAGACATTTCAAAATAAAGAATAAATATCCAAAGGTAAAAAGTACTTTTTGTAATGCGTTATGCCTCTAAAAAAAGTTTAAAAAATTTAATTTTAAATGAGTTTCATAGGAAAGGAGAAAAGCAGAAAACAAACTTACCGATGTGAAGTAAAATAAAATAAATATGTGTTAAAATTATATACTAATCTAACAGCTAACAAATATTGTTAAAAAGAAAAATTATATAAGGAATGTGCTTTTAGTTTATATCGTACAAATTAATTGGTAAAAAATATACAAAGCACTTTAATAATAATAATAACAATTGGAAAAATTAAGCAACAAAATCCATTCTAGGTAAAGAAATTATTGAAAAAAAAGAAATATTTAAATTCTAAAATTAATAAAAAAGCATTCAAATAGGTAAAACTTGTAGAGCTTAACATACTAACGTAAACTAAGAATTGACCCTTTTATTGGTTTTCTTTCTATAATAGGTGAACCGTTTACCGTCAGAGCTCACATATAAGGATAGAAAACGGTTTGTAGACTTTATTTTTCATTCATACCTTCTTTCATAACAGTAAAATCTACACGTATTACCAGCATTCGCAGAGATTGTTCGCTTATAGGTCAGGGCCCCATTTATACTTTTAAAAAATGTTTATTACACTAAGCAATTAAAATGCTGCAATTTAGAAGTTTACTTTATTAAAAGTGATTAAGTTGACCGTTAATATATGCGGCTATTACAAGAAGGTTCCTAAATCATTTTATTCAGGCACATTGAACACCTTTCTCTATAATGGTTACACAATCAAGTTACGGACAAAGAATATATAACTTTTATATTCTTTGTTACGGATGCTGAGGTCGTGGGTCTACCAAGCATGGGGCCGAAGAACACCACTCTCGCAATCTGCGTACAATTTTGACCACGAACACGCATTGTTCTCACTTCCCGAAAGAATGCAACTCCACACTATTTCCCCTACTTCCATGTGTCGCCTTGATTTAACAAATATATCAAACAACTTCAAGGTCCGAACTAAATATACCTTTTAAGCACATAGCATTAGTTTATGGTTAGCGGTGATATATGCTACGAGAAAATATTTACAGACAGACCAGAATTTTTATGGTCAGGATTGCTTTACGGGCATAATTTTATTTTTTAGCTCGGTGGCAGGAATACTTTTTGTCGGTCACTAACAGTAATCTAGCAGTGAAGTTGTTATTAGAGTGTATAGATCAACTTAATTTTTTTAAAATTTGCTGAGTATTTAAACAATATTATGATAAAAACGTTTCAAAATTTTTTACGTTATAATGCTTTGCTGATTTATTAATGAGACATCCTTTTGCAGCCCATTTGTTTTTAAACAATGTTTGTTTTACCTCCATTCTATGCTTGTTTTTTTAATGCATTACTTTAATACTTCATATTATTGTCATAGAAATTTTGACAGAAACTATAAACAGTCTTCCATTGTTAAACAAACAGATTAAAACTGTAGGTAAGATTAACTGTAAAAATGAATGTTTACACTTCCATAGTTATGCTTACAAAATACAAGGATATGTTGAAGATGACAACGATAACAAGAAAATCAGCCATTCACACGTTATCTTAAAGTGCAATATTTAATTTGTGAAAACAGAAATTCAATCTCTACATTCGTTATTTAAGCATTCAGTGATTATTGGAGCGTAATTTACAGAAACTCGAAATTGTTATGAGGCTCTTAAAGACAATTCAGACGCATCTCATTGTTGTCGCTGATTGCTTAAATTTTTAATTAAAATAACAACTTTTCAAATCTATATTTCAGTTATGAAATAAAACTGTTTTTCTTCGTAGAATTATTTAAAAACTAATTATTTTTACTTAACCCATACGATTTAAAAAAAAAAAAACTTATTTTTTAAATCATAAGAAAATAAATAGCGCGTTTTGTTTTGTTTTTAGTTTAATTTGTTAAAATTTTATTCGATAATAATTTAAAGCAAAAGTAAAATGGTCTAAGTCATTTAATTATTTTAAAAATAATATTTTTAATTAATTTTTAAACAGTTGGAATTGTATGTTTTTATCTTATTCAGAACTCGAAATAAGACTTATTTCAAAAAATTCCCCCCCCCCCGTGATATTTTTTTTTTTTTTTTTTTACATTTTCTTTAAATTTAATTAATTAATAATTTTGATTCCTTTTTCTATTTTAATTTAAATTATTTGCAGGAAATCAGAAAAAAAAAACATTAGAATATTATGCTTGCCTTAAAATTAACATTAGCGAAACTCAAAGTAACATTAGAAACCTTAAAGTAGTAGGAAAACTACAATTCTCAAGTGCTAAAATCGTTGGGTATTCGATCGAAGGGAAGGAAATGACACTAATTTCTGGATTATACCTATTCTAAGAGTTAAAATAATTAAATTAATAATTTCTATTGATAGACAATCACAGCGTATGTTGTCTACATGTTTTACACTTTATTATAAGGGCATGAAGGTTCCATATAGGTTATTGCAGCTCTTTTAGGAAGATCGATACATGAGCCTTTTTTTGGAATAATAAAAAATACTCATGCATCTTTTCTTTTTGTTTGAAAAAATTGAATGATTTCTCAGTCGAATTCCCCTGACAAAACTTCTGGGGGCACCTGCGATGACAATGTGGAAAAGATGCGAAGTAAATGCTGGATATATTTATGCATTTCTACGTTGAGGTGCTGGTAGAATCCAATTTGCGAGCAAACAAGTCCCAAAGCAAAATTTGTTCTGTACGAAAGATGACGTAGAATTTTATTTTCCTTTTCTTTGTAACAAGCGGGGAAGAAAAAAACAAAAACAATAACGGAGTACACGCAAACTATGCGGTGTGTTTACATAGTAAAAAGACTCGAATCCATGGCAACGGATACACATAGAGGAGGGGGTGGACCATTTCCGTCTTCCGGGGAATGCTGCAGACAACACTTGTTGAGCCGGGGGATGATTTATCTTGCTACCCCTTAGGTGCGCCGCATAAGGTTCGAGAATATTTTGTGCGCAGATAGGGAAAGTGGATTACAGGAATACAACGCGACCTTGTCCCTTATGTTTTATTTGCTTATTAGAGACAAAGCATTACAAAATACTTTCAGGATGCGATTACTACTAAGAATTCAGGGAGATTAAATTTTGCATAAGTTTTGGATTTTCTTGCTAAATATGAAATTGGATTTCAAATATTTATAAAATATTTAATTATTCCTTACGAATATTATAATTATTTATCACTTTGATTTCTTATGAAGAATTTCTGAATAAATGTTCAAGTTAAATAAATTACTTTTCTAAGAGGAAGAGGAAATTAACCCAGTAAATAATGGGTACTTATCTGTTATAAGGACCATGAAGTAAAGTTCAATGCATAAGAAAATGCAAAATTATGTTTTTCACAGGTCACCGGTCACCGATAATGCACAAATATGTATCAAATAGGACAATATCACGTTCATTATAATGATCGAACACGATAATATCACGGCCATTATCGGTAACATATTGTATCAAAAAGATAATATCGCGATCATGTATAACGATGATTGTTGAATACGATATTATAAACATTGTTGATACATCTTATTTGAGTAACAAAACTATTGGTCAATCATACCTCTGTAATTATACACTGATGTAAACAATTGAAAGGGACAAGGATATTTTTTATAACAAAATAAGTAACGCTCATACGCAAATAAGATATTAGATGATAGCTAAGCTCTTTGTGGACACCTCTGCTACGCAATTGGCTATATTCCTAGGGTAGTAGCGCTGTGATCGCATCTATGTAGAGGTACCTCATTTGCTCGCCAAAGCTTGCAGCGTAAGGTCGTTTTGAAACATGACATATTGGCCCTATCCTTGGTTTTAGAATTTCTTTGTTTACCTATCGTTAGTATGGCCAGTCGTCTTTGTCTAGACGATGCCACAAGATGGCAGATAGTTGGAAGATTCGAGCAAGCCAATCACAAGCTACCGATTGTAGGACCCTTGGAGCTTCGAGAAATGTGGGGTTCATTTTGTAGAAACAGTTCCCAAAGACAAAAACAGTGGCTCGTCAACCTGGTCAAGGCCACAAAAGATCTACAACGCCGACTCAAAACTGTCATTTGAGACATCTAGACAGAAGGGATCCTTGCATATGGATCGATCATCTTTGTGGACTGTTAGGAAATAGCTCAGCGGTCTGGGTCTAACCTAGTAGAATCATTAATGATTTAATTAAAGATATGATTTAATGCAATTGGAAAATAGAAAAGAGAATTCAAAACATATAAAATTATTAAGCACATTTGAAATATATTTAATACAAATTCAACTTTTTCAAATAAATGCAGTCTCGTTCCGCTCTAAAATAAATTTAAATAAAATAAAATTCACACATGACGTTTTTGATATTGACGTTGTATGTTTCATAATTTCTTAAAGTCCAGAAATGGACAATTACCTTCGTCTACACTGGATCCTGTTAGTTTACGAGTGGTCACGATTGGAGTGACCTACGATGTGCCCCTAACCTTAATTCCGTCGAGCACGTCTGGTACGCCCAAGGACGTTCAATGGACTCTCGAAGACCATCTACAATGACCATCAATGAGCTCAAGAGTGCCTTGATTCAAAGTAGGTGCGATTGCCTAGACACAGTATGAAACGCTAATGAGTGAGTTGTGAAGCTTTTAGAGAAATTCATATATCCCTATGAGACATGTTTTTCCTTGAGTGAAAGGTTGTCAGTTGCATGTAGTTCTAGATAAGTGACCGATTTCCTTATTTAGAGAACGGGTTGTGCCCATTTTTGTATTTCCGTAGAAGAGTCTTATATAGGATTATATTTTTGCCAGGTTTGGTTTAATTTGCTGTGCTTGATTTCTATTATTGCAAAAAAAAAAAAAAAAAAAAATTTCACCAGTACAAAATAAATAATAAAAATTAGTTAAAGTCGATTGAGTATTGTGATGTGTTATAAAATATTGATACTTTTAAAAATTTACCTTAAAATTGAAATTATTTGTACTTTTTGGTCGCAGGGTCCAATGTTTGAGACATAACTCGGAAAAGTAATCGTCAACAATACCAAAGTGCCAAATGCTATTTTTGCTATAATGCTATGAGAAAACAATAAAAATTATTAAAAAAGGTTTATAATAAATATATTATAAAAAATTTTTAAAAAGTTAAAATAATTAAAAACTAAAACGCAGATAAAATAACAAAAAATATACAACTTCTTATTCAACTCACACAGTTATATCCGAGAAAATTAGTGCTTTCTGATACTGTATTAATCTATCCAAAACAAAATATATCAATACAATAGTGACGGAAGCACCAAAAGAAAAGAGACCGTTTGTAAACCTAATTTTATCAAGAAATAATAACTCAAAAAATATAGCATATAAAAGGAGTATTTGAGAAAAAGAGATGTCACGTGCTTACAATCAACTTACCGGATATCTATACATATATATACATGCATACAGTCCCTGGCCAAATTATTAGACGCACTATAAGATTCTATGTAAAATTTTAATTATGTGATACTATTTACTCGGCTGAAACCGGATTGCAATTGTTTATATTCGTGTATCAATTGGTTTACATTGTAATACAATACGTTAAAAATAAATAAATATAGGAAGTATATTAAAAATCTCCTGTATAAGTCCATTACATGTATGTTTAAATATAAAAGTATTGCATATAAACTCCTCTAAAACACGTACTTATTAAAAAAATTACACCGCGTCTAATAATTTTGTCTAATTATTATAATATACTAACATAATACCTGATAATTAAGATTTTACATAGAATCTTATAGTGCGTCTAATAATTTTTCCACGAACTGTGTAATATATATATATATATATATATATATATATATATATATATATATATATATATATATATATATATATATATATATATATATATATATATATATATATATATATATATATATATATATATATATATATATATATATATATATATTTATATATATATATATATATATATATATATATATATATATATATATATATATATTTATATATATATATATATATATATATATATATATATATATATATATATATATATATATATATATATATATATTTATATATATATATATATATATATATATATATATATATATATATATATATATATATATGTGTGTGTGTGTGTGTATATGTATACAATTTTCAATGTTTTCTCTATATTAACTAATTTTTTTACTTCTATATACTTGCAGCTTATGCGCAGTAAATGAATCTTATTATTATTTTTCTTAACTCATAACTGAAGTTCCAGATTTGAAAACATGAAATTAAAATATTAGAATTTAAAGCGGAGTAGATACAAAATATTTTTAATGTGTGTTCATCCTAAAGATTTTTGATTCATACTGTTTTGATTTTTCATTACCTTGGATTTGCTCAGAGAAATAGATGCGTGCAAGGTAATAACGTAATAAAATAATAAGCTGGGTTACTTAAATATAATTAATAAGAGATAGCGCTTTTTAATAAAACATTTCGATTCAATGAGTCTTATAAAAATTTATAACATTTACTGAATAATATCTGTTATTTTATTGAATGTTGGGAGAGACTTTTGTTTAGACGTACAACTTCAAAGTATTCATTTACAATTAGCTTTTATTAGTGTTTGATTAGCGTTTTTCTGAGCAATTTGCTTAAACAATCTTAGATCTCGTTAACAATCAATCTTGAAACAATCTTGTCAACAATTTACAAAACGACAATTTTACCACTAAAAATAAAGTTATTCAAAATACAAAAATGTAAAATTTTTTGCCTGCATTCTTAGTCTATCTCAAAAATATAAATAAAACATCTTTAATTTTATAAAGGGTAAGTATATTAGTAAAAAGTATCACTCACATGTGATCACATGATTCTATGTTCTAATAGAGTTGAACATATGGTTTATTATTTTTAATAATCCAAGTGAATTCTAATTTAAAAATATGAACAAATAAAAAAAAAAATAAAATTTGAAGTGTTCAAGAAGTAATTTTCCCGATGGACTCATATATATATATATATATATATATATATATATATATATATATATATATATATATATATATATATATATATATATATATATATATATATATATTAATACATCAACTTAGTAGATATCTAATGAAATTCAGGAAAATATTTAATATAGAACTGTTTAACATTTTTATTTTATATTTTTCAGTGATTATGAAGTCATTAACATTCTATCTCATTTATTCTTTTTTTTTTCATAAATAAAAAACCAGCATACATTTGTCTGATAGCCACTTGAGTTAGGCCTGAGTTAGGATAAATTTAATTAAATATCTTTAATGCTGTATTCGGCCACCTTCTTGAAAAAAGCGTGTATTCGCAATTTTTAGAATGTAAAACAAATACTTTCAAAAAATCGATACAGTTGAAATAAACGTAGTTAAAAGAAAAAAAAAAAAAGGGTTTCAGAGAAGGTTTTCTCAAATATTTTAAAATCATAAACTTGCAAAAATTAAAATTTCTCCTTATCAGGAAATTATAATAATTACTCTTCAAAAGTTTGAATGGCAACAGATCAAAATGGCTTTATTCAAATTCCTCCCAGAACTTTGAGATACTTGGTTTAAATCAGCGATTTCAGCTATGGAACCCTAAACTATTGCCCTTCTTCTAGCGGAACTCCGAAGGGATAAAATAAAATTTAGCAGAAGCTTTCAACATATTTATCTTATTAACTATTTATTTTGAAAGGACTACAAATCACATTTTAAGTATTTAATCTGAAGAATGAAATGTTTTCATAGTCTTTATAGCAATTTTAAAATTAGGAAAATATCAAAGAATAATTTAGTAGCATTTAGTCTAGTTCCAAGTTAATTTTTAGCGTATGTATAAACCAAAAGTAAATGTAGCATGTATAATATGCTTTTTAGCTAAAATAAAAACGAAAAAGAACTGTTTTAAATTTTTAGTGTGGTAATCTGGAAAACATATTGCCTTGTGGTTGAATTTAGTCATTTTATTTTGAATTGAGAAACTTGGTGGGAAATATTGATGTATTCTTTTATAAATGCATATACTTTTAATTAAATATTCAATATACTGCTATTTGAATGAATATATATTTCCCTAAATAAAATATTTATTTAGGAGGGAAAATATATTGCAAACATTTGTCATTATGCTTCATTGCGCAGTTTTACATAATCTATCATTTCACATTCCGAAATTTTCACTTACAATAAGTGTTGGCTAGGTAAAATAACATTCAAATGTAACTCTTTGGTATGTTTGTTGCATGGTATTTTTAGTGGAACATTTACACTTGTTCGAAATTTGTGATGCAAAGAATAACTTACCGCGTATAGTGAAAAACGGAGGAGTTTTTTATTGTCCTCAGTAATGTAAGGTAAAAAGAGCATTTTTATTCTGTTTGAGTTGATTTTGTATCCCAATTGATATTAAGCACTTCAAACAAAATTATTCAACTACCTATTAAATAAAATCTTAAACCAACATATATTTTATTTGGTATTTTTGATGCATGTAATCATTCCGAATACAATAATAAAGATAAGTTGTTGAAAAATAAAATTACATTAAATAAAAATGCTTGTAAATAGCTTCTGATAGGATTAGGTAGGATTAGTCAATTTATTTATTTTTATTCTCAAGTCTTTCTCTGAATTTAGTTTTTCTAGTGACAAAAAGATTTGCGTTGCAATTTTTAAATTTAACAAAAAATATAGTATGACAGGATTTCTTTGAAAATATTCCAATTATTTTCTCGTTTGATGTTTTATTTAAAATTATTACTTATGAGTTTAACTGAGCACAAAATATTTTCCTCTCAAAAATTGTGTTCTCTAGACAATGAGCTAACAATGTCTCTACGATACTTAGGTAAATTTTTTTTTGAAAAAATTATGTTGAGTCCGCAAACATTAACTACATTGTTATTATAAAAGTTTACTGGTACTATAAACTATAAATATAATATTAAACTATTTCTATTTTATTGAAAATATTTTTTATATATTTGAAGGAAATTAAAAATGAAGAATAAAAGTGAAAAATTAAAAAAACTTTCTTTTTAACGTTATCTGAAATTTATAAAATTTAATATTTTTTTATATGTAATACAAGCAAAAATACTTTACATTATAAAATCCTAAAAAATTTTGTAAAAATTAGTGACAATAAAAAACTACAAAAATTATTCCTCGCGTCTCAAATTTAAACAGAGAATTTTCCAATTAAATCTACATGTCAACATCAAGAACATTAACCTACACAAGGATCTGTTCCTTTTTAGCATTACCGATACTTGAAAAAATATGACTCTTTTGTAGCATTATTTTTTAATAAAAAGATTCATAGTGCTTTTTTTTAAATATCAAAGCGGTTGGAGTTAAGATGATTAGATAGCAATTTTAATTAAATATAATAAAATGAAAACAACCAGAGAGTTTGTCTAATTTGTACTATGTACAGTGGGAAAAATAAAAAACTCGATTCCACAGGAATTATTTGACCTATTTTAGTCAAACTTTCTAATTTGCCTTGCAAAATTACATTTTTTAATGATGTAAAAAATTGTACAATCCAGAACTCAATTATAATTTAAAACATTTACAATTAAAAAAAAAATTCGGCTATTATTAAATAAAATGATAAAAAATTTTACTAAAATATTTACCAAAAGTGTTTTTTAATAGAATTACCTTTGGATATACAAATTTTATGGTTGTATGCAAACATTTCTAAATTTAAAAGTTCTCCAGTTATGGTGAAATACGCAGAAATTAAAATTAACGTAAAGGGGCCCCAATTCGGACCACTCTCTTGGCCAAACTATTAGTACCATATTTCTCAGATTGCAGCTAGCCTTATCTTTAGAGGGCTAAAAAGTCGAATCCGTCGGAAAAAGGCATGTCTATTCCAAAAATGTACGTTTTTTGTGTCCATTTTCGTTACTCACTCTTCTGCACTAATTAATTAGCATATTTGAAGTTTCCCCCTTAAACAATTAAATTTAAGTCCTAGAACGTGAAGATCTAATCATTAGATCAAAAGTTATTTAGGGTTGTCCATTTATTTCTGCTCACTGCACATTTATACCGAATTTTTTCCACAAATAAATGTAAGTTATGGAGAAAAAAAATTTAAGGTCTCGAGTTAATGTCTCGTGTCAATTTAAGTTTATTAAACTTTTTCCAACATTGTCTAATCGATTATAAATTGAATAAACCCCTTTTAAAATTGTCAGTGAAAGAAAATGTATAAAATCTACATGCTGGCGATGATGAACAAAAAAAAAAAGAAGTAGGTTTTACCACAATGAATTGACATGCAGATGTTAAAAATTGACAATTCAAAAGACATCTTTTAAAAAGGTCGCATGCATATGGTTTTATTTACAGTTGATTTTTTCTACTTCTTAATGTGATTTAAGCATTGATTTGATGAACATTACAGATGCAACGTATGATTAAAATGGTTTAACGTATAAGTTTAAGTTGTGCTTTAAGAAATAGACTTTATTAAAAAAAATGGCGGAAACTGTTTTGTTAAACCTTTCAAGGATAAATACATTAGGTACAAGTGAACTCATTACAGATATCAGAAATTTAGCTCTGAAGTTGGAAATATTAGAAACAAAGTGCAATTTGATGATGCTTGAAAATCGGTCGCTGAGAAGGAGCTTGGCACTTCTATGTTTTAATGACTTGAAGAGGGAATACTCGATAAATAAATTATTTTTACAAGAGGCATTGGTAAGTACATTGTAAATCTATTTTAATTTAAGATGACTTAAGTTCTAGTACCTCGCAATTTATAATGCAACTTCAACCCTCAAGTTTTAATTAAAATAATGATTTTCTTTTGTGTTATTTTTAAGAGATGAAATATATTGTCATACTTTGAAAATTAAAGCGGTTGTATACGAAGGTCATTTCAATATTTCTTATTGACACTTTTTTCTAATATGTATAGTCAAGAAAAAATATATTACCAACTTCAATGTGCAATATTTATTAAATGAAACAAGTGAAGAGTAATGCTTGTTGAATCTAAGCAACACAGGCAGTTTCTTAAATGTATTAAAAAATAAATAATAATAGCACATGAACAATGCAAAAATCATGACAAGCATGAAAAAAACTTTGATTATGATATATGAAATTATGCATTCAAAATAAAAATAATAAGTGCATGGAGCAGCACAAAAATACCTCCAAGTAATAAAACTTTGAGTTAAAGCTAGATTTAAAATCTATTATTATTGTTAGATTATTTTTGCAAATTGAAGTTTTTGAAATTTTACTTCCTCACTTACAATAAGTTCCAAAAACTATTTCTCATACATTCTAAAATCGTAACTTGTTAAAACTAATCATAAACAGATAATTCAAAAAAACATTTTAATTACGATTATAGTACAAATAACAATAATAAGTAACTCTAAGTTCTTAATTCAATCGATACTGAATTTGATATCAATGAAATCAATTGTTATCGTAACAGGTGTTTAGTTATAATAACAATTCATTGTCGGCCTTGACTATAAACGTATAGTAAATTGTTGACCACTTCGCCAACTGTCCTGGCCAAGTTGTATGTTTTTTTCCAAAGCGCAATTTTCTATAAATAAGAAAAATAAAAAATAAATATAGAGAGTGACCAACATAAAAAAAATCTAATCTAATCTAATAATAAAACGTTGAGTTACTGTTGCATGTAAAACTTACTATTTTTGCAAATTGAAATTTATGAGATCAATTTTATTTCCTGGCATACAGAAGGTTCCAAAAACTATTTCTCATACATTCTGAAATCGTAACTTGTTAAAATTAATCATAAACAGGGAACTCAAACCTCAATTTAATTACGATTATAATACAAATAACAGTGATAATCAACTCTAAGATTTTAGTTAAATAAAATTCGGTTTGATACCAATCAAATCAATTGTTATCAGAACAGGTGTTCAGTTATGATATCAACTCATTGCCGGCCGTTACTATAGACATATCATAAATTGTTGATCACTTTGCGAACTGCCCTGGCAAAGCTGTATGTTTGTTTTTCTAATGCGCCATTTTCTATAAATAAGTAAAATAAAAAATAAAACGGAAATACATACACAAAAAAATTTCCTAATAATAAAACGTTGAGTTACTGTTATATTTCTTTTTCTGCAAATTGAAGTTTATGAAATCAATTTTATTTCCTGGCACACAACGAGTTTCAAAAACTATTTATTTTACATTCTGAAACTTTATTACTAACAATAGAACATAAGATACGACAATTTAATTACGAATAATTACGATTATGATACAAATAACAATAATAACTAACTCTAAGATCTTAGTTCAATCAAAACTCGGTTTGATACCAATCAGAACAATTGTTATAATAACAGGTGTTTAGTTATGATAACAACTCATTGCCGGCAGTAGCTATGGACAGATAGTAAATTGTTGACCACTTCGCCAACTGTCCTGGCCAAGTTGTATTTTTTTTCCAAAGCGCCATTTTCTATAAATAAGGAAAAAAAAAGAAAAAGAAATATAGAGAGCAACACAAAAAAATCTAATTATAAAACGTTGAGTTACTGCTGTATGTAAAATTTGTTGTTTTTGCAAATTGATGTTTATGATATAAATTTTATCTCCTGGCATGCAGCAAGTTCCAAAAACTATTTGTCATACATTCTGAAATCGTAACTTGTTAAAATAATCATAAACAGGGAGTTCAAAACCTCAATTTAATTACGATTATAATACAAATAACAATATTAATTAAATCTAAGACTTAAATTAAATAAAACTCGGTTTGATAACAATCAAATCAATTGTTATCAGAACAGGTGCTTATTCATGATATCAATTCACAGGTCGTAATTTGTTGATCACTTTGCCAACTGCCCTGGCCAAGTTGTATGTTTGCTTTTCTAAGGTGCCATTTCTATAAATACGTAAAATAAAAAATAAATGCATGGAACTAACTATAAAAAAAAATTTCCTAATAATAAAACGTTGAGTTACTGTTATATTTATTTTTTTATTTTTGTATTTATTTTTTTTTTTTTTGAAAATTGAAGTTTATTTCTTGGCATACAACGAGTTTCAAAAACTATTTCTCATACATTTTGAAATTTAATTACGATCAATATAACATAAGATACGACATTCTAATTACGATTATAATACAAATAGCAGTAATAATTAGTTCCAAGTAATAATTCAATGAAAACTCGGTTTGATACAAATCAAATCAATTGTTCTCATAACAGGTCTTTAGTTATGATGAAAACTCCTTGCCGGCCGTAACTATTAACAGATCGTAAATTGCTGACCATTTTGCCAACTGACCTGGCCAAGTTGTATGTTTGTTTTTCCAATGGTTATTTTTTCTCGTTCTTTCCTTTTCTTTAAAAAAATAGAATTACCAAACGGTTAAAAGTTTGAAATGCAGAAAAGTGCAGACACCACCTGTTTTGAACCTCTATATCATTTCAAAAATATTAGAAATACGTATTTAGCATCAGGAAAGATATCTTAAAAGAGAAATTTAAAAAAAAAACATTTGATGGAAAAAAAAGATTATTGATAAGGATATAAAGATTTTCCGTCAATCTTATCAGTTTTTATGCAGAACTTTTTAAAATTATAGCTATCTAGAGTTGTTTTTATTGATTGATCATTTACAACTGTAAAAAAAAGACATGTATTAAAAGTATGTATTAAAAATTTAAATGTATCCTTGAAGTGAATCAAACGTACCAGCTACTAATTATATTTTCGAAGCTTCCAAACAAAAATATAGATAAAGCATATATCTTTGTAGTTTTTCGTCATAAAATATTCATAATAAAATTTGAGAATTTGAAGGATAGGACTTTCAATTCTAAAAAGAATCACATTAATATTTTTATGACTGTCTTTGCTTTAAAAAAATTCGTAAAATTGATATAGTTCTAAGACTGAAAATAGTATAAGCTTGCTGATTTATTTTCCTTCGTCATATGTTTGTAAAATTGTTAAATACACAAAATAAATTTCTAATTATTTACACAAATTTTGCAATACACATTACCTAATTTAAAATAAAATTGTAGGGAATGCTCAATTTTAGTATATTTTTTAATATTACGTAAAAAAAAAAAGAGTTTACAAGTGTGCCATACTTGTTTTGAAACTGCTTTAGAGTTTAATTAAGTGTGCGAAGACAATAGACGAGAGAGCTTAATAATAATTCATTTCTGTACCTTACTCTTAATTAGATTTAACTATAAAGGCACCATTCGAGTCTTTCCTTTATCAACCAAACGCCATTTAAAAGCAATTTTCTCTTTAGCGTAAAATTGAAGGTTAATAAAAAAGTCAGAAAGACAAGCCGAAAATATGATTAACACGACGAGACATATTGCCGCCAAATGCAAGAAGTGAAATCCGCCAACATCCTCGCTCACTAATGCCATCATTCCGCGTTTTACGGCCGTATTGTGGCGAGAGAATGAGTTCCGAGATGTAGGACACTTAAAAAAGAAATCTATCTGAACGTAGGGAAAATAGTTAAAAACTACTCGCCAAATAAAATAAAAACGAAATAGATGGGGGAGCGCCAAGAGCTTGGCACGAACCGCGCTTCTTTTTTTCTTCCAGTTTTTATTTTATTTTGTCTTGACTTTTTTTTATTTCATTATTCAGCGTTTGTTGATTTTTATTTTTTTCTCCGAAGTCTTCTGCATCTTTTGGCAAAGCATCTCCCTTTCGTTTCAAACTGTTCCAGTGCTTGTTCGAAATTCTACAGTGGCGCGTGTTTTTATTTCGTCCAATAATTTATATCCCTTCTTCATCTTTCAGTTCATTCACAGTTTCCTTATCTCAGTATTCGCGTTCGCCTTGCGCGGAGATGCGTTTCGTTTGTGATTCTCTAGAAGCCCTCGCTACATCCGCTCCGAAGCATTCTATGTCAAGAATTTCTTTAATAGGGTTGTGTTTTAGAAGTGCGGATTCATAAATGAAACCGCGATCTGAGTTTATTTGGTTGAAATCATTTTCCCTGGAAAGTTCGAAAAAGATGTATCATTCAAAATGACATCCCAACCAAATGAGTGCAACCAGTTTCTTCACATTATTTCTATTACAAGAGGTGTTTGTAAATGACCAAGTCAACATAAAAAAAGAAAATTAACTGTGTCGTGCGTGAACTTTTTTTCACATCTTAAACTATTGTCAGAAAAATTTAATTTAAACCTGTCGCTTTTATAACGGTCAGAATATTCATGTTCATTTCAACTGAACAATATTGATGTAGTTTCAAGTTGTGTTTAAGTCTTTAAGAGGAATTTAACGGAAATTATATTCAACCTACTAAACCTAATAAGAAAAATGTTAAATTACAACTTTATAAAATGCACATCTGTGGTTTCGAGCAGTGTATAGCACTTGTTTTCACAAGCATTATTTGTAGTTCAATGAGGATGTTATATACGATTAAAAATATATGATCTTACATTTGAAAACATTTTATCCATTTTCATTATAGAGTGCATTCCATATTAGAATTAGACTTTTCTGATATCAAGCATATAGGATAAGTAACATCTGTGATAATCTAGGAAAATTTACTTATTCATTCCTTGCGTTAATCGGATATATAGTTTAGTTATTCAATTGGATTAAATTCGTTACTTGCGTGAAAGCTGGTTTATTTCGTTTATTCAGTTGACATTTATAATCAAGCAAAGAATCTCAAAAGTTTATTGAATGATGTCAAATATGAGAGGACAAAGAGATATCTACAGAGCTATGATGTACAATCGGAAAATAAGTGTAAGTAATATAAATTATTTTTAATTTATTATTTTCTATCTGTAAAACGAATGATAATTAAATGTATCTAAGCTAATTTATTAAGTAATAATTTTTAATTTTTTTTGTCAAGAATCTTAAATATAATAAATTATTTATAAATAGAGTCTGTTGTATACAAAATATTCGAATGTACAATTTAAAAACACCTTTGTTTACAATTTACCTAATGTAGCATAATTAAAAGCAATCATAGATCAAATATTTCTATCAGAAATATTTTATAAATAGAAAAAAAAAATTGCTTTTAAACTTTCGACACGCATTATCTTCAAAAGCTATTTTTGTTTCATTTGCACATATCAGCCATATGATCACTGATATTTTTAAGCAGTAATATATATTTTTTTGCGCTATCTTATATTGTTTTATTTATTTATTTATTTTGAATTTTAAGTACAAGCACAATAAACATAAATGATCAATACCGTTACATTTTTCAATTAAAAAAATAATTTTTTTAAAATTTTATTATAGATTTTTTATTTTTATCTTAAAGCCTTGCGATAGTTATTTTTTATATAGTTATGGAACAGTTCTACTGTAACAGGTTAAAAGTTTTAAATCAAGAAAATTGTATTATTTTATTAAAAACAAATAAAAAATAATAATTAAATACTTCTTAATGTAAAGTGCGATTTTCGAACTTATGCTAACGTATTCAAAAATTTTGAAAGAAATTCATTAAATAAATTACAAATTAAAAAGATATAAAAAGTAACCGACAAACATAAATTACCTAATTTTCAGATACATTCATGTTTATGCCCCTTATTTATAAAATAATCCTTATTTTTTTTTTTTTTTTTGTAAAACTTATGCATTTTATTTCCTGAAATTTCAGAAATACTACTTTCATTAACTTAACTAGCTATCACAATTTAAATGAATGAAAAGAGAATTCTTACCGGTGGCAGACTAGCATCTGAGAAAATAAATCTAGTTTTACAAAATTGTTAAGTTAACTGTAACAACGGCTGCTGCTTTTACAATTTCAAATTACTTTACAATACAAATTACTTTTACATTAATAAGTAATGAAAAAAATTCATTAAATAAAGTATGATCAAAAAACGACGAAAAATTTAACAGACAAACTGTAATTTCCCTATTTTTTAGATATATTAATATGTATGCATATTTCTTATAAAATAATCCATATTTTTTTTTGAAAAAAATTTGCATTTTATTTCCTGAAATTTCAGAAGCATCATTTTCATAAAATTAACTAGCTATCCCAATTTAAGTAAACGAAAAAAGAATTCCTACCAGTGAAACTGGTAACATAAACTGAATTTTACAGTTCTTTTTAGTCAACTATTAGAAAAGGATGTTAATTTTTCGGTTAGATATCCGAATAAAATAAGCAGTTTCAGATGAATTTACATATGGAAATCAAATAACCATACAGTATCCGATAAATATTTCTATAACAATTAAAATTCCAAAACTGGTAACATTGGCTTTCCCTGACCTTATTTTAAGTTGATGTTTATTCGATTTCACGAACAATTTAGGGTGGAGAAAATAGACTTTACATAATATTGCCCCTTTAGCGGTAAATTCAACAGTCATCTTTCAAAATCTTTCTCTTTTCTCACTGACTTTGTTGTTAGATTAAAATTTTCCTTAATTTTAACTTCCTTAGCTTTTCATTCTTATTAAACTTTAAGATGATAGAATATCATTATACTCTATTACGAAGTTTGACAAAGTGATGAACAAAGTGATGATTCATCACTTTGTTGTATTACAAGGAATAATGCACAATATTTAACTTCATTAGATTTTTTTTCCGAAATAATTTAAAACAAGGAAGCTATGAAAGTTCAAATTTTGGACGAATAATTTCCGTTAAGCCGTTTTGCTATATTTATGTTAGATTATGTTGAAAATTTACTGATCTCGGTCCGACTGTGTTGAAATCGTAGAAAACTTTAGATTCACGGAAACAGTTCTGCGGATTCACTATTTAACACTAGATTGCCTAAGGAAGTCATTTTGACTGCTTTTAATTTCAATTAAAAAAACAATTATGTATATAATGACACAATATCTTAGAATTTTGTGACTTTTTGTACAACATATAATTTTTTATTGTTAATATTTATTAATAACTTGTTACATAACTGTAAATAATATAAAAAATTTAAAAAATTAATTTTTAGCAAATTTATTTACGCATTCACAATCCAGTCATTTTGAATGCTTTTGGGCAATATAGGTATATACTAATTTGCAGTCTTTCTAGTGTTAAATTCAGTGTAATTATTCAATTTCTATTATTTTCATAAAATTTTAATTGCATGCGTTTATTTTAATTTTGTATGTGATATATGCAGGGGTTGAACAAATTAATAGAAATACTTCTATACTAAACTTTCATACTAAATTTTATATATAACTTATTAGAACCGTACGTTTCCAAATTTTGCTATATGTATGTTAGATAATGCTGAAAATTTACTATGATAAGCTCGGTCCGACTGCGTTGAAATCGTAAACAATTTTAGATTCACGGAAACAGTTCTGCTGATTCACTATTTAAATTTTGCGTAACTGTTTTATTTTTATTATTTTTATAACATTTTAATAGCATGCGTTGATTTTAATTTTGTGTATGGTAAATACACGGGTTGGGCAAAATAATAGAAACACTTCTATGCAAACTCTTTTTTTTTCATATTTCTCAAGAAATACTTAAAGAATTATTGTATAATTTTAGAAACGATTAGGTCATGCGAATCCTCACACATATCAATATATTTTAAAATTTTTAGAGATTTGAAGGACCGGCATTACATTATGAATGAACAAAAATGTTTTTGAACTCCCTATTCCAAATAAGATACGCTTGTAACTTATAATACTATACGCTTGTAACTTATACGATTGTAACTTATACGCTTGTAACTTATGTCAATTACATTGATTATTATATGCAATAACTGCACAAAATGTCATAATCTAAGCTTAAATATTCAGAAAGATATGAACATTTTTTTTAAAAAAGAAAGCATTTTTTTTTTATTTACGTTTTCTTACTATAACTCCTGAAATATTCAATAAAATTAAACAAAATTTCTAGAGCAATTTTTAATTAACAATAAAAATATTTTTTTAAAATTTGAAAAAAAAAAAAAACATTCCTTAAAACTTTATCAAGATATAAGTATTTGAAGTAATTCTTTCATACTGTGTATGCGTATTCTTTCATACTGCGTATATATATATATATATATATATATATATATATTCAGTCATTTTCTCGAATTTTGAAGCTAAGAAAGATAAGCATTGCTTTTAACTAATGGTGTGCACTTGCAACTAAAATTAAATTACTTTTATTGTTTCAATTCATTGAAGGATTTTTACTGAAATCAGTAATCATTAATTTAATTCTTTTTAACTAATTTAATAATTAATTTAATTCATTTTAACCATAGTTGTATTTGACAGAACACCTTTGAACGAACACCTTTAGAAAGAGCCCTGCATTACAAACTGCTGGGCGCCTCTTAACATCTAAAACTACGAAGTAAATATACGAATTAAATGTTTAATATTGCATTAACTATTAATTTTTTATATAGTCATACTATTTACTTTTTACAACTTAATTTTTAATAAAAACTGATCTCCAGTAAATACTTATTATTTCGTTTAAAGAGGCGTCAGCCTTTGTTCAAGCCAAGGGACACTTTAGAACGAAAGCTTTGTTTTTTTGTTAAAAGGTATATCTTTTGATAGATTAAATTTCATAAAATGCCTACCTAGATAATATACAATTAATTTATTTCTCAATTTAATATGTTTATAGCAATTACACGTAATTGCTTCTTAACATTCTCAAATAAATGGAGCATAATTTCAAATTGCCACTTCCTTAAAATAAAAATGAAAGTTTATAAATTGGGAGGAAATGAATAGACTAATGCCGCGTTGATTGCGAATACCAGTTTTGTGATGCAATCATCGTTTTCCTTAGAATTCTATCTTTAGATTGAATAAGAAGATTCGCTATTGTTATTGTAATTTCGGAGAAGAAATCATTTCAATTCCGATAGAAGTGCAAGCTTAATTTCTCATGTATATAGCTGTTTATTTCCTTTCTTTTAATCTTTTGTTTTTAAAATGTGTATTTCCGTGAAAAAGATTATTTTCATTAATTATAGTTTGATTTTTGCTATACTCTAACATTTTGTCTCGTATTATTCTAATGATATCTTTAGAAGTGAAATTATTAAAAAAAGATCGTTATTTTAATAAAATTTTTTTCGCGTGGATTGATTTCCCTAACCATAAATGCTACCTTTTAAAGATCATATATCAAAGCGACCTTGCATAGTGGTTTTTGATATTGAGAAGAAAATTTTATAATTTTAAGTTCCTTAAAATCAAACTATAATTGCATGAAAACTATCGTTCCCCCATTTTTTTAAAAAAATTTTTTTTAAAGATTCGATTATTACACTCTTCAATCTTATGAGATTTTTATTGTTTAAAAAGCAAGTAATTTTCAAAGACGACGTACAATTTGGTTTCTTTTAAGTTTTATTTAACATCTTAAAGTAAATTTTATAAAGAATAGGTCTCTCCGATCAGGGATTTGGGGTTGGGCCACTCGAGCCGTCTGTTTGCAAGAAGTTACATCATTGAAAACCAAGGGAAAATTAGCGCGTTCCGCTTTTATTTAGGGATCCTGAAAGGGAATTGGTTGCAAAAAATTATTTTAATTTAATCAAGCATCATTCAAAAAGGAAAATTTAACCTTCACAATTCATTTCAACTGATGTAGTCATACACACCACGATGATTTTTTTGTAAGATTTCTTAATGAATATATTTCTAAGAATTATTACCCATTAACTTCAGAAAATTGTTTTCAAATTGGAATATTTATTTTTTATGACTCTTTGTGAAAGAACGATTTGCACTTTTTAAAATTAATAATAAAATCAATTTTAAGCTATGAATTAACATAGAAAGACTTGTATGAGACATTCTATACTACATATCCCCCCTCCAAAAAAAAACTGATTTTTTTTCCAAAAAAAAAAAAGTATTGGATTCTGAACTTATGAAAAAAAAAATTATGTTTAAATGCTTGCATCCCTTTTTGCTAGAATTTCTAGGGAACACAGTTACAAAATATATTTAAAAAAATTTCAAACACAAATACTTATCAAAACAAAATTATTTATTTACAAGTAAATGCAACTTAAATTGTTTGTAAATAAAAACAAACAGTTCTATTATAATAAAGTACATAACATTTAGTGAACAATTTTTCCATGGTTACTTGTCTAAAAAAGTTATATAGTAAGTTCTTTTTTGTAAAGTTCGTTACTGCAAGACAAATAATGTCTTTAAATACACAAATCGCAATTTTGATAATTACAAGCATTTTAAAAACAATAAAATCAAAATACACATTTTTTTTAAAATTAATTTTACCGAAACCTTTGTACAAAAAGTAATTGAACATTTCTGTGTATTGACTCTAGAATTTAGGATTTTAGCATTTTAAGGACTTTTTTTCTGTATACGAAGCTGTAGTCCCCATGAGAAGGAATGCAATCTCGCCTTTTAATAGTATTACAATCGATAATCTTATTTCAATATCTCTTTTTATTAAAAAAATATTTTTTATAGTTCAATCATAATTATGCTAAAATCTTCTGTTAAAAGATGTAACACGAGTACCGAAATGTTCTTTTTTTTATTTTTAAATTCAACCCTTAAATTTTCCATATCTCTTTCTTTAAAACATTTAAAGTGTTAACAGTATTCCTGACTTAACTTTAATTTCTCTAGAACATAATATTTTCTTAGTTTAGACGCAAGGATACCTTTTGCTTACGGCTGGCATAACAGGTGGACCAGAATGACGGGCTTCATGATACTAAGCGCCATAAGCAAAGGGTTAATATGACTATTATTTTTATCGATTTCGTTATTTAATTTAGACATCTTTTGAATGATGCTATGAGTATCACTAAGTCTTTTAGTATAAGGATATTTAAATTCTTTATATAAGACTGTGTCGCACTCACTAACCTAGAATCTTAATAAATTATATTTTTCCGTGGTATTGTTTTTCTCTTTCAAGTGCTATTTTTCTAACTTCTTCAATTGAAGGTTAAATATGCTCTTTTAAAAGAGCTTCATATAAAAACCATGCCATTTAATAAATATTCAGGAAGAAATTTCGTAACTGAATGAAGAGTTAAATTATGTTTCTGAACTATTTCTCTTAATAATTTAGGCAACGATATTTTGGAAGAATTTTCATTAATTTCTCTTTGAAAGTAGGGTTACTGCTTGTCCTAGTCTCTCTACTTTGTCATTAGCTTTAGGCATGATAACTGTAGTCACAAGCTGTTTAACCTTTTTGTACAAAAGAAATATTTTTAAGAAAGATACAATGTAAAAAACTGCATATCTATCAATTATGAGACTTGTAGGTATTTAATGTTGAAAATTTTGATGGAAAAAAGTTGTGTAAGTTTTTGATGTAATTTATTTTGAAGCGATAGTCCATATGTATTGGGTCAGGGGATCAATTATTAAGGTCAAATATGTTTTAATTGACTTAGAGTGGTCAAGACCGCCAACACTATCAATTGCAATAAACTCAAATGGTTTATTAACAGGAGTCATTTATTACGTAAGCCCAAAGCTTTTTTGATGGAATATATAGTTCATTTTTCTCTGTGTTCTTGAAAATTCCATCATATGTCTTTAGTGTACATTTTTGATATCATTTAAATTATTTGACCCAGAAAACATACTTTTATTACGTATTATGACCCGTACGCCGTTAATAAAATAGCTTATTAAAGCCTGCTCATCAAACTTACACTGGTTTGCAATTTCTTTCAATTTTTTAACATTTTCTTGTACAGATAAGTGCGAACACTTTTTACGATTTTTTAAAATAACATTAATGTCTTCTGAATTATAGTTAACTATAAATTCATTTATTAACAATTCTTTTCCTTGAACAAATGGATTAAAAATAGGCTGGTTACAAAGAAGTAGCAACGCATTTCTGCGTTAACATCGCTTATCATACGAAAATTTATGTAAACTTGTAAAATTAAACAATTTAGCTCCATCTGTAAACAATTATAAACACAAATTCATGTTTTTTACCTATAAAAAGATTTATAACAGCTCCTGTTCATTTACATTTTGTGTCATATTTAAATTGTCATTTTCTACCTTCGCAAAAATATTTGTATTATCAAAATTATCTTAAGTTTGTATACTTTTGAAGTGGCCGATTCCTGCTTTCTATGAATTTCAAAATTGTGTGTAGAAAAGTATGTATTTGAATAAAAAACGAGATACACATTTGCAATTTACTTTTGACCTAATGATAGGTTTTTCACGTACTAAAACTCAATCTTCATGTTTAGAGAACCTAACATCAATACTACTAGTTAATTAGCGCAGATGATAAAGTTACGACAAGACACCAAAACGTACTTTGTTGTACTTTGTACAAAACGTACTACGACAAGACACAAAACGTACTTTGTTGTTTGTACTTTGTAATACTGTAAACGTACATAATTATTTTTCGACAGATTTCGACTTGCGACCCTAAAAACATGGGGAATAACCGCAATCTGGAAAATTAGTCCTCACTAGTTTATATAGGACAGTTAGGTAGGACTGTCCTAATAGTTTAGTCTTAATAAAACTTGTTTATACAAATATAATTTCTTGTAAAGTTATGTTTTGTAATTATTTATTATTTTTCATCATTTAATTTACTAATGGCTTAAGCTTTTTTGAATTTTATGGCATATCAATTTTTAAACCAATTTATTCAACATGATTTTATATGAAAAAAAATTGAATTAGTTGAATAGTAGAGTGTTATTAGACCGAATAGTTTTATGGGTTTAACATTTAAAAATGCAACTTCTTAAAATTTTCCACTGCTCCTTTACCAAAACTATTTCCCTTAATCCTGAGAGTGGTTTATTCTATTGTCGGCAGATGGTAGTCCAAAAAGAGGTGTTTATAGCTTCCTCTGGACGATAGGAATGCATTGATTTACACTTAGCTGAAGTTTATTTTAAGCATTTTCATTTAAAGTTTCGAAAAAATCTTATAAATTATTTAAAGGTTTCTTTATGACAATTTATGGACAAATTGTTCTGAAGAAAAAAAAATGATGTGATTTAATAGTGCAACTAAAGATGAGAACGAGAGTGATGTTAACATAATTCCCTTGATCGTTGTGTAAGAAAACAAAAACCATTCTAAATGAACTTCAGTATAATTTCTATCTTTATGTGAGAATTTGTGAGTTCAACTGAAATGTTAATTTTATGAGTTATTATTATAAATGAAACACAGATCGTTTTGTTTATCAGTTTTGTTAAACAGAATTGATCATATTTTAAAATTTTTTAGTAAAAAATAAATTGACGCAAATTTAAGTACGTAACAAAACTAATCATTCAATATTTATTCCTATAGTTATTCATATAAATGTGACAACTAACTCAAACATATTTTAAAATAATATAATCTCAGCTTACATAATGTAAATCACAGTTTCGCGACCAAACAATATCTCCTAAATTTTTTTAATTTTTTTTTATTGCAACGAATCTAGATCATTCTTTTATTAAGAATACAAAATGTGAATAGTTGTTTAAAGATATTTAATATTTTTCTGATTCTATCTTTTAAACTGTATTATAAACTAAATCTTAATTAGGATGTTAAAGATGGAAATAATCATGTCATGACGTTGCGAAAGGGTTCAAAACTGTCTATAGGATTTGCATGTTGTTGTTTTTTTTTGGAGGGGGGGGGGCGAGAAGGTTAATTGAACCAGATTGTGCTTATCCCCGAAACTCTTGGATAATGAATATAAATCCATCAAAAAAAAAGCTTGTTGATTTAGAGAATGTACGCTTTTGTGATTGATTTTACAACTTAAAATATCGTCTACATAAATTATTTAGCACATTTTAGACCCTTTTGAATAACCCCTTTGAACCAATAAGATTGAGTCCTAGCATATCTGAAAATCCGATCATAAGTTATTCAGGGTGTTTTTCTCTGCAATGCATATCTATCTGATAAACATGTTAACAGAGCAAAGAGCTTTTTAAATATTAAAATAATTTTCAAAGACAGGTACCTAAAAAACTACAGTTAAAATTATTAAAAAAATGTAATCATTTTTAAAATATTGCTACGCTGATTGTAAGATTAATTTCCTTCAAAATACGATTATCTTTAAATATGAAGTCTATTTGCTTTGTACTTAAAATACATTTAATACGTGTAATTTTCTCAGAAATTTTGTTTGAACTTAGCAAGAAATTTTCAGTAACATACCTTCGGGACTTATATCTCAAAAAATAAACATGATTTTTGTAGAAAAACTATGTACATTTTTAAAAATAAAAGTAGAAATATACAATTGTGGATGTTGATGCATTTCTATCCAGTATGATAAGAGCTATGATTATTTTGCCGCCCTTTTGTTTATTACCTTAGAGTCGAAAATATTTCGAATGATTTTAGAGTGTTATTCAAACATCGCATGTTAATTTAGTTATTAGATATACAATTTCCAATCATAGTCATCTACCAGAACACCTTTATTTCTTGAAACAAGCATTCTATTTTCATACCATCTCTCTTACATGTTATTGTAGTTCCTATCTTGTACAATGGGATTTGTAACACGAATTGATATCGTTTTTCTGTGTATATATGATGAATTGCGATGCTTATATTTTGGAAACAGAGAAAGAGAGATTACAGCAAATAGATCGAGAATTCCTTTTCGTTTCATTCTTTCGAAAAATGGATTCTTGTACTAAAAGATTTATTTGAAAATGATTGTGTATAATATACAATACTGCAAAATAACTTGCCCATGTAGGTATTCTTATTTTAAATCAATCACAAAATTCATATTTTCCCGTTGTACTTCCCGCTTCTTATTTTAAAATTTTGAAACTAAAATTAAAGATTTTTGTTTTAATATATTTGTCGTATCAATCTGAAAAATGTATGAGGACTCATAATCTATGAATTTATTTTTTCTTGAATACAGGTATTTTATTCTGAACCAATCACAAAATTTATATTGTACGGTGGTGTTTCACGCTTTTTATATTAAATTTTTGAAATAATTAAAGTTATTTGTTTTATAAATCCGAAAAATATAGGTAAACTGATAATATAAGATTTGAATTTATTTTTTCTTGAATGCAGGTATTTAATTTAAATCAATCACAAAAGTCATATTTCCAGGTTGTATTAAACGTTTTTTATTTTAAAATTTTGAAACCAAAATTAAAGATTCTTCCTAATTTGTTAGTCTTATCAATCAGAAAAATGTTTGTAAACTGACAATCTAAGATATGAATTGATTCTAATTGAATGAATTTTTTATTGAAACTTGTTAACCTATGAATTTTACGTTTAATTGTAATAAAATATTAATAATTAGTTTTTTAAATAATGATTTATATTAATCAAAAAATTATGTGATTCGTTAAGACTAAAATTTAAAAACGAATGTAAAGCAAATCATATTCAATGCTAATCTTATAAACATTTTATCGAATGTTTAATTTGTTAATATTTAAAACAAGTCAAAGAAAAGGAATTCATGTATTTTTTTTCTCTTTTAATTATAGTCTACTACTTAAATTAATGTTTAAAGAGCGAAATAAACATTTAAAGTGTTTTCTGATACTTCAATTTTGAAAATTTCCCATAAAGGACAGTTTTAAGTTTTTTTCCAGAGCACTTATCCGTTAAATTACAGCTAAATTTAAACGATAAATATTCTGGAAATAGTCATACTCAAGTCAAATAATAAATAAATAAAAAATACAACTTACCGAAATCTTATTAGAAAAAAGATAATAGTAAGAAAAATATAATAATGTCTCCCCCTTATATGAAGAGCTAAAGAACTAACACCACAGCCAATAGAATAAGAATTTTCTTAGAACCAGCAATCATGAATGGGAATGAAAATAAATTAAAATATGTTAACATTTCAACCAATGTTCATTAAGAGTTAAATGGGATGAAATGAGAAGAAAAATGATTTTTTTTTTTATTATTCAGTGAAATACATTTTATCGATTTATAACATATATGAACATTTCATTTTACATATGACATATATGAACATATATGAACATTTCATTTTAAAATCATCTATTTTAAGATTTTTTTGTCAAATTACTAATTTCTGAATAGTTATTTAATGTTTTGCTGTATTTAGAACAAAATTAATAATATGTGATGTCTACAAAATGTCTAATATGAAGTCACCATTTTCCTTGTCACTGCATTTCTCAAATGCGGTTAATTAAAAAAAAAATATTTTATAAGAAGAACTTGATAGTAAATAGTGATGTGCTGCACTAAAAAGTGGAAAAATGTATTTTTAAAATTTATCCAAATGTTTTTATTTTGCTATTTTATTTCCATACTTTTTTTTTCTGTTTTAAGAAATTCATTCAACTAAATATCGATACGGAAGCTAAATGTAATAAAATAATAAGTATTATAAGTTTTTAATGTACAGGTCATTTCTGTTTTCAATATTATCTCAGTTTCTCAAGATACTCAAATATCACGAAACTTTCCTCTTTTTTGACGAAACTATTTCCTGGTATATGCTCCTAGCAAAAAGTTCGTCAAAGTGAGGAAATTTCTATCGTCACTTCTTCTAGGAAGCACATTTCGTCAAAATAAAAAAAATATTTCGTCATTCTATTTTTCTCTAAAAAAACTGTCTAATGCATCTAACTTTTGTAATAGTCACTTTATCTTTTTCGTGGGCACCAAAATTAGTGGATCTATGTCTCCCCAGCAACACAAAAATGACAGATAGATAAATTAAACCTTTGCCCGAAGCGGGATTCGAATTCGAGATCTTTCCGGACAACTCCTTGACCACAAGAGGTGCAGTCGGCTTGTTTTGTTACTTCATTTTCTATAGTGTTGTCTTTATTTTAGTTTAGTCTTTCTAGTTGACTATCTCCCACAATGCACTAAGATGAAGTTTCGAGCTGAGGAACCATTTTCGTCATATGTTTAAGAGTTCACATTTTGTCAAAAATCTCATGATTTCGTGACGAAATGATTCTCAGAATTAACGAAATAGAGATAAAGGATCGCTGAATCGTCGAAAGGATGATTTTATTTCTGAGAGTGCATATATTTAAAAAATAATAAATTAATTGGTTCTATTTTTTTTAGTGTTTTTTGTTTTTGAAACGACTTGATTACATTTCGTATAATACTTTAAAAGGACATATTTAAAAAAAGATTCCTTTCCTAAAACTAATTTTAAATGCCATTTTGTGCAGAACGTGTCGTCAGAAAATAATGATGACAACATTTATCTGCCGATGAATAGAAACAACTTAATTTAATTACTTAAAAATATATTATATAAAAAGATTTTAATAGATGTGAATAAATTGCTATTTAGCTTTTTAAAAATAAAATTTTTAATAACGCTGTTTATTGTCCTTACACTGCTCGAAATCACAAAAATATTTGCGCAAAGTAACTGAATAACAAATAAATATCTGATGTTTATTCTCCTTCCCAAAAACATTCTGAGCATGAGAAAATATTTAATGACGAGGCGAAGAAATTTCTCGGACGTAAGGTTTTTCTTCGAAATTTCTGTTAAAGAAAGAGATAAGCAAAGAGAAGAAGCGAAACAATGAAATAACATCTACCAAAGCTAGGAATCTGAATCGAAGTCAGCGGGGGGTATATAGTCAGCCAATGTTGGCATCTCCTCAGACGACAAAAAATAGACTTAGTCGTAACCGTAACTGATGGAACAATGTGTGTGCAGGTAGTCTTTTCTAAGCTTCTGCCTTGCAGTCAAATTGTAGGATAGGAGAGAGAATAGATGTTTTTTTAATGCGCCTCCTCTTATCTTTTTTTGGCGCAACACTAATGGGTACTGCAAGTGCAGTAAGATAAAAAAGAATGAACTTGAATGAGAATTTTAACATTTGTTTTATTATATTTATTTGTTTCTCAATGAAAATATTTTTTAGTCTTATTATGTATTTTAGTAAAACGATAAGAAGCTTTCTGCGATGATTTCGTTTTAATACATTAAAATTAATATGTTATGTTCTGTTTTAATGATGGGTTCTTTTAATGAATAAGACTGATGAATGAATGCAAGAATACAAAGAGGATATATTTACTGTTGATGAAAAACATGAAAGAAATAATGAACAAAGGCATTGTAATCTACACTAATTCAAGCACAGATACCCTCACCTTACATCCACGCTATTAAATTTGTTTGTTTTTCTAATGTGTTTTATAAGAATTTTTTGAAGGAATATATTTTTTTTTTTTAAATTTCAAAAATTTTTTACTGGACAGCAATAACTTTTAGCTCCTCGGTTTTTTTCCTCATAATGTTAAATATCATACTTTTCACCATAAAAAAAAATCAAGAGGGTTTTTTTGGTTTTAAATCCTTAAAAAATTAAATAGTTATATTTAGCAAAAGTTATATTCAAGATTTTTTTAACGCACTAAAACAAAGTTTTTTGTCTTCAATTTTGGTTTGATTTATGGTATTATAGTAATTATTCCACAATTTTAATAGGTATCAAATATGCTAAGATAGGCACAAAGTATTTTGTAGGAACATTTTATTTTTTACCTATTAAAATTGCACTGCATACTTAACCTCTTTAAAAAAATCTTATTATGCTTGGGTATAAAATAAACTAAGTCTTCTTACAGAAGAAACAAATTGATGAAGAAACAAATTCTAGTAAAATATTACCGTACTGTACAGTAATGACATTTCTTATTGCAGAAAAAAGTATAGGAAATAAAGTAAAAATAATAAGTTTTACTTACTGCGCATAAGCTGCAAGTTCATAGAGCCCATAAAATAAGTTAAAATACTCAGAAAACAAGGGGAAAATATATTCTAATATAATTTTATCACATTTATTTTTTTTATAAATTTAATAACTCCTCTACATTCTTATTATTTCACATTAAAGATGAGCGTACAAATCGAGGTAAAAAGTGATCAGGATGCAATAAAAACTCCCTTAATAGTGACAAAACAAGTGTAAAATTTTATTTCTAATAAGGAGAAAGAGTTTAATAAACATTACAATATTAGATCAATGAAAGATTTCGTTTTATCCTTTAAAGATAATCATGCTATAACCTTCAAGATCTTATTGATAACTTTTCTTACACTAATTAAAACTATAAAATTCTTTGTTCTAATTTTGTGAAAGCCAAAATTAGGGAAATTTCACCAAATAAGAAGAAAAATTTAGATGACTTATATTTTGTTATTAGCTTTTAAGACCTTATTTTGTTATGTTAGTAAATCATTTTATCATTGATAATGATTATGATAGTCAAAATATTTCTATTAAAAGACTAAAGTTATAAATATAATAAAACTCTTTCTAGAACTATTTTTAATTATACCAACATTGGCAAAAGTTTAGGGAAAATTAATAGAGCCGATAATGCGTGTCACAGTGAAGAAGAGAAATATTCTGAATTTGTTGCTGATATAATTTCTAAAATTTTTTGTTTTAGATATTAAATATATTTCTTTTACCTTTACGTATGTGAACAGTATGCAAATGGGTTGCTTATCAATATTTTAAAATCTTTATTTTTTTTATAATTAGAAAAATTTAATTAACAGTAGCAATTCAACACATTTTTCTAAAACTGATAAAGCAATTAAGCAACTTTAAAAGAATTTTGTATTAACTTACATAGACAAAGCTATCAATTAAATAAATTCTCAGTAAAAAATTCTATGTTTAACTTTTAAATAATGAAACAGTAAAAATTTTAAGCTTAGTGATTTAAATAATAATATTATCATTTAAAAACTTTTACTTTCCATAAGAGGTAAAAAATTAAAATTATCAATGCACAATTTCCATACCTAATTATCAGTCAAAAATACTATTAAATTTAAAACAATCACTTGTGGGTCTAATACTTAACTAAAACTGGCACTATTTTCTCTAATTACTTAAATAAAATTATTAATAATAATACTGAATAAAGTTTTTCTTGGATTATCACTAATAATCAACCCTTTTAGAATTTATTAAACAAAATATGATTAATTCTATTGCTCCTTCTAAATTCCAAAATGTCTTCAATAGCATTGCTCTTTCTAAACTAAAATATGTTCTTTGGATTTTAATTTATAAAAGTATTCTTAGTTGCAATTTTGATTATTGTGAAATTCTAATTAATGTATATCTTTTAGGTAATTATTTCTTTAATGGAAAGGATTTTTTCCTTGGAATAAAAGGTATACCACAATTATCTGATTTTTTTGGCCAATCAGCTTACTAATTTTTAAACTTTTAAGAAAGAAATTATTCTATAAATATTAAATTTCTTTTTAGAATTATCGATGATTTAATTATCTTGAATTTTCGAAATTATCCAATTTTGTAATATAATATTTACTCCGAGGACTTAATCATGTTTTATAGTCATGACGCCAATATTAATTAAATAAATTATTTTGGGTATCAGAATTAAAAAAGAAGAAAATATCTGCGCTGTCAAAATTATATGATAAAAGAAATGATTTTAAGGAATGATTTACTAATAAAATTAAATTCTATATAAAATCTTTCAGTTAATTATATATTATGATTACTGATGAATTCACCAACATAATATTTTTTTTGTTATCTGAATTGATATTTTTACCATGTGTGAATCCAATTCGGTAAAATTCGTTGTTAAAAATCTTTTAATATTTAATAAAGAAGTGTTCAATAAATGTTTATAATTTCTCTAAAAATCATCGAAATTGAAATGTTATAATTAAAATTCGACATTTATTAATTATTTTCCGGTGCCTCAAACCTTGCCTATTTAAACCTTGCCTCAAATCCAGTTTCGGTAATATATTTAGAATGTCGTGAAAAATCCGATTATCTTTAATCTTATAAATATAAATTAGAAATCAGACAAATAAATAAATTCTGAATTTGATTTTTGATGTAAAGTACATAAAAAAATGAACGAACCACCCAGAATGATTTTTGTTCTAATGAACGAATTGTCACATTCTATGACTCGATCTGCACCCGGCAGTGAACTGATCGTAAAGACACGGTTCCAAGTAGAACACCGAAGTCAAGCATCACTGGCTGCGGTCAGTGAGCGGGTGGGTGACCACTTTGATCAGCCTGCTTAGGGACCGAGGGTGCACGGTATCAGTTCTCGGTAAACTGTTCTACCGTAAAGTGCTCGACTTCGGGCTCAGGTCGTCGGGCTACTAAAGCAGGAAAGCCATCCCCTCTGCAGAGGTGGTTCAAAATTGCGATGGCATGTTTTCGGATCATCTTCAGGGATGTTTCCCAGGCAGTCACCAATAGCCCATTGTGCAGCTCTAGTGCGACATAAATAAAAAGCTTACCTACCTTAACAGTACGAGGAAATGATCTCAAATTTGCTAATTAATTAGTGAAGACAATATTTTAAGCTAAGAAATCAGATACAAAAAAGTACTTTCTCTGAATAAACGGAGGCCTTTATGATTAATTTGTATTTCTGACTCCAAAATATAGGGGTAACTGCAATCTAGGAAAAATAGTCCAAATAGTTTAAACAGGAAAGCGATCGAAATTTTGTACCCCTTAATGTTAATTTTACTCTTTGCGATTTTAAAATGCCATTTCTCAAGAACTATTCGATCGATTTCGCACGAGTTTTGTAATTTTTAGTGAAACTACATTCTTTAAAATTATATAAAAATTGTATAACTTGCAACAGAAATTTTTTCGATTCTTATTAAATAAAATTATAAAAAAATATATATACTAAATGTTATATTTTGCATGGAACTGTCTTTCGATAAATGAATTTTATAATTGTGTACAATAATTTTGGGATTCACTTTAACAATTCTTGAGAAACAGCGAAATACTTAAAAAATAAAATAATCATTAAGAAGTTCAAACTTTGGATCAATCTCCTGACCCAACTGTAGAGACCATATTTCTGAGATTGTGGCTATCCTCAATACCTTGGGCGTCGAATATCCAAAATCCATCATAATAAAGTTACGTTTACTCAAAGAAAGTACGATTTTATGTCTGATGTCGTAACTTAAAACACAGTCAGCATTAATTAACTAGCATATTTGAATTCATCCCTACGTATCATTAAGATTGAGTCCTAGAACTACGTGAAGATCCGTTCATTAAATAAAAAGTTTTTCCGAGTAGTTTTTTTTTTTTTTTTTTTGCGCACTGTACGCATAAGGTAAAAATTATGAAAATAAACTGAATCATGTTTGCCGTTAAAGTCAAATAGAAACAGAGTTTTTTTAAACTTTATTCTGGTTAAATAACTGCACTGTATGATAATGACATTACTGTTTAAAAAAAAACAACATTATTCCAGAAATAAAATTCAAAATATATGGTATTAAAACTATTCATTTGATAATTTACCCTTTCATATGGTTATGGTTTACCAGAAATTCTGGGTTTCGAAATTATAGCTCTTATTATATATTTAGCAAAAATACAAAAAGGAAAAGTAAATTTTACCGATTAATTGCTTTTTACGCCATGCTTTAAGGTATTATGATACAATTACCAAACTTTATCAAATTTTATCACATATAGAACCAAATTTTATTCTTATTTTTATCAAAACAATTACCCTAAATTCTTCGGTGATAATAACCGAGCTTTTCGGCGTTCCCTCAGAGCCAGAAACACTTTTTCTCAGTAGAGAAATTTTATTTTGATGTTAGAAACAAAAATATGATAAATGCTCTTTACATAATTATAATAATATTTTGTTATTAGAAATATCTATATAGTTCGAAAAAGGATAAAAGTATTAAACTACAAGTATTCATTATAAATTAATAATATAATGCAGGTTTCAAAAATCATTACTGGTTTAAAAGAAAACCGCTTTAACTCTCCTAATAGTTCCATAGAGCCCTTGGGGTCCTATGAAAACCCTTTGCAAACCTATGTTCTAAACTGTTATGTTGCAGCACTTTAAGTCGGTATACAAACTTATGTAAAGGTAAATAAATATAGCCTTTGTCCTCCAGCGCACTATTTTATCCACTAACACATCCATTAAAAGAATGACTATAATCATTTCTATTTTCCAATGTTTCCATATTTTACGTAAAATTACTCGTATTTAACTCTTTTTTATAAACAAATGTTGTTTGGTAATTTTATGAGTTACTTACATCTTATCTCCGTTATCATAAAAATAATTCTAAATAAAAATAAACTACTTACAAACAATGCATTTGTTTTTGTCTCCCACGTGTTTCTCTTTCACTGAAATTAAAAATTGAAATTAAAATTATTCTTAATGGGGAATAAAACATATCGCATAAATATTTTATTATTTTATTATCTGAGAAAATTATTAAGATGTTTTTAGAGTTCTTTCAAAATGCAAATAACATGTTAAGTTATATTATAATGTTATATATGTTATATATGTTATATATGTTATATATGTTATATTAAAATAAGTTCACCGGCGAGTTCACTTTAAAAAAAATATCCAGAATTTTTCCTTATTAATTTTGGATTAATACATAAAGAATAATTCTAAAAAACTATTATTATCAATGTATCTAAAAAATTCTTTTAAATTAAACACGTAAATCAAGCTAAAGCTTATTAGATAGTCATTATTATATATATTTTTCTTTTTTTTAAATTAAATATTTTTAGTGTTTTGAAATTTTTAATTTATGTTATTTAAATTGTTCGATAATTGGTATCATTAAAAACAAAGTGGTTTCCTATATAAGAGTTTTTCAATTTGTACTAAAACATTACTAGTTTTTATTCCCCGGACACATTGAAATTATTTTTTAAAAGAATATAGCGCTAGGGACGTTTTAATTTGGTACAGTTTAAAATATATTCAGCTAAGTACACTAAGCATTTTATATATGCTTATCACATAAAAAATTAGATTTTTGTCAATAAAAAAAAACAACATTAATAGTTTACTATACCCATAACTGGGTATATAAATTTTACTGTATTACATAAATAATTGCTCAAAACGTTATTTTATTAACTAGTTTCATGTTATTTTATTTGTTTAAAACTTTATGATAAAAATGTAGTAACGATGATTGATTGATCAAATAATTTGATTGATTGATAAAATAATTCTCCTTCTCTTATCCTAAAGGCAAACTCACTTACGTAAATCATGTAGACTCATGGTTCTTTTTAAAACTCTTTTCTCGGACTTTTTTTTTCTTCACTTCACTTCTGAAGACATAAGAATGCGTTACGTGCAATATTTATTTCTGAAAATAGTAGGTTGATTCAGAATGTTCCTTTTACTCGTTTTACGTCAAACCGCAACTCAGATTCAGTTGCTACTCCAAAACGTAACATTCGTTTTCATTCAGAAAAAACTTCGAATGTTATGACCTTTTCATTCTTATATTTTTAACCTTCAAAATAAGGTTCACTAAGTTCGAAATCATCAAACAAATTGTATCAATTGTAATGACATTTTTCAAAACTAATTAATGTTAAAATTTATTCTTACAAAAGTAAGAATTAAAATATTCAACTCTGTATATTTTTTACTGTCTTACGTTAGAAGAAATAAAGTTTTTTTTTTCTTCAAAATAAAGTTTTTTTTTCTTCTTCAAAATATAGGGTAACATTTGTGTAGATGTAGTGCAGATTTATAATTTTTTATTAAAGAAATTTTTTTCTATATTTACAAACGTTTTTCGTTCATTTTTCATTAAATAAAATAAATTTTTAAGGAATAATATGAAGTGCATACTACTTTTAGTAAAATAAAAATAATCTTATAATTATTTAAGTTTTACATATATGTTATTTAGATATTTTACAATTTAACTGAATCATTTTAATGTTAAGAAATCCTGTTTGTTTACATAAGTTATCAAAAAACACCATTGTTTGCTTTAAAATATGTTTCTTGATATATTTTAAATTTCAATTTAAGTTATTTTCTCGATTAAAATAATTAGTAAGACATTTAATTAAAATGTTAAGTTAGAAATTTTATATTTGTTTTGAATTATACAAAATGATTTTATCTCTCTGAGAGTAAATACAAATAAAAAATTTTTTATTTAATTTAACTCGAAGTTACCTAATTTATTTGGTGTCTTTTTAATTAATTTAATTATCTTTCTAATCGCAGATTTTAAATAAATTTTTAAATATCTCTTATAAAATAACCCAAAGACGAAATGTTTCAAACTTACTGTTCTTTTTTATAACCAAAATATATTTAAAGAGAGGATAATACTTAAAAATCTTTTATCATTCTATGATAAATTTGAACACTTTTATTTTTCATCCTTAAATAACAGATCTGAAAAATAAATATAGATTTTACTTACTTATGGCACATAAGGCATGTATGGCACACACGAGCTGGTACATAAGGTCTCCAGTCTTTTTTTCCACACACTCTTGACTTTGGCCAGGCAACACGCTTCTTCCCATCTAGTTAATCTTGCTCTACTAAGATCTTCCTTAATACATCTTTGCCATGTTAGTCTCGGTCTCCCTCTCTTTCTTTTTCCGTCAGGCGTACATGAGCTTGCAACATTTGCAGGATTGTTTCTATCTGTTCTTAGTATATGCCTGAGCTATCTCCATCTTCGTTTTAAAATTTCTTCTTTAACAGATGAAATAGTAGCTTTTGTTAAAATATCTTTATTTGCTATACTATTGGGCCAGAATAGTTTTAGAATATTTTTGCTATATTCAGAAAAGTTTCAAGTTTTTCTTTTTCTGATTTTCGGAGACTCCAGCTTTTAGCCCCATACAGAAGAATGGAACGCGCGGTAGACTTCTAGACATTTATTTTCTTTTTAATTTTAAATTTGAGACTCTCCAAAAATTGTACAGACCTTTAAAACAAGATCTAGATTTTCTGTTTCTCTGGGAAATATCATAGTTACTTCCACCCTGTTTATTAACAATACCTTCGAAATAAACAGCAGAATCAACCTCTTCAATCTTTTCGAAGTTTATTTCTATCCTTCTGTTAGAATTTTGCATTTATTCTCATTATTTTTGCTTCACTTTTATTAATTTGAAGACCAATTTCTTTATTTGTTAAAACTTTGTGTTTTCATATTCAGATTTTTAAAATTGGATAGATCGTTAAAATATTTTTTTGTAAACAAAATTTAATAAAAATGAATTAAATAAGAAATGAAAATAAAGTACGTAAAAAAAAATATATTGCTAAATTATTACACATTAATTATTACGGAGAGAAAAGAGATGATATTAAAAACATATTGCTAAATGACACATTATTTATCTGTAAAACAAACTATCTGTAGTATGCACAGACATTCTACTAATCGAAATATATTATCGCATAATTTATTTGGATAGTAAACACTTCAAAATTTTTTATAATGCATCAACGGATGTATATTATATATATTAGACCTAAATATCCCCATTTTTATTTTAAGATTTCGATTATAGACTGTACTGAACCTTTTGCAAAACAATCTATGGTTAAAGATAAAGTTAGAATTTTGAGCTTGTAAAATCATAATTTAGAATACCAAACATTTCATCTTATTACTGAATTATTCACAGTCTTTCTTATGATAGTTGGACTAAATTAAATATTTTCTAGTTTTTGATTAGTTCAGTTCAGACTATGAAATCCCCGTATGGGGTGCGTGAGGAAGTAGTACAGCACGTAATGGAGCATTAGAATGAGTGTGCTATCTTATCTCATGACTGAAATGAAAATAGTAATTAATAGTAATGAGTGTGCTATCTTATCTCATGACTGAAATGAAAATAGTAATTAATAGTAATGAGTGTGCTATCTTATCTCATGACTGAATTTAAATTAACCGTGTTTCTGAATCTATAGAACACCAAAAAGTTCAATATTTTAACAAAGTGCTTTGGTAATTATGATAAATTATGGTTTTCTTTATATAAGATAAAATTTAAAGTCGTAACACTTGGTAATTTTATCATGAATAGAGAGAATAGCCTAAAAAACCATCGGTTAAATTTATTTCTCAGTTTTGTATTTTTTACTAAAAGTGCGTTAAGAAGAAGACGAATTTTGATTACCAAAATTTTCGGTAAACCGTTACCGTAAAAAATACAGTTTTGTATTTTTTACTAAAAGTGCGTTAAGAAGAAGACGAATTTTGATTACCAAAATTTTCGGTAAACCGTTACCGTAAAAAATACAGTTTTGTATTTTTTACTAAAAGTGCGTTAAGAAGAAGACGAATTTTGATTACCAAAATTTTCGGTAAACCGTTACCGTAAAAAATACAGTTTTGTATTTTTTACTAAAAGTGCGTTAAGAAGAAGACGAATTTTGATTACCAAAATTTTCGGTAAATCGTTACCGTAAAAAATACAGTTTTGTATTTTTTACTAAAAGTGCGTTAAGAAGAAGACGAATTTTGATTACCAAAATTTTCGGTAAACCGTTACCGTAAAAAATACAGTTTTGTATTTTTTACTAAAAGTGCGTTAAGAAGAAGACGAATTTTGATTACCAATATTTTCGGTAAACCGTTACCGTAAAAAATACAGTTTTGTATTTTTTACAAAAAGTGCGTTAAGAAGAAGACGAATTTTGATTACCAAAATTTTCGGTAAACCGTTACCGTAAAAAATACAGTTTTGTATTTTTTACTAAAAGTGCGTTAAGAAGAAGACGAATTTTGATTACCAAATTTTTCGGTAAACCGTTACCGTAAAAAATACAGTTTTGTATTTTTTACTAAAAGTGCGTTAAGAAGAAGACGAATTTTGATTACCAAAATTTTCGGTAAACCGTTACCGTAAAAAATACAAAAAAAAAAATAAGTAAAAAAAAACATGTTTTAAATACCGTATATTTTGGTTTTACTAATCAGAGTTATGTTTTTTCTTCTTTTTTATTATTATTAGAAAAACTTTACCATACCGTCCGGTAATTCTAGCAGAATGTTTTTCTCCGTGTACTAAGCTGAAATGTTCTTTTCTTATAGTGTTTTGTGTGATTTAATAGCTGCCAGACAGATTCTAAATTATTACTAAAACTCAATACATAAATAATTTTGATAATATCTGGGATCTCTCTCGAATGTAGTATTTAAAATTGACAAAGAGCTTCTGCGCGAGTAAAAGATAGGAAGCGGAAAAATTTGGTCAATATATTGTTTAAAACTAATTAAATTTTCATTTTGGAGGACGGTTTAAAGAATTATGTTTAAATTCAGAATAAGAAAGTTAAATACAGCTAAATGTATCTTAAAAATTGTCCTGCAATAAAGACCTTTTACCTCCTAAGAATTTGAATGTAGTTTATCATTATTCAGATAATCCATAATATAAATTATAATTCATATTACGAATTTTACAACCGACTATATTTCTCTTAGAAGCGATTTTAAAGAAAATCATACCATTATTTTATAACATTCTTTCATGCATCATATTCTAGTACAAAATATTTTTTAAATGAAGAATTTTTTACTTTTCTTTTCTAAAAAGAGAACACTTTTTTTTAAATTTAAAAAAGCGTAATGAAAGTGAAAGTAAAAAGTTTATTTTAATTTTTATTTATAAATTTAATATAATTTTATTCGTAGCATTCAAGTGAATGTGTGGAAATGATGTTCAGATTTTCAAATAACTATATATTTTGTATAAAGTCAACACCTTAAATTTAAATAAAGTGATTTTATTGTAATTTATCAAAACAAATTGTTCTTTGAAAGCTTTTCAAGATAGAATTTACCTCTGTCAACTGGAATAAGCTTTTCGTTTTATTCTGAATTCCTTCTAGTATTTGATTTTCTTTTCATTTCTTTTAAATCAAATCACTAGTTTTATTCAATTTTTCTTTCGTAGTATTTTTTTTAACTTCCTATTTTTATTGTGCTGCAAAAAAACATTACACGAAAGTTTCCAAACTAGAATATTTTACTAAGGCAACTGTTTGTAGTCAATAAAACTCTGATTTAAATATTCTGCGGTTTAAATATACGCATCTGCGTGTACAGTGCGCACAATAAAAAGCGGACCAATCGGAATAACTTTTGATCTATTGAATCTTCACGTTTTAAGACTCAATCTTAATGGTTCGAGGAATATAGAGTAGATTAATTAATAAGTGCAGACGATATTTTAAGGTAAGAAATCAGACACTAATTAATAAGTGCAGACGATATTTTAAGTTAGGAAATGAGACACAAAAACGTACTTTCTCTGAATAAACATGCCTTTTTTTCTATGGATTCTGAATTCTGAGCCCCAAAATATAGGGAGTAGACGCAATTTGAAAAATATGGTCCCCCTAGTTTGGTCAAAAGGGCGAAAAAGACGCATTTTTAAAATTAAATTTCTCAGGAACAATTCGAACGAATTCGATCAAATTTTACATTTTGCCATAGAAAATTATATACTTTAAAATGATGTAACAAATAGTATATCATGCAATTCGAATTTTTTTCCGACTATTTAAATAATAAATAAAATAATAAATAATAAATAAAATAATAAATAATAAATAATAAATAAATAATAAATAATAAATAAAATAATAAATAATAAATAAACTAATAAATTATAAATAAAATAATAAATAATAATAAATATTTACTAAAAGTTATATATTTTTTGGAATAATTTTTGGATAAACGAACTTTATAGTTTTGTGCAAAAAGTTTTAAATTTGCTTAAAAATTTCTAAAGATATGACGAAATGCGCAAAAAATAAAATTAACATTAAGCGGTCCAAACTTAGGACCGCTCTGCTCAACAAACTATGGGGACGACATTTCCCAGATTGCGGCTATCCCCTACATTTTGGGGGTCAGAAATCCGAATCCGTCGAAAAAAAGGTCTGTTTATTCGGAGAAAGTACGTTTGTGTCTGATTTCTTAACTTAAAACATCGTCTGCACTTATTAATTAGCATATTTGAAGGCAACCTCTCGAACCATTAAAATTAAATCTTAGAATTTGAAGATCCAATCATTAGTTTAAACGTTATTCAGAATGATGCATTTATTTATTTTTTCGCGCACAGCACGTAAAAATTTCATGTTTTGAAATAGAGAATAATTTATATATTTGCACTATAATGTTTTAAATAATATTATTTTATTATTTTTTTCGGTGTTTGAGAGAGAGAGAGAGAAACCGAATGGCAGCAAATTTTTCAAAGTATTATTCAATTAATACACGCATTTAAAAGTATTTTAATAATTAAATTCATTCGATACCATTTCAGTATTGAATGACATTTAACTTCACGAATTTCAAAAGAAAAAGAAAAATCAAAGGTTTTGTGTTAGAATCTCAGGCTATTCCTCTTTTATTTCAACATTAGTAGGAGATGTTTTTACCTCTAAATATTAGTTTTTGATTGCGTTTGATTTTTATTAGATAAAAAAACAATTTTGCATGAATCTGTAATTTATTAAAATAGTTTGTTTTCCTATATAATTCATTCACTGTAAAAAAAATTCCGAATTAAATTGAGATAAAATGCATAGGCACCCAGAGTGCCGGAAATTTTTCATCGTAAATTTTTACGGGACAAAAATTCTGATATGTCCTAATTTCTATAGCAATATTTTTGTGAAATCACTGTTGTTTGATGATTATCACGGTAAAGTGTACAGCCTAAAATTTCACAGTTAAAATTGATAGTACATTAAAATTAATTTTAGCCACTGTAAAATCTAAAAATATTCTAAAAATAATAATAAAAAAATCTTGTTAACAAAAGCATGAAAGAAAGAAACAAAACATAAAACGAGATAAATTAAAATTAAAGGGCGAGATTTTGGTGGAACAACAGAGAGAGAGAAATTGTTAATTTTTTTAGAAAGATAGTTCTTGGTTTTTGGAATTTGAGATTTATACTAGCGCGTTACGGATTTTTCTATATATATATATATTGTTTTGCAAGATTATTACTAATCCGTTACGATTACTTTAATTTCGTAACTGTATTTGCTGTTGTGATTTTTTTTTCTTTATAAAACAAATAACTGTTTTGTTTTAGAAATAAATTGGTTTACGAGTTATTGTGGCAATTGTTCACACTCGCTTAACAATTTCGTTTTCTGGCTCTCGAGAGTCATTGGAAGGGAGTTGCTTTCTCAAAAGTGCTTCAGATATGGTCGAATTCTTGAAACCTGGGTTGGCGATCTATTCAGCAAATCCATTTTCACTTGATCAGATGAGCTCTATGTAACAAAGTGGCGTGCATCATTGAACAAGTAGTTCGCTCAGACCACTGCTATAATATTTTCTTGGATATTGGTGAAGAAGATCCTTGTATCTTACCACTTGAAAATATGAACCGTTTGTACCTTCTATTTAACTTCCATAATTTGAGAAATTGTCTATAATAATAACTGATAACATGTTTCTTTTGATATTGGCCCACCCATTTTTATTAGAGGCACTTTGTCAAGTAAAAGGATAAAATCTCAAAGCTGAAGTGTTCTCAATATTTTAATAGACAACAGCACACGGCTACACAGGATAGAACTTTATGAGAATATTCTCCTACCAGATCTCCGAGTCTTAAAGCTATAAATCATGCTAAGGCGTCATGTGAAAAGAACAAGCCACAAAACCGTGTGGATGAAATGCAAAGAATAACTGTCACTGGAACTTCTAAATTGTCTAATTTTCAATGTGAAATCACTTTGCAAGACCATATCTTTATGAAGAGGAAACACCCCCATTAACCCATTTTATGCATTCGGTTCTGCGATCAGCTTTTCATACCTATACATTACACACGCTCATGCGTGTGTATTATAAAAATTAAATATCAATCTATGTAAATGCCTGATTTTATTAAAATCTGTGCAGTAGCTCTGAAGATATTCTACACAATGAAGGTAATTTGCTTTATTTTGAACAATAGTATAATATTTTTCTACGTTTCGTTTGCTGAAACCCACTATGATTAAACTCTTTTGCCAAACTGAATAAGTTGTGTTTGATTGATTACCGAAAGAATTTCAAAAGATATAAAACGAGGGGTAAATTTTTTTTAATAATATCCCCGTTCCATTAAAATAAATAAAACTAAGAGTGCCCTACTTTCTGCTTGCTGAGCCAGCCAACGCACGGAATTGCTTTGGTCGGATTGCTTCGCAATTCGAAATCACTTATTGTGTTAATCGAATAATAAAAGTAAGCGTTTTAGTTTAGAATTGTACTCATGCTAGTAATATTATCAACTAATAATTCATAGAATACCCTAGATATGCAAATATAAAGTTCATTGTTTACAAACACAACAGTTTTAAGTCTCATGTTCTAACATAAAATCATATAATGTATAAAAATGCAAGAGAAAAAAAGTACTTAAAAAAGGTAAGTAAAAATTTAGTTAGCAGGGTCAAAACAAGTAATTTATTTAAATCAATGAAAAGTGCATTTCTGAAAGATCTCTATCGATAAAATACATCTCTTTTGCATTAACACCTTATAATATAGCTCTAAATACAATACTGCGCAACTTATAGCTAAAGTCTGCAAAAAAAAGCACCAGCCTTTTGATGCCGACGTAAGGAAAAAAATAATTGATTTCGTGAAACTAAACACATTGGTGTTTTATATAATATAGATTTTCTTGAGCCAACGACTTTTCTTAATTACTCTTTTTTTTAGAGTTGTTTGACGAAAACAATTTAATTTAATTATTTTTATAACAATGGAGGTGAAAGAAGTTCGTTCAATCGGAAAGTAAAACAAAGAAAAATCATCAGATATTTACTTTCAGCCGACAGAGGTTACTTCTTAATCAGTTTTTTCAAGCGTTACATGTTAAATGTTTTTAGAGAATGAGTTAATGAAAGTCAAGATTTAATACATGTATTTTTAACTACTACATTTACATATACTTTATTTAGCACGATCTAAAACGTCGTTAATGTGAAACAGCAAAAACAAAAACAAGGTTAAGACAGAGGTTACTTCTTAATCAGTTTTTTTCAAGCGTTACATGTTAAATGTTTTTAGAGAATGAGTTAATGAAAGTCAAGATTTAATACATGTATTTTTAACTACTACATTTACATATACTTTATTTAGCACGATCTAAAACGTCGTTAATGTGAAACAGCAAAAACAAAAACAAGGTTAAGACAGAGGTTACTTCTTAATCAGTTTTTTTCAAGCGTTACATGTTAAATGTTTTTAGAGAATGAGTTAATGAAAGTCAAGATTTAATACATGTATTTTTAACTACTACATTTACATATACTTTATTTAGCACGATCTAAAACGTCGTTAATGTGAAACAGCAAAAACAAAAACAAGGTTAAGACAGAGGTTACTTCTTAATCAGTTTTTTTCAAGCGTTACGTGTTAAATGTTTTTAGAGAATGAGTTAATGAAAGTCAAGATTTAATACATGTATTTTTAACTACTACATTTACATATACTTTATTTAGCACGATCTAAAACGTCGTTAATGTGAAACAGCAAAAACAAAAACAAGGTTAAGACAGAGGTTACTTCTTGATCAGTTTTTTTCAAGCGTTACATGTTAAATGTTTTTAGAGAATGAGTTAATGAAAGTCAAGATTTAATACATGTATTTTTAACTACTACATTTACATATACTTTATTTAGCACGATCTAAAACGTCGTTAATGTGAAACAGCAAAAACAAAAACAAGGTTAAGACAGAGGTTACTTCTTAATCAGTTTTTTTCAAGCGTTACATGTTAAATGTTTTTAGAGAATGAGTTAATGAAAGTCAAGATTTAATACATGTATTTTTAACTACTATATATACATATACTTTATTTAGTACGATCTAAAACGTCGTTAATGTGAAACAGCAAAAACAAGGTTAAGTCAAAAGAATTTTAAGAATTTTAATTTTTCAAAAATATGTTCTTGTTTTAAAAAAATTACTCCTATTTTTTTTAAAATCTGTAACAAAAGTTAACAAATCACTTCTTTACTTAACTTTGAACAAACTGCAATCTTTGAACATATTTATTGCGTAAAAATAGTAAGATTGTAATTATATAATAACATGAAATATTGAGTTGTTTTAAAATAAAAATAAAGTATATAGGGGAGAGTCGGGTAGCCCTGCCCACTTAAGGAGTATTGCTTATATTTCTGTATAATATTGAGTAATAATCAATATTTTTGTATGTTTCTATTGTTTTATCATCTAATTAAATAATACAAAAAGAATAAACCAAAAAAAGAATAGTTTAACTTAAAAAAATAGAAATTTAAAAAATTTAACTACTGTATTCAACATATTTTCAAAACAATTGTTTACCATATTTCCAGCTGCATAAATACTTGAAACTTGGAAAATAATCTTTTTTTAATATAACAATTAATGTCCGATGGCCCATTGACTTGAAAAAATATTCTATACATATGAAATTGACAGTGGGCGGGGCTACCCGACACTCCCCTATACTTTATAAGCATTGCAAGTATGTAAGCGTTGACTGGATATCAAGAATAATGTTATATTCTCACATTCGCGAAAAGAAAAATATGGCCTATCTGGCGATTTAAATAAATATATATCACAGAAAACAAAAAGAATTAAGGGAAAAAATAAAAATAAATAAAAAGACTTTTAATAAATAGAGAATAAAAATTTTAAAATTAATTAATTAAAAACAAAGACGAAATTATTAGGATAACCAGAATCTCTTTAGAAATATTCTATTTTCAAAACTAAGACAAGTCATTTCGATTAATTAAAATGATTATAAATATATCCTTAATTGTGATTTTAAATACTGTGAAATTCTAATGAATCTTTGGCTCTTTCATAACTGTCTTTATTATGGATACTTATTTTTATTCCGGCTAATTCCTTTATCCTTAAACTTATTTATTTTTTAATTCCTTAATGGTTTATTGTTTCTTATTTTTTGAGTTATATAATTTTAATAAACAATTTATACTACTAAAAATTTATCTTGCTTCGTACTCATAATTTACGAATTAAAAATGAAAATAATATGTGCAAAGTTAATATATACGATAAGATGAATTTCTCTTTCTTCTTACTCATCATTTACGTATTGAAACTGAAGATGATATTTGCTTTATTAATAAATACTATAAAAGGATTGATTTTACGAATGATTTTTAATGAATGATATTTGAAATTTCATAGCTTTAAAATACGGTATAATATTTTACAGTTAAAATGGATTTTACGAAATTTTACGAATGGTGGGCCTAATATTTTGATATTTTATACCAAAATTTATTATAAATAACAATACGGTACTTTTTACCGTAATGTGTTATAATTAATTTTTACAGTGTGGTAACCTTTTGGTGTTAGAGAGTAGGGGGTGAGACCCACTATTTAACATTTATTAACAATAACTCTGGATCACATTGATAAAAATAAGTAAATATCAGTGGGTAGAAAGTATATTCAATTTAAAGGAAATTTAAAGATTCGAATCAAAAATAAATATAAACGCTCTAAATTAAATTACTGCATTAAATGTGATAAACAGTCTTAGAAACGCATTTTTTTAAAAGGAAAATATGGCCAATCTAGTGAGTTTTATCTATTTATATTTATCCTCAACAACAAGAGGATAAATTCTTCTAAAGAGTTTGACAAGAGCCTTAAACACGAATTCAGAGCCTTAAAAGCTTTTATTTTTCCCCTTCAAAAATGCTCTCAGTTTAGTCACCCGATAGCTCTGTTGGGGGAATAATTGTATTAACTTACCTTCACTTAGACTTTTTTTTTTCCTGCACTTAACGGAGAAACATTAAAGACTATTCTCGGAGTCTATGTAATTGACTCAAAGGAAAAGAGCATCTTTATAAAACTTTAGTTACGAATTTTTGAAATATGATTAAAGATAAAGGAAATTTTATAATCCGCCTAAAATTCTTTAAATAAAAAATTTAATTCGTTGAATAGCTAAAAAACCACAAAAAATTATAATTTCATTGGTAAGTGTTTAATGTAATGTCGTTGTAAGTTTTTGTAATGCCCTTTAGCCTTATCAAAAAAAATTGAAAGCTACACTTTAAAGTTTAGCGAATGCACAAAGACGACCCATTAAAATTATTTTCATAAATATATATAAAAAGTCTTCAATCTTATATTTTGTTTCACTAAGATTTGAGAAGATTATTATTATTTTTTACATTTTAACTTTAAATCTTTAAGATAATAAAAATGCTCTGAAATGAAACTAAAACGAAGTTCGTGTAATTTTAGATTTGCTAGAAGAATGCTTTAATGCACTGTTGTAAGGTTTCGAAAATTGTCAGAAAGTGATTTTTATATAACTATCTTGATAATATTAATTTTAATGTTTTGCATCTTTGAATACCGTACAATCAATTCTATTCTAGATTTTTACTTTTTCAAAATTTGCAAAATGCTATCAATGCATAATTAATTATATTTGTTTTAAACAATTAATATTAAATCGACATTGCGTAGATATTCTATATTTTTGAACTATTTTGGAATTAAATCAAAATAATTAAAAATATTTGAAATAAATCTGATTTTAAGTGCTCTTTTCTTATTTAATGTAATTAATTTATTTAGAACGCGATTAGTGATGATATTTTTAACGCGCAATATAATATGCATTGCATAATTATCAATATTTGTTTTTATTTTGCTTCTTTTAATATTACTTAAATAACACCTTCATAAAAAAATTTCATTAAGATTACATTCCATGCAAGTTGGAATATTTATTTTGAATAAGATATTATTCCTCAACCAATTGAAAAATAAACATTCAAATTCTGCTACAAATTTGATAACACATCTTGAAAATATTTATTTTAAAGAATATTAACATTACGTTATACCTTGTAAGAACTAAATATGAACTCCTGAGAATTAATGGGAATTTTGTTGTGTGTACAAATGTTAATATCAAATATTTCCAAATAAATATTACATTTATCATACAGGGTATCCTGTAAAAACCGTCCTTCATATATGTTTTAAATTTCTTTTTAAAAGGATATTAAGGGCACATTAAGTTATTCTTTAAATTAGATAAAAACAAACACATTTTAAAGCTCTGACTAATCATTACTAAGATAACCTCAAAGAAGGGATTAAAATCTATATATGGGTGATTCTCACGAAATATGACAAATCGGACCAAACAATTTCTTTAAATTTAAAGTCGTCAAAATAATTTGAAATTTTTTTAGTTACACTTATAAATATCTTACAGACAGCAGTGTAGTTTATTGACATTTGCTCGGGAAAAAATAAAATAGAAATTCACCAAATCTTGAATGCCAGGAAAATGACATATTAGCTTAGAAGTTTAAAAAACAGTCATTTTAGGTTAATAGTAAGTAACTCAACTTAAGCCTTTATGTTAGATGGACGATAAATTGCTTAAATTAATTCTTTTTATCCACTGTAGAAAGAATCAAATTTTTTTGTTGTTGCTGATATGAATAGAATAAAATTGAGGATAATAATCAATCATTAAATAAATAAATAACTTTGATTACATCCAAGCATATTACAATCATACATAAACTTAGTATTGGGTTAATATTTGCTTTCCCTCCTTCCAGTATTAGCAGTTTAAAAAATTTCTGGTAACACTTCAATGTCCTGGCATTCATTAGCCAGGAAAATGACAGCCAGGATAATGACAAATTCGCCATTTTATAGCATATAACTTTACTTTAATTAAATATTTTGGCCTAAGACGTTTATATTCTGTAGAAAACAACAGGATTTCTTAAAATAACTCAGATAAATCTATGTAGTTTATGTTATTAATGGTTTCAAGAAGCCAGGAAAATGATAACACAAAAACTTACTCACCTTGAAAAATACTTTGAAATAGATTTTGAACCAGAAAATTGGTTCTTTATTCATGCAACAAGACATGTTTATATAAGAGGGTATCTAATCAATCTATTAACGTAAGATATTGATTGCTGGCTCTATCTATTTTTGTTATAAACCACTAAAGTTGCCAGGAAAATGACAGATTTTCTTAGGACAAACAAATTATTGACAGAAAAAATTAATTTAAACAAAAGTTTTGTAAATAATATATTCTATTCTGCGTATATTCTAGAAATGCTTACACCGGTTGAGATAAAAGAATTTAGATATTGAAAAATTTATAGGAAGTTTTGAAGCTAGTTATTATTGGAAACATTGTTTGGGACATACCAAGAAAATGACATTTTGAAGTCCAATTAACTTTTTTAACTATACAAAACAGTCAATGCTAGTGCAAAGTTTTTTTAAAATGCTAACAGCAATGCTATTTATGAATTTTTTTAAAGAAAGTTCTTTTAATATTATAGTATTAGATCTTGAAGCAAGGAACAGTGAATTGTCATATTTCGTGAGAATCACCCATATGTATATGAAAAAAACCGTTTCTTGAATAGTAGGACACTTTACGCTTAGTCAAACTATAATTTCCCCCTTAAAGTTCCAACGTAAACTGTTTTCGATAATATTTTAGGTTAAAATACTGGCTTTGGATGATTTTAATCCTTCCTTTGCTCTGATTGACCTCAATAATAAGTGATAAGAATTTGAAAGCGTTCTTGAACTTCCTCATTTAAATGTTAACCTTTCTAAAGTTAAGTGAAATTTTCTGACTTTATTGTTTGCAATAATTCTAAAAATGCATATTACGAGAGCATATCAATATGGAAATGCATATTAATATAGAACACCTTATACATTTGAACTCATTTGTCGTTCTGCAAAATTTGCCTAAAATTTTTATATTTGTGATTTGGCTGAAGGGATGGAGCGCTCACCTTCCAATGCCGAGTTCGAATCCCTCAATGGCTGGTCGATACGAATTCCGCATCCGGTTTGCACCAACCACATTGCTAACTTAAAATATCCTCAGTTGTAGACGGATCAGGGGTCAAAGTCCCCTTGCCGTCAAGCTTATCGGAGGTTTTCGTGGTTTTCCTCTACATGCAACACAAATGCGGGTAAGTCCTCCCCGAAGTCAAACTTTTCCCCCAATACTTGATCCAGGAGTTCACTTGTCTTCTGGTTTGAGATCAAAATTACGAAGCTACGGAGTTGATCATTAGCAGACGTAAACCCAAACTATTGAGTCTGCTGTTCAACGACGGTTATAAAATAAAATAAAATAAAATGCTTTTACATTTTATTTATTTATTATTATACCGTGATATATTTTTTCTTAATTTTCTTTAGAAATTTCTATCGAAACATTCCGTGAACAACTCACACCAAAATATGTACTCCAAAGCACAAACAGCTGGCAGAAATTTATGCGCGCTTACAGATATGAAAGAGCTGACTGAAAAGATTCCAGGAAAGAATTCCTCAGAGAATTAGGAGTGTTTTTGTTAGACTCCAAAACATGGAAATGAAGGTACAGGATTGGAGATTATTGGAATTAATTCTCGTCACCTAATTCTGAATAAGTCTATTATACTTCGTACTTGGGCATAAAATATAGTGAATGTTTATCCTTAAAATAAATTTGCTTAGTGAAAAGATAATAATGATAAAATGTGTTTGAAAATTCTATTAAGTTAAAAGTTTTTTGTTCATTTTTCATAATAGTCTTTTTTTATTAAGCTTTGCCAGTTATGGTGCTTTATAAATAGCCAAAACTCATATTTTGAAGTTTTAAGAGACTTGAAGAGAAACTTAAGAAAAATTTGTAAATTTTATGACTTCTATTTAACTTTATCATCAATATTAAGCTAATATTTGAGCATCATCTTATTTTAACTAAAACTTAATTTCATTTACATGAATTTCATTAAATTAACCAATGTAAAGAAAAAACTATAAATCTTCAATCAACATTTAAATGTGTTCTGTTAATTTGATTTAGAAATGTAACACACACGTAATTGGTACAATGCGCAGAATTAAAAAAAATGGACCACCCTAAATAACTTTCGATTCAAAGAACGGATTTTCACGTTCTAGGACTCAATATTAATGATTTGAGGGAAGGGGACCTTAAATATGCTAAATAATCAGCACAGAAATCATCCACAAAAATGTAATTTCTTTGAATACCTTTACCTTATTTTGACGGATACTTATTTTTTTTTTAACGGATTCGGATTTTTGACCACCAAAATATCGTCTGCACTAATTAATTAGCATATTTGAAGTCAATCCCTCAAATACTTAAGATTGAGTCTTATAACGTAAAAAATTAGATCATTAGACTAAAAAGTTATTCAGTGTGATCCGTTTTTTATTTTGCGCACTGTACAATAAATTTAGAAATCAAATTACTGATACTTTGATGCATAAATGTATAAAAACAACCTAAGATGAAGTGGTAAAAATTAATTCTAAATAAAGCGAAAGTTAAAATGAAATTGTGGTGCCGACTCAATAAGAAAACTATACTTAATTTAATTTTAAAAAGTTTAAAATAATAAATTCTTCTTCTATTTTGTTTTATGAAAGTATAAAATTGTTGATTGTTATGAAGTGCTAAAATCGACATAAAAAATTAAACTGTACTCAATTTTTTATACAATTACAAATTTATAAAAAAAGGCTGATTTGAAAAATACATAACTATTTTATAATGTAACAGGAATTAGTTTAATCTTTAAATGTGTATATAAAGTTTAAAAATATTATTAAAAAAACGTGAGAATGTGTTAATTTGTTTGCGTATGCAATAAAATTTTAACAACAAAAGTTAACTCTGGTTTAAAATATCGAATTAGAATTCATTGAATTGTTGTTATTTAAGTAATATGGATGTGAATGTCCTTAAAAAGTTATTTATTTTCTCACTTTCTCTTCCTCTCGCACTGTTTGAAAAATATTTCTCTCTCACTTTATATATGAGATTAAAACATTAGTTTTAGAGGCATCAATTTGTCGTATAATGCGAAAAATGAAAGAGCTGATGCTTTATAACTTTTGATCTAGTGATCGGATCTCAAGATCTTAGGTGAAAACCTAATAATTTGATTGGTTGACCATACCAAAATTTCAGTTATGAATTTATTCACAAAAAAATTTACTTTTTTTAAAAAAACATAATTTTACAGGTTATGGTTCTAGACAATATCAGTATGAGGTTAGATGCAATCTTATAAATGTGTTTACACTAGTTAATTTTGGACAAGTTTGATCGACATAAAGTTCATTTTACTCATAACGTACGTTTCTTAGCAAATGTTCATATCAATTAAAAACTTTTTGTCCTTATAAGTAAGACTCAGTTTTCCAAAGATATAATATCATTTTCTAAAGTAATAATGTCTTTGATTTTTCAAATTAAAAATACTCGAAGCATATTCGAGCATAAGATACATAATTTTTTACGCATTTTAAAGCGATCCTAATACAGTTAGACGGGACTAGTATTGTAAAAATTTGGCTAAATTTATGTACCGCATATAAGTAGCGAAAATAGTACACATCACTCAAGCATGCCCATGTTTTTTTTTTTTTCTTTTTCTTTTTTCTTTAAATCAAAGACATAAAATAAATATGATGAAGCTATTATAATCTGCGGTTCCCGCTGTAGAGCTAAAGGAGTTTTGTTACTGAGATTACAAGTGATGACATTTGTAATAATATAAAAAAAAAATTATTTTAAATATGGTAGATAATTTTTTTTATTTGTTTTTTATTGTGTAATTCTAATTTTTTTGTATTAACTTCTCATTGCTTTAATAAAAATCAACAAATGTAATAATATCTATTTAATGGCATAGGTTTTTTCCATGCGCTGAGATCAAATTAATGAAAGAAAAAACTGAAAATATACGTGCTTCTGTGTAAGTCTAATAAGATTCATTTATAATAAAGAAAGTATAATTGAAAACATGTATTGCTAATTTTTATTAAAAATTTTTTTTATTATTTATTTCTGAATAATCAATATACGACACCACCCCTTTTTTGCGATAATCAACGATATAGTTATTTAATACCTATGTTATTAACCTTAACATGATGTTACAAATTACTCATTGAGAAACAGAGCATATGATTAATAATTGACGGTAAATATATTTAAGAATACACTCAAGGAATCAAGAACAAATCAATTCGAAATTTTTCCTTGACGTTTGACAAGGATAGAAATTATTTTCCCGTGAAGTTTTTGTTGCTAATAAACAAAACTGTGCATCACCTGGCAACGTAATTTGTGTATGGTGGTCGCCAAGTTGGCGCGACGGAGCCTTCATTCGACCCTTAGGTAAACCCAAAGCATCTCTGCTCTTCCCCCCTCCAGAAGAAAAGTGGAATCCGCGAACAGCACTTACAGGAATGCCCCGTACATCGCTAGAAATTAGAGCTCTAGTTCAAACACTAATTTAATGTCCTCAAAAAAGAAAAAAACCCTTACAATTTTGATTAGTGATTAGTGCTGCATAGGATTTGATTCTTTTCTAGGAATAGGCATTGCATAGTCACCGCTCCCGATTTTTTCGTTTTTTAATTTTTTGTTTTTCCTCCTTTTTTTGCCCACTTCCTCTCATGCGATCCGCATTCTGGAATTATTAGATCTAAACGCTGCAGCATCCATGAAACTTATTCACAGAACTGTAAGTATTCAGTTTTGTTCTGCTTTTATTTGCAAATGTTTTATAGTTGATTATCTGTGGTTTTGAGAAAGAGCAGTGCGTATTTTGTGCGGGGTGCGTGCAATTGAGTGCGTGTGTGAGTGACTGAGATACATCGTTGACACTGAGGGAGTGTCAAGTTTAGACCTCTTCGATTTAGGCACTTTGAGAAGAATTATCTAATGAAACAATAATTTCCAAACATACAGAATTTAAACCAATTATAAATACAGTTTTGCAAAAATACATTTAATATTACATTGCGTAAAGGGTTTTTATGAGTTAAATAATTTAACAGAATGACCCGAATTCACTTGTTGCTTTATCCTTTTTCTCAAGTCTCATTTTATATTCATAGATATTTCAAATAAATTAATGACATTTATCAGTCAAGGAAGATTTGTTGTATTATGTTATAGAAAACATTTCTTAAATGAACAAGGAAAAAGAATTTTTTTAAAAATAAAAACCCTTAAGAATGCTTGAAATTGGTTTATTTTTAATGAACTCAGCTCATTATATTAAGTGATCGTTGGGGAACATTATTACTTGAAGCGAAAATTAAATAAAACATATTGGAATTTTAGATTTATCTCCTTTTAGTAAATTAAATATAATATCAGTTTAAAAATATCAGTTTACAAACTTATTATGAAATACATTAAAAATGATCTGTAGATAAAAATGTTATTGAAACTTTTTTTGTTTTCAATTACTGGTAGCTTTAACATTTAATATGCTTATTGAAATTTAACATTTTATTTCATTTATTCCGTAACATCTTTGAACAAACTTTAACTTTTTTTTAATCATTTCCAAATCAAGAACTGTTTTTGAAGTGAAAACAGTTTTTTAAAATTAGTAAAAAAAAAAATTTTTAAGTAGAATGCTGGCAAAGAAAGCTTTATACACGTGTTAATTTTTTTCGGACCATGTAAAGATTACTTTTGGCCTAAAAATAATATTTAAAAAATTACTTTATTTCATATTTTAACTTATTTCCGACTAAATTTTAAAGCAAAATAAAAGGTATTTACGAAATTTGGCTACGTAATTAACATTTTAATTAAATCTATTTAAAGAAAGTGTTTTATATAATCTAAATATATTTTCAATATTTTTATAAAATTGGTTTATAAATTTTTAGGTTCACCTCTAGTTATTTTATGTCCATAAGCATGATGGAACTTTATATTTTCAACATAGTTAACAGAACAGTAATTTAATTTGAGCTTTGCTGACGGGGAAAAATGACTTGTTTTGACTTTTTTGCTGGCATATTATAATATAATTAAGGGAAGGAACACTATGTAACGTTATTAAATTAAACAGCTTTTAAAAATATATCATAAAAAAATTTTATATACGTAAATGCTTCACATAAGCTAAGTTATTTAACAATAAATTTATTTGGTATTTTTTAAAAATCTTGTTTATTGTTAACCTGTACATAAATCGCTGAAATATGCTGTCAACTAAAAGGACGTTGTTGCCTAATCAAAAGTAAATTTTATATTTTTTATCATTATTTTTTCTGTTATATAATCATTTATTTATAATATTTTATTATAATATCATCTTTCCTAAGATATGCTAATTATTATTATTATTTATTTTTTAAATACGTAAAATATATATGTATGCATGCACTGACTATTCTGTTAATTAATTGCTAATGATTGCTATTTTTTGCTAAATTTCGTGCATGAAATATTTGGGATAAAAATCTTGTTTCAGGATGTTTTATGATAGAATTTAAATTTTTCTTACTTGTTTATTAATATACATATACCAAGTAAGGAATTAAAAGTACGTGAATTATTTGTTATAACCCATAATTATGTTATTTTTTTATGATGAATGAAACATTTGGTTCTTTATTACAAAAATACATTGATACCTTAACATTAAAGCATAGTAAGTTTATTTAAGGTTCATGATTGGAAATAAAAAGAAAAAGATGCACAAATCAGAAGTTTGAATTTAATTAAAATTTCATGAAACTTGAATTTATAAAAAAAAAAAAGAAAATGCTGAAACACATTCTAATTACTTAGAAAGAAAACTTTAATAAAATGAATAAAAATTTCTGCATTCTAAAATATATATATATAAATAATATAAAATATATTTCATTTCCCAATTTCCATACCTTAAATAATATTTCTTTCTAAAGTTAAATAAATATACTTTAGCAGTTAGATTTAAAAAATTGTATGGCTATTCCTTACACTATTTAAAATTTAAATTCATTTTTATGATTATGTTTTCTAATATCCAAACTATTACAAATATTCTGATAATTTAATTCCTCTTCAATTATGCAAAAAATCATTATCTGTCATTTTATATGTGTCAGTCAAATAATGCATTAGATATATATTATAATTTATAGGTTGTCACGATATGAATCAATTTATGTAAATCATGATGATTATCATAAAATCAAAAAACAAATAACGTATACTTTAGAAATAATTTTTTATGGAATGCGAATATAGTCAAATAGCATTAATTTTCTTTATTCAATTTTATTGAATAAATTGGTTTCATGAATCTGATTATTTAATAACTTAATAATATAAGCAAATGTACCGTTTTGTTCAAAGCTGAAATAAAAGCTATTGTCAGATTTTTAACTATCCAACTATCTCTTGCATCCTATTATTACTTTTTTTCTAATTTACTTGTGTAAATAAAAAATAGTTTAAGATAAAAATATGCAATATTTGAAAGATATTATATGAAACGATTATTTGATCATATATACTTAAAAGTTAATCACATTTTTTTATTATTATTATTATAATTTAGATTATGAATTTAGTGATATATATATATATACTCAACTCACACGATTGTATCCTCAAATAGGAGTGTTTTTTAATATTGTATCAATAATGCCGAAGTAAAATATATCAATACAATACTGTGAGGAGCACTCAAAAAATTAAAACGAAAATAGAACACATAGAAGTAAAATAGAACAATCGAAGTAAAAAATATATACGAAATAACACATATGAAGCAAAAAACAGAAAATAAAGTGCAAAGAAAATACAGAACGATTTATTCTGCATTTATGCTTATTATCTTAATATATATATATATATATATATATATATATATATATATATATATATATATATATATATATATATATATATATATACTTTATATATATATATACTTTATATATATACTTTATATATATATATACTTTATATATATATATATATATATATATACTTGAAAAAAATACAGGAATATGGAAAAATAATTGAATTTTATTAAAGTAAAGAGCGGAGCTCGAAAAATGAAAACATTACATGCTGGTGAAGAAATAGAGGATAGAGGTGGAATAGAGATATTATAGAGAATATAGAGAATAGAGGTGAATAAATAGAGAAGGCCGGCGCTTTTCTTTTCAATAATGACTGGTCGCACTACGAATCTACAATGTTCATGTTTTTAAAGAGTGACAAATATTTTTTTTAACGGGAAAAGGAAATGTGTACATTATCATTATTAATTATTATAAAATTATATTCTACAAGGTTATGCAGGAATATTAGCTTACTTTTATATAAATGCTATTGTTGTAATACTTCATTAATAAATGTATAGTATTGGACAATATGCCAAAGTTACTTAATTTTAATTAAAATCTCGTGAATGGGGAAGTACTGACCAATAGCCTAGCATATTGGTCTAACCTTTGTTCAGAATGTTCATATTATGTTCTGTTAAAAGAATTATATATGAAATATTATTCATAAATAGAGCTTGTATCTAACTCACATTCATTTAAAACCTTTTCCACAAATAAATTAATAATATTGATCTAATTATATCAGAAAATGTGATGATGTGTCTTTAGTAGTTTGGGAAATTGATCAGTTCTACCCTTCTAATATCTTTGATTATTTAAATATATTGTCCCGAAAGATATAAAAACCCTCGTTCCAAGGCCAATTCGCTCTTCTTTATCTATCCACCATTAAGTAATGTTCTCATTTTTCTCATTTCTCATTGTTCTAATTTACTTTAATAAAATTCTATTTTTTCTCCATGTTCCTGTATTTTTTTCAATAAGCACCGGCCACACAACGAATATACTATGTTAATGTTTTCAAATTGTAACACACACACGCACACACACACACACTCACACAAATATATATATATATATTAAACAAATATATATAAATTATTTTTTAGCTTTTTAATTCTAAAATATCGAACATTAGATATGTACTAAAATTAACATAAAAGTAAAAATAACATCATATAATACAACACTCACGCAAAACAAACCATACTCGCAATTCACACCACCTAAGAAAACAATTCAAAATTATTTAATTATATATTTGAAACTTATTTTCAAAAGTTTATATGTAAATCTGTTTTTTAGATGTCCATCTATTAATCTGAACCTTAATTATTAGTTTTTATCAGGTTTGTAACCACCCTTTCTGAAAAAGTCCAGACCGGCTTTATTTAGAAGAGCCGACCTTTATTGCCTTTTTTTATTTTTGATTATTTGATTTTATTATTCATAGATAACATAAATGTTTGAATTAAAATTATTGATTACTATTCAAGAAGTAATAGTAAAATTTATTATATTATGATGCATCAAATATTTAATATTGCAGCAAAGGATAATATATTACACAGCTCATTTGGCAAAAACAATTTTCATTTCCTTAATTTGCAGAAATTTGACTTCTGATTTCTTTCAGTAAAATTAGGTTTTTAGAAATGTTGCAAACTATTTTAGTTTATATTTATAAAATATCTTGTAGTATTGCAAAAAATATATGATGCACTAGTTAACAAAAGCAGAAAAATATAAATTGAAAATTTTCATAGTGCTTAATATACTATGTAGCTTACACAATGAAATATATATTAATTTATTTTATCTTTAATTTAAAAATAAAGTATTAAGATTTTATAATTAGTTTTACTAGTTTAAATTTTAACTTCTATATTTTTTACATATTTTTTTTGTATGTTTTGTTTCAGATTTTGCAAAAATTTAATCAGATTTTGCAAAAAATTTGGTAGCAATATATTATTATTTTAATAAACAAGATAAGAGTTGCATATTATAACTTAAAAAATAAATTAAAAAGATATATGGGCTAGTTTAAGTTTTTGCTATAGAGATTAGCTTTTGTATAAGAATATTTTGCTACTCAAATTTGTTTTTATTGAAATGGCAATGAATTAATTTAAAAGGCAATGTGATAAACTGTTTAAATCAAATCCCGGGAGTGAAAAAAAGGGTGATGCACACGTCACTTAGTCACTTTTGATTGTCACGTGGGCTATTTTAAACTATAAAATTATTAAACGTATTATTCTTTTTTTAGAAAATAGAGCAAAAGTATAAAGAAAAGTTAAGAAAAGGCACTTAAATTTTAAAACTTATTATTTTGAAACTTGTTGAGGAGTTTCGACAGAACAATATTACTTTATATCATGGATCAAAAATATGCTCAAAAATAATTTAAGTGTGTGTAATTAAGCTGTTAAATAAATTTTTTATGTACATTAATTCTTCAAATTATTGCGTGTCTTATATCGTTCTATTTATCATATGAAAAATAACTTTATACAATAGCGCTTTACTCTTTTCATTTCGTAGTGCCAAGCAGCAAAAAAAAGAACATTTAATATGATATCTAGGAAATAATACAAAATAGTTCAGAACAAACACTTCTCGAATGCCAATACATTAATACGTTTGAGAAATTATCTCTTTTCATGTGAAACATATTTATTGAAAATAAATTTCCCTCAAAAATGAATGATAATTTTTAAAAAAAATTAAAGCATATGACAATTCTAAAACATTACTAAATCATGTAAATTTTTGTGTGATTCTAATTTTTATAGACGGTTGTTCGCCCCCCTCCCCATGTCAATATATATTTAAATTTGGTCATCGAGATGCATATGTTATGAATCTTTCATAATTTAAAATGATATGTTACTTTTTTGGCTTACCTGCCAAAGTTTTTAGAAATAATAAAATACTTGTGATGAATTAGTATTGAATGGCTTTCTTAATTTTGCATTAAAATATATTATAATAATAAAATCGTTAAATAATCGATGGGGACAAAACGAATGTTGTATAGTGGACACTAATTTAGGAGTTTACTCAAAAAGCTTTTATCAAATCCTTAACGTTGTTATGAAATATTCACGAGAGAACATTTATTGTCAAGAACCAATGCAAAAAAATAAAAGAAAATATAAATTAATTATATTTTTCTCATAAATTTTAGATTTGTTGCTTTAATTTTATACATTTAAGTCAAATGTATCGAGGTAATGTGTTTCCAGCTATATCGTGCATCAAATCATAATCCAATTCTTATATTTATTTATTTTGTTACGGGGATGTTGATGTTTTTTCCTTTTTTTATATATATGATGTCTCATTAAATGAACTCTCAGATTTTTTTCATGTTTTCTAAAATCATACAAAATAGAAGAGAAAAAAAGATAATTCAATCTTTAGAGAGAGCAATTTGATATGAATTTTTGACCCTTAAAGTTTTATTTGATTTAAATTTATTATTAAATGAAATTATCAAATTATTAAATTAAATTATCAAATTATTAAATTATATTATCAAATTATTAAATTAAATTATCAAATTATTAAATTAAATTATTAAATTAGTTATTAAATTAAAATTTATTTTGTGAAATAAAGATGAGCTCGAGTGTAATAAATGTTAAGGCTAGTTTGAATATCAATTAACACCAAGAATTTTTTTAACATTTAGGATATTTTTTTTTTCAGAGAAAATAATGATCACTAACCAAGGGTCTGTTTAGAAGAAATTTTGGTCCGCTAACGGACCCTTCACAAAATATCTTTTTATAAAACTGGACCCTTCACAAAATATTTTAACTTAAAAACGGACCCTTCACAAAATAATTTATCTTTTAATCGGACCCTTCACAAATTTGTTTATCTTCATTATTGACCGAATAAACCCTTCCCAGGAAGGGGGGAGAAAGACAGATGTAAACGAACTAAATTTTGTCTTCTTCAGACGATTCTTCCATTATTCGTCCGAAATGAATATTCTGCGTACAGCAGTATAGGCTAAATACCAAATATTTGTATGTTGCATCGCTAATTTAGTAGCTGCAATTGCTGTTTATTTTTTAAAATTTAATTTTTTTAATTATAATTTTACAGTGTTGAGCATAATCTTGTATGTCTGTACAATTTAAAAATTCCTTGAAAACGTTTTTATGCAATAACGGACCCTTTTTGCACAAATTCACAAAAGCGGACCCTGGTTGAAAGAATGTAAGTTACCGTTTATTTTATATTCAGAAATTAGGAGTAATTTTTTCACAATTTTGCAAAAACGGACCTTTCATAAAATGTTTGGACAGACCCCTGCTAACGTTTTAACATCAAATTATTTTTTTTTACAAAACGACCAAATTATGCCAAATCATCCTAAATTATTCTATTTTTTACATGAAGTTAAAAAATAATGCAATAATGCAAAAAATTATAGAAAAAAGGTATGTGCATTCAAAATAGATAAAACTTAATGATACTTTTTTTTTTAAAAAAAGTGGTAAGTGTAAAACAATTATATCTAAGCCAGAAGGGTGTATCTATTTAAGAACTTTAGAAAAAAAAATGATAGTCTCAAGTCGATCACAGGTTACCCATTGGCAAAATGGTTGTTGTCTATTTTTATTATTATTATTATTATTATTATTATTTTGGAAAAGCAACTTTATTGTGTTTTTATCTTGGACAACTTTAATTGTTAACCTTGAACTGCTCGGTTCACAATTTCGCAGACATATTTGAATGCAGCTCAGACACATTCTGCGTAAATTATTCTGATGAATAGACATAGATCAGCCAATCAAGGTCAAGATTAACATTTTTGGATTAGTACAATTGTTTTTGAAGGAGATTGGAAGCTCAGTGCATCTTTTTATCCCTAATTGGTAATCAACTCCCAGTTCTCGTTTTTGCATGAAAGGGGTTCGGAGAGCCACCATTTGCTCTTCGGTAGGGTTCAATCCTCTCAACCACTTTGGAACTTTTGTGAGGGACGGGCTTCATGCTTGCTTTTGCGAACGGAATCCTTTCGTTTTTCCGTTAGTGTGTAACGCTTAAGGTATTTCCGTCTATGTTCTTTAGCTTTTTCAGCCTAAGTTTAGACCTTGGCATCGTTTGTTTCTTGCTTCAACTCTAACTTTTAGGACCGTGTCAATCAGTTTGGACCCTCTTTATTTGTGATATTCTCCTGAATTAGTATTGATAACGATCCAGTTTCAACTGTAGGTTAGAATTTCTGATTCCTAATTAAAACAATAAAAAAAAAATATCGGATGAAATTATCTTTTATTAACTACTCAAGAATTATTTATGAGATCTCTCTGATAACAACATATCTCAAAACTAAACTAACCAAGTTAATGCATAAAAAAATTGAAAGTGAAAATAATCATTCTATACAAATTTTCAGACAGAAGCGGTCGCCATACTAACGCATGAGCACTATTTACGATTACTCTTGATTATTGTAGTTGAAAAGTGTGATGACGAAATCAAATCCAAAACAAGACCCATTTTGACAATGGGTAAAATAAATTTTTACGCTATTTTATAAAAACTTGTTCCAAAAGAATTGTTTCTGAAAATGGAATTTTTTTAAGATAGATATCACTGAAACATTTTTGAAAAAGCAATATTGCTGTTGCTGTTTTTGAGCAGCAAAAACTGTCTGATTTTTTTATACCAACATCTATATTTTCTTCATTATTTTTAAAGTTAATGTTAAAAACAAACTAATTTATCCATTAATTAACTTGTATAGTTATCCGTCAGGTCAGTGTTTTTTTTTTTCTTCATTATTTTTTTCATTTCTGTGTGAATAACATTAGTTTTTACTTTAGCTATAATATTTTTCTGTAATATTACATTACACTTTAACTGTAACTCAATATTATATTTTAACTGTAACCATTGCTTCTATCTCAACTGTTTCCTATAAATTAATATTTTCGGTGCATTTTTCATTTATTTTTGTGTAAATAATACTTTACTTATACAAAATTCTGGTATTAAAACAATTTTTTGACCAATATGTTTCTCATCATTCACATACTCTGAGCAATGAAAAATATTTTGAGCTCAAACCTAGTAAAGTAAAAATAAAATTAATATTCAATTCAACATAACTATCAATTTTGCTATTAGCTATGCAACCATGTGTATGTAAGTAAATTATGTAATCATATGTAAGAAGCAAAACAGTACAAGTAAATACGGAAGAAATAAGAAAAGAAATACAAACTGAAAATAATGTGATTGCTGTTGTTGCTTTTTACTCGCTGACATGTCCTTTCTAGGTGTCAAACTAGTTACGTCTGATCAGCTACTGAAAAGAAAAAATAAAAGAAATAGGGATAAACGATAGGGGAAAACAGAGAATTTTGTTTAAATTTTTTTGCTGATAAGTATAGGAAAAAGGTATTTATATTTGATATTGATAAATTACTGTTTAGCACTTAAAGCTGTAAAGCACTTAAGTGCTTTAAACAGCGTTATGTGTGGACTGCTGAATAGTGTTAGCTGACCAGCTCTGTTGCGCGGACTAACGGTTGAGAAATAATGATATAGACAGTCAACGTAATGCAAAACGTGCTAATTTGGAATTGATTAGTGACGAAGTAAAAATATAACATTTGCAGAAAAAGAAAACAATTAGTACTAAGCACTAAAAATAAATTTTTTATTACAACGCATTCGATAAATAAATATGTCTTTATGGGTTAAATAATTATGTGTTAAATAATGAGTTTAATAATAATAATTAGAATGCTTTATGACGTGCTTTACTGTAAAAAAATGGAGGAACCATATTTAACCTGTGTGTGACCCTTAGTTGCCCGAATTCGGGGAAATTATCAGTCACTGAATAATTTAAACAAAATGAATCATAATAATTCCGTTATACTTAAAATTATTATTTGAATAATTTGATCTTTCAATGAAAGATAAAATAATTCATTGCAAATTGAATCATCTTATCTTTCATACTAAAATGCATTTATGTATCTTTCATATTAAAATACTAAGCTCGCGCTAAGCATTCGCCATTTTGCCAAATGCGATAAAATCGTAAATTTGGCGAATAAAATTGTGTTTTAGCGAAAGTATTGACGTGTGATTTTTTCCACTGGAAAGAAATTAAAATTACGTCAAAATGAATTTTTCTGAACAAATTAGTATATTTTATTCAATTACCGTAATTATTGGTAGATGCAATGCGTAACTAATTCAAATTGAATTTTCAATGGAAAAAATAATTAATTATAAAAAATTGTTAAGATTTGCATTTGGCGAAGACTTTCGAAAATTGGGGAAAACTTTTGATATTTGGCTAATTTACTGGTTAATAATTTGAAATCCTCAGCGTGGGCCCCGAGATGTAAAATGTAAAATATAAGTTGTTGTTTTTTAACCCATAACTCTTCCATGCGATTCTAAAGTAACACATGTATAGAACTGTTTCCAATCTCAGAGAAAGTAAATAGTGATGGAATGTACGTAATTGAGAACAGTGAAAGATTATTTTAAACCTTTACGTAAACCAACTATAAACTAAATTGTTTTACTATCAGGTTTGCTTCCTTTTCCGTCCTACTTTTAGCATTGCTTGAATTTTAAAATTATTATTCTGCTACGGTTTTTATCAACCACTTAACATTTTGAAAAATATAAAGATAATGCAGCCGTTGTCTGATCGGGCGTGAATGTTGATTCCCATAATTCTTATGGCTCTTAAAGACTAAAATCTCTGTCCTAGAGTCTGCAGCTCACTAGGGATTAAAGTAAAAGGAGGAGAGATAGAAAGTACAAAAGCTTCACATTTCATTAAATTATTTCCAGCTAAAGGGGGGCGTGAAGGCGAATTTATGTAATGACAAGAAAAGTGCTTTCTTCATTGATTAGAAACTAGCGCATCAAGTAGATTTTTTTTTTTAGTTTTATAACCGTCGTTGAACAGCCGACTCAATTTAGGGTTTACGACTACCAATGTTCCTCTCCAAAGCCTCGTAATTTTAAACCCGATCCAGAACACAAGGGAACTCCTGGATCAAGTATTGGGAGAAATTTTTCTTCGAGGAGGACTTTTTAAAGGAACTAACCCGCATTTGCGTTACATGAAGAGAAAAACCACGAAAACCTCCCACGGTTAGCCTCACGGCAAGGGGACTCTAGCCCATGATCCGTCTACCACTGATGATATTTTATGTCAGCACTGTGGTCAGGGCAAGCCGGGTGCGGAATTTGAATCGACTAGCCATCGCTGGGATTCAAACCCGATTCAATTTATTAGGATGCGAACGCTCAATCTCCTAAGCCACCACAGCTCAAAAGTAGATTTTTTCATTTATTTGTGAGGGACTCTAGTTTTTTTCTTTAAATATAAAATATGATACTGAATGAGCCACTCATTGGATAGAGTGCTCACCTCCCAATTGTATGACGCAGGTTCGATTCTAATGTTGGCCGGTAAATTCGAATTCTGCCTTCGGCTCCCTCCAATCATAATTCTGATTTAAAATATATGCAGTGAGAGACGATTTATGGGTTAGAAGCCCCTAGCCATCGGGATAACCGTTGGATGTCCAGTATCATTTGATCCATATAAATAAATGTAAACGTCGTGACAACAAGGACTCAATAAACTTGCATATCATCTCAAGTTTTAAATGGTGTAAGAATAATAACATATTTTTGGTGTAAAAAGTACGTTAATTCTAATCTTCCTCAGGATAGGGAAATGATGGAGATTGCAGGTCAATGTCATTTTGAATATTTGAATATATATATATATATATATATATATATATATATATATATATATATATATATATATATATATATATATATATATATATATATATATATATATATATATATATATATATATATATATATATATGCAAAGTATAAAGTTTGCGATTTTTTATTAGTTTTAGTTTCTGTGATGTTTTTAGCCAATGTTTTTTTACTGTCCTTCAGCTTCTGGTAAACTTGTTTACGAAACAGACCGTTAGTTGTGTTCGGTAGGCATTAGCGTTTCTTTTTCAGGCAACTGTTTTAAAAAAATAAATAAAATTGGACGCTGTAACGTCGACAATGCAGATTTGAATGGTGGCCAAAGAAAGCCACGTGACAATCTGTTTTTCTATTGATTTTTACTCGGAGACTGCCTCGTGTGTCTGCGGTACTTCTTTTAAGATTTCGCGAAATCCATTTAGTTTCGTCGAGATATATATATATATATTAATGGAAACAATAAGCTTATCTAGGAGAAATTAATGTTTTTTTTACTATGAAATATAGTTAAGTTTTGTATTTAAAAAAAAAGGGATTGCCGTGTGTGGACAATTTCAAAATTCAATATGAATAAAAGCATTTTTTATAACTGAAAACTGCTAAAAACTTACGTGATTTTCTAACGTGAAAAGAATATATTCTCTTGTATTATAATAGTTTCTGTCAATTTAGGATAAAATTCATGTGTTTGTATGGAATGTAACGTAATACTTGACAAAAACTTGAAAAGAAAGGAAAACAAACCAGATGAATTTTACAATGATGGAAAACAAGTTGTTTAAAATATATAAATTTTTCTAATTTAAATTTTAAAAGATTTAATATTAAAAAACTAGGCTACCTTTGGCTACCAGCATGGTCAACTTTCAAAATTATCTTAAACACATTTTTTAAAAATTATCTTATCAACACAAAAACTTTAATAGTCACAACATAATTTAAATATTCTATTCTTCAACCCCTCCTTCAATAATTTCACCCTGATTAGTTTTGAACAATATACACCGAAGTGCCATTACATTATGACCACCCTACTAATAACATGTAGGACCACCTTTAGCCCTCAAAACTGCTAGCATCCGCTGTGGCATTGATTCCACAAGGTGCTGATAGGTAGTCTGAGGTATCTGGTTCCAAGCGCTCACCAACTGGTCCTGCAATTCCCTCACATAGCGAGTGGGGTAGAATTTGGTTTTTTAAGTAGGATCACAAATGCTCTATTGGATTAAAGCCAGGTGAATTTGGAGGCCAAGACATGACTTGAAAGTCACTGGAATGTTCCTCGAACCAATCCATGACGATTCGACCCTTATGACATGGTGCATTATTCTGTTGGTAAACACCATCCCCCGCAAGAAAAGATGTTGCCATGAATGGGTGAACCTGGTTTGCAACTATGTTCAAGTAGCTAACAGAAGTCAGGGAATGTTCTATGAGGATTACGGGCCCTCATGTGCATCATGAAAACATTATTCCTGGGCGAGAAACCATGAAATCCTGGGCAAGCCCATTGTTATAGATTGAGGGAGGTCATAATGTAATGGCTCTTCGGTGTATTAACCAAATCTTTTCCCCTTGCTGCTGTTGCCCATGACTTCGACACGAGGAACTACTTATATTTCAATTTTAACTATTTTCAAGAGATATTCACGCTATTTCCAGGGTTTTTTAATGCATTGAATTTTAATAACAAATTAAAATCTATCCGGTTACCGTTAAATCACGCAACCACCTCACGTATTAATTCGGAGCATTTCAGTATAAGACGATGTATTAAAATCTCTGACATGATATAAGGTAGAAAACTTATCCAAGTATATTGTAGTAAATCACACCAAAAAAAAAATAATTATAAGATTGGATCAGGCACCGATTTAAATAAGTTAATTCAAAAATGTAACGTAATAAGGTAATATAATAGCTATAAAAAAAAGAAATAACTCTTTCAGATATAAAATCTTAACTTAGAATAGAATCATAATTAAAAAATGCAAAATAACAGAATAGAACGACAAAAAAAATATTTCAGAATAATGGCTTTAAATTAGGGTAAAAATTGTTCAACGTGAAAACAATATCTTTTATGCTTTTATTAATTTTATGCTGACGACAACCATAAGTATATCAAAGTCAATGAGGGAAAACTAGATCCTAAGATTCAATTTTCCGGCCAATAAAAATGCACCGACAACAACGTAAAAGTGTGCCAGACTATTTAATTAAATTTATTGATTACATGATAAAACGGTCTGATTACAATATCAGAACACTGTATTTTTATTATAAAGAGAGGTATATATATTTTAATATTAGCCTTATAAAACTGGTTCTGGTCTCTTTTTATTTGGAATAGAGAAATAAACAGAGTTTTTTCTCCATATAAAAATATCAAACAGATTGGTATATATAGGTATAAAACTATATTATTTATACATAAAACCTTTAATGAAACATAAATTATTAGGCCGTCTGTCTTTGTTTTAGTCACATTCAATTCACAGTAAAAGAATATTTTAAAAAAGTAAATAATATCATATTTTTCTGGATAGGTACATCAGATGCGTAAATTGGTAAAATCAAGGATTGCTCTTTCTTATATCTCTTATCGCAAAATTTATTTTCCTAAATACATTACATCTTCTGAGTGTCTTACATAATTTAAACCTATTTGTTAAGTCTTATATGCTATGTTGTACATACTATGTCTATATACTATCCGACATATCAAACTATGTAAATACTATGCACACCCTATATATTATGTCTTATATAATTTTAGTCCATAGATTTAATTTTGATGTCATTCAAATTATCATAACTTTTCTATATATTAAACTTTATTCCTCCCCTTTTGACTCCCTCACTGTAAAAAAAATTTCAGATTAAATTACGGTAAAAAGTTCCGCTAGTTTTGGATGTATCGTCGACGAAATCCATTTCGACTAACTCAGTAGTCTCTTTTGTCAAGCGTTTCGAGTAACTAACCGTTTTGCTGAATTTAATGTGCGATACTACTCTGCTAGAATTTTTACTCTAAACTTACGCTAAAATAACCATCAGCTTTCTGTCAATGTAATTAACCATGAAGTTTACAGTTAGGAGCATCTTTTACTTTTATGGTTTAGAAACCGTTTATAGCTGGCATATTTTCAAAACTAAAAAAATTAAAACTGGATATAGGAGATTGGTAGGGGTCGAGTTGTATTTTGTCAAGTTAACAGTGTAAATAGTTTATTTAGTTAATATGGGAACCATCCATCCTGAAAGATAAGAAATACTAGAGCTTTTTGTGTTATGCAGCGCTGTGGTGCTGCCATTATTTTGCGAACGAGAGTTACGTATTCCAGCAGACCAAAATGACGAAAAAGCTGTGAACTTGTCATATATTGAAGTAATGAAGGGAATTATGTGTTGTCAACGCTGCCATTTGAACCTCCGTTCATCCGGTCATGAGATTGACAGATTAGGCCTCTCGTCTGAAGTATTTACCGAAAAAAACCAGTAGCTAATTTGCTTCATAAGAAGTTTGTGGATAAAATTATGTTTAACCGTAATAAGTGAAAATGGTAAATAAACAATTTTTCTCACATTCAATAATCTATATATTATCTTTTTTATGGTTATTTTACTGTTTTGGTTAAATAAAATTGTAAAATAACAATTAAATAAATTGTAAAATAACAGTGTAACACGCAATTGTATTACATGAAGAAAATAGCCACGAGAGCCTCTCACGTTTAGCACTGCATAAAAAGTAAGCCACCTGAAACAGTTTGCTTTAACAGAGAGCTGAAAGTGGACCCCTCTTCAATTTCGGCATTCAAGTTTATATCAAACTTAATACTCTTCAAAAATTAAATATTATCTCATAATGTTCAGACAGAGGTTACAAAACACACATTAACTAATATTTGCTTTCACTTTTTAAATTTTTTTTATTTAAATTTTTCCCATAAGCGTTGTGTGGTATGTTGTTAAGGATGAAATGAAAAAAATATATATATTTTAAGTAATTAATGTTTTAATACTTTATAAAAATGACTATTTTTTCTTTTAAAAATTCTTAATTATACGCATAATGGTACTTTTGTTAACGTCATTTCGTTTTTCTAAAATTACAAATGAAAAAATTGATAAAAAAACAGTCCATTCTTTATAAATGTCATAAACTAGGCAATTTATATACATATAGAAACATTCTCGTTAAAAGTAATTTTTCAAATTGATGAAAATGCTTCGTGGTAAATGGAAGATTCTGCCAAACGGTACAATTATTGAGATGGTAAATGATGTACCTTTGTTAAAAAAATGTAGTTTAAAAACAAAACTCTAGATATTTTTTTTCTATTATGAAACAATTCTTCTTTATTTTGTTTTTATAATGAAGATATTTAAAGGAGAATTCTCCCGAAAGAAATAATTCCTATATTTATTTTAAAGTATGTCAATTAATTTCTTCTTGTTAGTTTCGATTAAATATCTTTATTCTTTCATTAAAAATATTACTTTATGTAGGATTTTTTAAATTAAAATACGAGCGAAACAAATAAAATATTGTTTTCTTCTTTTGCTAGATTTGTTTAAGTAATAACATTACTCCCTAATAAGTGGCATTTATTTTATTTTAAATTGTGTTTTGACAGTACCATTTTAATCAAAAAAAATTTTCAAAGTTTGATGTGGTAATAAAATATGCAAAATACATAGCTGCTGCGTACTGAAAAATCCTTACTTCATAAATTGTAATCTTTCTTTACCTCTATTTTAATTATTGAACTACTTATCTGATATATTAATGTTTGCTTTTCTTTGCAAGAAGTTTAATATTTTTAAGGTACTTAAACATGAGTTGTACCGTAGTTTAAAATACATAACAATATAATCGCCTTTAATCACAATGTTTAAAATACTTAATAAATGTCCTTTCATTAAATACATGTTAAAACAGGTTTCTAATTTTACAATCTGCAAAAAAAAAAAAAAAAAAAAAAAAAAGAAAAAAAAAACAATTTGCAATAAACTTTCAGCAAACAGTTTATATACTTTACACCAATGATAAAAGTATGGTCAAAACTGCCAGGATATGGTAAAATTTACTGTGTTTCTGGCTGTATGAGAACGATAATTTTTACCGAATATCTTTGGTAATGGCTTTGGTAAAACTAACAATGAAATATTGTTTTACAATATGTTACAATTTGGCAAATGTAGCAAAATTTGGAAATTTTATTATAATACATTAGAGCATAGCATATAAACCATTTATTCAGTTAAAATTTACTTTTTTATCTTTACTAAATGTGTAGAATAAGAACTAAAATTTTAAAAAGCAGAATTTTCGATGAACCGTTATCATACAAACGACAAAATTACCGAATGTAATTACCCTATATTTTCGTTTTATTAACCAAAATTATTGTTTGTTTGTCTTTTCTCACCATATTTGTCATTATCATACAGTATGGTAATTTTATCTGAATTTTTTTCTACTCCGTGTAATTTTTTAAACCTCCAAAAGATAAATAGTTGGCGCAGTTTTCTATTTTTACTAAATGATTGGTGATAAAAAATATAATTTTGTGGACCAGAATTTTTTGCAAACCGTTATCATATGAATGGTTTAAATACCGTATATTTTAGTTTTATTAGCTCTAGAACAGCCAGATTTTAAACTTACCTAAAAACGCTCTTCCGGGTCAATTTTACCCTCTTAAGAAATTGGCGTTTTTTTTCTTCAAATTAATGCAAGTTTTTTTTTAATAAATTTTTTTTTATAAACATAGTGACAATAATCAATGTTATGTAATACTGAATTACAGATTATTCTTTCACAATAGGTCATGTAAAACGTAAATAAACAAATAATATAAATATAAATAAAACACATTAGCACAAAACATGTTTTAAAAAGTTAAAATCCATCATTTTTCCATCAATATATCCGACTCTTTTATACAGTATTCAGTAAAAGTATAATGACCTACATATACCTAAAAGTATAATGACCTACATACAGTATATCCGGCAGTATATAGCGTATCCCACCTCCGTTAACAATACCATGATCTCTTTTGGTTGTTTTAGATACTTCCATAAATATTTTTTTTACTAATTTACTAATTTGATATGATTTACTTAGAAACAATTTAGAAAAAGTAAAAAAAAAATATGAGTTTTGAAGCACACGCGAATCTTCAAAAATAACATACGAAATGGCAAAAAAGGTCAAAATGACCCCAAAGTGACTTCTAGTTTTAAAGGAATTATGTTTTCTTTTTTTCCTTTTTTTTACCAAAACTGTTTTCACCAGACCATGCGGTAATTTTACCAGATTTTTTCCTCCAGGTTTTTTTTTTGGGGAGGGGGGGCCAGCGTTGTAACAAGCTCCTCTCATTACAATACTTTTTGATTGGGCCGGGATAGCCTGGTCGGTAGGGCGCTGGGCCCATGTACAAGAGGTCGTTGGTTCGATCCTCGCCGGCCGAAGACTCCCCGTGTAGTGAATGGTGACTGATGCACGTTAAATCTGTCGAGTCTCAAAGTCCTCCATGTTCCCATAACAAATCAATACCTCTGGGGGTACTGATCCAGGAGTTTCCTTGTCTTCTGGATTGGTTCAAAATTACAAGGCTACGGAGTTGAACATTAGTAGTCGTAAACCCATGAAATTGGGTCGGCTGTTCAACGACGGTTATAAAAAAAAAAAATAAAAATAAAAATACTTTTTGATTGAAAATAATCTGTTTTTGCATTACACAGGTAGGAAAACCCTCTATGTTAATCTGACGGACCCTCTTAATAAATTTACACGATTTTGTGTGAGTCATTTCATAAGTGAAGGCAAATCAGAAACAATGTGCGCTATGACTGCTGATCCATTCCGGTTAACAAAAGTATTGCAATAGAAAATATCTCAATAACTTCTCTTTAAATATTATGTCTATCGAAGCGGTTTAAAAACAATCACTTAAAATTAAAACTAGTTATATTGCTTATCTTATGAAAATTAAAACCTGTGACATTCGCTAAATTACACATTGGTTATTCGTTAGGAATAGTGACAGTTGAATCGGGTGAAGTTAACAGGAATTAATATTATAAGAGTGTGTTTTGTATTTCTCTCAGATCAGTTTAGTTATTTGCGCTACTTTTTTGTAGGAATTCATTATGTGCAGTTAGTTTTTTAAACAACTCGAACTATCTGTGGTGTTGGTGAGGTTAAGGTTTCTAGCCTATAGACATATGTTATGGATATATTTAGTAATTTTCAATCAATTTCAATGAAAATAAATATAAATAATATTTGTGTTTGTTTCAGCATATGTAAATTAGTGTATTATTCTCTTTAAGATAAGCTATTAGCTTTCTTTTTCGAAAACTTTACTGGTCTCCATATGGCTTGAAGCTTGTACTGGTCTCCGTATTGTATCTTAGACTAGTTCAAGATATGTAAAACAAGTCCAGTTACCAGAAATATATTTCCCTGTGGAACAACGCTACATGCAGGGCTGATTGTGCTCCGGAAAAAATCCGGATTTCCGGATTTTTTGCTAACCGTGATCCGGAAGTTTCCGGAGATCGAAGGTTCAGATGTTTTAAAAAATCATTGATCACAAACGTTTTCGGAAATCAAATTTTCAAAGGTGTAACTTAAAAACACAGTTTATTTTATTTGTTTGTAAGGAGAGATACTTTATATGCTTATATTCATGATTAATATTCATTTTTTATCAGTAAATAGTTATTATAATCATAAACTCAAGAAAGAAAGACATATTTGTAAATTTTAATTACTTCTCCAGGTCATCATAGGTATGTGTGTGCGTGTAACATTTTAAATATATTAGTAAACTTAGAAATATTGAGAAAAAGAAAAAAACCTTGTTTAAATTTTTTTCTAATTTTTCGATTTAATTTTTTTTTTTTTACTCAAGAAATTTTCCGGAATTTTGACTTGGGCTCACAATCACCCCTGTACATGTAAAAAATTGAATAAATAAAATGATTCATTTGTTCATTTGAAATCTTACACTAAAATATTCATTGATATTATATGTAAAATTCAAAACCTCAGGATTAACTATATATATATATATATATATATATATATATATATATATATATATATATATATATATATATATATATATATATATATATATATGTATATATATGTATATATATGTATATAAATATATATATATATATATATATATATATATATATATATATATATATATATATATATATATATATATATACCAGACATTTTGTGAAAGATCCTGTTTTTGTAAAATTGTGAAAAAACTACTCTTAATTTGTGATTATAAAATAAGCGTTAAGTCACATTCTTTCTTGCAACCAGGGACCTGCTTTTGTGAGTTCGTGCAAACAGGGTCCTGTTATTGCAAAAATTGCTAAAAACCTTTTCAAGAAGTTTTTAAATTGTAAATAGATTCAAGATTCTGCTCAACAATTGCTGCTTCTAAATTAGAGAGGCAACATACAAATATTTGGTGTTTAGCCTATACTGCTCGACACAGAATATTCATTTCGGACGAATAATGGAAACAAAATCACTCACATTTTTTATCATTTCTATTGACATATTTTAAATAACACAACTTAGTTATGTATCACTTTTAATGTATTATGCATTAAGTAAACTTAAACAATTCTTAAATTTATAATATTTTATTTTAAAAAATTGCCAGGAATTAATTTTAATTACACATTAATCTATTAATTAATTTAATGAATAATTAATTGATTATGAATCATAAATTGATCAATTATTTATTTACAGAAGAAATTAGCATTTAATATTAATAAGAATGCACAAGATGTTTATAAAAGTAGAGATTTTTTCTTAGAATTCTACATTTGGAATTTAAACTTAGGGAAACTTGGAAAACTTAGTTCGTTTTGAACCGTCTTTCTTTTTCCTTTTTCCCTCCCGGAAAAGGGTTTATTCGATTAACAAAACAATAATTAGGATAAACAAATTTGTGAAAGGTCCGATTAAAAGATAAATTGCTTTGTGAAGGGTCCGTTAACGGACACAACTTTCTTCTAAATTTCAAATAAAATTTAAGATTTTAAGTGTGTTATTAACTGCTCATATGCTTTAAGTAAATAGAGCCAAATATAAGGTAAAAATGCAAAAACAAAGAAAGATTTAAAAAAAAAATAAAGCGAAGAAAAAAAATAAAAATAATATAAATCTTAAAAATTACAAAAATTAGAAAAAGATCATAAAAAGATTTAATTTTGTCATCAGATCATATGATTATATCCTCGAAAATAGTGTTTTTTAAAACTGTATTAGTGCAGCCAAAGCACATTATATCAATACAATAATGTGAGGAGCACAAAAAGGAAGAGGAAAAAAGAAATCGATTTGAAGTTTTATCAAGTAAAAACTACAAAAATTTTTGAAAAATAGTTGTGCTTATACTCAATTATAAAACCATATTTGATTCGTCTTCGACCTTGGATTGGCCTAATAACTGGATTCGATGAAGGCAATAATAAGTTCAACTTAATAATTCATAGAATGTATTATTAATAAGAAGTCAAATATTAAACGCAATATGATTTTTATAGATATAGCATTTATTAAGTAATACTGAAGGAGGTTGTAGGTTAATTATACAATTTTAGCCTCGTATTTGCCCGAATAAGATTTGTCCATGGCAAAAACAGTGATTTTGATAACTAAATGATTTTTATGTAAATATTTTTAACTATTAATTTTTATACACAATTTACTCAATGATGTTGTATAGATTTTTTGTATACAATTGTATAGATTTTTTGTATATATGATGTTGTATAGATTTTTTGTACATGAAATTTTGGAAAGGTATGTCTATTCATTTTTTTTGGCAAAAATATTACTACAAATTCTTTTGATTCTATTTATTTGAAACTGCCTAAAAAATGCACTTTTTCAAAACTATCCTTGAGTAAATAATTCTTATTTCGGGGTCAGAGGATGAATAATATAAGATAGCGAGAAAGGGAAATACATTAGGTTGGGTAAAACTATTTTTCGTATGCCAACTTGGCCGGTCAACAAGAATAAGATATTCAATGAATATAAAAGCAGATGCATGTCTGATGAACTGTTATTTCAACTCCTTGCTGCCAAATGTTTTGTACTAGAGTCATTTTATTAAAACCATTATACTATTTAATAAAATATCTAAATCCGTTCATTCTTAGATTGTTCTGATAAAAAGAAAATTATATTTATAGTTTTATTTTTAATTTTCTACATTCTTTAAATTTATACATTTATTCAATATTCATTTCTACAATATATTTTGTACAATATCTATTGATATTAGGAGTTATGGAAGATTTTTCTTGTTCGCTTGTCGCTTAAAAAAACTATGTTTTTAAAATGACCTATTATCAGAAATACATGCTGGAATAGAAAGTACCTCTACACTGTTAGAATTTTTATTCTAAAATTGTAGTTAAGTAACCGACAGCGGTCTGTCCATCCAATTAACCATTAAGTTTACGATACAGAATATTTTTATCTATAAGGTTTTGAAACCGTTTATAACTGGTGTGCTTAAGAAAACTATGAATATAAAACTATCCGGGTTTTACAATTTGCAACTCGGATGGTTTCAAAACCGTAAAAATAGAAATTAAACTTAAATTTGGCGCTTGGCTTTTTGTTAGGCAATGAGCATTTGAGTTAGGTTGTGGTTGAGTTGTGTTTTATCAAATGAACCGTTGAATGTGGTTTAATTAGTTTATCTGGTTGTTTCACCTATCGTAAGAAATGGGAAATACTATAAGCTTCTTGGTACTGTCGTGAATGAGAATATAATATTCTAACAGTCTAGGACGATCAATTGGATAGTGCAGGACACTGGGAACTCTTCAAGTGTTTAAGGGAATGAAGAAAATATTTTGGTGTCAACGCTCGAAACCCCTTTCTATCGGTCGCGGGATGCATTGATTAGCACTCTCAACTGTAATATGTACCCAGTTGCTAAGAGGGACTAGTTAGTGCGATAAAATTCTGGTTGTTTAACCGTATTAAGTGAGAGCAGTTAATAAACGGTTTTTCTCTCATTTAACAATTTGATTATAATTTTGTTTATGGTTATTTAACTGTTTTGTTTGAATATGGTAAAAAAAACAATTGGATAAATTGTTATTTAAATACTTTATTGAGAGATTTCTAACAATGTAAAAGAAGTTTTTATCATTCATTAAAACATTATTTTTATTATTAGAAAAAAATTACTACGTAAAAAAAAAACTATTTTTAACTCGATGAAATTACTTATCGCAATACTCAGAAAAAGGAAAATTAAATTGTTTTTTTTTTTTCAATTTACAAATAAAATTAATTTAAATATAATTTCATTTTTTATTGAAATTTTAAATTACTTTATGTTGCATAATTTTAAAATTACATTAAATGATAATTGTTTAATTAATAGTATTCATGATAAGTAATAATAGTATTCATGAAAATATAAATTTATATTAAAATAATAGTATTCTTGATTTATAATAGTCATAATGTTAGATTTTTATTAATTAATTTTATTGCATATTTTATTATATATTTAATTTATTGCATACTTCATTTTATTACATATTTCATTTATAAACAATGAACTAAATTATAATTATCATGTAAAACTTGAAAAAAAAGTTGTTTGGCATTGATATTTATTTGATTTATTTCTTATTTATTAATTAAAAAAAATATTGTTAAGATGGACAACGTTTTTGAAATTATTCTGCTGAAGAATTCTTTCGATAATATTTGACAAATATTATCGAATATATAGATATAGATATTTGACTTCTTTAATATTGGAAAAGATTTCTGAAACGTTAGAAGTTTGAAAGTATACCATGAATATCATTTTAACCAACATCATTTTATTAAAAGACTGAATTATTTCCGCAATTTTAACGTCAAATAACATTTAGTCACTAAAAATATACAAATAATTTGTATTTAAATTAATACCATTTTTAAACTGAAATTTCTTTATTACAAAAATAAAAAAATACTTAAATTTAATAAAATTAATTGTCAATTAATATTTTATAATTAAAAAAATACAGCGAAAAAATAAAATTACGTTTAAATAAATATTATTATTTACTAATAGAAAGCCCTTTGTTTGGGGAAAAAAGGTAGAGTAAAAGCTCATTGCATTGCGCGGTTAGAACGCCAGGCAACACGTCGTTAGGTAAGTTTTCTAAATAATAAAGAGTTTATATATAAAGAGTAGTATATAAAATATTTTTTCAATTCCAAATGCGTTTTTCTCGAGATTGGCTGGTTAGTGTGCTTTATTGTTATAAGGAATGAACACCCATTAAGTATGCTAAAAACCACTTTTCATTCTACTAAATACCACTAAAAATCTACTAAATATACTAAAAATATTAGTAATTCAACATTAAAAAATATATTAAAAATATATTATTATAAAAAAATATTAATACAATCAACATTAAATCGGGCATTTACATATCCGAATTAAAAAAGATTTCGTACAGACTTCCTCAACCCTTTTCGTTTAGGGTCTAATTATAAGAATAATCCAATTAGACTAGTTTTTTTCTATTGAAATATATTAATATTGATAATTTAACAATAAGATATTATTAAGTCAGTGATAAAAATAATTAAATAATGTTGCGTGTAAAAATTTAAAAACTTATTTAGAAAAAAAAAGTTTTTAATTCTATTTGTAAGATGGTGAGGTTCAGAAACATGCTTAAGAATTCGATCAACTAAAAGATTCTATGATGATTCCAGAATTCTTCTTTCTCTCTTTTCTTTTAGGTAAACGTGTAAATAAGTAAATAAACAAATTTTAAAATGCTATATTTATGTGAATTTGATTTTTTTACTGTACTCGACTTTTGGGAAATTCATTTATCTGTTTGAAAATAACTAATGTATGAAAATTTGTATTCACATATCAGCAATATTATTATAATATTCACCGAAGAGCCATTACGTTATGACCACCCTCCATCTATAACAATGGGCTCGCCCAGGAGCAATGTTTTCATGGGGCACATTAGGACCCTAAATCCTCATAGAACAATCCCTGACGTCTGTAAGCTACTTGAACATCGTTGCAGACCAAGTTCACCCATTCCTGGCAACAGTTTTTCTTGCGGGGGATGGTGTTTACCAACAGGATAATGCACCATGTCATAAGGGTCGAATCGTCATGGATTGGTTCGAGGAACATTCCAGTGACTTTCAAGTCATGTCTTGGCCCCCAAATTCACCTGACCTTAATCCAATAGAGCATTTGTGGTCCTACTTGGAAAACCAAATTCGTGCTGCCACGCTACCCCCTCGCAATGAGAGGGAATTACAGGACCAGTTGGTGAGCGCTTGGTACCAGATACCTCAGACTACCTATCAGCACCTTGTGGAATCAATGCCACGGCGGGTGCTAGCAGTTTTGAGGGCTAAAGGTGGTCCTACATGTTATTAGCAGGGTGGTCATAATGTAATGGCTCTTCGGTGTGCAAAAGTATACAAGATAGAATACCAGTAATATACAACTGAGTTTCAATTCCATAAAACTCAATATATGAGTCTTTAATGTAAACTCTTGGGTTAAAGGAAAAGAGACATAAAATTATTGATGTTTCTTTATTTAATGTTGGCCATCATCCCTTCGATTGGACTTTAATATTGGCTACACTGTCACTGAGATTTTTACTTTTTTTAAAGAATTTTAATAATGGTATATAATTTACATCGATAAGAATCAGTGTGAAATGATACTCGCAAAATCTATATACATTAAAGAATCATATGGGCCACTGACAGTGTTTCGGCTGTCGTTAACTGAATGTTTAAACGAAATTGACTTAACGTTAAATTTCGTTTTATTATTCAAAATCAGTATGACTGAAATTACTAAAGTGCGTAAAAAATGTACGTGTATTATGTATGATGGAATGAAAAAGAAATCGATAATTAATTAGAGAATTATTAACTGCTGAACTTGTTGGAAAAATACCATACTGGACATTCTACATGCCGCAGGAATGCAACTACAAAGTTAAAGTCTGGCTTAATGACCGGGCAGTACTTGTTCATGAACTTAACACAGAGTTGTTGTTTTTTTTAAAACTCTAATTAGTTCGAAAATTTCCGCAATTTTAAAGGATTTTTTGCTAATTTTTTCTTCTTTATTTTGCTATACGTTGTTGTTTTGAATGTCCCTTACTAATACCAGCAAGCCTGGTTGGTGAAAACAAGCAAATTTAAGGCAGATAATGCGTTTCTTGCTTTTTAGTGACGCCATCTATGACAAAGAATGCGTCTTCGGTCGCGCACACACACGTCCCAGCCCGTTTTACAGAGAGGACCCATTCATACATCCATTCGTTCATCCACAGATTGTAATTTTGACCTGAACCTGAGAACGATCAATCTCTGATTCAGTACCTCTAGAGGTATTGGCTTATTATGGGTACTTGGAGGACCCGATAAACTTAACGTGCATTAGTCACCATTTACTACCCGGCTTTTGGCCGACAGGAATCCAACTCACGACCTCTTGGACATGGGCTAAGACATCATGCTGATTGATCTATTAACATGCAACGTGAGAATTGAAATTTGGTGTGCTGAAAGGAGCATTTTGAATTATAAACTTTACAAGACCTTTTTTCCAAAACTCCTATTCGTCCGAAAGAACTTGAAATTTTAAGTTTGCTTTCTTTTTGCTATTTTTTTCTTTATGTAATAGTTATTTATCCATTGTTATAGAAAAATGTATCTCTCTCGCAGTTTTTATTTTATAAGCTTGTTCTGGACGTGATGTCAAAAGTAACAAAAAAATGAATGAATACTAAAATAAGGGGGGAATGATATGCTGTCAGATGTATCGAATTTTTTAAAAATATAAAAACTGAAGGTGAACTGCTTACAATTTAATTCGTAACATAATAAAAGGCTATCATTGTTAACAAGCAAAATTACTTCTTATTTTTTACTTCCTATTAAGCTGCACTTTCTGATTCCTAAGTTCATTTTTTTTTCAAAAACTGTTCACTGTTTTTAAAAATCAGTTATCCTTTCGTTTCATTAATGACATAGCATATTAATAAAATATGCTTATATAAAATTATACTAATTAAATATTACATAAAAATAATAATTTTAATCGACTTTCAAGAAAAAGACTTTCAAGTAAGAAGACCGGTTTAGGCCTATAAAAGCTGATTCTGAGAAGAAGAAAAAACGATTTTGCGGACGGACATGATTTATTTTACCACAGAGCGGCAATTTTTCACTGTATAATAACTCTCGGAAGAAATCTATTTCCCATGTTATTGATTTGGCTAAACTTAGTAATCCTCGAAAGACAACAAATGGTAATCCAATTGTAATTTTTGTAAAAAAAAAAAAAAGAACTTAAATCATTATTCCTCCCTGATCTTAAATGATGAATGCGAAGCAATCACAGAGGTTGATGAGCAAAACGATTAGGGGGTGGAGCCTCCTAATAAATATAAAAAAATAATTTAAAATGTTAAGTTGAATTGCAAGTCGTGCTGCTGAGATGTTTTGATTTTTATTTAGGTTTTAGTTGATTATGTTAAGCGCAATTTTAAAAAATTTGATTTAATTTTCAATTATATCAGCACTTTTTTATTTTAAAAATAATGGTTTTTTTAACACACTTTATAAAGATTTTACTTTTTGTTTACTTTAATTTCTTTTTTTAAAAACTTAAAATAGGATTGATTGGAGAAATAATGGATCGGAGTTTAGAGCCAAATACCGTTTCTAAGTATATTTCTTATTAATTCTTTCCCGTTTCGTACTTCCATATCGGATTGTAGGAAGCTTTTGTTTACTCGCTAAGACTTCTAAGTCAAGAAGAGTGACTGTATGAAGGTATCTTTAAGGTATTTACTCTGCTATCGATATTAAAACATTTTATTTATACATCTGAAATGTCTAAAACATATTGCAGAAATATTTGAAATAGCTTAAAGCTCTTAAAAATAGAAATAATTGTGATACCATTTGTTTATTAGAAATTATTAAAACTATTTAATGGAAAAGAAATTACAGTCAAATTTTATGTGGGTGATATCACTAATCAACTGTGGTTTTGCTAAAAAAACTAGTACACGGTTTTCTAATATAATTTTCTATACCAAAGAATAAAATAGCAATGAAAGTTGCTAACTGGATGTAGATTTCTTTTTTTGCATTAATTAAAAATATTAATAAAGTAACATTTGTTTTTTTTCATCATAAAAATCAACCAAAATGCATTTTTCTCTGATTGGCATCTCTCAGAGACTGTATTTTTGATAGTTCTGTTTTACATCTTAATTACTTTTTTATTGGCAAGATAACGTTTTATTTATACGTTTAAGGCTTTAAAGTTATATGACTGTGTAGGGGTAAGGGAACTAGCATTGCGTCGGAAACGTTCTTGGTTCGAATCCCGGGTAAGTCATGGATATTCTTTCTTTCGCTGTACTATCTATACTTACGGTGGGAGCAACGTTGGCCCACCTAATATGGTGCCCCTGAAAGAGAAGGCCAACAAATCTGCCCTGTAAATGCCTGAATTAACAAAATGTTAACACTGGTGGGCATTGCGGAAATTAAAAAAAGGGTAACGTTTTATATTTTTTATCATTTTTATTTCCCTCATTCACGATTGGTCAGTTTTGGAAATGAGCGTCTATTTGAATCTCAAACTTTGTTATTTTGATTTTACCCGATTTCGTCAATCAGTGTGTTCTGTGGCTGCACTGTGATTGGCGCAGCGAGAGAACAACCTTCACTTGATTGTCAGTAAAATCTACAGATGGCGATTCTTTTAAAATAAAATAAAAATCTCTAAAATTCTGATAATTCGATACAATTAGATTAGAACCATAGATTGTTGAATATTTTGCTCGTCATTAGTTCAATGATGCTTTAGCGTAATAGTGTTATAGTTTTCCATTAAAATCTTGTCAAGTCAGATAGGTTAAAATTAGAATTAAAATATAGTTTTTATATAATAAATGAATCAACTGAAATAAAATAAGTCTTTAATCTCCTTTTTCTAAATTTATTTTAATTTCATTTTATTCTTTCAAAAATTCCATTTTTATCTGTTAAGCCATTCCAAAGCAATTTGTTTATCTTATAAAGGAAAGCTTTTGTTATTTTTACCATTCAAAAGTCAATTCCAATTATTTCCGTTAAGAAAATTCCGCGTCCAAATGTTTTGCATTTATTGTTATTTTACTGCACACGCGTCTCCCGGGATTTTCTAATGATCTGTACTCAGCAATTTTTTTTTTTTTCCAAAATGGTTAATTGAACATCTGGGACTAATCCATATTCTTCCTACATAATCTTCAAAATTTTTAAAACATCTTTCTTGGAAATAAACTTTAATAAGATGCGTATTTAATTTTTTGTGAAATAATCTGTGAAAAAATGATGTTTTATTAAAAATAATAATTATTATTAAGGAGCTAAATATTTTTCTGTAGTTTGATTATAAACGGAACTTTTTTAACTTCACTAACCTAAATATACAACTTAAATTAGTTTAAAGAATAATTCTTTTCCATTAATACTCATTGCAAATCTTTAAAAAAACGCGGTTATATTTTATCAATAAAGACGTTATTAGAACATTGTTTTGGATTTGCAGTAAGGTAGGTCAAACAAGTCAGAGAAACAGTTATTCTTTCAGGGGAAGTGCTGAAAAATTGCCAAACTATCTTCAGCAACTTCAATGGGAATTAGCTAAAAATGTGCAAAATTTAAAAATATAATTAAATTTTTTCGATCAGTTTATCGATGGCAATCAAAAATTATAATAGAAGACTAAATGCACTAAACTTTAGAATAACTTTAAATTTTTAAGATTAAATTGTTACATTTTTAAAAATCCTTTTAAGTAATTTATATAACAAGTTCATAATAGTGCCGATCATTTCGGGGAGAAAAAGGTGTCGCTTCAGACTGTTTAGAAAACAACTTCAAATAACTGCATTTTTAACAAATATATTAGCTCAATGTAAGTGTGAAATTAAAAAAAAAAATTCTTGCACGTTATTGTATTTTTTTTTTCTTGCCATTTTCGGTGACTAGTTGAATCAGTTTTCATAGATTCAACTCTTCATGCCTTCTGATTAATTTCATGCAATAGATTGTAAACAATTAATGCTGCCAAAGAGATCAAAATCAATATAGAGAAAGTAATTTTTTTTAAAATCCGATTTAACTGATTAAAAAAATTCACATATTTTTTGATGGTTTGACAAAAATGTTATTAGCTAACAGTGAAGCAATGTAAAACAAATTGCGTTTATTAGTTTATATATAAATTTTAAAAAAATATTTGTTTTTAAAACCATTTCCTGAACAGTTTTTACTAAAAGGAAAATTAACAAATGAATAAAATCAAAATTTTTAAGCCTACACGGAAAAATAATTATAGTTCAAACTACTAAAATACAATAAAATTTACAGTGTTTCTGGGTGTAAGGGAACAACAAAAAGATCGGTAATTTTTATGGAAGCACTTTAGTAAGGATTTTGGTAAATTTAAAAACAAAATATAATATTATAATACGTGATAAAATTTGGTAAGTGTAAAATTTTTATTGTGGTAAATACCGAATTGAATGTGGTAAATCTGGTAAATTTTGTAAATACTATGCTGTCATGTATAATTGTATTATGATACCTTACAGCATTGGAATAAAAGCCATTTATTCGTATTGCAATCACATACTTAGTGTGTGGTCATAAAATCTATAATATTAAAAATGAGAAATTCCTGGGAAGCCGTTACCACATGAACGAAAAATTTACCTAATGAATGATTTAAATACAGTTTATTTCGGTTCTTTTAATCAGATTTATGAGTTTTTGTACCAGATATGTCATTACCATAAAGTGTGATAATTTTATAAGAATATTTTTTCTCCGTCGAATTTTCTCATTTATAAATAATTAATATGCTTAGTCCTTCAGATCACAGTAAACATCGCGAACTAAAGTTTTATTTGTTAAGTATCTTCAGTAAAATTAAAAAAGGGAATTATAAATTATGCCACATACATTTACAGTATTAAAATGTTCATTTAGAATTGAGCCATAATATAAGTCATTCCTTAATGAGATGCTTAATTAAACCATGCTTTAGTCCCAGCTGAACCTTATTGTCATGTGATCAAGTCTAAGGTGGCTATTTTATTTGATAATATGCTTCAACTTAATATCACATTAGGTTTGTAGAAAATCTGTCGATATTTTCACTAAACCCACTGCAAATTTTCTAATTATGTGCCAGGGACCGTTCTAAATAAAAGAGAAAATAGTTTTTAAGTTAAAAATCATCTACTTGCATCTAGAAAGAAAATTGAAATTTACACTAATTGCACGCTTTTATGGTAGTTTTCTCTGGTATAATTAGTCTTAACATTTTAGATCTAACTTAATGTCAAAATTAAAGATTTTTATAATAAAAAAATATTCCCTTTATTGTTTTATTAAATTTGAATTGAAGTTTACACTAATTAAACACTTATTACACACTTTTGTCGTAGTCTTCTCTGTTAGTTAATCATAAAATTTTAGACCTAACTTTATATAGAAATTAAAAGTTTGAATTTTAATAAAAATTTCTCATTATTGCTCCATTAAATTTGAATATTATTAAACTGATATTTTACCATGGAGCAAGATACATCTGTTTTCCAAAAATTGATGTCATTTTCCCTTGAAACGCTCACAAGTACTGTAGAAAGAAATTTTTTTTAATATTTAAAATCCCAAATCCCAAATAATTTATTAGATCATTAGATATAATTAATCACCTAGTTTTTTATCTCCAGTGTAGAACTAGGAGAGAGAGAGAGAGAGAGAGAGTGTGTGTGTGTGTTTAAAAACTATTTCCGCTTAGACTGATCCGTTGGGAATGAAAATAGAACAATAGAGTTTTCTCAAAATTCTGTTTTTCAAGTCGGTAAACATGATTACTCGCAAATGAATGCTAAGATCTTATAGAAAATTTGTTACCCCACTCTAATAAAATGTCCCTAAGTGTAGCCCAATGCAACCTCAACTGAAAAAGTACATACAGGTTAGGTGGTATCTGTTTTTGGTACGGAGAACGAACAATATCACCCTCTGCCTAAATTCGTGGTAGTGTAGTGTGCGCATGTGTCACTATTGTCTTTGGATTGTCATTGTAAATATATTCAAGACCATCGCCAATAGCCCATTAGTGTAGCCCTATTACAACTACCCAAACTAAATCATTTCACTCATAAAATCTTTTGCCGTAAGTCTTATATGATTTTTTTTTTTTTTTTTTTTTTGTAAAATTTATTTAGGTCCTGAAGTCCTATGTCATTTCATCTATCTAATGCTTCGTACAAATCATAGGATATAATTCAATGTATTATAATTTAATCATTAGTGGTAGCTTTACGACGAAACAACAAAATTTATAACCTCTGCATAATTTTACAGTTATTTGAACTCAAATTCTCGTAATCTTTATTCTTATGTAAGATATTTATTGTTCTATATTTAATTTAAATAATAACGCGAAATGGAATTCTGGCAATTCTCCGCAATCATTTTATCTGTTTTGAAAGCTCATGTTTGGTCTCAATTGTTTCATCTTCTAGAATAAATTGTTGTCATTTAAATATTAGTTTAAACCTATTGCAAACTTAGTTTCTCCTGGATATATATTTTAATCGTTTATTAGCTTAATATTTTAAATTTAAATAATATTTGAATTTCTATTATAGGATTAGAGACTTAGTTTCGATATTTATATTTGTAAAGGTTAAATATGAAAAGACGTTGATAAGAATTTTGATGTAGTTTAAGTGACATAAAAATAATGTATCGAAGAAATTAAAACAGATCCTTATCTTTAATTTACAATTAGTATTCAAAAATTATAAATTTCTTTTTCATGTCAGTTTTCATCTAGTTTAATGAAAGTTTACAGTTATTATTATTGTTTATATGCGTTACTTAAATAATAATTGGTATGTATTATATTTGTTTATAAGTTTAATTAAATTATTTAATATAAGTTAATAATAATAGTTGTTTATTAAGTTTATTAAAAAATGGATGATATAAAAATAATTTATATTTTGGGTATATCTATCTCTTTTGATATCAAGCCAATTTACAAAATGATTTAACAGAATTTATTTCACTTAATACATATTGTTTCATAATTTTCCAAACTATTATATCTTTTTATTCATTCTAATGAAATTGGTTTATGCTTAGAATTTTATAATAAAAAAATTATATAAAAAATTATTTTATTTCTTAAATTTCCTATTTTATTTTATATAATTTTGTTTCATATTTTTCGCAAAAATGCCTGAAAATAAAGTTAATTTTCAAATATAAATATAACACTCCTTTTGCTGAGGCATAAATTTCTCGTATCTGTGCGGTGAGGTTAAGTTGTGTAGTAGAAATATTTGATGTTATATTTGCTTGTTTAAAATTTAAAATTGATATCCTTCGATCTCTTACACATGTGTTTGTGTGGTATATTTAATATATTTGATGTTTTAAAACACAAAAAAACGAAACAAAGTTTTATTTACTTTACTATGTAACAATTGTCTGAGTTATCACTTAATCACATCATAATAATTAATTTAAATATAATAACAGTTATAATTTAAATGTGGTAACCAATTTGCTTTAAACTAAGAAACAAAACTCGTATTTTATTTTAATAGTAACAATATAATTAATTTTCAGACTTTACTTTAAGCTAGAAATAATACTGTTAATTTATTTGAAATAAATTATAATTTTATAAATGTTTAAAACGCCGTGGTAGTTAATTTTCCTCGTTACATATAAAAGAAAAATATTATAATTTGTCTGCCACTATTTTAATTCAATGTTTAGAACCCTGTATTACATGTTATGTTTTGGGGTACATAATCATATTATTTCCGTTTTTTTTTTCTTTCTTTTTTTTGCAAATATACGATGTATATATTTGTAAATAGACGATATAAAATCTTTTACAAAATTTTTTGTTAAATGCAAAATTGTTCAAAGTTTTCCCAAATAAATATTAGAAAAAAGTCAAAAAATTTTTATTTATCGTTTGATTATTTCACACAGTATCTTTAGCTTCCTCCCCTAATAAAGAGATGCAATTGTAGTAAATCATTTTAAAAAGGAATTATTTTGATTAATTACTAATAAAATTAAGTGGCAATACGAGTTTTTATTATAAAATTTCAAGTAATTAAATTTTAAAATCTATTTATTTATAATTTCAACATACGAAATGATAAAATTTAATTTTTATAATTTTTTTGCATATTTTTGGATATTTTTATAGTGCATTTCTTAATATTTTAGCCATGTAGCAAAATCAACTAAATAACTCGACTAAAATAATAAAATATTTATATGCCATGAAACTGTCCAAGAGGTTATTTCAATAAAATTTCTTTTCTTTCTTCTAATTTTTCATGTAATTAAAGATTCCTACATCAAAGGTAAAAACAATTGTATTTATACTCAGACAATGACTTTTTAAAAGCATACAAATAGGAAAAAAATCATAAAATATCATTTTTAAGTAATAAAACTGTAGTAAATATCTTTCAAAAATATTAGACGTTGGGTTTAAGAAAGTTATAGGAGGACTCGAACTAGAAAAAGACACATTTTGTAATAGCTTTGTAAATTATCTTTTGTTTATGTATATTTTTTAACAATTCTAAGTAATCCTACAAACAAAATTTGCTTCACATTTATTCAATCTTATTTTTATATTTATTCACATACATATCACATAACTATTTACTGAATTTATACTACATTCTGATAATAAAGTATCCCGATATCACATGCTTTGATATAATGTTTTAAACTGCTAAGTTAAAATAAATTTTGAAGTTAAAATAATGTTTTTATTCTTCCTTTAGGTTATGAATATGATAAGATTTTTTCTCCTTTCTGATAATAAAACCACCCAATCACCTACGCTTTAACATCGTGTTTTAAACTGTTAGGTTAAAACATTATTGCCAATCAAAATAACAATAACATTTTTTTTTAACTAAAGGGTATGCATATGATTTTCCCCACCTTTCTAACAATAAAGTCTCCCAATCTCTGACCGTTTTGAAGTAGTGTTTTAAACTTTTAAAATATTTTTACAAGTTAAAGTAACAATAATTTTTTTTCTGATAATAAAATCTGCCAATAACTAACGCTATGACGTGTTTTAAACTGTTCAGTTAAAGTATTTTTACAAGTTAAAATAACAAAAGCATTTTATTTTTACTTTAGAATGTGATATGATTAGGAAATGAATTTTTCTCTCCTTTCTGATAATAAAATCTCAAAATAACTGATGATTTGACATTGTTTCAAATTGTTACTTTAAAGTATTTATTCAAGTTAAAATAACAATAACATTGTTTCATTTTTTTAGAAGCCTTGCTTTTAATAATTTTTATTTTCCTAAGATAAGAAGATAGCCGAATCCACTTAATACGTTTAAGTGTAACAATCGCAGAATTATATTTTATTTTATGTGCGGTAGAACTAGTATTTCAATGTTTCATTTTCAAATTCACTGCCGACAAAGAATTTCTAAATGTGTTTTCGTGTAACCCTGGTTTGTGTGCTTTCATGAGAATCACAATTATTTCCTAATATAAAAAAAAATCTCTTCAGTATCTTGCCAGATTTTGATAACATTTTATTAAACTTGTTTTAATATTTGCAAATGAAAAAAAAAATATTTTCATACTATTTTTTTTCCAAATATGAATTTATTATTTTTTATTTTTAATAAAAATTTTAAAGAATATTGAAAATAACTTGTCACATAAAATATAAATATTTTCATAAAATATATTTCAAAAGCTTTCATTTTTATATACATAAGAATTTTATTCAACACTTTTTTCTGATAAGAATTATTTAATTTTTTCCAATATTCATTTATTGAAGTGTATTTTTCGAAGTTATCAAATACTATTTCTTAACAATTCTCAAACTCTCGCTATAAGTACGGAGAAAGGATGTATTGCGAAACTCGACAATACCCGATTGCATAGATAGTGAAAACATCTGCGAAATACAGGTATTATCTAACAACCAATCATTTATCAAAAACATATTTCTATTCGATTTCAGCAGATTATTTTTTTTAAAAATTCGATGATCTTTTAAGACCTCTTCAGTGGATGTGTGAGATAACCCATCTCATAAATCCTCAACATCTTAGCAGAGATGTTTTCTCCCTGAGCAGAAAGAACGTAAGGAGCAAGCTAGACTGAGCGGGGTGGTGAAGTGGGGGTGGGAATGAAATCTTTTTCTTCCTCTCTCCTCCTCTCTCGCATCCCTCATGGAGTGGAACCAACCTACCGTCTCTCGCCCATCACGTGCAAGAGTGCATAGTATTCACGCCAATCTTGGCGATTTATCACCCTATCACCTTATTTCAATAAATTTTAAAGATAGATTAGAGAATTTGTAAATGACATCTTTTACTGAAGCGATTGTAAATAATTTATATTTCCATACGCGAAATTTATTTTAAAATAAGAATTTTCGATGCATTCTAACTTTGCATGTTAATTTTACATTGTACTTACTTCATAATTTTATATTTAAAACTTAAACTTGAAAAATATTTTACTGGTATTCATTTTGAACTCAATTGTGGAAATATTTTGTCAGTTTTAAAACTTTCTACTATTATTTTATCAGTTCCTTCATCCTGCGGATGCAGTGATTATTTATGTCAACATTACGTAAGCAGGTTCTAATTAGTTTAGAAAACTTGTTCAGTAATGTAGTTCTTTATTAGATTGCTATTAATTTATTCAGAAGCCCTTTATGAAACATTCTTATCTGGTATTATAAATAATGCGAATTACTGGCTAAATCTGAATTTTAAAATAGGAGATTTTAATAAATAATATTAGTTCGTTTTCCTTAAAACCGTTATCTCATAATATATTCAAACTATATATGAGATTTACTCTTTAATTTCATACAACCTTTTTGCGGAGTTGATAACTCAACACAGAATTTGATCTATAAAATAATCAATCAGAAAAATCAATTATTATAAGCAGTGAAAGTATTTTTATTTCTTAAAAATATTTAAATTTAAAATTTAATTCCGTAATTTTTACCCACTTTATGCAATTCAGTATTACAAATAATTATTGATTTAATCAAATAATCAATAATTAAACTAGAGTCATTTGATTCTTGTTAATACAGCAACTTGTTAACTTAGCTTGTACAGCAAAGGTTAATATACAACAAAAATTCATTATAATATATAGGGGAGAGGGGGGCACATGTAAACAAATTTTTTTATTTCTTCATTTTTCAAAAAACATCATCAATTTCTCACAGTAAAGAAGTCCATATGTTTAAATAGTCTTTTCTTTGTCTTATGGAATTTTTTGAGATTTTTCAACAAAATATTTCTTTACTTTATGATATTTTAGAAAAATGACTTCAATTGTTCACATGTGAACATGCCTGGGGCACATATGAACAAGATTAAAAACACAAAGCAATCATCATATTTAAAAGAAAAAAATATTTTATATAACAGATATAGAAACACATTACACTGAAGGGGTTGTATCTTACTACGTGAATTTATTGGGTTTATTTGTTTATGAGAATTTATTGGGTTAATTTCGTCAATTGGGTTTCTCGCAACTTCATGTTCCTCAGGAGTTGTAATGGGCCTTTTTCTTTCTTCTCTGATACTCTTTCATGCTTTTTTTTTTTTTTTTTTTTTTAATTTTTTCTATCTTTTCATTTTTAGTTTTAGCAATTCTATCTTTCTCAGGTGTATCAGTTAATATGCGCGATTTTTCCTTTTCACGTTTTTGTTTCTTTAAGTTACTTACTTGGGCTTTTGGAAATGGTCGGATTGATTCTGGTGTAGGACAAGTGCTGTTGGCACTACTGTTAAGATCATTGTCAACATTTTCTGCCTGACCATTAGCAAATTTTTAATTTACTAATGACCATTAGTAATCATAAATTTTTAAAAGAAAAATTTAACAATTAATTAATTAATTATGGAAAATTAAATAATAATAATTTTAAATGCATACATATTTTTTAAACTTATAATATCACAAGAATAATTATCTTAATACTATGTAGGGGCACATGTGAACTGTTCACATCTGCCCCAGATGTTTTGTTCACAAGTGCCCCAATCATCTTTCTTAAACCTAACTTGAAAAATAAAGAATTGTTAATTAAGTAAAAAAAAATAATAATTGTGATAAACATACCTGAATGTTCATATAATAGTCTGCAATAGTTAATTTTAGCTTATTAGTTGATTTATACTATGTTTTCACTTGAAGAAGCGAGTGATAAAAGTATATACAACACCAGCTGATACAAAGAAATTGTCAAAATAGAATAACAAAATGGCTCATTGTTCTGAAAGTTTGGCAGAGAAGTAGGACTATAACTGTCATCTATTGAAAATTTTTCAGGATTTTTTATTTCAAATCATAGTGGTAAAACATACCATGTTCACATGTGCCCCCCTCTCCCCTATCAGAGTGCGTACCCCATCGTTTTGCTTTTTATATTAGCTTTTGACTCTTGCAAAACTTTTTCTTCTATATTCACAGCCTGAAAGTTTTAAATAAGACTCTAAATCCAAATTATTGAATAGGATCAATAGTTCTAATATTTTTGGCAGTTTATTCTGATCTTCTACTCAACTGTTTTATGGCATTTTCTATGCTCGCTTCAAACTGATTCAACGAAACAAATATAAATTAAGTGTGCAACTAAATTTAAACTGTTGTTACATTATTAAAACTCATTTTCAATTTAGAAGAGAGGTTCACATTTACCAGTTCAAATGTTAATTTTAACATTTAAAATTTCATACATATTCGTAAATAAAGCAAATCAAATACTGCCATTTAAAAACGAAGATAGCGATTATCATTTAGACATATAGGATAGTTGCTTACAGCAAATTTCCTTATTCTGAAAAAATATTATAATTTTCAACATAAGGTCATTAAAAAATGCTGTTTCATGACGAAACAGTCATGCTTCGTAACAAGTTAATAATTCTAGCATGATATACAGATTATTCTGTAATCACTTACATCTATATTTATTTTTCAAATAATTGAAAAATTTATATATTTTAATCGAAAAATCCCAATAAAATTATCAACTTTATATTAAAGTGAAAAGAAAAAACACGGTCAAAATCTATGGAATTACTAATGTCCCCCGACAATCTATCAAGTTTGGTTGTTTTCAGTCTCCCTTATTTACCAGGTTCCGTACAGATTTATTTATTCCTTCATTAGCATTTTTACTTCTTCGTTACTAGAATGTGAAATTATTAATAAGAGTATTTTTTTACTTAAGTTTTGACGAGAATTCTTATATTATACAATTATGGGTGAACATTTTGGTACATTGAACCAAAATGACCTGATGTTTTTAAGTTACTAGGAAAATTGCAAAACATTTGCTTGTTATTTCTCAACAAAATTCCAAAATGGGTACGAATTAGCAGCTCTTCAATTTCATTCATGTGTTCGCTATTATTAAATTATTTATATCATTTTTGTTGGATACCTTCACATGTTGGCATTCTTGGAAATGACCGTGCTGATATCATAGCTAAAACTACTCATAACTTAAGCTGTAATCTCTTGACATGTTTGGACCTTAAAGACATTTGTAAATCTTCAGTACATCAGGCCTAGAAAAATCATTGGAATACGCAAAATAATAATAAATTACATGAAATTTATTCTAATATTGATAATTGTAAGACATTATCTGCTGATCGTAAAACCCAGACTTTAATTAATAGACTACGTATCGGTCATACTCGTTTTACGCGTATGCATTTACTGAAAGCCGAACCTGCACCCAGCTGTATTCGATGTCAAGTTGACATTTCAATAAAACACATATTAACTGACTGCAGACGATTCAAGTATTTGAGGAAGAAACTTTTTGGCAGATTTAATCCCGATCTTTCATCCCTACTTAGTGACCCTATACATCACAATCTCATCAAGTTCATCAAAACAATTGGACTGTATTCATTAATATAAGCAAAAGTGCAACTCTTTTACCTAGTGACTGGCGAAGTATAGCCACTTCTGGCTCTTGTGCCAATAAACTTTAACCAACCATTATTTATATCAAAAATTAAGGAGCAAATAAGGGACCAAGATAGCCTGGTTGACAGGGAGCTAGACACACATTCGTGAGAACGGGAGTTCGAATCAAGCTGGCCTACAATGCTTATTATCAGACGAAAAGCTTAGTTCCTGTGTCCAGATAAATTTCGTTTTGACAGTTTTGAAACAATGCTAGTTGAAAATGGTTAAAAACCATAGTAACCATACGTAAACGGTTACCAAACCGCAAACGTAAAAAAGGATCGTTACCATGAATTTTACGTTTAATGAAGGGACAGACTGCTGCTGGTTATTTTACCATAATTTTAGCTTGAAAATTCTAACAGTATAATTCATAACACTAGCCGAAATGAAAATTTTCACAGATAAAAAAAAACTGTTGAAGAATCTAGTTGCGTTTACGAGAGCTGAAATTGTTTTGGTAAAATTCAAACTAAGAAAAAAATACTATGACAATGTTGCCACATAAAGAGATATGAGATTTTAAACAATTTGATTGTCATCTTTATGCATTTAAGTGGTAACTGATAAACAATAGACTATGAGAATGGTCACTATGATCGTGACATATAAATATTTTTTTTTCTTTTACCTTCTAGCTTGAAAAAGTCAGCAATAATTACGATTTTAAAGAACGCTACAAAAACTAGTAATAGCGTAATCAAATAATAAAAATTTAATAATGTCAGTCTGACATAAAAAAAAATATTGTGCTATGATGTTATCTAATATCCACCTTTTACCTCTATATTCTTTGACCTAAATTAACCCATTTATGTCTAGCGTACTTCTGTTGGGACGGCTCTTTTTTCCAAAAAAGGAAAAAAAATGAAACCTTGCGTCATATTATTATTATGAAGCTCAAAAACCCAATCATTGGCCCACAACAACCCCAAGAAAAGTTGCATGAAAGGGAAACCTGTGATAGTGAAATTAATATTTAAAGTAATAAGGGAGACACGTGACAACAAGTAAAATAAGGGACAGGATTTTTCTGATGAACAGCACAAATATAAAAAATCCGAGAGAAAATGTAGTGTACAGAGCGCAAAAAACAAATTAATAAATGGACCACTCTGAATAACTTTTGATTTAATGATCGGATCTACACGCTATGGGATTCAATCTTAATAATTCTAGGTGTTGACCTCAAATATGTTAATTAATTATGACAGACAACTTTTTAAGTTACGAAATCAGACGCTAAAATTTTACTTTTTCTAAATAAGGAAACCTTTTTTTTCCCCGACGAATTTGGATTTTTGACTCCCAAATAATTGGGTAATATGGTTCTAATAGTTTGGTCAAAAGAGCGGTTCAAAATTTGGACCTCAAAATGTTAATTTTACTTTTTTCGTATTTTGGCATATCTCGAGAACTTTTTAAGCGCATTTCCAATTTTCTTAGCTTGCATTTATAAAGTTTTTTTATTCAAAAATAATTCCATGCAAAAAAAAATTGTAAGTAAATGTTTATTATGTTTTATTATATTTATTTAAAAATAATCGTAAACCATTTGAACTGTAAGGTATGCAACTGTTTACATCATTTTAAAGAATGCAATTTTACATGGAAAAATACAAAATTTAAGCGAAATCGGTCGAATATTTTCCTAGAAATCAAATTTTAACTTAACGACATTTTTAAAATTTGTTCTCTGTACATTTCTAATAACATTAAAATTTAGAAAAGAAATATGTTTAGTGTATATTTAAAAAAAATTGCAAAAACATTGGAAATTTACTTAAGAAGAAACAAAAAAAAAAAAAAAAAAACAGAAATTAAGATCAAAGATAATTGCAAATGCTCGTGGTTTTTAGTAAAGCATATCACAATTTAAATAAATCATTGCAGTAGTGTGTTTGGAGACCAGTTAAAAACATTGAAACAAGAAAATACATTCCTGAATACCCTTTCCTTTTTTAGATGAAAGCAGGGCTACTACGCTTTTTTAAAAAATATTTTATAGAGTGGTATACACTTAAAAACAAAAGCTTGCAGAAATTTTGGTATTTAGCCAATACTTTCTTGGTCTCACCAAGCGAGAACTGGTACAAAGTGGAGTTTCATATAAACGTTTGAATCATTTACATGTAGTGGTGTGAAAAATAACTTTAAATCGGATTCACAAAATAAAAAATTATGTAACAACATAAACGTAACAACAGACATATTCCTAAAAAGCGTAGAAAATGGGCATCCCAGAAAAAACATTCAATCTGTACTATAATACGACTTTTTCATTTCCTGAATCTCATGGTTTCTCTCATTCCTGTCTTAAATTCAGTTGCACTTACTGAGAACTTAGAACTACCAAAATGAATACAGTACTTAAAATTAAATGGAGTGATAGCATTATCAGACACCCTGGTGGCTGACAGGTAGCCCTTCGCGCGCCAGTACCACAAGTTCAGGGTTCTATCCTCAAACCGGGGAGGTTCACTCTGCCTTTCACCCCTTTATTGAGTCTTTGAAATAAGGATAGAGCATGATGGAGAACTAAACACTAGTTGTTCGGCTGATTGCTCTCTCGAACTTCTGCTCCTACACCGTAAAGGTCTGGAAAACTGGGATGGGTACAGTAGGCGTTGGCCTTCCATGAGCTGTTACACCACTGAGTTATTATAGATAAAATTGTTAAAAAACATATATGTTTGAATATAACTGGTAGTTAGTTTTTAAATTAACATTTTATTTGTAAGTAAGTTAAGGAAAAGTAAACAGCAACGGCAATTAAAAACAAATTAAGCTGATTATTACTATTATTAATTGAATGTAGTAAAAATGGGAGAAAGGTAATAACTGAACAAAAATGTTATTACGTACTGATCATTAGAGTCGCGATGTCCAAATGAAAATAAATAATAAAGCAAAAAAGGGTGAATATTTTCTTGCATGAACAACACTCTATTTTTGAATGAAACAAGATATTTGGACAACGGTCATTCTTTTTCTTTATATATTATTGATTGAATGAAGTAAAAATGTGAGAAAAGGATTAAACTGAACAAAAATGTTATGACGTGCTGATCGCAAAGGGCTCCAAATGTAAATAAATAATAAAGAAAAAAAAAAAAGGTGAATATTTTCTTGCGTGATTCTTCTGTTTTTGAATGAAATAAGATATTTTGACAACGACGATTTATTTTTGCTAAAAATATGTACTCAGACCTAAAGCTTCAAAATGTGATATTAAAAAAAGAAAAATAATAATAATTACTGAAGCTTATGCGACAGAGCCAAAATTTTAAATAAATGCGACAGTTGAATTATCGCACTTTGCAATTTATTCAGGGTATAAAATGAGCAATAAACTTAATTAAATATAAAGAATATGTATGAATTTAAAAATGTGAAAATCATATGATTTTCTTACCCTTCATGGCTCTTCATGGAACAACTACAACCTGGGACTAGAAGCAGAAAACAACCCAACGAAAATAATTTTTTTTTATTTTAATTATTTATTTCTTTATCTATTTTGGTAAAAGGGTCCAAAACAAAGTAAAGAACGCTAATTCCAGTAGCAATAGTTCAAAAATTTGTCTTATGCCGTGCTCAGTGGAGTGGAGAACGTCGTAGTGCCATTGGCGCTAACTGATAAGACGCCCGGCACTTTGTTCACGATAGTAACCCGATAAAATTAACAATAATAAGGTTAAAAATAACATATAATTTACCATATAAAAAATCAATAATATTATGAAGATATTTAAAAACTAAAAGTAAGGAAGTTAGGTTAATATGTAAGGTGTTTCTGTTGTCTACGAACTCCAAGGAGTGAAATGGAGAACGCCCTAAGTACCAGATGGGAGTGTTTTTCATTTTTCGGGTCTTCTTTTTCTTCAAACGCTTTTTTTTTTTAACTTAGGTCTTGTTCCATTTCTAGTTCTTAACTGTTAAATTCAAGCTGATTTATCTCATCGAATGACTTTTTATGTCCGAAACGTTGAAAGCAATCTGCATTGGAAATTTTCAACACTTTTCCATGGAACTAAAAATTAACGAAAAAAAAATTATTACCGATATCGCTTGGAACAAAAAGTGACTTATCACGCAATTGAGTTACTGCAATACTGTTACTCTTTAATAAAAAATTGGAACATCATAAAACCTTAATCCATATTTTAAAATTATTTTTATATATAAGTTAAAAAATCGTAATTCTGATATCGAGTTTAGTATTTTCCATAAAGCATTTTTAGCATTCTCTATTTTTAATTAAGTGTACGAAATATTTAAGCTTTAATAACTTACATTTGTTTGAAAATTATTTTTTTTTTACATTTAATATATCACTGGGGCCAAATATCTTTATTAAAAAAAATTGCCTTCATATTCAAAACAATAGAATGGATTTAGTTTAAATGTGTCCTAAATTCCCTTATAGGGTAGATGCCAGGGGTAGTTGCCCCCTTCGCCCCTTCTCTGCACGTCACTGGATCCCTGTTATACAATTTCATGAAGTTTTTTATTCATTTCTCCAAACTCCGTATAATATACATTTTTGCTAACATAACAGATGATATGTATGACACTGTTTTGGAAAAAAGATTTCTCATAAATTTTATCCCATAAAATACTGCAGGATAAAGTTTTTGCGTGGTCGATATGCAGTGCTGCCATCTTTCAAACAAATCCACAACTAATTTCCTCTTCCCTTTTTGTATTCAGGCTTCATACTCTACAACTAGTTCGAAATTTTCGTTGCTTCAAAAAATATATTTGCTAGTAGTTTTAAAGGTAACGTATTAATATTTCAATAAATTAGAATTGAAAGAATTTTGTACATACCACATACAATATATTTGTACCACTACATACAATATAAACAGCTGTAGAAAAGATCAAAAATAGACGTATAATTATATTCTTCATTACCACTGAAAAAAATATTTAGTAAAAATCTCAAATGTTGGAGTGTATGAGACTTTTATTTGTATTCTTATGTTTTACCATTTACCAATTAGCATTGTACCATTTACAAATAGCAAAGATTGATAATTGAAATATGCAGGTGATAATTAAAGGACTTTTCTGCATTTTAAAATCTCTACTTACTGTTTGAATGAAATACTGACTATATATATATATATATATATATATTGCATGGCAATATGCATTATGACAATAATGTCGCTCTATTGAATTTAATATTTAGAATACTCTTAATTTAGAAAGCTATTCTTTTTACCCTTATTGATACAATTTTATAATTATTTGTGATCAGCATTTATAATCTATAACTGATTTTATATGTAAAAAAAGGTGTGTCAATTAAAATTTTTTAAATTTTTAACATAAGTGTTAACTATACCATACGCACACACATACATATATAGTATGTATATATATATATATAGATAGACAGATAGATAGATAGATAGATAGATATAGATATAGATATTAAAAAAAACATATACATTCAAAAATCCAATCACTTTATTTTTAAAAAAATCACAATGCTTCGAGTTCATATCTATTAAATTCAACCTCAGATCTAAATTATTAATTTATTATTATGGTAAACATATACAGAGGTGGGACAAAAATATAGAAAATGCTAACTCTATGTAAGCGATCTTTCTTTTAGCAGAAAATGATTGCAAAGGATTTACATGGCAAAACTGTTGGCCCAATTTGAAAGATCAATTTGGAATTTTTAGAAATAGTGTTATTTTATCTATGCAAAATCGGATCAAAATTAATACACTCTAACTATTTTATATTAAACTAGGAAGAATAATTTGCAACAAGTTTATGAGAATTGCCAGAGATGGCGCCACATCAAAAATCCTGACCGCTTCTGAGATACATTATCCGATTGGGTAAAAAAATCTGCCAGGAATAAACATTCAGATTTTAGTTTCAATAACAATGTTTAAATAAATTCTGCACATTTAAAAAAAAATATAGTTTGCCTGCTCTACCCGTACTTATTTCCATACACACATTACATAAGTGGACACATAAATCTTATATTACAGATAAATCTTTAAATTTAAGGGGGGGGGGGGGGAGCCTTCAAACAAAATTGTTCACAATTTTAAAAAAATGTTTTACATCATTTTTTCAAGTAAATTTTGAATTTATATATATATGATATTTAAAATGTATGATAGGTCTAATCTGCGTAATTCGATGACTCAAAGATTACTAAAAGAGTAATTTTCACTAATATGTAATTATAGAAGCAATTTATATTTAAAAATAAATAAATGTGCAACTACAAATTTTTTTTTCGGTAAAACATATAATTTACAAATTTTGCATTATCTACTCTAACATTAAAATATTTACTTAACATCCTATTATTACTTAACATAATAATAATAAGACGTTACTAATTCTCTGAGAACGGATTCTTAATAAGTGAACAGCTTTTTAATTTCTTAATTATCAACAAATTAAAAATGGAAGCTTAAGTTTAATTACTTTTAGGACCGCATAAATATATCATTATGTCGGAAATAATAATGAATAATTTATGAAAGGAAAGGAAATGAGTAACTTAATGAAACATTTCCTTGAATGCGGCTTTTCTGCCGAATGGGTATGTTTGCGGAAAAACTTGTTTTAGAGATCCGTTATATAGTATTTCCGTTAGACATAGTCATTTAACATTTCCCAGCTAAAAATAGACTGCAGTTTTTCTACAGAACTGAAGTAATTTTTCAGTTTTTCTAGAGTTAACTGCAGATTTTCTGTAGTGCAATCTTAACTGTAAAAACACTGCAGTTATTTTGCAGCTAATTTGAAGTAATTTTTCGGTAATTTATTTTGAAAAAACTTTTAGCTATTGTCTACAAAATTACTGTAGTTTAAGTGAGGTCACTCTAAAATCATAAATTAAGAGAAAACTGAAATTTAAATCCGTGGTTATTCTGCAGTAAATTTGAAGTAATTATGCAGTCATTGTTTTAAATGTATACGTCTGATGAATCTACAGAAAAACTGCAATTATTTTGTATTGTTGTAAAATTGAAAGAGTTGGTCTTCAAATCTTGCTTTCCTGGTTGGTATATCAACTTTTTATAATTTTTCTTCTTTTTTTTTTTTTTTTTGATTATATGCTAATTTCTTATAATTAGGTAAAAATTCTAAACATATATAGTGATGACGGAAATAACGTACACTATCTATATTCATAAAAGTTAAAATTCTTAAAATATCTACTTGATATAATTGTAATTATTTATAATTCAGAAGCGTCAAAAACTTTTAAGTAAGATTTTGACACAATTTAATTAGTTTAAAATATTCCTAAAATTAGGTATTTAAATATTCCTGTATTTTAGTAATTTTATTAATAATTTTATTTTTATTATTTATTTCTTTTTGACTTCAGAAAACTATGTTTGCGTAAAGTAATATTAAAGTAAAGGCAAGTAGTTAATGTTAATTAGTAATTTTTTTATTCGAATTCATACTAAGCTAGGATTATTGCAGAACAAAAATTATACTTATTTTTTCTAATCAAAACAAATATTTAGTTTGGATTTTAAAAAAATTTATATCAAAAGAGTTTACAAAATTGAATTTGAAAAGTGATATTGAATCCTGATTTTTTAGCTTCAAACCTCTTCTTCAAATATTTATTAATTTCAGTTTGTTTCAGAAATTCGTCTTAAATAAATTTAGGCAATTTAAAACAATATATTATTTATTGCTTAAAAATAAAGCTTTTTAAATTAAAAAAATAATTTTGTTTGAAAAAGAAAATAACTCATAGTATTTTCAATAGAACTTAAATGAGCATAATATTTATAAAACTGCATGCTTTACAAATTCACTTAAAGCTCCTTGCTTTTAAAAATTAAATTTAAAAGAAAAATAACTAAACTTAGGGCAAAAAAAAACTCAAATCTACATTGTTAGGAATTTTTAAAAAAAAAACACTCTTCAGTAATGAGTCATTTAACTATTATTTTACCATATAGAATCAAAACAATTGGATATCTGTTAAAAGATGCTATTTAAATTGTTAACCCTGAGAAAATTTATTAACTGTGTTTTCACCGTATTTGATTTAACAATTAAAAACTTTATCCTTGCCAATAAGACCCAGCTCATGAAACTATTTAGTTCTTTGCAGCCGTCGTGATACAGGGCTGTTGCCGAGATGGCTAATCGGTCAGTCTCACGCCAGACAGGAAGTGAGTTCGAATTCCAGGATACAATGTGTCTACATGTTCACAACAAAAACTTTTACAAGTACTATACTTCCTAATTAAATAATTAAATTCAATATAAGTATATATTAAATTCAATAAGTTAAGTTAAAAACTAATCCATCAAAATGTTTTTACAAAAGAAACTTTTTTTAAACAAAAACTACAGTATCTTCTATCGCTCACGATAGATGGCACCACTAAATACAGATATTTTATATATTAACCGTAAAAATTTTGAAGTTGGTACTACTACAAAATTACTGCAGTTTACAAACTGCAGTAATTTTGCAGTGTTTCGACTTCAAAAATTCTGTAGTGCTATGGGTCAAATCACCACAGTCTTCAAACTGCACTTTTTCTGTAGATTTTCTGCAGTTTATTTTTAGCTGGGTTAATACATTTGCAACAGCTATAACTGAATCTGAGAACTAATAAATTTAATAATTATTTTATTGAATTAGAAATGAAAAATTTCCGTTATTGTCAAAATTTGAAATAAAAGGAATTCTCCAGTTAATCTTCAATATTATTTATTCATTTCAGTATTTTTAAATTCTAAATATATACGCCGTTTAAAAATTATATGTATATTTATTAAGTATTATCATTATTATTAAATTTATAAATCTTATAACTAAATTACTAAATTTTAAAATTTCTGTATATATATATATATATATATATATATATATATATATATATATATATATATATATATATATATATATATATATATATATATATATATATATATATATATATATATATATATATATATAATTATAGTATATATATATTGAAAAATAAGAGTTTTCATTATAACTTTTAATTAAAATAAACTGTGTTCCATTATTGATCCCACTTTCTCAATTGTGTTAAAGAAAAAGCTCCCCCTTACAAGGATTAATCTTTTATCAATTGAAAAAAACGAGTATATTAAATTTTTTAAAAAAAGTATCTAATCACATGGACGATTGATTCATCTTCCGTATACTTAAAAGGGGGATCTAATGTCCATATGCTGCCTATGTTAAAATATTCATTTTTCAGAGAAACTACTCAATCTCTTTTCAAAAAAATTTTTTTTCCTTAATGGTTTGAAATTTATACTGTTATAAAACATATTGGAGATGCAATAGATGGTATATGCAAAAGAGTTAGATATGCAATAGATGCGTTTGGTATATGCAATAGAGTATCTTTCATTCCGAAATAAAATCCTGATTAAAAAATAAATTTTCATTTAAAAATGATCATAATGATATTTCAAGGCATACTGCAAGATGATGAAAAAAATTCTCTCTAATCGTCGTGTATCTCATGCATCGTTCATGTTGAATATGTAAATTGCAGAGTTCGCACTTTCCTGATATTCATGATTCGTCCTTGGTTCGTTCGAATTGATTCCGGATCATTCCTTCCTCTATTCCTTTTTTTGATATTCCTGATTTGTATGTGTTCAGAACCTTCAATTTTCTACGAACAAAAAGGCGAATTTTAAAATAATTGATTTGAAAGATTTGGGTTTTTTATGCAACAGATTTCTATTTTAATTAATAAATTAATAAAAATAATTTTAATTAATAAATTAATAAAAATAATTGTAAGTAAAAAATTAATAAAAATAATTAATAAAAATTATTTTAAATAATAAAATTAATTAATAAACTTAATTAATAAAAATAATTTTATTGTCTAATAGCATGCTAGTATAATAAATATCATGCTAGTATAAATCGGAAAGCTCGATAGTTCGAACTTAAAGGCCTCACCCTAATTATATATATACATGTTTAAGGCATATAGCCTTACCCGCAGGATTCATTGTTTTATACTTTTTGAGAATTCAGTCATTTTATAAAAATTAATTGATAATAATTAATAAAATTAGTTAATATCATAAATTTAAAATTTTGAATATATAATTCATATGATGATGAATTTATGGATCATATGAAGATTTATTATTTTCAACAAATGCAATAACAAATCTCGTAGAGGGGAGTTTTGTAATTACATAAGTATTGGTTTGTTTCTTACATTCTGATTTTGAAACGATCGCTACCCATCAATACAGTTATTATACCATCGAATTTTTATATGGTGAATTATAGTATAATTTACTATATTACTTTCGAACAAAAATATTAAGAGGTATATATAATATGCTTTCTTTCAGAAATTATTGAAATCCTCTTTTAAAATTAGTTGAATAAGGAAATCTAAAACCGTATCACAAATTCTAATTAGATGTTGGGAATGAGGGAATATTTACGTATGAATAATGGTTGTTTTTTTTTAAAGAAAAAGTACTATATAAATTTTCCATCTATTGATTGTAAACTATTTTGAGTTGTCAAGTGCCCTATTAATAAAGTTATACTAGAAACTTTATAAAAACTTACTATTCTATAGAAACTAATAGTATATTTTATTATTTTTTGCGATAAAATTTTATTTTCAATATACTTTAGTAGAGTCATTTTAATTTGTAGTTTGCCCTTTTTAAAAATAGCCTGCTATACGTATACAGTTTTAAAAATGTTCGAGTTTTGTCATTATAAAGAATTCATGCAAATTACCCACGCAATGTTAACGATAATAGTATAAAAAATGTCTTCGACGTTTAAAAAAATTTCGTAGCTAAATATTACATTTATATGTTGCATATTTTATTATACTTTTTGAATTATTTATTAAAAAAAAATCTGGCGCAAATTTATTTCTCCTTACCTAATCCTAAATCCACATTATTTATATAAAAAAGAGAACTTTTGAGAACCTCTTTCCAAGTGTCAAATATTGAACTTCTTCTTTTTGGTCGGTAGGGCACTGGGCCCATGTCCAAGAGGTCGTGGGTTCGATCCTCGCCGGCCGAAGACTCCCCATGTAGTAAATGGTGACTGATGCACGTTAAATCTGTCGAGTCTCAAAGTCCTCCATGTTCAAATAACAAATCAATACCTCTGGGGGTACTGATCCAGGAGTTTCCTTGTCTTCTGGATTGGTTCAAAATTACAAGGCTACGGAGTTGAACATTAGTAGTTGTAAACCCATGAAATTGGGTCGGCTGTTCAACGACGGTTATAAAATATAAAATATTGAACTTCCGCCAATAACTTTTTAGCGTTGGTTACCGGGCTAGATTCCCTCCATATTCCAATGCGTTTGCATTAGGAAGAACAGAAGTCATGTGAGCGTGCTGATGCTAGACTCTAAAAAGTTATTGGCGAAAACTCGATATCATTCGATTCTTGGATAGGTCCGACACAGATTCATGTGTCAAAGTAACTGAAAAATCTCATAGCTTACTAATAAGTTACATAAAACCGTTTCATTAAAGTTGGATGTACTTTTTAAAGAAAACATGAATGTTAAAGTGAAAATCTGGCCCTGTAATTCCTTCTTAAGTGAGAGTTAGAAAACGGTATCGTAAAAGCTCCCGATATCATGAACTGTTGTTTAAATTTAAAATTTTGCTTTGGTGCTAAATATCTATAAAATATGATGTTAACGAAGTAAACAAAAAATGCTATTTTTTTATCCTTATTAATCAAAAACGACCCTGGGGGGAGACTTGCAACAAAGAAAAACAACTTTTCTGCGTAAAAATGATATTATACACACACAACCAAAAAAAAAAAAAAAAAAAAATTCTTGATTTTACTTGGAAATAGCTGAAAGGCGGAAGCAATGTACTATTACGCTTGATGCCATGATGAAATCTAAGTTTATCAGCTAAACATGAGCCACCATGGTCGCCATTTCGCCAAACACTCAGAAGCGTGGAGGTAATGCATTCCAAAGCCTTTCGATGTATTTGTGATGTTTCTCATGAACTAATGCTATCTGTTTTTCATTTTGATAAAGGCCGCACTTTGTGATGAATATACAACCCTGCACATAGCTATGCAATAATAATAAATAATTAATAAATCGGCAAAATTAATTTTTTTTTCAAGAAAAAGTTGATCATATCTCACATATTTATTCAATGTACTGCATTTGCTGTAGGACTTTTATTTCGATTTCATTTTTGAAGAAAAAATATATATATATATATATATATATATTTTTAAGTCCCGCAGTGGACTGATCGTTAAGACACGGTTCCCAGCAGATAACCGAAGTCAAGCAGTCAGTGTGCAGGTTTGTGACCACTTAAATAAATCTGCGGTATTGGTCCTCCTTAAACTGTTCTACCTTAAAGTTCTCGACTTCTCGTGCAAGTCGTCGGGCTACCGAAGCGGTGGTGCCATCCCTTCTGCAGAGGATCAAAATTTTGATGGCATGTCTTCGGATCATCCTCAGGGATGTTTCCCAGACCGCCGCCAATAGCCCATTGTGCTGCTCTAATGTGACGTAAATGAACTACATCAACAACAACAAAATATTTTTTCAAAACTAAGTGATATGTTACTCTACAAATGTTTTTGACCTTTGAATTTTGGTTTGTTTTAACTCTTTTGCCTCGTTAGAGATATTATTGGTATTGATTCTACCTCTTACTGCACCCGGCTTATGATAACATTGGCTTTTCTTAGTGTTTGGTGAATCTTTGTTAGAAGAAAATAAAATTCCTCGTCCATCAGGCTAAACGGCAGGAATTTTCAATTATGCAGTTTATGTTTTTTAAACCACGGTAATAGGTGCCGGAATAGCCTGTTTGGTAGGGCATTGGGCTCATGTCGAAGAGATCGTGGGTTCGAGCCCAGCCAGCCGAAGACGCCCCGTGTAGTAAATGGTTGCTGATACACGTTAAACCTGTCGAGTCGCAAAGTTCACCATGTTCCCATTACAAAGCAATACCTCTGGGCAGGGCTAAAGAGGAGAGAGAAGGGCTAGTTCATTCCGCTCGAAGAGCTGAAGTTACGATTTCTCTCCTCGTGACGTCACTGTGTACACAGATCTCGGAGATCACTAGCAAAGATATTATGATAACTTTGCATCTTTCTCTCAGTAAAAATAAGTTAGCCTTTTTCTGGTTATTAGATTTCAAACTTTACATAAATAACACATTATTTCCGTTCATAAACACTGTTCAAAAAAACTTTCTTGAAACTTTTCCATTTTAAACTTATAAAAATATTTTACTAGTTGGCGAAAATGACATTATAAATACTTTATTTTAAAAAATTCAGTTTTAACTTTAATTAATAAGAAAAGCATATATCGACACTTTTCTATCTACATAATCTTTGATAAGTATAAGTTAGGTTAAACTTAGAATCCTGATTTTAAAATATGCCGTTAATAGCAATTTGTCCATACTTAATCATTAGGAAACATCAATCTCAAAAGCTAATTACTGAAACAAAATAATAATTTAGGTTCATAATGATATTTGAAATTTTACAATTGTTTATAGATATTTAAATTTAAGATAATATAATTTATAGATATTTAATTTTAAGATAATAATTTAATTTAAAAAAAATCATAAATATTTAGAATAACTACATTCAAAATTATGTTATGAAATTAGAAGAATTTTAACTATATACAATATATTTTATTTATAATTTTTATTTACGCTTTAATTTTCTTTGACTTTATCCATTTTTAATTTTTTCGCCTGCCTTTCTTTTTGAAGTAACGAGTCGGTTTCTATTTAGATGGTGAATTTTTATAAAAGTTCTTAACGATAGAATAAACGTATTGCTGTTTTATATTAACTGCGTCATTTCGTTTGCAATTCGTTGAATCCATTCTTTACATAATTGTTCATTTAATTTAGGGAACACGTGGAAAATTATATTTATTCCTTTTATGTTTCTATCAGAATTTTTGCAAGTTGCAATCGCGCAAACTGGCATTTCATTAATAGTTTTAAATTTTTGTAAATGTACTGCAATAAACTGAGGAAAATCATTTTATAAAACAACAAATGTCTTGGAATATGTCACAAAAAGGAATACTCCAATATTAGTTTGAGCTACTTAGACCAAATGCACCGTTCTTGATGTAAAAGTGCAGGCTTCGCGCCACAGTGACGTCACTGGAGAAGATCGGAGGTTATGGCGCGGCGAGAGTTTCTTCAAAGGAGTGAACCACCCCTTAGCCCTGACCTCTGGGGGTACTGATCCAGGAGTTTCCTTGTCTTGCGGATTAGTTCAAAATTACAAGTCTACGGAGTTGAACATCCAGTAGTCATAAACCCGAAAATTGAGTCGACTGTTCAACGACGGATATAAAATAAAAAATAAAATAAAATGATTTTCTTCAGAGCCGCGATGGATAGAGCGTTCGCCTTATATGAGGCGATCCGGGTTCAAATCCCAGTCGATACGAATTCCACATCCGCCTTGCACCGACCACAGTGATGACTTGAAATATCCTCAGTGCTTGTTGGATCATCGGTTAGAGTCCCCTTGCCGACAGGCTAACCGTGGGAGGTTCTCGTGGTCTTCCTCTCCATGTAACGCAAATTCAGGTTAGCTCCATCCAAAAGTCCTCCACGAAGGCAAATTTTGCCCAATACTCGATCCAGGAGTTCCCTTGTCTTCTGGATTGGGTTCAAAATTACAAGTCTACGGAGTTGAACATCAGTAGTCGAAAACCCATAAAATAGGGTCGGCTGTTCAACGACGGTTATAAGATAAAATAAAGTGATTTTTTTCAGAGCCGCGGTGGCTCAGAGGATAGAGCGTTTGCCTTTCAATGAGGAGAACCTGGTTCGAATCCCGGCGATGGCTGGTCGAATCGAATTTCGCTCCCGGCTTGCACCGGCCACTGTTCTGACATAAAATATTCTCAGTGGTAGATGAATCAGGGTTAGTGTCCCCTTTATGTCACGCTAACCGTAAAAGGTTTTCGTGGTTTTCCTATCCATGTAACGCAAATGTGGATTAGTTTCATCGAAAAGTCTTCCACAAAGGCGAATTTCACCGAATACTTGATCCTGGAGTTCCCTTGTCTCCTGGATTAGGTTCAAAATTACGAAGCTACGGAGTTGAACATTAGTAGCCGTAAATTCAAAATTGGGTCGTATATTTAACGATGGTTATAAAAAATTATTTTCTTCATTTTAAGTCACAAAGCAGGTTAAATTCTATTTATATAAAATTAAAAAAAAGATCTCTACATCTGATGACATTGCTGATTAAATGTGATGACGTTGTCAAATGAATTAAAACTTTTGACTGAATTTAAGCATTCTATTATAATGTGTTGTTTTTTTTTATCTGTCTGTGAATAATTTTGATCCACGTAATAGTAATTTACGTGACGTGAAGAATTAATTATTGTTAAAAAATGCAAATTAAGTTATTGTTTTGAAATGCATTTTTTTAAGTTGCAATGCTTAGACCATGTTAGAAGCTATGTACTACAATACCTTCTCACCACTTACTCTTTATTTACAAAAGTGAAATTTCATCTCCATGAAAAAAAATCATTTTACACGAAATTACAATTTTAAAAATACGACGTTTTCAAAATTCGATTTCTCAAGAAGTATTTGACCAATCTTGCTCAAATTTCGCATTTTGCTATTTAAAATTACATTCTTTAAAATGATGTAAGAAACTGTACACCTTACTATTAAAAAGATTTTCGGCTATTATTAAATAAAATATTAAAAAATAATGAATATTTACTGAAAGGTATTTTTTAAATGTTTATCTAAGCTTTCTATAAATAAACGAATTTTATAATTGTGTACAAAATGTTTCTAGAAATACGGCGAAATGCACAAAAAGGTCCATTCTCTTTTGTCCTAACTATTGGAACCATATTTCCCAGATTGCGGCTATCTGTTATATTTTGGGGGTCAGAAATTCGCATCCGTCAAAAAACGACATGCCTATTTAAAAAAAGTACGTTTTTTTTTTTTTTTACTGATTTCGTAACTTAAAATATCGTATGCTCTAATTAATGAGCCTATTTGAGGTCACCTCCTCGACCTATTAAAATTGAGTCTTAGAACATGAAATTCCAAACATTGGATCAGAAGTTATTCAGGATGGTCCGTATTTTATTTTGTGCATTTTGTTTTTTCAACTAATAAATATAATTTTTACTATTGTTTCTCTTAGAAATCTATCTCCTTTAAAACCTGTAAACATAAGAGTAAAAAAAAATTTAAATAAAAATTATTAATCGTGAATTTACAAGAGGTAGTTGCTCTTTTTTCTCTCTTTCCTCCTATGTTCTTTTTTTCATCAAATTTTCATTGAATTTAAAACTTTAGCTAACTCACGCCCATTGATCTTTTCACATTTGAATGAAATCAGTTTTCTCTGTTGTAGGGAATAGAATTAAAACATTTTGGTCAGATTTGACCCTTAATCTTCTCCTTCAGCTGCTCGTCAGACGAAAGCCGTCACTCCTTTAACTGCAGCAAGTACTGAGCTCTTTTCTGATTCGCCTACGCCCAATTGACGTCATCGCTACAGTCACAAGACCGCGGCCATGTTTTGTTGAGGTGGAAACAGGAAAAGTAAAATACTGGAGGCAGAGAAACAACCTACTGCCAGCTTGATCCGGAATTCGGAAAAGTCTCCCGTTTGTGTTGTTTTTAAAAGGAGTTTTAAGCGTTTTTGAAGATTATGTTGTAGCGTGTTGGAAAACTTTGCATAGTCGGTTTGTATTCGAACCTAAAATTTACATGGCTGTAGAATTTTTTTAAAAAGAAAATGATTTATTTGGAAGAATAGCAGCGAGTAATTTTATTCTTAAAGGAAAAAAATAATAATAATAAGGGTAGGTAGGCTGTTGAGAAAGATTGCTCAAAGTAATTGGGTCCAACTGTAATAATGTAAATCAAAATTAAGTTTATCATTATCATATGTTCGAATGGTGTTTTTCATCTAGCAATGCACAACGTTGTTATACCTCATATTCCAGATTTCGAGCAAAGCATCTGCCGCTTTAATGTTTTTGAAAATCGTAAACTAAAGAAAAAACTTTGCTTGACTTTTTAAAAAATCTGGTTTAATCAGCTTTGATCTTGAATTGATTACGTCTTTCCAAAATTTAGTTTGATTTGTTTCTTACCGAGTTCTACCATCTATGCTAGAAACTATTATCACCAGTGGCTTAACTGATTAGCTTAATACAAAATGAATTATTGTATTTTATAACGAATCATTGTTCTTACAGAGCATATGTTGACAAATATTTTATGATAGATACCTAATTTTTATGTTTCTACTTGTAGAAGCTTAACATACGCACAACAAAAGTCCTAGAAAAATAGGTCTGATGAAGTATTTTTTGAATTGAAAAATTCAGTTACCTAAGTGCTAACTAATAAGGAAGAGTTCTTCATTTGAAGTTATTTCTAGTTCAATGGTTACTTTTAATTCTGATTCAGAATTAATTTTGCAAGAGCCTTAAGTGCTAATCATAAAAGGAAGATATTTTGTAGAATTTTGCAGGAAGTTGTTGTTCTCAAGATAGAATATTCCCGATTGATTTTATTTTTTAGAACTATTGAAAACAACTAGCTCGATAAGAAAAGTGTTTTTATCTTTTTCAAAATCTATATTCATTCCAAGTAGATAACGAACATAGTGCACTTATTTAATCGATTGATTTATTCTAATTTGGACGTCGAAAAGCCTTTTCTAAAAGAGAGATCTCCAATTGAACAGATGCTCAAAACGACAAAACCGTCCTTTTCGAAGTTCATAATTGTCTCAGAAAACCTTGTAACAAAACTAAGAGAATTAGTTTATTTTACAAGAAACGACAAAATTGCGTAAAATTAGAGATTTTACTTCAATTAAAACAAACTCTTTGCTAAATTTATTAAATTTTTAAAAGTGACACCGCACACGATAGCATTTAGATTGCATCAGTGTGTTGTTTTACCATTCAGTGTAATAAGCAATAGTTTTTTTCCTGATGATCTTTTAGTTCTTGTAACTATTTTGAAATAGCTGCCTATTGATAACTTAAATGAGATAGCAACAGATATACTACTCGATCTGTGTCTTAGTAGACATTTGCGAACAATAAATAATTGAGCCGGAAGAATATTTAGAATTTATAATTAGCGCTTTATTACTTCTGCATTTTAATAGCTATTTGTAGAACATCTGGACTGAACACGAATAGTTTGACAGATATTGAACTTGCAACTTAGAACTTCAGTTAACATCAATATTTGAAATTGCATTTGTGGAGCAAAAAAAAGTGTGATTAGCATATACATTTCCCAGAATGCCCATAGCACCTAGAACTATGAGTAAAATTCTTCTAGCTAAAACGATCAAGAAACTAAATTCTGGCGTAAAAAAACAGGTAAATAGCTTTTTCTTTTGTGCGATAATGATTACGTTATTTGTGTGCTATTTAACTTATACCACTTTGCCAATTTTTTTTCCTCTGATAAATCGTTATTTTCAATTTAAAAATTTTAGTAGTTTGTTTTGTTTGCTATTTACTATGGTAGATCTAAGCATTTCATTCTAATTTTTTTCTAAATTGTTCTGTTGTGGTTTTCACATGTTATATCATGACAATTAAAAACATTTGTTTTGGTTGTTACAAAATAAATATTAGTTTTTAAATTTTTTTGTAAAACCAATTATTTGAATCTAAATGGGAATCAATTTCGTAATCACTGTTATTATCATAATTATTGTTATAGAGCATTAGCGAATTAATACAAATCGTATCGTAAACAAAATATTTTGATTTCAAAGTATTTACAATACTTTACAAAGAATATTTATAATGTAAAACTGTTTTTATTCAGAATTTTATTAAATTCAAGTATTTGCAAATGAAGAGCCTAATTTATTTGAATGAGTTTGACTTTTTGTTAATAAAAAGGTATTTTTATATAAATAAAAATAGTATCTTTATTTAATTTTTTGTGCAATGAGAAAAATTATTTATTAAAGAAGAAAGGGCATACTTTGAAATCGGTAGTTTTAATATATTTAGTCTTATCATGCTAAAGTTTTTAATAATAAAGTTTGGAGAAACAAAATATCAATGAAATAATTATTTCAATAAACTATAAGGTTTTACTTATTAAAATATTTTTACAACTATTAAATATTATTACTCGTACGCAAATTATCAAATATCATTGCATTTGTTATTTTTTTGTCAACGAAAATATTCCTCCTTTTATTTTTATTGGTCATTGTTGTATTTTGTAAATGTACAGAAAAAATACGTTTTTCCGTAAAGTATTTAAAAATATTTTTTTTTTTAAAAAATGCAGTTTTTAATTTTAGACATAACCAATCTTAATTTATTGAAATACGCAATTTTTAATTGATTTTGTGTACTTTTAATTAGTCTTAATTATTATTTGCTAGTTTTTTTTAAAAATAAATCTGACAATAAACTGCAATTTGTAAATATTACTTTAAAAAAAATTTTATTACCTAACATCTAAATTATACTTTTCCCTTTTCGGAATATTCCTAACAGCATGAATTTCTATTTTTTTCATTGCTTTCTTAGATGCATCACTTAAAAAAGTAAAAAAAAAAAAAAAAAGAAATAGTTTTACACCACGTTCTTATTGAGATAAATATATAATTGTTTTGCACAGTTTGAAATAGAATTAATAACATTTGTTTTAAATAAAAAAAAAATAATTTCAGATATGATAATAAATAGTCAAAAAAGTAGATTGTTGTTAATTTTCAAAAATTTGGAATTGTAGTTATAAAATTTTTTTTTCCTGATCCTTTATATTGCTCTTCGATCATGACCGGTTTTTACAATATTTTTATATTCTGAAAGAATTTTTATCTGCAGAATTTGCCAAAGCATATTTTGTCCGGCATTAGGTCTATTATTACAGTGTAAAGCTTAATATCGTGCTTTCTATTAACAGTACGGTTACTTTTTTAAGAAAAACAAAATCGATTTGTGTCACGTTTTAAAGCATATAATATTTAGTGTTTAACAAACACTTACTTTTATTCAAAGTTTTTAAAATAAACTTGGAAACAATTACATTATTGGTGTAAGTTTAATAAAAAATTACTTTTAAAGCTCATTTTTTATTTACGAAAAATGTAAGCAAATCGATTAAATAACCATCAGATAATTGTATCGTATCTAACAATTTGAAGTTTTTTCTACTTCTAAACATTCTGTTATACTTTTTTTTTTATTTTTTAGTTTTCCTGATTGCTCCTTTTTTATATGTCAGATATAGTTTTAATATCTTCCTTTTTTCTTTTTTTTTTACTCTGGTTTGAGTAAGTATTATTAAAAGTTTTTTTTCCAGCAGCTTGAAGCTGTATAGATGCATCCGACTATTATGTCATCAAACAATAGAATGCAATCCAGTCGATAAATATTTTTTTTTTTTCAATTTTTCCTTTTTTTTCAATTTTTCCTTTTTCTTCTTATTTGGAGAAGGGAGTGGAGAGATTTGTTCTACTTGTGATTCGTTTTTGTTTAACAAACAAATTTGTATGAAATGCTTTTAGTTAGAATGGTTGAACTTGTACCATGGACATACCTGCCAACTTTTAATCCTTTCGAGGATGATTTTCCCCATGGAATTTAAATTACATAATTACATGGAATTTAAATTACGTACTCTGTATTTTAAAAAGCTAATGCGCAACACCATGAATGTATTATATATTAATATATTTGCTTAAATTTTTTAAAAATAGTGGTCGTTAAAAAGAATTTAAATTAAGTTTTTAAATGCAAGGAATATATAGAAAGCATACATTTTACTACCACTTTAAATGTAGGAATGAAATTTTACGCCAAATGCGTAAAAATTGGCAGGTATGCATGAATTAGCTTAAACCCCAATTCGTTTGTAAAGAGCTCAGTTTTGCGCCCAATAACTTTAACATTCGACGACTTTCAATCGAGTTTTAGAAGCATATCCCAGATTCGAATCCCTGTTTCGGTATAAAGCTGATTGCAATTGATTCTCTTCAAGCTGTTGTGCTTGACTATGCCAGAAATGAGCCTCTTTGGTTGCAAAGCATTTAGGTTTAACTATATTAGTTTATAAACCCTAGGGTTTTATGATTCGTCAAGATGGAAGTAGCAAATATAGGAGAGTTTTTTCTTTAACGAAATCGTTTGGTTCAATTGTTGATATTCGCTCTAGAAAAACCTGCGTTATAGAATAATTATATAATTTATATAAATTTTTATAAATTTATATTAATTATTATAAATTATTATAAATTATGTTAATTATTATAAATTATGTTAATTATTATAAATTATGTTAATTATTATAAATTATATTAATTATTATAAATTATGTTAATTATTATAAATTATGTTAATTATTATAAATTATATTAATTATTATAAATTTATTAAAACTATTTTATTAAATTAATAAAATGCTTTAATGTGAAGACAGTTCTTCCATTCAAGAAATAAGTTTTAGTAAGTACTTAAGTTTATTTTACTGAATAAGTTCCATAATTTCGCTTTGCATTCTGTGTTAAATTTTCTTAAAATATTTCACAATTTTAAGAGTGGGTCTAAAATATAATTGAGCACTTTTTTATCAATTTAAGAGACCTATTAATGGTTTCTGAATGAACGAACGTTTCAGTCGACTCACATTTTAGTCGAATGTGGTACGGACTGTCACATCTTCATTTTCGAAATAATTTTCATTAATTTTTATTGTTGTTAATTAGAGTTTAAAATATTTATGTTGACATGAAGCAATAACTGTTGTTAGTTCGCTTCTAAGAATTAAAAGAGAGTTACGTCATGTGTCATATTCTACCATTCTCTTCTAACGTTTCAGTTATTTCCATCTTTGTACAAAAATAACGAAAATCAAAAGGGACGTAAAGATAAATGTGTGAAAAATTTTATGTAAGTTGACGAACACTCTGTCATATGGAGTATAATTTGATTTTCTAATATCCCAATAGTGGCGAATCAGATTTTGTGCCCTATAAGCTTTTATACCCTTATTGTGCACGAAGTCTTTGTCATTTTTAACAAAATTCTAATTTTTAAATAGAGTTTTTGTTAGTTTTAACAAAAGTTCTAAAACTCCATCTTCATGTCGTTTATTACGAAACATCTTGTAAGTCATACATCATAACTTTCCATAAGTTTCATTAACATCGTAATTTTTATAGTATAGAAAAACTATTTGATGAAATTAATATTTTCAATAAATGGTTTTCTATGTTATTATTATAACTTATTCTTCAACATTATTTTCTGCATTAATGTTTTTACTAATATATTTTAAATAAGATAAACTAAATTTTTTTCCCCCCAAAATTTATGCATCTTTTTTAATTTTAATTAAAAAAATTTTAAACGAATAATATTAATAACAATAAAGAAACTATAACCAAATGTTTGATGTTCTTTTAAGCCGTTTTCATCAAGTGACCTAACTTGCCTACACGATGAATTATAAATAGCGGACATTCTCCTCCTAAATCCGAAAAAGATGACGGCTGTTGCTTCAATATCAAACTTATTCTCTATTAGAATATTATTTTGTGAGGGCGATTCGGCTGAGAGAAAGCAAAATTTTTTGACGATAGTGAAAGTATTGTACTTTAGATTGTTTGTAAAGGTACATGTGTATCATTGAAAGGATAAGTGTAATGACGTCATAAAAAGATTTAAGACTGGGATCTCGGTGCGCATGCTTTCCCAGGACAACCATCTTGTCTTCTGACGTCACTCTGACGTAGATTTCTCTCATGACGTCAAACCGATCATTTTCTTTTTATGTTGATGCTCTGTGGAAGACGAAAAGTGAAAGTCATTTCTTTGTGTACTATTTTATCCATTGAACGCGTGTTTTATTTAATTTCTATTTATATTTTTTGTTCGACGAAATTTCTAAAAGATGCTTTTAGATCGAATTACATTTTTTGCTGACTTTTATTTTGTCCTTTTATGTCGAAAACATTCACGTATTAACATAAAACGTATGCAATTTAAAAATTGTTTCTTTCGCTAAAGAATGCTATAATTACATTGAACTTTGCTGCAATGTTATGTTACAACATTTATTCTTAAATAATTTATGTCTATTATCTGCCCGGGAAGAAAAATATGTCTTTTTTTACAAAAAAAAAAAAAAAAAAAAAACTAATCCAATCCACAAATAAAAGATGAACGCTTACAATCCATTATCAATTGCTAATTATTCTTGATTATTCATTCTTTGGAATTCGTCTACTCTCGAAAATTCTGAATTATAGATAATTAATACAATGAACATTATATAATATTTTCATTATTTTTGTGACTCTGTTCTATATCTACCACAACATAAAAAAACATATTTCATGAATGATAGTCGATCGATATATTAACGTTTATGTAAAAAAGAAATGGGGGGGGGGGTGGAAGCTGATTTTACTAATGATTTTTTTTTTAGTTTTGAATAAAGTGTCTTTGTTGGATATGTCATTATTTCTTTAATACTGAATTATAGTTTCCCTTAATTATATACGCTAATGTCTACTTTATTTGAACCTTTAAGGCTTCTCGCGACATTTTATTTATTTATTTATTTTAATAAACACGGCTCCATCTAAATCCACTTCCTTTTCTGCATAAAGCTTAGTTTATAACTCCCTTTTATTTTGTTACCTTGAATGCATTATACCGTTAAAGTTTGGTATTGATTTTTATGTTTCATACTGATAGTGATTTGATATTGTTTATATATTGGTTTGAATAATAGCCATTTAGTCTGTGAGGGACTTTTTTATACAGTCCTTAATGTTTTAATCATTTTTCAGCACCCAAAATTACTTCGCAAATTTTGACCTATGAATGCTCAAATGAATCTAGAGTTGTAAATTTATTACACTGATTTGAAATTAACCAACTCGTAACATTTAAATAAAAACTAGATAAATTTTGTTAAAATGATAGTTTAATAATTATCAATATTCATTTGAGTAATATTTTTGTTGTCTAAATTATAAATATTTATCTAGAAACAGCCTTTAACCTATGCGGCCTAACTCTTAAGTAACTGGTGTCGTGAAATCTTAGACTTCGATTCTTCTTTGATTCCATAGCCCTGCTTTTAATACTAATATCTAATTTTGTTTAAACGAAGTTTTAATACATAGCTAATAATTTTCTATTTTCAATATAAAATATTAAACTAATCCATTTATTTAAGAGAATATTTTTATATAAAATAATATACTTTTTAAAATGGGTATACTTTTTAAAATGAATATGATCCTTAAAATAAGAGAATATGATTTGGGGGATAACGACTATTTGCGAATCTTTTTAATTGTGCAATCCGCTAGGTTGTCCTTACATTCCTGATGAAAAATATTTTTCTCATGTTTGTCCTGATTTTCAGCTTTTTGTCCTCATATTTCTGATTCTTACGAATATAAAGTCATATTTTAAGAGTTTTAAAGAATCGAAAGATTTGAATATTTGATCCAACATCTTTTTATTTTAATTATTTCATATAAAAAAAATCGAATTCGCGGAATTCGCGCGTATAAATCGCAAAAAAAAAAAAAAATTATAGTTCCAACTTAGGGACCATTTACAAATTATATACATAATTCAAGCAAATAGCCTGATTCCGGATACTCGTACAATTAATTGTTTCAAATGTTTTGGGAACTTTATGAATATTAAATACTTGCTAAGTGTTACTTTTTTAATGCAATACTGCTATAAAAATTTTCTATATATTGATCTGAAACTAATATTAGTTGTTCAAAGCTCCACTAATATTTATTCTGAGTACTATTTCAACTTTTTGTTTTGAAAAAAATATTTCTGAATTTAAAAATATGATTTGTTATTCGCTTGCGATTAAATTTGTCTTTATGACAGCCAGGGGAGAATCTTACTTATTTTTTTTTAATTTGTTATTTATTCTTTTTAAAAGTACCCTAGTCTATAAATACTGTTCCAAAAAAGTCCTAACATTTTTTTCGAAAAATATTGTCTGGATTTCTTCTTAGAGGCTTGAATTGCGTAGATGGGGTCATAAATTGTGGAACAATTGGCGATATACGGAAATTTATATAATATGAAATAGTGTGAAATATGTCTATATTTAATCATCAATTGAGGTAGCACAGTATTTCTTTATCACCAAATTAAAAAAAAAGAAAAAAAATATGGATACTGATTATGTTTTAATCAGTGTCGTATATTTTCTAACTATTCTCAAATCATATAAATGCTAAATCTTTTTTTTTTTTTCAATAATAGAGTTTTTAGTCAATGTTCTAAAAATATGATAAATAAAATTGATTTATGTTTTGATAAAATTTCTCATTTCTTCAAAACACTTTTCTCAATTCTCATATTTATGTTAATATCGTAAATTTAATTTAATAAAGAGTTTTAAATAACTAACTTACAGGTTTGAAATATGTTTGGATATACTAATTTAAATGGCAAATAAAAAATTTTGTAAAAAGAAAACATTTAAATGGTCTTAGTAATATTTATAATATTTAAGTTATTGCGAACCATAAATTAACTTTTCCTCTAGTATTATTTTTTGCAAATTTTATTCTATTCAAAATTGGTTCTGAGCTAGAAATTTTTTTGTGAGAGATCTCAAATATGTATCATAATTTTTAGGTTATAAAATGTTATTTATTTATATATTTGGCGCATTAAAATGTGACGAAAATATTAACAAAAAAATACTCCTTAGATTTACTATTTCTTACAAATTTTAAACTTAATAAAAATGTTGATAAAAAGCAGATTTATAAAAATTCCAATTTTTGAATAAAGCCTTAAATTTTAAAAACGCTGTTAAAAATTGTATTTTTTAAATATTTAACTGGTAGTTTTAAAAAATATTTTTCTCAGGTTTTATTTTGCATCATTTTTACAATTTTTGTCCATTATTGTTAATTCTAGAGCTAAAATAAAAAAAGAAATGGTTTTAATATTTTACCACTTTAAACTACTGGGCGAAAAAATTCTGGAAAATTACCGCTCTGTATGGGTTTTAATGTATGGTTTTTAATGTAATGATTTTTCTGGTAAAAGAAATTCACAATCATGGTTAATAATAGGGCCGGGATAGCCTGGTCGGTAGGGCGCTGGGCCCATGTCCAAGAGGTCGTGGGTTTGATCCTCGCCGACCGAAGACTCCCCGTGTAGTAAATGGTGACTGATGCACGTTAAATCTGTCGAGTCTCAAAGTCCTCCATGTTCCCATAACAAATCAAAACCTCTGGGGGTACTGATCCAGGAGTTTCCTTGTCTTCTGGATTGGTTCAAAATTACAAGGCTCCGGAGTTGAACAGTAGTAGTCGTAAACCCATGAAATTGGGTCGGCTGTTCAACGACGGTTATAAAATATAAAATAAAATCATGGTTAATAAAGTCAGTATATCTGGTGTTTAAACTTTATTTGGCCATTTTCCGTTTATAAGGTAATGATTTGCCGAAAAATCTGGTTTTCAAAATTATAGTTCTCTTTACCTCTGGTTTAGCAAAAATACTGAACTGAAAATTAATTTTAACCAAATAATTGGCTTTTATGCTATGCTCTGAAGTATCATGATAAATTTACCAAATTTTACCAAATTTATCAAATTTTACCACATATTTTAAAACCATAGCTAACTGTTAATTTTACCAAAATCATTGCCAAAGCTTTTCGGTAAAAATTGCCGAGCTTTTTTATGCCCCCATAGAGACTGAAACATGGTAAATTTTTGCCGTATTCGGGTAGTTTTGACCATGCCTTTTTTCTCAGTGTCTGAAAATTTGCCTGAATTTTTGTCTGAATATTTATATATTGCAGATAAATATTAATATTTTTTTACATATGAATAGTGTAAAATTAAATAATACTTAATTTAAAAATGCGAAAACTTGTAAACAGAAAAACAAAAGAAAAAACTTTTTTTTTTCTGTTTGATTTATTTAAATATTTTTCCTTGTATTATTCAATAACATTTAGTCAAATGTCGAACATTCTAATGCGTGCATGTTTAAAAATAGAAAATTTTCAAGTCAAGAATTACTAATGTTCAACAGCACGAAATTATCGATTATTTTGATCGAATGTTTTTTAAAAAAAAAGATACATACTGAAGTACTCGTTTTGACCTCATGTTTTATCGTCTGAGTTATAATAAAAATCCAAAAGAAATAGATGGAAAAGGGTTATTTTTAAAATCTACTTTTTGTTTGAGATGCAAACTGAAGTCGACTCGATCAATAATCGAAAATCTATACTTCGATTATGGGATCAAATGGAAGATAGTTCTAAATAGTTTGTTCATATATAATTGGAATTATTCTCACAAATGTCAATTGTTATTATTCCTGAAAATTTCCTTTTTTATCTTATAATTTTTTTTGAAAAAATTCGATTTTTTTTTCCGTTTTATCGATGTTTTAACTTTTCAGTAAATCAATACTTAGCTAATTATTATTCAATATAAGCATTGTTATCAAATTACAATAATAGTTGATGTTTATAATTTAAAAGGTATGAGTTTTTCGAATATTAAAGTGATAAAGTGTTTAATTTTTTTTTTGTGTGTGTGTAAAAAATATGTATAGTGTAATTATTAACATTAAAAAAAACTTAACAGATAAATGTAAAAAAATTGTTAGAAAAAGATTTACAAAAAAAAAAAAAGTTTTTTATCAACTAAAATGTAAAGGGGTATTAAAAAAATGAGAATTTTATTTAATTTATATTCGCTAGGGAAGGAAGGGGTGGTAATTAAGCGTGTGGGACGAATTGGCAGAAAAGGGGAGACATGTTGTGCATTTTAAGCCTTTGTAACTTTCTCCTTTTATTAATATTTTAATTTTTCATGTCAAATTTATACTTCAGTAAATTCAATTTAATTAAATCTGATCCATTTTATTTAAATAACCCTGTATTTGCATATTAAAAAAAATATAACTGAAATTGGCTAACACGATACTTCTCAAATTAAAATGATTTTAAAACTTTTTTTTAATTTTTTCCCAGCCGAAGTCACTCTGTATTAAAAATTGTGCATTTGAACATTTAAATATTGTTCATTAAAAATTAATTAATTTGTAAAATTAATTAATTTGTAAAATTAATTAATAAAATAATTTCTATGTGTTAAGGTTGGGAGAGTATTTCACTACTCGAAAAATGTAACCGATTTGATCTAAGATGGTTTACTGCACATTTTATTGAGTAAGATAACCAAATATAAGAATATGCATAGTTGCGTCGGATTCAAATAAGTTAAATGCTCTACAAAAATTATAATTTGCGTTACCTATTCATAAATCAAAAAAGAATTTCATTTAGCATATGTTCTGAACAAAAAAATCTTTCAAAATTTTATTTCCAAATCAATTTTTTTAAATTTTCTTATTATTATTTTTGTTATCTAATTTTTATAGAGCTTGTATAGATTTTGCATTGAAGTCTGTATAATTTGGAAAGACTCTTTCAATCCCAGTAGCATGTTCAATTCATTATTTTTTCATCAATTTATAACATTCAGAATTACAAACTTGAAATATAGAATTGATATTGTTATAAAAAATAAAACTGAGAAATTTTTACTGTCACTCAAATACAAGTAAGAAGTAATGATTATTAATAAATCCAAAAATGAAGAGAATATATACACAAATATGATTTGAATAATATACACAAATATAATTTTTACAAATATACAATTTGAAAAAAAAAAATAGCAGAAACAAAAGTGTATCAGTTTCCAGGCTCTCTTCATCTTTTATTTCATTTGAAAAATACCGATTTAAATAATGACTTCAATTTATTTTCCAAATAAAAAAGTTTATTTTTACATTTAAAAGTGAAACCTCTGAAAAAATAATTCCACAATTTTAAAAGCTTCTTATTAACAATATTATACTTCAAAAATAGGGACATTTTTTAGGAAAATTCATTTGTTGTCGTGTTCAACAACTTTTTAATTTGTGAAAAAGATAAAATCAATAAACTGATTAAACCTCGAAACTTAAAGAATTTTTAAAACATACATCTTGACATATATGTATTCTTTTCAAAGAAAAATGTGTGAAAATTTCACGCGAAAAAAAAGTTTTTTTTTCCTTCCTCTGCTCTGTTACGGCTCAAATACAATCACTATCACCCAGAAAATATCAAGATAAAAATAGATTAGGTAACACACTACAACAAGCAAAAGATTTAATTAAATATTCCATTATGAAGATAAGAATTTACTCTAACGATTTTATCATATGAAGATATTTTTTCAATAAGACAGTAACAACACAAACCGTCCTATAGTTTGTCTAAAGTAAGAACTTCCCTAGCTATTAGTCTGGACCCGTGGCGGTGACTATGGTAGCCAGATATAACTATTTCAAGTAGGGGTGTGGGGTCATTGTTTATGACAGAATTTGATTCGGATCGGCGAGAGAAAGGGAATCTTCATATTCGGTCTATTGTGTTAGCCCTAGAGTGAAGAGAAGCTGCCCACCCTGAAATGTACTATTCTTGTTTCCATAGCAGCAGACGGCTTCAGACTTTGTGGTGAGGGAAGTTCTTACCGTAGACAAACTATAAAACAGCTTGTCCCAATTTATCCAAAATTGAAAATTTTTGCATGTGACGTGTGTTTGTTACTTAAATGGTGTGTACTTGAGAATGATAAAATGTGACTCTTGCTGTGCCTTGATCAGAATTTACTTGCAAATGTGCTCTTTTGTGTGCTTAATATATATTAATCAAATTTAATTTCTGAAGTATACTGCAAATATGTGTTTTTTTCTCTCATTGCATTGGCTTAATAACTGTTATATTAGTATAAATAAATGTTTGAATGTTTATTTTTAATTGTTGCTTGCTTAAAATAATCTCAAAATTGCTAAAGAAATAAAATTTATTTGAAACTAATAGTTAGTAATTATTAAGTTTAAACTTATTTTATCTACATTTGGATTTTATAAATTTTTAATTCCTTTAAATCTTTGAAATAAAAATTATTGAATAAAATTTTGAACCGATTGGATGTAAAATCTTGAAGAAATAATCTTACATCTAATCTTAACTTTTATGTTTGTGTAAATTATATATATATTTTTTTATATATTTGAAATAGAAAATTAAATGCTTTTCTTAATGCTTTAAATAGCTATAGCATCTTTCCTTTCAAATTTTTTTCTGATGCAAGTGAAAGCTATTTCTTAGCTTATTCTGCGAGAATGCTATCACGTGACCTTTGCAAAACGGACAACAACAACAACAACAACAAATCAGGGACATAAATTTGAATGAGTTTGTACCAAAGTTTTAATTTAAATATGCTATCTTTTTGAAATATACTTAAATTATGAATAGAACTGAAGCAAGTTTTCAATGTCATCTGTTTTAAATTACCGGAGAATTCAAAGCACAAGAAACATATAAAATTTCTAAGAAAACATAGTCTTTAAGTTCCCAATCCTTATTTTGACTTCTCATCTCAATAGATTTGATCCCAACCCAAAAGACAAAGGAATATCTGAGCTAAGCAACAAATCAAACTTGTTATTATGTTGACCTTACTGAAGGAAAACTAATCCTGGCTTATGTTAACTGATAATGAAAATATTTAAAAGCGTGATAGATTTAACGATCAAATACCTGGATTTATTTTTTACTAAGGATGCTAAATGTAAACAGTTTACATCAGGATGTAGTAGCATTATTGCTAGCCTGACGACCTGATTTGAGAAGGACAGCAGGACTTAAATCATTTACCTTACATAGTATTTATTATAATTTTAGATGCTTAAAATAAAATAAAAAAGTGGTAATAATGACTGCTCGTATCTATGCACGATTAGTAAGCTAAAATTATCTATTTATGTTTACTGACGTTAAATGGGTTTGCCAACTTAATGAAACGCAGTAAATGAATGATATATGGTAGCATAAAAAATGTTCTGGTAAACAAATTTCAGAGATAATATTCATACCGTAAGAAAATATTGTAAGTATTGATGATTATTTATAAGGTAGCATTACGTGAATATTTCATAGTATAATAGATTGACGCAGACACTTATTTAATTTGTCTAATAAATATTATTAAAAATATTGGCATTATAATATCTGCAGCTATTAAGAAATTTCACATACAATTGCAAGAGTTCAACTTAAATAAAATTTAAAAGCTCCACGTGAACCTTAGGCAAAGAAACATTTGGAAATTAAAATATTTAATGTTTCATTTTGTCAACTGTTCTTAGATAATTTCCGGATCAAAAATACATTATTTAACATCACATTAACATTTTTTTTTTCTTCAAAAGTTACGCAAATGTTTTTTTTTAGTTGTTAGTTGTTCTTATTAAACACTATTTGTAATTCTATATTTGGATAACTTTCTTGTACCAAAAATATGTACTCATTTTGTTTTCTTCTATAAAATACTAAATTTGAATATTTTGTTTAGCTTGGAATTTTAAAATCAGAGGCATTAATGCTTTTACGTAATTTTTTTTAGGTGGGCATGTTTAAAGACTAAAAACTTGTACTTAAATTTTGAATAAGTTCCACTACTTTATTTTGAACAACTAAAAATTGATTCTTTTGCTAAATGTTTTAAAGATTGCTCCCAGCTCGCACTGACATTAAATGACATATAAATCATATAATGACAGTGCTGACATAAATTATCATTTTGTGGTACACAGAACATGGGTTTGAATCTCCATGCCATCAGGCTAACAGTGCAAGTTTTTCATGGTTTACCTCTTCATTTAACGACAATGCGGGTCAACAAGTCTTCAACAGGAAAGCTAGTTTGTCCCAATGTTTGAGCCAGGTGTTCCCTTGTCTTCTGGGCTACGTTCAAAATTGCAATGCTATGTAGTTTATTATTGACAGTCGTAAATTCAGAATTTGGTGGGCTGGTTAACACCGGTTATAAAATTAAATAAAAATGTTTTAAAGATGAAAAACAGGATAATATACAATTTTTAAAAACTATGTATGAAATGTGAATGTCTAGAACAGAATAATAAATGTTTCACTCGTTAATGCTATACGCCTATTTATTAAGTTCTATTGTTTCCTTCTATCACAAACATTAAATTTTTGTTCATTACTCTCGTTTGTATGTACTTGTACATGCGGAGTTGTTGGATCTACTGAATCGTTAGTTTTTTATTCTTTTTATTATTTATTATACTACATATTAAAAATTTAGTCTTCCTGCACTTGTTATCTTAGAAACTTTGAAATTCAAATATGGTATTAACAAAAGTTTTTAAAACTTTTCTGTGATGTAACGAACAAACAGAATTCGTCTACTGAATTTATTTTTCCAATGAATTTTATTTTACGTCTTCTGAGTGTATAGTCAGAACTGATTAAACTACATAAGCCAATTCAGAATGCTACAGTAATGAATTGTGTCAAAACATTTACTAATCCAATAGTGAAGTCATCTTTTCTTTTTATTTTAAGGATTAATATTTGGTATATAGAATTCAGTTAATTAAATACTACAAATATTCTCTCTGGAAATATTAATGAAATAAAAGCTCTCGATGACAATTCTTTTCGGCACAACGTTTAGAAAAATTAAAGATTATCTATATTATACAACAATGCTAACATTTTCCCCATTTCTTAAGTAGTAAAGTTACTACATATGTGAACACTTAAAAGTCTAAACTCAACTTCGTTAGAGGAAATATTTTTTTTTGGGATTATTACTTTCGTCAACTTAGTTTAATAATTAGCAAAACTGTCACTCCCAACATGATTTAACACTTATAATTAAAAATCAAACACCATCCGCATAAATATTCTATTTCATCGTCACTGTGGTAAATAATGCTACTACGAAAAAGTGTTCAAATTTGAATAATTTCAATTGTTTTTCAAAGTATAGTATATGACCCAAATTTTCTGGATGAAATTATTTGTATGATATGAGAACACAGCAAAAAAAAGAGATTAAATGTTTTGCTTCTTTCAGTTGGTAATCATTATACGTACTCATTTTTATTATAATTCAGATAGGTAATATTTACCTTACTGCTTTAAAAATAATCCTTTAACCTTTTAACAGAGAAACATTTTTTTCATACTTTTTTCATTATATTGCATTAATTTAGGTCAAAGTAAGTGAAAAATATTATATTTAACATTTTAATCAATTACGGCTATGTTGTTCAAATTATAAATTTTATTATGGTTATTCAGCCTGAAATACCGTTGTCTTTTCTGCGTTAAAGGTAAAATCTTACAAACACGTCTCACTTCCACAAGTTTTTTTCAAATTTGCACTTATTTGCAGTTATTTAGATCTAAGAAAAACCGTTATTCATCATTGAAATTTCCCTAACTTACAAAATTAATTGCTGATAAATATTTGAATATGAATGGAAAAAAAAATTTCTAACTATTCTTTTTGAATTTTTTATTTTAGTACAAATATATTTCCGATAATTTAACAGATTTTTTTAGTAACTATTAGACTGTTTTTATAACCAAAAAAAATACCAAATCACATTTTTACTTAGTAATTAGAGCACCAGAAAAAATATATAAAAGGGTGTCCCATTTGCGTCAAAGGGTTAACAATATTAAAAATTTTTAAGACACCTATTTTTTTTTGAAGACATTGTTTCAATAAAAATGTGAATGCTCTTGTTTTTGCGGTAATCACTCTCAACTTTTCATTCTTCTCATAACTTAAATGCCAACACAACAGGGTTTGGATAATAAGAAACCTGAACCATATTTCACTTTTTGAGGGAAAACTAAACTTATACCTAGTTTTAAGATACAGAAAAAACACTCTGATTAAAAGCGTATGGTCCGTTATACAAAGGTCATATGTGTGTGTGTGCAATGCTCTGATTCTAGTATCTTATTCTCGCATGCTGCTCACATCAGTGTTGGCCTGCACTACCTAGCCTGGTAATCTGGTATGTCCAAGTATACACCTTTGGTAAGCTACACACGCCTACTGCTTCTTTTTTTTTTATTTCTATTATCTTTCTACACATGTTCTCTCTCTTTTTCTCCTTCTTTATGCGCACACTGCATATATGTGAACCCCGGATAGCAATTATGAACAGTTGTTGCTTACCATAATCGAACTGTTAAGCTCGAGTTATTTATTCCATCACTGTGTTGAAAGTAATGTATGTTGCATACCAACATCACATTACATATATTTATGTATTATAAATGTGCAAGTTCCGCAAAAAGTTTTTTCGGGATTTTTAACTCAGAAACGCGCCAAAGTTTTGAAAACTTTTAAAACATATTTTAAATATATTCAAGTGAATTTTTTATCTGGTTAGAGAAATTAATTCAGTATCTCGCTAAAATATTTTGGAAATACTAACAAAGCCTTCCAAAATGTAATGCCAAAATTGATTTTAAACAAATCATCTTCCTCTGTAGTTGATTGAATGCGTGTTTTACCCGTTTTGAAATTTTAATAAACAATTACAATTTTTAGTTTTTGTCTATGTTTGATATGATGTATATGTGCAACATATAAATATTTGGTAAGGGACCTTAATTTTTAAAAAATTTTTTTTTTGTAAATTGTACAAGTATTCAAGAAAGAGTTATTCTTAATCCTGTCGCGACAGAAGTTGCAAACGCGCACTTATCGCTGAGACCTGAAGTCTCGTTTGCAAGTGTCTGCCCAGGATCAGGGTTTTTTTTTTGCTGTTAAGCTTTAATCCATGAAATATTTGAAATATAACGTGTTATTTAAGCACACACTGTTAAGTAGATAAACAACATATATTGTACATATATTTTATTTACATATTTTATTAACCTAATTTTTTTTTAAATACATATTTTACACAATTTCTATGATTTTGAGTTCTGTTAAACAATTTTGATGCTTCGTTGTAACAAAAAAATTTGACCTCTGGAAGTTCTAACTGTCAAATGAAAACTGAACTTCAACCCTACATACACAACAATCTAGCGAAAATAAAACTTTGAACAAATAACACGTGCTCATCTTAAAGAACGGTCTTAGAGAAACGTTCCTGTCCTCTGATGTTTATTTATTCAAAAACCACGTTCATGTGAGTCATATCGCTGGTTCAAAACTAAAACGACGCATCTGCAATGTTAACTCAATGGGAGATGTATCGTTTTAGTTTTGAACCAGCGATATGTCTCTCATTTCAAGTAATTAAATCTAGGCATGGATCTCAGATATTATGGCCTTCCTTCAGAGATGCCAACTGCTCCGGACACGCCAAAATAATTAAAAGAACGGTAAATAACTACAAAGTAAATTTTGCAAATATTTGACTATTTTTCCTTGCTTTTTAAAAGGTTAGCATGACATAAGTACTATGAAGCGGTGAATTGTATATGCCTTCGAATTATTTAGATATAGTGGTGGATAAAAATCTACTAAATTAAATTTATTGAACCAAGAATCACAATTGGTAAACTATTACTTTAAAACATGTATTTTCTGTCCGGAGCAAGTTGGGATTTCTGTTACTTGCCAAAAATTATAGTTTTTAATACGTTCCAGAAGACTGTCACAAATAATAAATGACAGGGAGTGAACGAGAAATTGCTTTGGTCTGTCTGCACATCGGCTGAAAAATGCGAGCGTTTTATGCTGGCACGTATGCATGACAATTTACTATAAAGGAGTAAATAACAATGATATTGAATAGGTGTAAAGAAATTTTAAATTTATTTAAAAAGAATATTATTGTTACAAATATGTTTTTATATTTAAATAATTCTCGTTACTTAGAAAAAGATAAGGGAAGACTTACTAATCTTATTCATGATATTTTTTCATAGCTAAAATTTGACCTGTTCTAATTTACTTTTTTTCTTCTACGATTTCTTTTGGTAATTTTTTCTCTGGTAAAATAAATTGCAAATTTGAGAATATGCTAAGATAGTGTAGATAATGAATCCAATTATTACTAGTTTCTAATTATTAAACAAATTATTTTGTTATTTTTGAGCCAAAATTTTATTTTTCTGTTTTACTTGACCTTATTTCAGAGATCTGAATCAGCGCTGTGATGTCAATATTGTTGGCGGGATTATTTAGAATAATATGCAATAGCTATGATTTATTGGGGTCATTGTAATATATTTAAGGTATTTAATCCTGCAATATTTACATATTGCAGTTTTCTTGGGGCCGGGATAGCCTGGTCGGTAGGGCGCTGGGCCCATGTCCAAGAGGTCGTGGGTTCGATCCTCGGCTCCCCGTGTAGTAAAATGGTGACTGATGCACGTTAAATCTGTCGAGTCTCAAAGTCCTCCATGTTCCCATAAAAAATCAATACCTCTGGGGGTACTGATCCAGGAGTTTCCTTGTCTTCTGGATTGGTTCAAAATTACAAGGCAAAGGAGTTGAACATTAGTTGTCGTAAACCCATGAAATTGGGTCGGCTGTTCAACGACGGTTATAATATATTGTAGTTCTCACCTAATAAATCAAAACAATGGCCTTAAAATAAAAATGATTTATGTTATTTAAGTAGAAGAATTATGGTTTTTTTAATATTAGCTACTAATTTTCATTTCATAATAGGTATATATGTATATTTATTTCTTAAGTGAATGGCATAAGGTTTTATTAATTATGGTAGAAACAAATGTGAATGGCATTAATTTCTTGAAAAGCAGAAAAGAAACTTTATCCTTTATTTAAAGAGCATTATCTTAATTTTTCAATGTATATGTTCATCATCTTTGTAGATACTAATATATCCCAGTAAATATGTTAAAAATTGAAAATAAACTCGAAACGCTCTGAGGGGAAAAGTAATACATCTTGAGAAACAAATTAACAATTTTTCTCTTACAAACTTGCGTGAAAAATTAGTGGAGCTCTCTTATCTGCAATTTTTGTCATAATATCAAAACTTCCAACTTAGAAAAGTCCGAGATTGATTACAAAAAGATGTTTAGTTATTAATCGATTTATGAAAGCTATGTTATGATGGCTAGATATTTTTATAAGCATAAAAAAATAAGGTTTACATAAATAATAAAAATTACAAAAGTTTTCAAAATAATTTCTATAATTAGAATTATTTTTTTACCCATTAAGGTTCTATCTCGGCTGCTAAAGCTTTTTTTTCCCGCTTTCAGTCGTATATCTGCTCTCATCCACTACAAAAAAGATTTAATTTATTGAACAACACTGTTCTCTTAAAAACGATTGGCTTAGATGAAATATAAAATTCAAAATATTATTTTTCAAATTGTGTATAAGTGTAATAAAGTTTAACAAAAGGCAAAAACAATAAAAGAGTAGAAAGATCATACCAATAAACCCAAAAAGACTCATGGAGGCATGCTTGTTTTAAAGAAATTAGAAAAGAAAGAGCTTTTTAAAACTTTTAATTTTTTTACAAATATATGATTCAGTGTCTGTGTCAGTAAAAATAAACTCGTATGAAATTACCAATGTTAGGTAGCAATAAGATCTATTAAACAAATTTTAAAAATGAAAATTATATTTTTTTCGTTTTTACTAAATTAGTAATATTTTGGCCAAATAAACACCACCAGTGAATTGCAATTGTTTTGAAGTTACTAAAAATTATTAAATTGTTATTAAAAGTTAGTTGAAAAGAAAAACAAGCACTTCGGTCTTTTCTTTTTTTTTAAAAAAAAAGAAGAAAATAGATGAAATTAGGGAAGTGGGTAAGGAATAGAAAGGAACATGAATAAATGTAATTTTTTTCACAACAAAAATACTTCATGCATTTTAATTGATTCTAAACAAAGATTCGGATTATATAACATTACGCTTGAAAATATTTAATAAAATTTTAGAAAATGACAAAATTTTATTTTATTTCATAAATTTTAGAGGTGCCTTATGAGACCTAAAAGTTTGAGGGTCTGGTATTTCAGCCCCAGTATTCCCAGGCTCTATATAAAAGGATAACCAATTTCATTATTCATTCCTCTTTTATCATGCATATCCTATTGGGCCATAGCTTTTCTCTATAATTCTGTCTAACACAAAGTTTGAGTATGTTAGTCTTATGTTTCAATAATCATGTATATTGAATTCTCATTAATATGTATTCTTAAATGAAAACTAAAATTGCAATCAAGTCTCGTTAATTTTTTTTATACCCAAGCCGATTTAAAGCTTGTGTATACACTGCATGTGCTTGGAAATACAATACTTTTAGTAAATGTATGTGCATGACAGAGTTTTTTCTATTGTTATTGGTTACAAGAAATCGATCATTTATAATCGTAATTGCATATTATAATTTTAATTATGATTATAAGCAAACATAATATACAATTACAATTGTAATGGTTTATACTAATAATATTGAACTAAGATTACAAAATAATAACATCGATTATTAATACAATTTAATCACCAGGAATCATGGCTTACCTTTGGTTACAGAATAATTGACCATTGTAATCAATGGAATTTCACTTATTTCTTCTGCATGATGTTACATTAGATTAATGCAATAATGATGTTAGAAAGCATGAGTGTTAATCGCTAAATTTTAGTTGCTTGTTACAATTTGTTTCTTTTCTCAAGAAATTTCTTATCCGGCTTATAAATTTTTTAACTTGTTCTTTCCCTTCAGATTAATGGGATTTATTTTATTACCCATTGGCAAAATGGGTCTTGGTTTGGATTTCATGGCATCTTCACTTTTCAACTACAATAATCAAGAGTAATAGTAAATAGTGCGCATGCGTTGCTATGGCGACCGTTGTTGTTTGAGAATATTTTTAGAATTCTTTTTTTTCATTTTTAATTTTGTTATACATTAAGTTGGTGAGTTTATTTTTGAAATATGGGACCAGAGATACCACATAAATATTTCTTGTTGTGAATTAAAGAGAATTTCATCATTTGGACGATATTTTTGTTTTTATTGTTTTCATTAATAATCAGAAATTCTAACCTACAGTTCAAACTCGATCGTTTTCAATACTAATTCAGGTGAATATCACAAATAAAGAGGGTCCTAACTGATTGACACGGTCCCAAAATTTAAAGTGGAAGCAAGAAAAAAACAATGCCAAGGCCTAAGCTTACCGAGGCTGAAAAAGCCAAAGAACGTAAACGGGAATACCTTAAGCGTTACACACAAACGGAAAAACGAAAGGATCCTGTTCGCAGACGCAAGCATAAAACCCGTCCCTTGCAAAAGTACCAAAGTGGTTGAGAGATTTGAACCCTTTCGAAGAGCGAATGGTGACTCTCCGAACGCTTTACGAGTACGAGAACTGGGTGTTTATCACCAGTTAGGGATAAAAGGATCCATTGTGAACGTACCCAATAATTTGTACATGACCGTAAACTGTCTTCCACGCAATATAAATGATTCATTCACTATTCATGTAAAAATTAAAAAAAAATCCTAGCTTTCAAATCATATTTCATGTATGAACTTGTGAATCCAAAAGGGGCTATGATGCAGCTTACATTCTCCAACAAACACTATTGTACCAATCCGAAAATGTTAATATTGATCTCGATTAGCTGTTCAAGGTCTATTCAGTCATCAAAAGAATTTAAACTGAATGTGTCTGAGCTGCATTTAAATATGTCTGCGAAATTGTGTACCGAGCAGTTCAGGATTAACAGTCAAAGATGTCCAAGATGAAAACACAATGAAGTTTCTTTTCCAAAAAAAAAAAAAAAATTAGACAACCATTTTGCCAATGGGTTACCTGTGATCTCCTTGCGGCTATCACAATTTTCATTATTTTGTAGTGAATCATATTTATATTTTTCTTGCTTTAATTTCTTACAATGTAAAATCTTTGAAAAGATTTTGGAAAAATTTCTTTCATTTTTTTTCTTTGAACTTTATAGTGCTGAGTCGCAAATATAATTATGGCACTCGAAAAACGTGGACAAAGATAATTTTTTACCGTGAGTTTCTCATAGAGTTTAGTTCGTATCATAAATAATTTTACTATACCATTCATTGCAATCCGAGGGAGTGTTTAGAATAACTAATTGGAGAATTGACCATGTTGTATTAACCATATGAGAGTTTTTTTTTTAAATAATTTATTTAGCGCGATATATATGGGATGTCCATCGTGAAAAATAAACGATTTAAGGCTAAATCGTGCCGAATCTTTGAATTAGAATATGTGTTAAATAAAAACTGAAGCCAAGTGAAGATAAAATAAATTGTTGATTCGCCTCAGTGAAAATTCTTCGGCACCGTCGTCGAAAGATATCTCCTAGGGTCTATCGTGATCTTACTGTGTATGAACAACTTTCATTGATTCCCTTTAAAATATCGACTTTTCATTTTTAAAAACAGTTTAGATTTGACTAAAATACTCTCTTTATGAAAATTCAAGATATACTCGAAAAAAATTTAATGATTGAATAACCAAGAAATTAATAATTAGAGTCATCACAATTTTGAGGAATAGGTAATTATTTGAAGAAATATCGAATCAGAATTCATCGATATTTTAAGGGGAAGTTTTTTTTTATAATTTATTTGTCGTAATATACATGGAATATTTACTATCCGTTCATCGTAAAGAAAAATGACTGAAGGTCAAATCCTGCCGAAACTGTAAATTAGTATATGTGTTACTTAAAAACTGAAACTTAATGAAGATTAAAGAAACGATGGTAATTCGTGAGAGTGATGATTCCTCTAGCACAGGGGTGGCCAACCTGCGGCTCTCGAGCCACATGCAGCTCTTTGAAGGATTATTTGTGGCTCTCGATAAATGGCCCAGAGCTCCCTTTCCATTTTTGTGCTATTATATTTTAAAAAATTATTATCGTTCCGGATGTGTTTCAAAATGTCTTTTAAATTACTGAGAACAAATATGAAAGACTAAGTGCAACGTTGTTAAATTCAAGGTGAATTTTTCATTTCCAATGTAATAATGACACAAAAAGCAGCTGTGGAATTAGAATTAATAGAGATGCAAGAAGATCAAGCTCTACAATTAAAATATAAGTCGACGTCGATTACTGAATTTTGGAAATTTGTACCAGAATCCAAGTATCCTGAATCAAAAAAGGTTGCTTGTCGAATTATTTCAATATTCGGAACAACGTACTTATGTGAATCATTTTATTCCACTTTAAAATTCATGATATCCAAACACCGATTAGTATTAACTAACCTACATCCCAAAGAATTACTGAGAAGTGCTGCCACCAATTATTCACCAAATTTTAAAGAATTATCAAAAGAAGTAAAATAAATGTGTTTAATTTTTAATATTTAAATTCAATACACATATTTTATACCTTTACTTATATGTTGTCAAAAAAATAATTTATGTTAAAATAAAAAAATTTTAATAACTTTTTTACATACCTTTTAAATACGTATTTAATTGCAGCTCGCGAAAAATTTCCAATTTTGAAAAATGGCTCGACTATCAAGGAGCTTGGCAAGGCCCTGCTCTAGCACCATGAATTCGAAATCACCGAGGGCCTATCGTGTTCTTACTATCTATGCACAATATTTCATTTCATCGTTTAAAATATCTGCTTTTTATTATAAAAAACTGTTTATATCTGACTAAAATATTTTCTTTGTGATATTTTAAGGTAGATTTGAATAAAATTGTGTGCTAAAATAGCCGAGAAATTATTAATCAAAGACATCACGAACTATAAATTTTGTGGAATGGTAATTATTCAAAGAAATAAACTTCGTTGATTATAAATCACAAACTTCATCATCATTACAGAGAGAGTTATGTTTTTGTTTTAAAATTTTTATCTAACTTTTAAATGTGGAAAATATATTTTATTAAAAAGAAAATGTTAGAATAGATAAAATATACTATTTTTATTTTTATTTTCTGTACACTTCATAGTGTTGATAAACAAAGCCTCCCATGATAATTCAAATAGCGATTTTTTTTAAATAAATTGCTCAAATAAGAATGGCATTAGATTTTATGTATTTTTAGAAAAAATTTACTTTTAAATTAGTTTTATAGAGAAATTAAGTACTATTTTGGAAGGGAAAAAACTTACTGAATCATTGAGATGCCAGCATATTTTTTATAAATGCACAGAATATTGCTTCTATACAGGTTATATCGTTTGAATATTGCTTAACTTAAACGAAAAATATGAATTGGTAATTATGTTTAATTGTTAAATTTATATATTGTTCTACGTTTATATTTCATGCATTGACAAATGTAAACATCATTACTTATTTAATTGATAAGTAACACTTTAAGAAAATCTCTAAATTTGTACTCTGATACATACGTAAATTGATAAGTGATTTGTAAAATCTATATTTTGTCTTAAATATACATTATTTATGTAACCATAGTGATAGTGGAGTCTTTTGAACGTATGAAACAGAAAACTATGTCATTTAATTTGCATTCCTTTGCAGCAATAGCAAGTCAGTTTTTGCTCCTTTTTTCGTATAGCTATATTGTATAGACGGAAATTTTTTTTAATGGAAATGAAAATAGGTTGAAGAAATTGTTTAATTAATTTTGAATTTGAAACAACAAAAAAAACTTCTAATTTTCTGAAATTTTTAGATACAACATTTTTTTTCCTCAGATTTGTATAAAACTTATTGTTAAAATAAAATAGCAACTTAACATTTCTGTTTGAAAAAGTAGAAAAAATTTGTACTTTTGTTGCATTATAACATTAAAAGATGGCCGTTTGCTTGTATAAAATATTTTAGATTTCCTAGTATTAAAATTTGATGTTGAGAAAAATAGGTTTTACCTTGCATTTTCTTACTTGAAATATTTTTTAGTCAAAAATAATGTTTCTTTTTTTTTTTGGACTTTTGCTTTTTAGTAAGTAATATTTTTTTTTCTTATTTCAATTACCATTGATTTAAAACTATTTATTTTTTATGAAAACACGTTTTAAAAAGCGAACTATAAATAAATATAACATATGGTTTCTGATAACTTTAGAACTACTCACTCGATGACTTAGCTACGCAATCTACGTTTATCACTGAGATTGAAGAAAATAATTAAACACTAAAAATTGTGCAATAAAGTCCTAAACAGAATCATCTATAGTTTAATTTATAACAATGGATAATCTTAAACTATTGCGAAAAACTCATCTTTCAAACATCCTTCCTAACCGATATAATTAAAATTTTTAAATTATTTTTAGTATCGTGGACTAAAATGGCTCCTTGTAATCGATGCCCAAATTTCAGAATCCTAGCTCAAATGATTCTGGAGTCATAAGAAATATGACGTAGCTCCCCGACACACGAGACAAACAAAACAAACAATAGGTACACAAGAAACAAATAATAAGTAAATGCTAAAGAAAAGTAAAAGAAAAAAATGAAAGTAGAAATACAAAGATACCGTAAGAACTTAAGTAGAACGCAAGCTTTAGCAATCATATAAATATTCAAAAGTAATAATTCCAGCATATCTTTAAGCTCCTATTGATGCGATTTTTTTAAAGATTTGCCAGTCTTCTAGTATTTAATTATAAGGAGTATTTTTATATGAACCTTATTTTGCTTAACAACGGGTGAATTCAAAATAAAATAGTGATAAGTTACATGACGGTAACTGCTTTAGAATTAAGTAATTTTAAGTAAAGTTGTATGGCAACTAATAAATATTTTTTATCCGCGTGAATAATAACTACAATAATATCTGGACGCATGCACAATAATATCTGGACGCATGCACGAATTATTAGAAAAATGTACAGGATGATTACAAAATAACTGCCTACATACGACGCCCTGGCAAGCAGTCAGAAAACGGAATAGAATTGTTTTTAAGGGCATGCACTTAAGAATAATTTTTAAAAAATACTATCCAGCTCTTATGGATAGGTTTATTGTGACAAATATTCGAAATTTTAAAATGGTAACCCTTGCATCAAAAAATATCCTCACTGTAAAAAATAAGAAAAATGAAAGTAAAGTATATTTAGAGATTTCTCTTGGTGGAAATTGGCATCGTGTGTAAGTGCCATACTCAAAAAAATTAAATGGCACCAAAAGTAAATCATAAACAAATTATTATTTGGATAAAATGCATTCTATATAAAAATTAAACAAGGAAAAAAATAAAAATGGAAATGCATGTTATCTGATGCGAAGTGAAAAGGAAATATTGACTTATTTAAAAGTTTTCATTCCGGGTTGCTATAAATAAAACATTCTCGCTCATCCTGGTGACCAACTTTCCAATAACCCAAGGGATATTTCAAAATAAAGCCAGACAAAAAGGAAGTTAGAGCTAAATTTATAGCACGAATAATAGCGCAGCTAGACTTAGATGGACAAAGCAATATGCCGATGGGTTTGCCATCAGACAGTAAAGAGATGCCCATTGCGAAAATTAGCAATTTTTTGGCGACAAATAATGTGTTTGTTTACGTGCAATGCCCGGCCAATAAAATTACACCGAAAGTAAAACATAAACAAATTGTAATCTAGATAAAACGCATGTCATATCAAAGTAAAACAAACAAATAAATAACATAAAAATAGAAATGCATGTTATCTGATATGCGAAGTAAAAAGAAAATATCGAGTTATTTAAGAGCTTTCTTTTGAATTGGCCATAAATGAAACAGCAACGCTCATTCTGATGACCAAGTTGGCAATAACCCAATAGTGAACTTAAAAATGTAATCTAACCAAAATAAAGTTGGAGCTAACTATTTAGCACGAATAATAGCGACGCTAGACTGAGATGTAGAAAGCGATATGCAGAAGAGCGTTGACTTAGAAGTTTTTTACTGTAAGAACCACGTTTCGGGGAAGGGAAATACAGGAAGTTATCTTAAGAAAACTTCTAACTTTTCTCACTGTAACCGTGATCGTAAGAACTGGTTACCGATTTTTTATACTATTCAAGGGTGAATTTATTCTGTTCTCTCCAACAGTACCCTCACCAAGAAGTCATACATTGGCAGAGTCATTTTATTATCACCCTGTTTATTATCTCTGTGAAACCTGAGGGTGCGGTTTTACTTTTTTATAAAAAGATATTTTAGTATAAATAAACTTTCCTTTTATTTTTCAAAAACCGTTTTCCGAAAATTGTTTCTCCATCTAAATATCACTATTTTGTGAGTTTGTAATAGTTTTTTTAAAACATTTTCCCCCTTATTTTTCTCAGTGCTTTTTATGCTGCGCAAATTTTTTTTTTTAATTAAAAGCATTTGAGATCTAATTTAATTTTTTAATGTTGGAAAAAGTTATTTCTTCGCTGTGATTATTTGGGCTTATAAAAATTTAAAGAAGTTTTTGATTTATAAAATATTAACTTTGAAGTCATTTGTACTGATTGCATGAACAAAATAAAATTGGTGATTTTTTTATAATTTTTGTTTTCAAAAATATAGTTCCATTTTTTAAAAAAAAAATGTTTAAAGCAGTTGTCCGTTTTTTAATTAATTTCATAATTCGAATTAAAGTGTTTAGTTTAAAATAGTCAAACTGTATGTGTAGTGGCATTTCATTTGACAAAAGAGCTTTGAATTAGTCTCAACAACCTTAAAACGTATATTTTTCCAACAATCTCAAAATGTCAATTGTTCAAACAACTTATTGTCTTATTAAATAAGAAGAAAATTTTAACGTAAAATATAGTGAACAAAAGAGCGGTTGTTGTATGAGAACAAACATTACTACCTCACCTTAAAAAGCCAATAAATCAATCGCAATAAGTTCTATTGCTTAGAAGCAACACAAGATATAATTCAAAGTTAAAGTTTATTAATAATTAGAATTTCTGTCAAATCGTTTTATATCTTATTTTATAACCGTCGTTGAACATTCGGCCCAATTTTTGGGTTTACGACTACTGATGTTCAACTCCATCGCCTTGTATTTTTTAACTCAAACCAGAAGACAAATGAACTCCTGGATCAAGTAGCGGTAAAAATTTGCCTTCGTTGTGAACGTTTTGATGAAACTAACCCGCATTTACGTTTCATGGAGAGGAAAACCACAAAACCTCCCACGGTTAGGCTGACGGCAAGGGGACTCTAACCCATGATCTGGTTATCATTGAGGATATTTTACGTCATTACTGTGATCGATACAAGCCGGATGATGAATTCGTTTCGACCAGCCATCGCCGGGATTCGAACCCAGCTCTCCTCATTGGAAGACGAACGCTTTATCCCCTGCGCCATCTCAAATCATTAGTATTCATCTGATTTTTTTTACTTAACAATTATGATCATTTCAGTCACTTAAGGCTACTGTTTAAAAAAATTTATTTTACAAAACTCGCAAGCAGATGCAGTGTTTCGAAAATTAATTTTAAAGGCTTAAAATCATTTGTATTGATTGAATTTATTTTAGTGTATTTATGTTTTTGTTTTCTATTAATTTATTACTGGATTATTTATTATCTGAGTATTTATCTATGTATTTATTGTATTGTAGGGGTCGGCGGACTCGAATTATAGCCAGCCTTCTTCAGATCTCTCTCTGGATGAAGAACGAGAGGCGCTACGCAGGGAGACGGAACGGCAGGCACTGGCTCAACTGGAAAAGGCCAGGGTATACTTTCACATTCCCATTTAGCCTTATGTTTTTCGTTATCTACCCCCCCCCCTTCTTAATAAGGTTTTTCGAAACTCTGTCGCCAAAGGAAAAAAAACCATAGTTTAAGTTCCTTACACTTGAGGCAAAGTGGTTATTTTAAACTATATATATCATCTTGCCGTGAAGAATCATTTTAGCTTTAGAACGGAGAAATGACTTAAACATTTTAGAACTTATTAAATTTTTTAAAAATCGCCATTTTGGCGACATTTTTCTGCTTAGATGAAAATTATCAAATTCACTTCCTTATTCTCATATTTTGTAAAATTTTATGAGCACAGATAATGTAGCAATGGGGTAAACTTTTAAGTATTTCATTTTAAAACCGTCGTTGAACAGTCGGCTCAATTGTGAGTTTACGGCTACCAATGTTCAACTCCGTATCCTTGTGATTTTGAACTCAATCTAAAAGACAAGAGAATTCCTGGATCAAGTATTGGGAGAAATTTGCCTTCTTGGAGGACTTTTCATTGGAACTAACCCTCATTGGCGTTACATGAAGAGGAAAACCTCCCACGGTTAGCTTGGCGGCAAAGGGACTCTAACGCATGATTCGTCTAACACTGAGGATATTTCACGTCAGCACTGTCGTCGATGCTACCCGGGTATAAAATTCGAAAAGAATTAGACCACCAACACTTTCATCGTCACAAAACTGTAGCTTTCTCCAATATTCTCAGCATAAGCATATACTGCTCTGCCTTTAGATAGGCTTAACTTGCCCTAACAGTCCTTAGTAACTGTAGCAAACTCACAGCAACTAAAAATAGCATATTCGCAAAAAAAAAAAAAAAAAAAAAAAAAAAAAACATTATTATTTCATATGATGACGGAGCCTTCTAAAAACAGCCTTAACATAGATATTTTAGATGCCTTGTCAAAATTGAAATCAACACGTTGGAGGCTCTCAAATTTATATTTCAGCTAGAAAGAAAAATAAAAGTTTAAATTGAGAAAAAAAATAAAATTGAAAAAAATTGAATTAATGAAAAAAAAATTGAGAAATTTCTATTGATAATAAAAAAATGAAAAAAGAGAAAACGCTTTCGATTCCTCTAATTATCAAATGCGGTTTCATGTTTTTAATCTCGCTCTCATCGTGTTTTACCATCTTTCATGTTTTGCCATTTTTAAATACTATTTTTCTTTTCTTTTCTTCGTTTGAATATTATGTCACTATCATCAGAGTCCATTCGATTTTCTTTTCTCTCTTGACTAAAAATATATTTTGAGGGAGGGGATTACTAGACATGCTGTATGCGTACACCACCGAACAAGGGTTAAATCTTAAAACGCAGTGGAAAAAAAATGTCTTTTGCAAACTCTTGTCTCAGAGGTAATTATGGGTTATAGATTATGTTACATTAAACAAAAAATTTATACCATAGATCGTGTTACATAAAACAATATGTCAATATCGTAAAGATTAAGCAAAAGCTTTATAAATTGCAGCATAAAAAATCGAAAACAAAGGACATTACAAAAGTTCTTTTCTCAGCAGTATTAATTGAATTTTTAACTTTGATAGACGAAAATTTAAACGTTTCGACATTCTAATGCTTTGCAAAATCGAAACTGCAGCTCTAAAATTAACAACAACAAAAAAAAATGCTCAATATTTTTTTAAAGCTTGGAATAGATGAATTATGTGTACATTGCCTTAAATGAAATCATAAAATAGTAAAATATAGGATTAAAAATAAATTTAAATGCTAATTTTGCCCCAACAAGGTAGGTTCTTAAATTTGTTTTATCGTATCTGAATATCTTGGGAATAAAACGAAAAAAGAAAAAAGGAGGTTCTAATATTCGTCATTTGAATAAAAAAATAACCATGATGATTCAATTATAAATCAAATTACATTTGCTGCAACAGTTTTTTTGATAACGATGAAAGACGTTTGGTTTACATCGATTTGAATAATATTAAGTGTCATAAGTTTAAATGCGATTCGGAAGTAAAGTTAGTAGTATTATGAATTTCAAAGATTTTAGAAGTTGAATGTTCATAATCCTATTTTGAAAACGGAACCTAAATTTCGAAATTATACTGGAGAAATTTTTAAACAAATAAATTTTACAAATAGGTTTTGTTAGAATGCATATGTATTACACTGCTGGTGGCAATATAGAACCGAGAAGCTCTGTGTTGTTAGGAATATTCCGAGAAAAAAGTATTTTAAATATAATTCAAGAATTTGTTTTAGTGTCTGTATGACGAGTCGTGGGCAAACTAGATCTCATATACACATATGAATTTAGCCGTGAAGGTAACTTTTCACCCCTAATTGAGCATTCCTACTGCATGCGATTTGCATATGTGATCGTGCATCAAAACGAATTGCGCATGTGTGAGTAATGCAGTTTCTAAATTTTCGCATGCGTGATCACTTGCTGCAATCACTTGCTCTCGAAATTTCTAGAGGCCTGATTTGTGTATACGATAAGAATTTTTTGATGAATTTTTCTCGTATGACTGATATTAGATCATTTTTTGCTAAAATTTTTTAGGCGCATTTATTGGGACAAATTGCTTGAACTAGTACGTATAAACTAAAATAATGCTCTAAAATAAAATAGTTGTGATTAATATATATGTGATTAATTTTCAGTAAGCTACAAACTCAAGATATTTGTGGGGCTTCTTCCTATTCCAGTAACTATCCACACACCGGTATTGATTGTCAGTTATTGCCATAGATTAAAATTCTGCATTAGCCAATTATTGAAACCACTTATGTAGTTTATATTTTTTTAAACCACTGTAATAGGGGCCGGAATAGCCTGGTTGATAGGGCACTGGGCCCATGTCCAAGAGTTCGTGGGTTCGATCCCAGTCGGCCGAAGACTCCCCGTGTAGTAAATAGTGACTGATGCACGTTAAATCTGTCGAGTCGCTAAGTCCTCCATGTTTCCATACCAAATCAATACCTCTGGGGGTACTGATCCAGGAGTTTCTTTGTCTTCTGGATTGGTTCAAAATTACAATTCTACGGAGTTGAGCAATAGTAATCGTAAACCCAATATTGGGTCGGCTGTTCAACGACATAAAAAACAACTGTAATAATAAATTATTTCTTCAGCAACACTATAGCTAGCTTTAGAAGAATTGCATGGATGGTATAAAAGGCAGAGTTTAAAGAAACGAAAGCCAAAATCAAAAATATTTCAATAAACAAAAATGGCGGTGCTGAAAACTAAATCCCATGCAAACTGAAAAGGAACACTGGAGGCCCCTCGAAATCACGAGAAAAAAAACGTAAATCACTTGCTTGTTATGGAATATGAAAAAAATTACATGAGAAGGCCACATCGTGCTAACTTGGTAAATGATTTCCTTTTAGAGGAGGAAATCATACGAATGGATTGGCCAGCGTGTTCTCCGGACATGTACCCAATCGAGTATGTTTGAGACATTCTAGGCAGACTAATTTCTGAGTGCCTACCACTCCCTCAATCTCTTTAAGAACTGAAAAGAGATCTTCTCGAGGAGTGAGACAGAATACCCCAGCCCCTCATTGACTCGATGTCTCAAAGGTGTTCAACGTTGCTGGCCATCCGGGGAACTGTACTCCTTCTAAAAACACGATTTTCTTTTAAGGAAACACCTTTTTTAATTTTTTTCTCTCATATGCACAAATTTTGTTTTTTTTTTTTTTTTCCTTTTGTACCCAAATGCTCAATAAAACGCATTTTTTTCTTCTGCAAAACAAATATAATTTTTATCGCATGTAGCCTACACGTCCCTTGATAATGTATCTATCATTGAAACAAATCCCCAGCTGCAAGATCAACACACAACCCCGATATCTTTTGATTGTTTTGATCAGTGAATAAACTACAATTATCCATTCTAGTAATCTAATTTTAAAACTCGAACTTGGTGTAATTTTTCTTTTGGCATACAAGAAACTTTCATAATTAAACATTTTTTTTCAATTGTGATATTTCTTTATTCTAATTAAATCTGTTTCTTATAAATAAAAAAAAAGTAAGTTACGTTTTTTCTACATAAAATATTTTGCAGCCTATTCTAACATAATAAACAAATCTAACAGATAACGACTCTTTGTAATCTAACATAAATGTATTTTTCTACATTTATATACATTGTACTTTTATTTTTAAATTTTCCTTTGAAATATTTTTTCTGTATTTCAGACGAAGCCGGTGGCTTTTGCTGTTCGGACCAACGTCGCTTATGACGGTGGTTTAGACGACGATTCACCAGTTCACGGTTGTGCCATTTCATTCGGCATTAAAGACTATCTTCACATAAAAGAGGTACAAGAAATATGTGATTGTTTTCTTTTAATTTAAAACATATCTATAATACATGAAATATTTTTTTGATTTTTTTTTTTTTAATATTTAAACTTTTTAAAAAAAAGACTCTTTCTTTTAAGAAACTTACTTTTTAAGAAATGACTTTTAAGACTCTTTCTATGACGGTAATCTATTTTGACGCAAAAACTATTGTGGTCGTTTTTCTGAAAAACTACTGAGTTGAATTAATTTTTATAACTTGTTTTTGTTTGTGCTTTTCTAAATTCCTTTATAGAAGATTTAAATTTTATGTTTTAAAATTGAATTTTATCTCAAAAAAATTTATCTACAAGTATAAATAAAAATCAAAAATTTAAAATACTAGTACTAATAAAAATGTTTAGAACAATAATCAGAAAAAATTTAAAATCAGTGGTGTAGTTTTTGAAATTATGCGCAGGTAATAAAACTTATTTTCTTCGTTTTTCTGTTTTTGTTTTTTTTATTGTGCTCTCTCTCTCTCTCTCTCTGTAAATATATATATATATATATTTAAAAATATTTTTTAACCATTTATTTTATAAACTTGCTTTTTCATAATTTTGTGTAAATAATACTAACAATAAATAATCTTCTGTAGAAATACAACAACGACTGGTGGATCGGTCGCCTAGTAAAAGAAGGCTGTGATGTCGGATTTATACCTAGTCCTGTTAAATTAGAAAATCTACGTTTACAGCAAACACAAACAAGTAGTAGGAAGTTATATACCAGGTACTTTTTATAGATTTTTGTGTCCCCTTTTAAATGTGTTGAGTATATCCTTATTTCTTAGAAGATGGAATTACAAAAAAAAAATCTCATTGTAAGAAAAATTAAATTTTCAAATGTCAGATACCTTTATTTTTTGGATTATAGATTTCATTGTTAGATTTTTTTTAATTATTAGATTGTATTATTTGATTTTATTTTTATCATTCCATATACAAATTATTTATTTTATGAAGTTTTACTTCTCTTAAAATGTTAAAGAAAAACTATTTCTGAAAATGATAATAATAGTGAGTATATCGTCATTTCTCAGATGGTAGAATTACAAAAAAAAAGGCTCATTGTAAAAAGTGGTTTAATTTTCAAAGGCTAGAAACTTTCATTTTTGGATTATAGATTTCGTTTTTAGATTTTTTTTTTAATTATTAGATTGTATTATTTTATATTTTTATCATTCCATATACAAATTATTTATTTTATGAAGTTTTACTTCTCTTAAAATGTTAAAGAAAAACTATTTCTTGAAAAGATAATGCACACAGTTAATATAAAAAAAAAAAAAATTTTTGGATCTTGAACATAGAGTATTTTATTTTTAAGAGATTTAAATCATTAGTCATTTATACTACTTCGAATGCCGGATATTTAATATATGAATGTGGCATTTTCTTTCTAAATGCTTGTTGATTATTACAGCATTGCTTTCAAAAACTATAAAGAAAAGAAATAAAGCATTTTCGCAATAGACAGTTGTCGGCTAGCAAAGTCATTGAGGTTAAAACTTCACAATTTCGGAACCAACGACGTGAAAGGTGGCAACGTCAGTTTTACGCCTTAGCAGAGCTAACTTCCTAATATAGCAGATACCCATTGTTATGAAACTAGGTTGGCGTCGAGCCATCACCGAAGATAGAACTCCGGTCATTCAGGATACTTGCATAGTGCCTTAACCACTGTGTCACCAGGGCATAAAAATGATATTGCACTTAATGATTTTAACTTTGTGGTTTAAGAGTATTATTATGAGCATTCGGGGTTTATATTTCTGATTAAGGTTATTTTTTCTACTACTTCAATGTTAAAATTTAACTTATTTAAACTTTCCTCAAAATAAAATTTTTTATAATTTATTAAATTGATCACATTTATATCAAGTAAAACTATTGAGAAAGAAACATTTCGGCACATTTAAAACTGAGCAGTATTGAGTATTTTTTGAGTTGATACTTTTTATATTTGTTTTCAGAATAATTGTTAATTTTTTTTTCTCTTTTAACAGTAAAACTAGTTCCTCTTCAAATCTCGGTGGTCTAACAAATGACCTTACTAACACAAAATCAACATCTAGAGGTTCAACTCCACCTACTCCAGGTAAATTTTATTCTCTTTAGTGATAAGATATAATTCTTAACTGAAAAATGTGTTTTTATTGATAGAAATAGTGAGCTAATTTAAAATAATAATAATTCCCTAGGTTTCGATGTGGACCAGAATGGTGTAGAAACGGGTGCTGGCGACGACAGTGACAGTCTGGGCAATAATAAGCTCGGGAAGACTGTGACTACGCCGCCAGCGAAAGAGAAGAAGAAACCCTTCTTCAAGAAAGTAAGTCCACTCACAGTCTAACTCATTTTTTAATAGCAATTAGAGAGATTTCGCACTTTTACGTTACATTTTGTTCGTAAGGTTTGAAGTAATTGAGTACGCGCATTTCAAGTGCGCAGACACCGATTCTGGTTAAATACGCATGCGCCCTGTGAAAAGATATCAAACTTATGTTGGTTGGTTCTAATGCTAGTTGCCACACCGGCAAGCCTGCTTGGTGAAACCGAGCAAATTTAAGGCAGAGTGTGCGATTCTTGTTTTTCAGTGGCGCCATCTATGGCCAAGAATTCGACTTCTGCCACAACATAAGTCACACTTGTTTATAAGGCGGACCCATTCATTCATCCACAGATCGTAAGTTTGACCTGAATCAGAAAACGATCGATCTCCAATCCAGTACACCCAGAGGTTTTTCCAATTTATGTGAATAAAAATAAAAGGTTTTGCAAAAACCAGTAAGTTGAAAACGAATATTTAGAATAGACGTGGATATAATGAAAGTTAAAATTTTTCCTACTAATTTATATTATTAAACGGGAATACATTCTATTATTTTAAAATTACGGGAAAAAATTTAATTTTTTATGAACCTATTATAATTTGACAACCATAATTTAAACTAAAACCAATAAAAAAAATTTTTTTTATTAAATAAACCAATTGTTGTAACATCACATGATTCATTTTAACATTTTGTAATAAAGAATCCTCCATCTTCATTTTGCGTTGGTGCCCTTCATCTATGTGCAACACGTCCATGTTATTAATTTGAAGGTAAGCTTAAACAGGAAACAATGATTAAAAGTAAAGAACAGCGTACTTATGGGTTTGCAAAACAACAACAAAACGTAAAGATACGTAGGATCTAAACATAAAATAAAATGCAAGCATGCGCAGTTGTTTCAAATACATGGGATCTAAACAAATAATAAAATAAAATAAAACGCAAGCATGCGCAGTTGTTCTAAATCTTACGTACGGGAGCGTATGGAATATAACGTAAACTTGCGAAATCACTCTAATTTCATGGAAATCCAATTCTTTCGAATTAAAATGGTCAAGATAAAGAGAAAATTATGCTTTAAATTGTATTAATTAAAAAAAAATAGAAAATTTTATCGGAATCCTATGCACATTTTAATCTCAATATAAGAGAGAAAGAGTGCGATTTAATACCCCTTTTATAGCTCGTTTTAACTCTTATGAGAGTCACGTAAAAATACGTATTTGAACAATTAATATGTTTGTATGTACTTTCTGCAATTGTACAAAAATTTGAAAATTATTTAAATCTCACTCTTTTTTTTCTTTTCAAGAACTATTACAACTATTAACATTTAGAAGGAAAAAAAATTGCATCTTTACAAATACTTTATTTTTCCCAATGCCCATCTGGGTTGACATTCGTCAATTCAGGCATATACAGGCAGATTTGTTGGCCACTGTTTCAGGAGCACCATATTAGGTGGGCCAACGTTGCTCCCATAGTCAGGACAGGTAGTACAGAGAATGAAAGAACATCCATGTCTTGTTCGGGATTCGAACCCAGAACCTTTCTGATGCAAAGCCCTGACCCCTACACAGACTGGTCGGCTTTTTACAAATACTTTATCTTATCTAAATTTTGTGTGGGAATTTCAAATCTAAAATTAGTTTTGTTCCTAAAGCAGATATTGAATGATCCTAATGCAGATTTACAGAATGGCATTTTTATTATATTTTGTCGAAATGTACCATTTTAAAAACGCTGTATTAAAAAAAGGGGGTCGAGGAAATGTTGTGATCAATTTTTAAAGGAATTGTGGCCCATCATCAGGATTGAAATCGCATAGGAAACCATACACGAAAATTTCGTCGTACGTGGCTAGGGGCGTTTTCCTTTTTATGACTTGTTCAGAAGTGCATAAAGAAACAGGTTTTAACAGACGAATCGCCCCTAATACGTATGATGACATTTCCAGCTATGGTTTCTTATACCATTTTAGTTCTAATGTGACCCAATTCTCCTAGAAGTTTGTCGCATTATTTACGGAACTACTTGTTATACATAATGTTTTAAAACATTTAGACAAAAATGGACTAAAAATGTCATTTAAAAAACAAACTTGGAGAGAAATAGAGAAGATAAACTAATTGCAGATTTGAAATCAGCAGTGTGAAAATATCCAAAATCCTTAAAAAAAATCTCACGCACCTGGAAACAAAAAAAAATGCTCCAGAGTATAATTAATGATTCTAACATATGTAATTCATGCTTCAATTATTCTGCGTGATTTGCTTTAAATTAAATTTGTAGCTATAGTTGGAAAAATCGATAATCATGCCTAATAATCGATAATCATGTCTGTCTGACCTACGCTCATATTACACTGCAAAAACTTTTTGTCATAAAGAAGGAATGCTATTACAGCTAAACTTTTTATATACCTGTTTTTTAAATGATATACAGGATAATCAGTAAGTTGCATACTTTTCTTTGACATCACTTTTATATAAAAAATACACTGCTCAAAACAATTAAAGGATAATGAGGTTGTAGGTTGGTCTTGCACACGGAGAACTGTTTAAATGATTGATGCATTATCGACAGACCTAATAAGCTACATGAAGATAAAAATGACATTTGTTTGGCAGAAAAATGCGTTTTATTGAGCATTTCGGTACAAAATGGGAAAAAACACAATTTGTGCATATGAGAAAAGCAAATTGAAAAAAAAAATGTCAAAATTCTCTTGCAAAATTTTTAGCAAAGCAGATGAAAAGTCGGTGGATTATATGTATTTAATATTTTTATTCGAAAACCAATTAACAACGAAAGCTTTTTCTCTGGCATGATAAAACAAACTCAGTTTTATATGCTTAGTAATAAAAAAAAAAGTAGAAAGAAAGAAAAAAAGCTTATTTAAAATGGTAAAATAGTTTTTCTCTTGCACTTAATCAATATAGCTAACGATAATCAACATGAAGAAAGCAGAAATTAAGGCTACATAAATAAACGGGAAATAATTTCGATTCTCTACTTAAGAACCACCAGCAATAATGTAAGAGGAAAACGAATGATATGTTTAAGTGGTATTTGTGCCAAGATTTGTGCTTTTTCAGCGTTATCATGCTCAGCGCGAAGTTTACCCTGAATGTTCATGCATAAACTAAATAATAAATATTCTGATAAATTTTATAATATCTTTTCAGTCAGAGAACATTCCCCCTTATGACGTAGTGCCTTCAATGCGACCCGTAGTCCTAGTGGGACCTTCTCTTAAAGGCTATGAGGTCACAGATATGATGCAAAAAGCTCTCTTCGATTATCTCAAACATCGCTTTGAGGGACGGTAAGTAGATGAACATTTTCATAATTTTCAGATTTTATAATTTTCAATGAATTTTATTTAATTGCTGAGATTTAAAAAATAATAAAATGCAGACTATATAATATAGCAGGGTGCGTAGCGTTTTTAAAAAAAGTGCTTAACGATGCTTATTTTCGATTTTGGTTTTTTAAAAGCTCTTAAAGGTGCTTTTTTATTGGATATTTTTAAAAAAGTGCTTAATGTTGTTCCCTTTTCCAAAACGAGATTTTTTTCTTTACCATGGATTTTACCGTGGCCCACAATTTTTGCCACGAATTACGCAAAAAGCGTGGTTTTCACATTGTTCTATTCAACGTTTTCACAATTTATTCAATCTCAATCCATTTCGGTATACCATCGTTCCGTAGCGTAGGAAAGCGCCAATCATTTTAATGTTTGATGAAATACTTGCGGGTCCTCATGTGTGTGTACTGAGCTATATCCGGTGGGAAGGATTCTTGCATTCTCGTGAGAAACTCTGCTGCAATTTGCCAGAGATTCTCAATTTCAGGCATCCTTTTCCGCCTTCTGAAATCGAACTGAAAAATCTCTCGAATTTTCGCTAATCGCGGGCAGGGCCCGACTTAGCCCAATTGGGGCCTGGGGCAAAAACTTCCTTGGGGGCCCCTCTTCACTACTTCAGTAATGAAGAACCTAACTTTATGGAGGTATTTTTCACCTCATTGTAGATGACTAGAAAATTGACTAGAGCCTAAAATAGCTATAAAATCCCTCCCCATCTAATGGGTAGACCAAATATCGTTCTGTCCATTTTATTGATTTTCTGACAATTTTATGCCCATCATGCCGAATGCAGTTTTCTGATGTGTTAATTTTGTCTTCTAGCTGCGAAAAACTCATATAATTGCTGACATTAAGCTACTAAACTAAACTTACGCAATTACGATCGCTCAATTAAGCCAAATTTGTCCATCGTTATTGAGAAAATTTAGCTGAATTGCGCCCTAGAAAGTGATGGATTTACGAAATATAGATATTGTTCATACGATAGATTAATGAAGAAACTCACGTAAAACTGATGGATTTTACACTGTACTGATATTTTGTTTAAAAAAAAATTCATTATAGAAAGAAACGTAAAATAAACTTTCTATTCCATTTGGGGGCCCGGGGCAAATGCCCCTGCCTTAGTCAGGCTCTGATCGCATATGCCAACTAAATGTTACAGTGCCAATTTTTTTTCTTCCTAAGAGTAAAAGAAAATTGTGAAGTTCATCGTTGGTGAAGCACCAACGCCTTCGTCACTGGCAAGCTTATGACCTTCTCACGCTCTTTAATTTCTAGATTAATGCCATAATTCTTAAATTTAACTTGGAACTCATTCTCTAATTACGTATTTTCATATGGGTCTCAAGAGTAGTAAGAATCGCAAAGTTTGATCTCAAAATTTCCATCTCCCTTTTATTCATTTAATTTAAAGAAGATAAAATTAATTGAGATTTTAATTTGCAAGATTATTTGCTTAAGGGACTGACCACCAATTGCATAAAATTTTTATGAGCTTTTATTGTACTTTTACTTTTTTTACTTATTTATCCTTTTTTTCTTTTGATCATTTCTTGTAGTCCGTGGATCGAGATTCAGACAGAAAGTAAAGGTTTATTAACAAAAAGAAAACAAACACATACAAAGTTTTAAAAAAACGCCATCTGGCGGTATAAAAAGAAAGACTTCGTAGCTATCCTTCTCAAGGAATGACAACGATCTCCCCCTGCGAGAAAGATTTTACTTTTTAACACAAATAACAATATACATAAAAAATATTAACTCTCTTAACATAAATTTCAAATAAAACTTATTTTTTCCAAAGAAAAAATTAACATAATTAAAAGTTACAGCTTTAATTAAAGAATCAGAAATATTATCATTAGTATTCTTATAAACAGTTTTTAATATTTTATCTTCAATCTTATCTCTCACAAAATGAAATTTAAGATTTACATGCCCGGTTTTGTTAGAAGATTTACCATTGTTCAACCAGTCAATAGCTGTTTGGTTATCAGAAAATATAGGAACAGGAGCTTTAATAAATTTGTTACAGTTCATTTCATTTAACATGTTTATTATCCAAGTAAGTTCTCGAGCGGTGTCAACTGCAGCAAATAACTCAGCTTCACATGTTGATAGTACCACACATCTTTTTTTTCCTACTTTTCCATGTTATAAGAGACCTATCATAATTACACAACCTGAAAAATATTTTCCTCCTTCTGCGTTGCCCCAACCTGCATCCGCACACCAATTTAAAAAAACGAATTCTTTACTAAAAAACAAGATCCTATCTTTTGAACCGTTCAAATATTTCAAAACATTTTTATCCAAAACATAATGCCTTTTTTCGATACGTTTATTAAATTGTGATAAATAACTAGTTACAAAAGCAATATCTGGTCGGGTTCTATTTGCTAAATATAAAAGTTCACCGACGATTTCCTGATAATTAGTTTGATCTACTAAATCATCAGTAGGATTAAAACATCTATCTTCACCTTCAATTATGGGAGTATTTGTTTTCTTGCAATTTTCCAAACCATACTTTTTCATTAAAAAAAATGTGTTTTTGAAATTTCAGTGCCTAAAAATTTTGAATCATTAGTTGTTTCTTTTAATTCAAATGTTTGATTAAGTTTTGAAATGATGTCTTTATATAATTTCGAATTATTAAAAAATATTGCCAAATCATCTACGTATACACAAATTGCGAAAAAATCATTATCAACAATTTTAGTCAATACACAATTGTCAAATGCAAGTTGAGTGAGACCAATCTTTTTAAGTTCATTTTTTAAATTTATATGCCCATTTCTACCAGATTGAGGTAGACCATAAATACTTTTTTGTTTAATTTGCACACTTTACTTTTACCATATTTATCTCCAAAACCTGGGGGTATTTCCATGTATATAATTCCATCAATATCACCATATAAATATGCTGTTTTAATATCAAAAAATTTAACAAATAAATTCAATTTTGCTGATAAAGCAATTAATAACCTGAATGATTCAATATTTACCACAGGTGAATATGATTCAGAATAATCAACATTTTTTATTTGATTAAACCCAGCTGCAACCAGTCGCCCTTTGTAAATTTTGTTATTATCGCCATTTTTAATTGTATACACCCATTTACTTTTTATTATTTTTTCCTTCTTAGGCCTCTCAATTAATTCGAAAACCTTATGTTTCTCCATCGAAAGAAGTTCATTTTCCATTGCGGTTTTCCATTCCGAATATTTATTACTATTTATCGCCTGGCCATAATTTTGAGGATGATCCTTTCGAGGCAAAATTCGCATTCGCGGATATTTTATTTCTTATTGTTTCAGAACGTCTTAATGCCGGAGTATTTTGTTTATTTTCGTTTTGTGAATCGGTACTTTCTTGAGACGATTTATGAGAAAAAGAATGTTTACTCCTTGATTCGAGTGGAGGGGAGTTATAGGTTTCAGTTTCGATTTGCGGTTGAGATATATTAAACTGGGTCAAATCCTCAATGTTCCATATATTACATTCAATTTTGTTTGTTAAAAATTTACTTTCTCTTAATGATTCGTTAAATTTAACAGATCGCTCTTTAATTACAATATTTTTATCGACATCATATATTCTGTAAGCGCGCCTTTCTCTAGAATAACCGACGAAAATCCCACGTTTTCCCGGAACATCAAATTTAATTCGGAATTTTTTAGGTGTATGAAAATAAACGACGCATCCAAATACCTTTAAATAGTTAAGTTTAGGTTGTTTTCCTGACCATATTTCAAACGGAAGATTTTGTTTATTTTTACGCGATGTAAGATTAAAAATGTGAGTGCTAAAATTTATCGCTTCAGCCCAAAATTTTAATGGTAGTTCACTTTCATATAATAATGTCCTAGCCCTTTCTACTAATACTCTTATAGCTTGCTCAGCACGTCCATTCGACGAAGGATTCGAAGAGATCGTGTAATAATATACTTCCGACATTTCATTGTATTTACATATCAAAATTATTTAATTTCTTATAAGCATTTCATTAAAGAAATACTGAACCGAGTAGCAAATTTTAATAAAAAAACCTGTTTGAAGCCATTCACTAATTTACATTTGTGATATGAATTCATTAAAGTTTTCTCAGTTAGCTTAATTCTTTGCATATCTTTATAAATTCGGTATGATCAATAGTAGTAATCTTGTTAATGTTTTTTTGAATATGCTTTTATGAATAACTTTTGTTTAAATCTAAGAAATACACGTGATAACTTTTTTAAATAATAGTTAAATTAATTGCTTGAAAATTATTTTGCATTTTGTTCACATCTATATAACGAACTTTCAACTGTATTGAAGTAAAAATAATTATTAGTTCGCATAGCCTAATTATGATATTTCTTTTTAAATTGCTTAAAAAAATTTTTTGAGTGCTTAAAAAGTGCCTATATTTTGTTGAAAAATTTGGCTACGCACTATGTGCCAGCGGTAGCGGTAGCATGTTCTGGTGGAACTCTAAACATATTAATAACATTTATTAGCAACTGTGAGCATATTGATCAAATAAAGACTACCATAATTATTTTGATTATATTTAATGTGATTAATCAAATTTTTTTCAATAATCATTTAATCAATAAAACTATCAAAATAATAGGTTTTAGGTCAAACATTTGAATTCGCAGGCCTGAAGTGGTATCTAGTCTAGTTCAGAATTCTTTTAGTGTAAAGATTACCTGAAAATAAACTAAATAAGCTGAATTATAATTTTTCAAAAAGAACTCTTATAAACGTTGAAAATAATTAGAATAAAAAATATGTTTCTATGATAGAGTATGTTCATTTTATTTTGAATTAAAAAGTTGGAAAAAAAATAATTATGTATTTTTAAAAATTTTTTTTTTTATAAATTTTGCCATTTTCTTTTCTACTAGTATTTTACTAAAATAATTTCATTAAAGTTAACTAAACTATCAAAGTAATTATGAATTTTGTTTTGATATAATTATAATTACAAGTTTAAAAAATTATTAATAATTTAAAAAACTCAAACTCTCGGAACCCCAGAGCTCCTCGGATCACCACTTGGATACCACCACTATAGGCCCATGATAAAAATAGATCTTTGCAGTCTTCAAATATATTTTTCTAGAGATTAAGTTTTTATTACAATATAATGATAAAAGAAGTGTTTTAGTTGTATTCAGCATATCTAACTATATAAAATAGACCAAGTGTAATTCTTACCTATAATTAAAGCGTAATTTTGTGACGTAACAAAATTAACCATTAACAATCGTGCAGTCGAAACGTAAATATTTCTCCCAGTCATGTTTAACATCACAAGACACCAATTAACACCACAAGACATCACAAGACTCTTCACACTTAACTCTCTCTTAATTTCTGTTAAATTACGAAAAATACATATCCACAAATATTTAGTTCTATAAAATTTCATTTTTTACTTAAAAGAAAAGTACACCATGTGAAATATACTTTAATTGAGCTTACTTTTTTATATGTAAAGATACTTTGATTATTGGTAAAAAAAATTGTCTAGGGTTGTAAACATTTTAGTTTTGAGTTTTTATATTAACGTTTATATTAAAAATTTGAGTTTTTATATAGACGATTATTTTCATTCCATCGAACTTATTGATTCCAAGATTTTATTTGGCGATAAAAAATTGGAAAAAAAAAATTCGCTAAGCAAATTTTAAAAAAAAAACTTACTTGATATAATTTCCTAAAAAAGAAAATATTTAAAAACACGTTATCAGGGAAAATAATTATTTATTTCAATAAAGCAATCAGCGTTTTTCCATAAGCAATATTTGTTTTAATCATAAGTTTAAAAAATATTGCAAAACTGCATCTGCGATTGTTACCTGAAAATTTCAAGATCTAAAACTTAATATCTTTTCAAGATCTAAAACTTAATATCTTTTCAAGATCTAAAACTTAATATCTTTTCAAGATCTAAAACTTAATATCTTTTCAAGATCTAAAACTTAATATCTTTTCAAGATCTAAATTTAAATATACCTTTAAAACCTGGATATTTTGGGTATTTAATGAAATACATACGTTAATAAGGAAAATGTAGAATTAAGACACTATTTTAGATTTAAAAAAACTGCTTTATAAGAATATTAGTTTGTCAATTGTAGAGCTGATTTAGCTTTCATATTAATCACATCGCTTACCGAAATTACCTGAATGAAAATTATACACTAATTAATACAAACATTTACTGCCAGCAATGCTTTTTGTAATTTTGACAAATAGAAATTGGCGTTATATTTGCAGAGGTGCCAATTATTACAATTTATCCGTAACTGTTACGAATTCATAATCAATATCACGGTCTTATGGTTGAATAATAGAATTTAAGGTTGATGACAATATTTGTTATAATCTGTTTAAAATGAGTTTGTAAGGGAATTATCCACAAAATTTCATAAAAATTCGTTGTTTGCAACTTATCTATGATAATGTTTTCCTTTTTAAACAACTCTAAAAAATTATAAATAAAAAAAATTAAAAACATTTGGTAGAAACATGAAAAAAAAAAAAATTCCACCATTTTAGCAAGCTATTCCAAAACTAGATCTTCTCTCCTGATAGAAACGCAAATAAACTCAAATCTCAAATGCTGTGAGCAAAAAATTTCACATTTATCAAATGCAGAATGATAAAAAGGCATTAATTGCTAGTTTTATTTTGACACACTGATTCAACGTAATCAATTTAATTTTATAATGAACTATAAAATTTCCTTATATAGTGTTTATTACGGGACCTTTATTTAAGTGTTATTTTTTTATTCAATAGTTAAATAACGGATAATTTTACTAAATTTAGTATATATACAACTTAAAATTGCGCTATTTTGAATTTCGTAAACGCTAACCTTGCATATGTTTCGGGAAATCTGTGTATTTGGGGTTATTATGGTGAATTGAAACACTCTGTAACTTAATTAATATCAACAAATTCACGGATTATTTTTCCTCCTGTCAGTTTGTACTAGATCGGTAGATTGGCTTGTGTGGATTTTTTTCTTGTTTCAGTGTTCAATACAGTAATTTTTATCCTTTAGAATCATCATTACGAGAGTTACGGCTGACATATCATTGGCTAAGAGATCGCTTTTGAACAATCCAAGTAAAAGAGCAATCATGGAAAGAGCAAACAGTCGATCATCATGTTTAGGTAAGTTTTTTTTTTTTTTTTTACCTCTCTCTCACAAAGAGTTAATGTTTATTTATTCATCTATGTTTAAAATGACTAAAACTTCCAAGACTACTGCTCTATAAATTCAGCGTTCTGTACTCATAATTTTTTTCAAGTATAAATCTAATAAAACTATCTAACCTATTTCGTTCAAAACTAAATTTAGTCCTTTAAAATTACGTATTTTTTTAAAATTTAAAATTACATTTTAATCTCTTAAAATTGATTATTTTTGCTTCTTAATAAATTAAATAATAAATAATCACTAAGATTGTTTTTCAGTAAATAAGTCTTTTAAGTGGCTACAGAGAAAATTGGTCCGCTTAATGAACTCTAAGAAGCTAAAAATAATTGGAGCTAAAAATAATCGCAGGTTTTAATTCCTAATAACACTCATTTACAGAACACCTTTGACAATCGTGTGTATTAAATTCGAGCAAAATTGAGGAGTTAAACATTATCGCAGGTTTAAATTTCTGCAAATGCTCATTTAAAGAACGTGATTACGGAACACTTTTACCTTGACTGTAGTGTGTCTTGTGCTCGAGCAAAATTATGGAGCAAAAAATTATCGCAGGTTTATATTCCAACAAATGCTCATTTACAGAAAGTAACAACAGAACATTCTTTACCTTGACAGTAGTGTGTATCGTGGATATAAATTCTAACAAATACTCATTTACAGAAAGTAATAACAGAACATTCTTTATCTTGACAGTAGTGTGTATCGTGGATATAAATTCCTACAAATTATCGTGGATATAAATTCCTACAAATACACATTTACTGAACACCATTATAGGATACTCTTTGCCAGTTGTGCGTAGCCTTCAGTGTTACCTGAAACCATCACGGCCAATCAAAATTTAGACATGACAAGAATTTTATTTCATAACAATAATCATTGTTTTCGTTTTTTGTCTTCTTTTTTCTTGATTAAAATAAATCTTGTGTTTTCAGCTGAAGTGACAGCGGAAATCGAGAGGATATTTGAGCTTGCGCGAACTCTTCAATTAGTTGTTCTAGACTGCGATACCATTAATCACCCTTCTCAACTACTGAAGACATCCCTCGCACCCATAGTTGTTTACGTCAAAATATCTTCCCCAAAGGTAATTTCTTTCTTATTCACTTATATTTCACAGCATTATTAATTTTTCTCTTCAAGATACCTATTTGTCCAATGGTAATACTGTTTATAAGTAGAGTAAGCGTTGAGATTTGGTAAGACTATGGTATTGGAGTAAGGAAATCACTGAACTTGAGATGCTTATTCTTTTTATAAAGAGTGTTACAAGTTATTAAGGTTACCCTACTTACTACTGTTATCTACTTATTTATTGCACTTTTATGAAATTCATTGATCTTATCTATTTATTTATGGAAAAAAATTAGTGAAAGCATCTTCTCCAAAAGTAAAGTGACTAATTGTCTGAAAGTTAACATTTCACATCGTTATCTATAAAATTCTGTACATCTACAAAATGAGGTTTTTGTAAGCTAATTTGATATTGGAATTGTTCATAAATAAATGACATTAAGTATGCTATTGCAAAACGCAGATTTAGATATCAAGTAATAACTCAGTTGTAAATCTAATAACGATGTATTTTCTTATCTAGGTGTTACAAAGGCTAATAAAATCAAGAGGAAAGTCCCAAAGCAGGAATCTTAATGTACAAATGGTTGCTGCAGACAAACTGTCTCAATGTGTTCCAGTACGTATTTTTCAAAAACATATTTCTGTATGTTCATACTGTATATTAGTTGCTGTATATTTACATACATGTTTATTGCATAATGTACATAATATTTACATATTGTATATTAGTTACTGGATACTTCTTTGTCAGCACTACAGCCTAGTGCTGGCCAAGGCTTTCTCAATTAGCTGCCTCCAGGCAAGGCGACTTTGAGCTACATTTTTCCACCTGTTTATTACTGGATACTTACATACTGCTTATATTATTCAATTAATTTAAGATTAACACATTACATATTTAAAAATTTATCCAACATAACTTAATACTTGTGTAACGTTACTTGTATAACTTTTGCTTAAAGCACTTACATATCACTTTCCCAAATAATCTTTAATTCTTACAAACAAATTTGTGATTTACATTTTCTATACTGGGCGCAAACCACCTTCGCTGCTGTCGAACAATAAATGACACCTCCTTGTTCGACCATTACTGCCACGCTAGGGACATTCTTGGCTAGAGACCTTCACGCTAGAGACATTCTGGCTAGGGACATACAAAGGACATTCTCTTTTCTGTCCTCACTCCTTTTTTTTTTCCTTCAACGTTTTCTATTTTTGGTTGTTCTCTTTTTGTGGATATATATATATATATATATATATATATTATATATATATATATATATTATATATATATATATATATATATATATTATATATATATATATTATATATATATATATATAATATATATATATATATATAATATATATATATATATATAATATATATATATATATATAATATATATATATATATATAATATATATATATATATATAATATATATATATATATATATATATATATATATATATATATATATATATATATATATATATCATTTTCAATAGGCGAGGTTACACTGAGTCACAAAAAGAGAACAACCAAAAATAGAAAACGTTGAAGGAAAAAAAAAAGGAGTGAGGACAGAAAAGAGAATGTCCTTTGTATGTCCCTAGCCAGAATGTCTCTAGCGTGAAGGTCTCTAGCCAAGAATGTCCCTAGCGTGGCAGTAATGGTCGAACAAGGAGGTGTCATTTATTGTTCGACAGCAGCGAAGGTGGTTTGCGCCCAGTATAGAAAATGTAAATCACAAATTTGTTTGTAAGAATTAAAGATTATTTGGGAAAGTGATATGTAAGTGCTTTAAGCAAAAGTTATACAAGTAACGTTACACAAGTATTAAGTTATGTTGGATATAAATTTTTAAATATGTAATGTGTTAATCTTAAATTAATTGAATAATATAAGCAGTATGTAAGTATCCAGTAATAAACAGGTGGAAAAATGTAGCTCAAAGTCGCCTTGCCTGGAGGCAGCTAATTGAGAAAGCCTTGGCCAGCACTAGTCTGTAGTGCTGACAAAGAAGTATCCAGTAACTCCAGTATATATATCTTTTGAAAAACGTAACAGGACAGCTGCCCAAATAAAATGGGAGTGATATTGTAGACATCTTCACAAGCATCTGAAAATTTCCTCTGATAAATTCGTACCGATACAATTCTGCAATCAGCATTCTAGAAAGTTAATGTGTAAATGTGGCAATGTAGCATTATACATTTGCCTATGATACTTTTGTAAAAGTTTTGGAATTTTGAAAAAATAACTTTGTTTCTGTTTAATTTTATGTTTAAAAAGCTTCCAAATAAGTTTTTCTTAGTTTTAACAAGAATGAAAGAGAATTGAAAAAAGTATTAAAGTCAGACAAATGTAAAATATCAAACTAACTATCCAAAATTTACAAAACGCATTATTCAAAGCTTTAAATTTTTTCTCATCTTAAAAAAAAAAAAAAAAAAAAAAACAGTGTGCTTATTTTAAACTTTTCTTAAAGAAAAAGTATTGTGTTGTCAGATGATATGTGCCTACACAGTTTTCAACTGTTTCTTATGAACAAAAAGAATTAAGGTACGAAATAAAATTATTTAAGATAGAGTGGAATGCGAAGGGCTCTTAATGGATTTAGAAGTTGCATTAGTATGTTATTTTAAAAATTGATTTTAATTTAGTTCTGTCCTGGTGTGTTTTAGTACATATTTGTCAAAGTATAATGTACATTCAAGAAACGTTTGTTAAAGTATAATGTATATTCAAGAAAAGGTTTCTTGAATATAATATATATTCATACTTTATATTCAAGAAACCTTTGATAACGTTTTATAAAACAAATTAAATTAATATACTGTATTAAATTTTCGTAAAGTTTCATAAAACAAATTAAATTATACTTTGTTATTGTTTAGTAAAAAAAGTATGAAACAATTTGTCCTTAAAAAAAGAAATATTCTTATTCGAGTTAGGCTTTAGGAGCTTCTTAAATATATATTTAAAACAGCGTTATTTTAAATGAATAATAAATGTAGCTTAAAGCACAATTTCACAAATAGGCACAATTTTCAAATAAAGATTCCTTTATACTTATAAAATTTTTTATTTAGTTGTAGTATTCTTTTGATGTCATAAATTTCAATAAATACTAGTTTTTTAAAATCAATGAAAATTTCTTAATTCATAAATTTTTAATTAAGAGTCTTTTCTTCTAATTTTTTTCTTTAAGACCTATAAGTACTTAAAGGTTTAGTCAACGGGAACTTTACAAAATAATAAGTATATTGTACTATTTTACGCAAAATATGCACATTTTAAAAGATTTCGTGGGTCAGGTACTGACTGATATATATATATATATATATATAATATTTTAGAAACACGTAGTAGTTGACAGGCCTGCCAACTACTACGCTTTTTATAAAATATTTTATAGAGTGGTAGACATTTAAAGACCAAAGCTTTCTAAATGTTTGATAATTTTGCCCACATTTTAAAAGCCTCACCGTAAAAGAGCTGGAACAAAAATGGCGTTGCACATGAACTTATAAATCATTTATGTGTAGTGGTTTGGAAAATATGTTTAAATGATTAAAAAAAATAATACATTAAAACATAAACATAGCTACCATTAGAATAACTTTTTGCAAAACTCGTAGAATGTTGGCAACCCTGTATAAATTCCACTAAACTCACTCAGTTGCTTTGTTTATAAATATTTTTGTTAAAATCATCAATTAACAAAGTGTTTTCAAAATTGCCCAGTGAATTCAACTAAAAGAAAAGACTAAAATAAAAAACAAAAAAAAATTTTTTTTTGAATGTTTGTGTAGTTAATTACAATAAACTTATTGTATTCCTTTGTGAACTGGAGTCAGTTAACTATGGTTTTGTCTTAAAATTTTCATCTAAATATTCTCCACAAAAAAAAAATTCATTAAATGTTAAAATAAGATAGAATTCAAGTTAAATTTTTTATTCTTTGAGCACAGTGTCAGAAAATGCAATGGTTTATTTAACAAACTTAAGCAAAAATTGAACTTAAATAAATTTTTTATAGATAATTACTGTATTTCTTCCCTTATCTGTCTAAAACAGTTAGGAAAATTAGAAAGACATTAAAAGATATTAAATATTCTACAGAAAAGTGAACATATGCTTCCCGCTGCTCCGTTAAATTTTAAACGCTTTTTTCTGGAAACTTTACTTAAAAAATAATTTTTGTTTTAAATTATTTCTATATATCTTCAGTTTCTGTGTAATAATCAACCCTTTTTAAATGGCTTTTTTTAGGAAATGTTTGATGTGATATTAGATGAGAATCAATTAGAAGAAGCCTGTGAACATCTGGCTGAATTTCTGGAAGCATACTGGAAAGCAACGCACCCCCCTGTAAAAACACCACCCCCAATTGTTTCAAGACCCATTCCATCCCCTTCCCCTAGATTAGAAGAACCCAGAGGTGGAGCTGGACTTCTGAGACACAATACAACCCCTCCAGGATTGAATTACAGATCAGAAAACGAAAGGAGACAAAGGCATCTAGATGAGGTAAGATACCAGGAATTTAAATTTTTGAGTCATGAGAGAAAAAAAAAGGAGCATTTTAACATTTATGTCAATTTACCGACCTAATCCATTCCTGCCATTGAGCCTGAGTTTAATGTATGTAAATATTTATTAGAATGCAATTGTACATTTTGCTTAAAAATTAATTAATATTCAAGGATTAGTTCGAAGTTTATTTAAAAGAATAATTGAATATTTCCTGTTTTTTCTTTGTAAATCACCCATAATAGTAATATCTTACCCATTCCATTCAAGTCTTTGTCCAGGAATATATAAACATTGATCTGAATGTAATTAGATAGGCGCTTAAAAACTAATTAATGTACAAGGATTAATTTGAAATTTATAGAAAGAAAAATTGAATATTTTATGGTTTTGTATTGTAGAACACACATAAGATTATCTATAATATTTTAATAGGATTATCTTTCCTATTTCCTTCAAGTCATTGAGCAGGAATTTAATCTACGTAAATATTTATTAGAAGGTAATGAGGTATTTTGTTTAAAATTTAATTGATATTCAAGTATTAGTTTGAAGTTTTTGGAAAAAAAAAATTTGAATATATGTATATATTTACAATTGTAAATCATCCATAAAAGGTTATCTATAATAATGAAAGGAAGAATTTCTGCAGGTGTCTGTAACCTTCTTATATCTTCAGAATAATTCGTGTTAGAATTTTGAAATTTTGTCAACGGGTGTAAGGTGGAAATTTATTCCTTAATCCTCAAAATAGCTCGAAAATTTCCAAAAAATAAATCCCAAAAAATCAAAGTTTAAAGTATTTTTCATCTTGACTTTGATAATGTTACTCTGACTCATATACAACAACATTGTAATTAATTTAAGGAAAAGTGTTAAAAAAAACGAACCGTTAGACAATGAACCTTCATTGAAAAATATGTATATATTTTTTTTAAATTCTGTGTATAATTTATGTGTGCCATAGTTAGAAAAAAAAATTAATCATTTTATTTTAAAATCTAGTCATTTATTTGTGCAAATCTTGTATATTGTACAGTTAAGAAAATAACAAAAAAGGGCGTCGAAAATTCTTACTAGCTTAAAAGATTTGATTTTTGATGTCCAAACCAATAGAGAAAACATGCTTGTTCAGAAGCCTGGCAAAGCTGTTTTGCAGTTTATATTCTAATATGCCTCTCTTTTATTTTCAGCCTTTGTCTCCGAGTATGGAAGTAGATCCACAAAGTGATTATAGAATGATGAGAGACGCAACTCTTAGAAGAGAGCTACCTCCCATAAGTGGAGACAGGGGTTACGGACCACCAGGAGGGGGCCCATCTGAGCGGGACATGCACCCCCTTCCAGACCGCTACCCGCAAACGCACCACTCGCAGTCGCACCGACCACCACCCTCCTCCATGATGATGGACTTCAGTGACCAAGAGTACAGTGATCGTGCCGCATGGGAGCGTGGAATTGTGAGGGATCGCGATCGAGAGCGTGAGCGCGACCGTGAGCGTGAACGGGAAAGGTCGCAGCACGATTACTACATGGAAGACGTGGATCCTCAGATGAAGATGAGAATGGAAGGGTCTCCCATGGATTACGGAGGGAGGTACGGAGCTTCAGAGATGAGGGAGATGCGGGAGATAACGGACCCGCGGGACATGCGACATCAACCGCATCATCCTCACGACAGAGATTATCCCTCCCCATACAGAGGGCAAACTATGGTGCATAGAGATATTTTGTAAGTTGCCTTCTCACCTTCATCTGACATCTAATCAACAAATTCTTGCGTATCGATTTCGACTTCCTTTTTTTAGGAAGTGAAAGGATACCCTGGAGCAGCTGGAGCAACTTTCGTTATAAAGATCCTATCGCTCTTAACATTTCTGTTGAAAATTGCCTCTTGGGTATCAGTAAGCCAACCTTATATTTTTTTCTTGCTCTTCTTCCATCACGTGACCAGCCCATCCTGTGTTGTGTTTCAAGTTTCTATAATCTTTATATTTTGTTCGTAAACTGTACGAAGAGAATTGAAAAGAAAGAAAAAAAAAACGAAAACATTTTCTCTTCTCTTCTATTGCTGCCTTCACAAAGTCCATCCCAGCACATCGTTGGTTTGTTGTAACGTTTGTAATCATTTTAAAGAAAAAAACTGACCTCAGGAATGTGATTGTGACCTCATCACATTCAAGAACTAACTAAACCGTCAACGTGGAATGCTCAATCGTAGAGACCGCCGTTGGCCCATTATTAACTCTATAAATATATATATATATATATAATTGTTGACGCGTGAGTCAAGAATATTAATATTTGCGTTTTAACCATTGAAAAATAAAACTTGTGAAATCTATGCATAAAAAGATTTCAAATGATATGGAAGAGCTTTTCGCTGCAGATTTTTGACATCTATGACTGTTCATTTTTTAATTTTTCAAAGAATTCCTAAATAATCACTGGCATGTTCATTTTTTAAGTTTGCATTGAAGTTTAAACATTTTCGAGTCAGAAGTTCAATCCAATATTCTGCAATAGCATACATTTTCCAGTGGAGTTGCAAAATAGTTCCTCCACAATAATCGGAATTTCTTACATTTCTACTTCCCAAGCAGACAAAAGAAAAATCAACTTAAAAACCTAGTCATGTTTAGCAACTTTTTTCCACTCTATTACATGTATGGTGTTACCAAGTTCATATGACCCTTTTTTATGAAAGTAACAAAAACTACTGCGTTAGCTGCGTATCATCTGTGATGTGCTAAAACAGTTGTTTATCAGCACCATCGTGCTGAAAGCCTAAAGAACATTCTAGATGGAAAAGGTACAAAATAGAACTTTAAAAAGTAGACGACAGGAGAATCCCAACCGTAGGACATTCTTTCAAAGATGATGCAAATAATAATTGATTGCTAGTCAAAGCTGTGTATTATTTGTGATGAATTTTGAATACAAAACTGTTCTACTGACAATAATAGATTTTTATGTTTAAAACAATTTTTTTTTTCAATGTCATAGTAGTAATTATGCTTTTTTCTAGAAAAAAAACTACGGGAGAGATTTTTCTGCATATTTATTATTCTCTTCTGACAATACCCTCTATTATAACATTAAACCTGTGCATTATTTATAGTTTTTCATTCTTAATGTGTTCAGTACGATGAAAAATTATACCTTTAAACAATTCCATGCCTTTATAAAGCAATATTTTTTAAAATACACTTTTCCCTCAGGGAAAAATATTATTTGGTATCACTCTCTGAAACCAAAACAGCTTTCTCTTTTAAAATTAAAGCTCCTTTTCAACCTTATAGATACAACATGACAGAGCAAAACGGAAACTTTTGAAATAATTTAATTTGAACAAATAAAAAATAGGAAAAAAAATTACTTTATTGAAGAAAGTTTTTGCATTTATGTTTTCGTAACGTTGCAAACTGTCTAAATTCGTAAAAACGTACCCCAGACTGGAGTTCATAATATTAGCATTTTATTAAAACTCATAAATGCTTGATGTAGAAGATTTTTATTTGCGAAAGTGCATGTATAATTTAGACAGACGAATAATTTAGCAAACATTTATTTTAGTTTATTCATTTATTATAAAAAAACACAGATTTTAATCCAAACTTTGTAAATATTTATGTCATTTTTAATTTGACTAACTGGGGTTTTACTGGGTTATACAAAGAAATGAAAAATCATGGATCAGCATAATTTGCACAAATAATGTGCGATTTATATTGAATGAAGTCAGCACATACAAAATGCCTTCTTTGTTTCCATAACACCATATGTTTATTTACTTCTTTAAGAAAGTATCAGAAAGGTGAGCTACATTAAGCTTTTCTGAGCTTCCACAACAGACTATTAGAATATAAATGCTGGCTCAGAGCTACTTATTTTCGATGTCATCTTTAAGAATTTACAGTTTTTGATAGCAAGTTATGCATAAATGGCTTACAGTATACGTATACTTTGATCAATTAAAAAAAGTTTTTATTACTTTTATTTATTCAAATTATTCTTTTCAAATTTTCCTTTTCTCCTACGGCAGCCTGTCTAAAGTATATTGAATTAATAAGAAAATAATAAACTATGAAATGAAATAATTTGGATAACATTATTTTAATGGTGAAATATATATGCACTTACAAAGCATATGAAGATTTTTAAAAATGATGGAATTATTTAAGAAATCATTCAGTTATAAGATACTATGCAACATCGGTTTGTAAAGAGAATTTGAGAGTTTATCTATGCAATTTACAAAAGATAATAGAAATATGCTACAGGGAAAAGACTCTTTGTTTTTAAAATTTGCTCAAATGAGAAATTGTGTGAAATAAACAATTTCTTAAAGCTTTAATCCGGATTGCACGTTTGAAACTAAACAAATTAAGTTCATTTGCATTTAGCATGTTTTATAAAGTAATTTGAAACCTAACGAAAATAAATTAGCATTATAGGAGGCAGAATGTTGTGATACTTAATAGTGAAAGAATCTCTTTTTTTTTTAATATTTAAAAACTCTCTGCTGTTGAAAATCACATTCCAGCACTGTCATAATTTTCTTTGGCTTGTTTCCTGTTTGTTTACCAAATTGGAAAATACGTACTAAAACTTAAAAATGTTTTAACATCTATGCAATTAAGATACTTAAAAAAAAGTTTTAATGTCTTTAATTTATCATTTTTAAAATATTTCAATGGATTAAGTGTATAAATCTGATTTATAAAAGGAAATAAGTTTTGATATGATTTTTTTAACAGTTCTTTCTGTCTATATATAGCTCAGTTATAGTTTTGAAATCTCAATAAGATTTCTTAAAATGCTTCTCTCAGTTTAATAAAGTAGAAAAACACATATTTCCATCAGCCTCAAAATTAACTTGGTTTGTTCCTAATAGCAAGTAATCTATTTATTTTTTGAAAAATAGTATAACATATCTACTTCATCCACCTGTCTTTACAATTTTTAATGTTTTCTGCACTTTGAAAAATGTAAGAGACAATTATTTATAATTGAGTTTGAATTTAAAAGATTCTATTTGCTAAAAATAAAAACAAATATTTAGTGTGCACAGTGAACCAAAAAGAAAACATCACCCTGGATAACTTATGTTCTAATCAACAGATTTTTCCCAGACATTGCACGAAAAAGGAGCATTCTAAATGCCATTTAATCTAGTAATTAGATTTTTACTGACTCAATCTTATTAATTATTTTATTCAATGACAGTAGAAGAATGTTTGAATTGTAAGATCTTCAAATTTTTTCACTGTCTTAACGTATGTAATGTTAAATGACCGAATGAACAAAATCGATTGAATTGTTCTCAAGAAATCAAATTTAAAATAAATGACTACTTGGAATTTCTTCTTTTGAAGGATTTTTTTATTTTTTATTCTGAAACTATTCGAATGTTTTCTTGCAAATTTTATATTTTGCTATTTAAAATTACATGTTTCAAAATGATGCAAAATTGTGTAGATCTTGCAATTAAAATTTTTTTCGACTATTGTTAAATAAATTAATAATTGGGACCCAATTTTCTAAATTGAAGCTACTTCACGTCCCGCAGTAAACTGATCGTTAAGAAACGGCTCGCAACAGATCACGGAAGTCAAGCATCACTGACTGCGATCAGTGTGCGGGTGGGTGACCACTTAGATCAATCCGCGTAAGGACCGAGGGTGTGCGGTAATGGTTCTCGTTAAACTGTTCTACCGTAAAGTGCTCGACTTCGCGTGCAGGTCGTCGAGCTACCGAAGCGAGGGTGCCATCCCCTCTGCAGAGGATCAAAATTGTAATGTCATGTTTTCGGATCATCCTCAGGGATGTTTCCCAGACCGTCGCCAATAGCCCATTGTGCAGTTCTAGTGCAACGTAAATCAACATCAGCAGCTACTTCACATAGATTGAGGGTCACGAACCTAAATCCGTCGAAAAAATTCAGAGGAAATATGCTTTTATGTCTGATTTCGTAAGTCAAAATATTGCCTGCTCTAATTAATTACCACATCGACGAGGTCTTCAAACCATTAAGATTGAGTCTAAGTACTTAAAAATCCGATTATTAGATCAAAAATGGTTCTATGTGGTCATTGGTTTTTTTAATTTGTTTTTCAGCACTAAGCGAAAATACTTTTAACTTTAATAAAATTAGTATAGCGAAAGAAAATTTGACGTAGAAAATACCGTTTAACAATCGTTCAATAGTTTTTATTATATTATTCAATAAGGGTCAAAAGAATCTTTAATTGAAAGGTATATAAAATTTTACGTCATTTTTAGCTAGGCATTTTGAATCGACATACAAAATTTGAACGCAATCGATCGTATAAAATCTGAGTTATAAAATTGAAAAGAATAATATTTTTAAACTTTATTTCTGGTATTAGGTAAACAGCATATTTAAAGTCAACCATGAAAATTGGTATTTAGAAGCTGATTATTCGATCATTTAGAACAAAAGTTATGCAGGCTTTTTTTTAATTGTGCAATAATTTTGTTCCAAATGTACTGTGAAAATGATCGGTGTTTAAAAAGTTCTATGAGATTTTATTTTTAGAGGGCCTTCTCCACGCGTTTCTTTCGTGAGACAAACAATTCTCGACGTCAGTTAAAGCGTAAATAAAGTGCAAAGCAGTGAGGTAAAGTACATCGTCATAGTTTAAAGTACATTAAAAGGGAAAATTTTGGCACGTGAACTCTTTTGAATTTTAACTCTTAAATCTGTATTAATAACTCTTAAAGTGTTCTTAAATCAGTTTTTATTTTTAAATATAAACCTTATGTAATAATAAATATTGAAAATTCAATATACGATTAATATAATATTGAAAAATCCATATGCAACCATTTTCAAAATATTCATCAAAAATAATTTAACTCATTCTAGTATTTTCAGGCTTTAAAGTGCTCTTTGAATTTATATATCAAATAGCCACATTTTTTAAATACACAGCTGGAAACTTGAAATTTTCCCCAAATTAGCCTAGCTGAACTTCCCTTATAATTCAGATGTAAAAATTAGCCTCTTTCTATCTTATATAAACTTTTACTGATTTTGGAATAAAATAAATTTTCTCTCACATTGACCAATTGTATTTGCTAGAGTAACGAAAAGTATTGTCTGATTATTAGAGATTTAGAAATCTGCACTTGAAAGTATTTATTGCCTTATGTGTTGCCATAATTTTATTATTCAAGTTCTTTTTCAGCTGCTCAAAAGAGTATTCATGGCCTTACGCAATGCTCTTTAAGTCACGATAGTTTTAGACTGGCTTTTTCTAAAATTAAGATTTTATTCAACTCAGTATTATAAAATTTGTATTATTTAATAAATAATCCTAAGAAACTGACGTGTAAGATTTTACCAGATTAAAAACTTCATTTCAAAAATATATAAATAGGAAATAACAGTCGACATAATTTAAGCGCTCAAAAACAGACGTCCGTTTTCAAGATTTGCGAGAGTGAATGAAACGGAAATTTTTTTTGTAATATAAAACATAAAGTTGTCAACGAAAAAATGGAATGAGAGAAACCAAAACTAGAAAAACCACAGTAACTAAGAGAGAAAAAAAAGAGGAAGATTCTTTTTTTTTTTTCTTCTTCTCTTGGCTACTGTAGTTTTTCTAGCTTTTGTTTATCACCTTTATTTTTCGATTTTTCATTGGTATCGTATTTCAAATCATTTTTGTTTCTTATCATTCATGCCTGGCAAGTCTTGAAAATTGGCACCTGTTTTTAAGGGCTTGCAGCATGTCAACTGTTATTTCCTATTTATATATTTTGAATTGATATATTTCCATTTGTTATTCATTTGGTAATTCGTAAATTTGTTATTTTTTTAAAGACAAGTGTTATGTAGAAGTTAAAAAACGTAATATGATTGATTTTGAGCACCTCACAATCGTTCTTTCTTGAGTAAAATTCAAATTTTGCACATTTTTACTGAATATTTTAGAAATATTGAATAACAGCATTTAAATATAGTTTAAATTGTTGTGTTTTAAAGTTAATAACGCAATTATATCTAGAAATTAAGAACTGGCAAAAGATAAAAGAAAATATTAGTTTTTAAAAATTTAACAATTATAATCACTTGAATTTTTCGTTCAAGTATTTATGCTCGTTTTTCATTGTGTTATATTTCAATAAAGGGGAAAATAATTTTATAGCCAAATGTTTCTTTATTAAAATTTATATATTTTTCAAAAGTTACGTTCATGTTCGATCCTGTAATGGAAAGTAAATAAGGAAGAGGCCACAGCAAAAGGGATTATGATTTGATGCATTTTTATTGTCTGAAACAAATTAATCTTAAAAATCATTATACCTTTTGAGCAGTTATGAAATTTTTGTTGTGATATAGAAATAAGTCAAAATGTATTTTTCTTACACTTCCATTAAAATGTAAAAAATTTAGGTGTATAATTATGCAAAAGACTATGCAATTCTAAAAATGCTTATTAAGTTTTGTATTTGCAAAAGTTCAAAGGGATAGTTCAAAATCGGAATATTTTTCCAAGCCCTTGCACAGGCTTTCATACTTGTACTATTTTTAAAAAAAAACAAACATATTCCGTGATATTGATGCTGCAATAGATGTAATACCAATTAATGTTATTGCACTCGTTTTAAACGTTTGTTCCTGTTTTACGATTATTTTTGTGGCTTGACTGCATAATATATATTATATATTAAATTTCTGAAATTTTATTGCATCGTATTCATTTATTTGTATAATCTTGACTATACAAGTAACACTTGTAGGTTACTTTATTACAAGTAAGAAAACGCTCGCGTGTAACAAATTTTTATTACAGTCGAATACAAATATATCGCAAATGTACGATGTGTTTAAAGATAATTATTCATAGTTATTCAAAAAACAAATAATCGAAATAATTTGTTAAATTAAAGCATTTTATGAGGTTTTGTATTCATCCTTATGTATGCTAATATAAATTTAAAAAACAATAATTTAAGTAATTTAAATTTTATTTACTCAATTTATTTTAATTTTTATACTATTCTATTTTTATGTACTATTTTTATATTTAATTTTATTTTTATTTATTTGAAACCTTTATGTTCGGCTTTTGCTTGCCCCCATTATTTTAAAACACTCTAACTTTATTAATCAATTGGTATAACCAAATATTTTTAATTTAACACGAAAATGTATGACGTTTATATTTATAATATTTTTTCAAAACCATTGTTAATGTACTCATCAAAAAAGTCGGAGAAAGTGTATGAAAATATTCCTGTTGAGGTAGAAATTATCTTTATTTGGTCGTATATTTTCGGTTTAGTTAAATACAATTCTGCAACCATTCCAAAATGTACACGTGATTACAGAAGATTTGAAAAAAGTAACTTTCAAAATTTGTAGTTTGATTTATATAAAAATCTCATTGCTCTACTTTTACCCTAAAATATCATTTTTATTGATTCATATCAAAGGAAACACAAATATGTGTTTTTATTATTTAAAAATATGCACTTCATTTTCGCTGCTAAGAGTATTTAAAAATATGCATTGAATTTTCGTACTAAAAGCAATTTTCGTTTTTTTTTTGTGTGTGTGTGTAAATAAGTAATCAAAAAAAACTTCCGCACTATTTTCTGACAGATGCAAACAATTATTCAGTATAGTGGAAGAGAGTAATGTTTATGACAAAATATGCTCCAAAAAAATTTACTTTCTTTGCGTTAACAATTTATTTTATTAATTAACAACTTATTATTTATTAAATAAGATAATTTCGATTATCTCTTACGCTTGATTAAAAAGAACGTCATTATAAATGTTAGATGACGAACTAAGAGATATTTATTACAGAACTATTTGTTAATGATAACTGCTATTTAGTTTTAAAAAAATGTCTATCAATACGTCACCACTTATTAATTTTGAACTCTGCAATATTTTTTACAAAATGAAGTAGTTCCATTTGTTAGAAAATTTTATAATTTCTTTTTTAATTTACAAAAATTTATTTTCTATGTTTTGAATAGTTTGATCACATTTATTTCTATGCAGTTAGACTGAACATGAAACTTCCTAAATTGATCAGTATAGTTTTATCAAAATAATTTCCTTGATGTACAAGAACTTGAGCTTGTCTAGGTATATTAAACTTGGAAGGACAGTAAAATCCTGTTCAAAGTACATAATTTATATATTTAATTAAGAAGTTTTTCCACATGTAATGAGAACGAAATGTCTTAATTAGATTGAATTCGGATATTTTTTTAGAATAACCTTGGCGGAGTTAATTAAATTTAATAATATTATCATCGTTAGCCCGACAGCCCAGGATGGTCTTTGGCCTTCTCTAGAACATTTCTCTATGTCGTTCACTTTTTTCCATGCCTTGATAATTCAATACTCTGTTTTAAAATCTGCTTTAATGGTGTCCAGCAATCGAAGTATTTAGGCGTCCCCTAACTCTACTACTAATTTTATTTTGTAGGAATATTTTATGTGTAGGACAATTTGTATTTAAACTGCAAATTAGTCCCGTAAATCTCATTCTGTTCAACTTCATAAGTTTTTTTACATCAATGACTTTATGTAAATTTCTGTACTTGTTCTGTAAAAATTGACCTGTTTGACTCCACCAAAAGTATATTATAGGTTGGTTTCTTTCAAAACTAGCTTTTTGCACGCACGACCATATTATCTTTTCTTATTTTTTTTGGCTTAGTCAAACTTTTGGATGCATAGGTTAGGACAGGACGAAAATAGTTTTGTACAATAGCAGTTTTATTTTATCCATTAAATTTATCCATTACCATAGCTTTAACTTTAAGGTAGAGGTGTATCATTCAATGTTACTATTCTATTATAAGGTGGATTTACTAAAGAATGCCCAATCAGATTTATTTTTGTTTACACCACTTCTTGATATACGAACTTCTTGATAACGAAATATAATTTAACTAGTTAAACTTATTTTTAAATAATTATTCCCCAGATTGTCCTTTTTTAAAAATATTTCTTCTTTAACAGCACTACAGCCTAGTGAAGGCCTTCTCAGTCTGCCTCTTCCAGACAGTTGGACTTGTAGCTAGATTTCTCCATCTATTCACTTCCAATACTTTTTAGGTTCTTCTCCACATAGTCCGGCCACCTTGCTACGGGTCTCTCTCTCTTCCCTGAACCCTCAATCTTTGAAAATTTTAGTTTTTCAGCTGTATCAGAATCTTGACGAAGAAAAACATGTCAAATCATGTATATGAAAACGTGTATGACTTAACTCTCAAAATATTCAGTTGTCTATATTAAACACTTCATGGTTATATAAACTTATCCATGCATTATTTTCTTCCACTGCTCCAAAAATTAACCAAAGGATTTTTTTTTCGAAAAAGAGTAATCTATTTTCTTCTGTTTTATAAGCGCCCAAAACTCACCTCCATACAAAATAATCGGCCCTATAAGTGTTTTATATAAACTTACTTTAGTATTTTTTAAAATATACAAACGTATAAGAAAATGCGCAAAAACATTGATAAGTTTTTTTTAAATTTTATATAAACCTTAGTCTTAAGTCTGACGCAAAAATATTGTTAGCTGTGTCTTAGATTAATAACAGTTTTTCTTATTTTAAATATGGCTACTATTGAATGTTCATTTTAATAAGTTTGTAAATTTAAGTTATATAAACTTTCGCTAGTGTACATAAAAAATGCAACATTTTACAATTAAAAATATAAATTATTTAATACATTGTATTGATATATCTCTTATATTTACAAAACTTCATAAGTCAATCAACTAGGTGTTAAAGTCAAATATTAAAAACAGAAAACAAATTTTCAACTAAAGTGTTTAAATGTAAACTTGAAATGTACAAATATTTTTCTTCTTGACATATATACACAATCTATCCAAAGTTATTTACAAGCATTCTTCAGAAGTTGGAAAAAAAGTTTGGCGAACTGAAGTCATTTTTTTTCATCGATAAATTATTGCACTATAGAGTATGCGTTTTATAAGTGGCAACTAACACTGAAGGGATGAACCTAGCCACTGAAATGAACAAAAAATATAAAAAAATTCTTAGTTTAGATTAAATATGGAGTGTAAAAAAAACAGATACTTATGAATAAGAAGCATGCATAGATTATGAGATATGCATACAAGCGTTAAATAATCCCAAGAAATTACCTGACTTAAAAACATCATTCCCTTCAAAAAATATATAAGTAGCAAACAACAGTCGACAAATCTTTTATTTGTTATTAATATATTTTAAACAAATGAAATTTTTCATCAAGTAATGCATACAAGTGGTTTATTAAACAACATTTCGTGTTTAATTCTAAAATACTTATTTTTAAGTTGAAATATAATTTTCAGTAAGCTTTTAAGAGCAAATTTTAATTCTGTCGGGTGACAAGAATTAACATAAATGTTTGTAAAATATTTCAATGAATACTTTAAAATATTTTTTCTAACCAAAAATAAGTTATATTTTACGTTGCAAATGAATGTTAAGTAATGTAATGTTTTGTTGCTGGTCCAAATACAATGATTGAAACTGCACTATTAATACAAGATAGATAGTTCATCAGGTAACCTATATATCCTATGTTGAATAATAACAAAGGAATAATAACATAGAATAATAGGATAAATAATAATAAAGGTGAATAAAAATCTCTAATAGTAGTCTTGGTAAGGAATGATAGAATAAATAATAATACAGGTAAATAATATAAATGATATTGGAGGTCAACTTACAAGGTAGGTCAATTTGACTGTTTTCACTATACAATATATTCAATGATAAGAGATTATTACTGTAATTGATAAAAAATCATAAAATCTAAATCCTTCTAACATGAAATTAAAAAGTGCTTATTAATAAAAAAAAATTTATGTCTTTATATTCTTTAAAAGAATAAAAAGGTGTCTTATACGGTAAATTTTATAGAATAAGCAGCATAAATTAGTTTAACCATACTCTTGAATATTTAATAAATGTTAATATTACATTTATTTATTAATGAGTATATGTTAAGTTATGAAATTTAATATAACTCATTTTCATAAAAACAACATATAATTCCTACAGGTCAACTTCTCTCGTTTATGGAAGAAATTTTTCTGGAATATTTAATGAGATAGTAAAATTTGTTATTTTGGATTTTAAAAAAAATTTTCGCAATAATTTTGACCAAATGTTATCAATGTAAACAAATAGTTAAGAACTTATAATACTATAAAAAAGTTCTTGAATGCTGACAAAATTAACAAAGATTACTATAAAACAAAGATTAATTTGTTTTTGTTTTCTAACTCTTTAAATATTCTTGGCAAAATATTCTATTCTAAAAATATTCTAGAGCTGTGGTGGCTCAGGGGATAGAGCGACGAGTTTCAAATCCCTGCGAAAGCTAGTCGAAACAAATTCCTTACCCGGCTCTCACTGTCTACAGTGCTGATGAAAAATATAATTAGTGGCAGACGGATCCTGGGTTAGAATCTCTTTGCCATCAGGCTAACCATGGGAGTTTTTTTTTTCTTCGTGTGACGCAAAAATGCGGGTTAGTTCCATCTAAAAGTCCTCCACGAAGATAAATTTTCCCAATACTTGATCCAGGAGTTCACTTGTCTTCTGGATTTAGTTCAAAATTACAAGGTTACGCAGTTGAACATTATTAGTAGTGAACCAAACATTGTGTCGACTGTTCAACGACGGTTATAAAATAAAATATTCTAGAGAGCTAGTACTTCTTTGTTGGCATCTATAGAATACTGTATTTAAAAAATACTAAACTATCGTATTATTAACCTCATGAAAAGATAAGATTATAATAAAAGTTTGGAGTATATTTCTTACCTCCTTAAGATTTACTTTCACATAGCCGTTCTGCAAAGGATCTCGTTTTTCAAAGGCCCCTACAGTTTTAAAAAAGACAAACTGTTGAAAATATAATCAAAGGGTTTCTAATATTTATAAATTGAGACTAATTTAAAGCCATTTATCTATGCAATGATTTAATAAATACAAACATAAATTCAAAAAGTTTCCTGGAGACATGATCGATTGAAAAATGCCTTACACTTTTAGATGGGAGTCACGATCTCGATTCAGAGTCTAATTATAGATCTGGTATTGCAGAGCAAAACCCCATTAAATTTGTCATGACTTACTCTCTCTTGTTGATGTAAATCGGTAAGTATTGTAAGTGAAGCTATATCTTTTTAACCCCACGCGATCACAGGACATTAAATATTGTGATATTGGTTATGTGTTGTGGCTTCTCAAAATCGGGAACAAAAAATACTGGGTGAGTCATTTGAAATAGTGAATAAACTTACTTGAATAAATAAGCGAATAGAGGAAGTATGTAACAAAAATTCACTTTATATACTTTTATATACCTGCTTTATAATACGTATAGCTTAATTTTGTATTAAATCAAGCGGGATATAAATATATTTAATTGTTAACAGCTTTTTATAACTTTGTTTCATTGTTTTTTTTCTCAATAATCACTGAAATCTATCTAGTTACAAAATGGTAAAGTTTAATAAGAACTTTCAGTGCCAAATAAAAGATTTTCCATAAATTTTAGATGCTGCATTCAAATATGTTCGTTATTTCCACTTGTTAAAAAAAAATAATCTTCGAATAAGGAATAATTCTTTTTAGATAGAATGTTAACTTTGAATTAAAGCCATTCAAATGAGCTATTGGCGACAGTTAGAAATTTATCATTGCGGTGATCCGAAGACAATGATGGCCTAACCACAATTAAGCAGATGTTTGTGACAATCACCCACGGGACATTAAATCCTGCTTCCTGCCGTTTGGTCTACACTGCCATGCCATTTCTTTTTTCCAGCTGATATAGTGAACACGGATATCGATTGAAAAGGTCTACGACTGCTGTAAACTAAGCTTAGTGTCCAAAACCATTGTAGGGCAAGATTTGAGTACTCGCTTTAAGAGGGTACTATACCGCAGAAGAGGCCCTTCATGCTAAATTTTGTTTCACCTACACTAATTTAAAACTTAGAAAAAATCATTTCAGGTAAACCTATAGTGAAACAGTAAGTTTCAAAATGCAAACAAATTTTCCCAGTGTTATCTGGTTTACGCATTGGGGAAGTGATCTTAGCGAAATTTGTTGACATTTTAATATTTTGCATTGTTTTTCAATTTCTGAAACTTCATGGTTTACTTGAAATTTGCCTGAACTCTTACCTTTAAATTAATAATGAAGGTGAAACAGAATTTGATAAGAAAAGTTTCTCCCGCGGTCTTCATAACAAGTTTGTTGACGATCTTGCGCTGCGTGTGATAGTGACTGGAGTCTACTGTCCAAGACCTGAAGATACGTTCCAGCTCTGGCAGTAGAAAGCATATTTCCAATTAAGGGTTCCTCCGTTTTATCGATTTTTGAAACTTCATGTTTTACTTGAGATTTGCCTGAACTCACTCTTACCTTTAAATTAATAATGAAGGTGAAACAGAATTTGATATGAAAAGTTTCTCCCGCGGTCTTCATAACACGTTTGCTAACGCTCTCGCACTAGCATCTGTTAGTGACTAGAGCCTACTACATGGAGATATGTTCCAGCTCTGGCAGTAGAAGACATGTCTCCAATTAACGTTTCCTCTGTTTATAATTTTATTTTCTAACGGGTTTTATAAATTTAAAGAGTCAAAATATTTCCTTTAAGTCATAAATTATTATAATTTTTTTTTGTAATAATGAAAAACTAGAAACATAACATTTGATAGGAAATAATAGCTTTAAGGAATAATTGTACTAGAAAATATATTTGGGACACGAAAACAGAACTTGTATAATACTTCATAAACTAAAAGGAGAATGAAATAAAGCGACTGAGCCTTTGTGACACTTTTCACTAGTTGCTTTTCCTGCTGAAGAACCAAAAAATTTTTTCTTTCTTGTTAAATCTGTAAGTAAGTGCATATTAAGAAGACACTATACCACGGAGAATTTCGTGGTACATTTTCTTTCACCAAAATAAGTAATTTAAAGTATAGAAAAATAAGCTCTGGTAAAGCATGAAGTTTCTAAAATTTTCGAAATATCTAAATTCAAACAATATACAGCAGGTGAAATATTAAATTAATAAATCCAAGAAATTGAAGCAGTAAGATATTTACTAACAAAAGAAAAAAACTTTTGTTTCTCCTCATGCACGTCTGTCAAGTCTTGAAATTAAGTACCTGTTTTTAAGAGCTTGTAACATGGCGATTGTAATTTCCAAATTGTATATTTTTGAAGCGAATAAAGTTTCAATATGGTTCATGAAGTTTTTTAAATATATAATAGGGTTATTTAAGATAATGCAGTGGAAAAGTAATTCTAATTCATATTTTGAAACGTTTTTTGAAACATTTTTTTAGCATTTTACCTCACTTTTTCCTAAGCTTTAAATTTTAAAATATCATGAAATAGGACCAGCCATGAACAGTTTCTATTAAGACAGTTTTCGAGTTTCGATACAAAATTACTCAAAGCAAAACATACGGTCTGTTTCGAGGAAAACGAACGATAAAATCAGCCCTAAAAATCCTGCATGCGCCGTTTTTCTTTAAGAAATTTTTCAGCTTTTTTCAAAGGGCTCTTAATATGTAAAAAATGTATTTCTTTTTTACAAACGTTAAGAACCTTTTATTGAAGATAGGATTCAGACAGCATTCAGAGACTCAAAAGAAATTACTTATTTGAATTCAAAATCAAAAGAAAACATTTTGTTTGATATGAACATTTTCGATTAATCAATTCTCGTTCAAAAGAGTGGAATAACTTACTGAATGAGGTAGATAAATGAAGAATACACGATACGAAGTCTCCAAAACGCAGCGTCCCATCTTTTCTCATATACCTAAAAGCAAGTAGGGATAATGTTTCTGTGTTGACTTGAAAACCTGGAGAGAAAAAAGAAAAGAAACATAAGTTTTATATTCTAGTTTTATTAAACAAACTTTTAAAATAACTAATTCTGCGCACGAATTTACTGAGCATCTCAAAATAATAGAGAAAACATAAAAAGTATAAAAACAAGAATTTGATTTTATAATTATATTATATCAAGTTATTGAAAAAGTGCATGCCTGATTTGAAATCTAATCGAATCAAACATTTTTATGATAATAAGCATCATTATCATTATCATACATTATCATATAAGCATCATTATCATACTCATTATCATACTCATTATCATATAAGCATCATTATCATTATCATACATTATCATATAAGCATCATTATCATACTCATTATCATATAAGCATCATTATCATACTCATTATCATACATTATCATATAAGCATCATTATCATAACTATCTCCAAACATTTTACCATTTTTGTAACGAAATTGTATGGTTTGTCGTCAAAATAAGCCTAATAATGTTATTGATATGTTTCGCAAAAGGAATTGTTGTCATTAAAAAAATCTTATGTTGAAAGCAAAAGTTATAAAAATCTGAATAAAAAGGTTAAGTAAATACGGAGTTTTTTTTTAACCTCTTAATTTTTTGTAGTGTCAGTTGAACGAAAGTTAGTGCATATAGTGGAAAAAATGTATAATTCTTCAATTGACCAAAAAACATTGATGTTTTGTTTCAATTTCAGCATTAAGTCAATTGCTTATAGCTCAGTTTATTAACGCTATACTGTAATCTTTATGACCGCGGAACAACCCAAATGTTTGAAGTCATAAAATATTGCCATAATATATATAATCGTTTATAGTAGAAAGATATATTGACTTTTGAAATAAGTTTATTTTCTCCTACAACATCATTGTCAAGAAAAATCTAACTGTATAACAGGATAACTATCTATCTTCGTTTTATTGCCTACATTTTATCAGTTACCTGTATGTAATTCGGCACTGCATTACTTTAATATATTTCCGTACATCTTTGAGGTAATCTCTCCCCAACATTTATCTTTGTTGGGGAATAAAAACAACCTTCGCTATATGCATTCATAATTTAAAGAAACGTTTTAATTGTTTCGCGCCACTTTTTAAGTTTCTATTCTGTTATGAATCATCGGTTTTCAATCGATTAAGTCAGAATTCTTAAATCCTGCATTTCAAGGAATCGTCTTATGGTTGCTAAATTGTTTTGAACTCTTAACGCCCGGTGGCTGAGTGGTAGCGCTTTGCGCTCTCGTGCCACAGTTCCTTGGTTCGATCCTTGGGCCGGGCAAGGTTGACTCAGCCTTTCATCCCTTTTCAGTGGGTCGATAAAATGAGTACCAAGCATGCTTGGGGACTAAACACTGGGGGTTCGGCCTTCAGCTGATCACCCAACTGGAACACCTGCTATTGCACCCCCAGCGCCCAAGGTCAAGAAAACTGATTTGGGAACATTAGAGGAACCATGCCACTGAGTTTACATTAGAGGAGTCAATATATGTATTTTCTACGGAAATTATATAACTGATAATCAGTTGTATTTCTATTACATTATTTTAATTATTTCTCAATAATTTTAAGCACATATTATGGCTGGGTAACAACTGAACTTTAACCTGCATGATCAAAATTAAAATAGCATTCAATTGAAAATTACAAAAGCAGGGCAATGTAGTTCTTAATAATACAAGGGGAAATTCTCTATTTGAGATAGAGTGGATTTTATAATTTCATTTAAAAATTAAAATCAATGAATAAAGCTGGTACTATTTCATGATTTATTACTAAAAGTACTGGCCGAGTACAATAGATTTTCTTGAGACGCTTTACTTTCATAGAGCGTGCAGATAATCACACTCAATACAAGATTTAACCTACTTTATCATGAAATATAATATCATAAATGTGTAAGGATACCATAGTATACATACCGACATCAAATAGTACATCTCTCAGTTTTTCCGCTCTTAAAACACTCGTTGTCCCTTTAGTGTGATTTCTAAATATTACCTAGAGATTGAAAAAATACATGAGAGTTTTTCACATTTTTTTCTGTTTCGTAAATATGTCCTTTACAAATTTTGGAATGTTGAATTCAATTTAAGAGTAAGATTTTCTCTATCGCGCTACATTTTCTAAATATAAGAGTAATGCAAGTAAAAGTAACCAGTGCGCATTGCTAACGACGTTGACAACATCATGCTGTGAGTCTTATAATTGAGGAGGCTAAACCTTCATGATCCTTTAAAATCAACAACTTGAAGACTTTTCTTTTTTTACTTTTTACAAATTATAACAATTTATTCTTGATAACAATATATATAACATCTTCAAACATAACTAAATATAACAATAAAAGTATCTGGCAATGTTTTTTTTTTATAACATGTTTGGAGCTTCGGGCAGTGGTACTTAATCATAAAAAAAATCACTTTAAGAAATACCGGACAATGGCTCTGAGCATTAAAAAATAATCACTGTAGGAAAGATCGAGCAAGGGCAACACCTCCTAGAAAGAGTAGGCCTCAGCGCGGGTTACCATAAATATCCTTTAGTAGTCCAAACGTAATGACATATTTCGTATTTTCAACCACTGCGCAGCTTAGTACCCCGAACGTAATGACATCTTTCTTATTTTTCATCAACTGCGCAGTTAACTTCGTCACATCGGACTACAAAATTGATCCGTGCTGAGGCCTTCCTTCTTCTAGGAGGTGTTGGCAAAGGTAAACCAGATAGACATAATTACCTTATTTTTTATCCAAATGATTCAGAAATTAATTTAGAACGGCTATTATAAAAAAAGTACTGACTTTTTTATTATTTAAAAAAAAAACAAATTCAATTAAAGATCTCAATTGAATTGTTCGGCGTCTCTTAATTGGTTGTAAGGAGCTGTCGTTGTTGCACATGTACTACTTTTTGTGAAAATATACAGTGCTCAATTTTAAACATCTTGAAATTGAAATGCCGTTGGGACGAAAAATAATATGTATGTTTAAAATATGTAAACATTCTTATTTATGTTTACATATGAATGTAAACATTAATAAGAATATGTTTGTTTATATAATTAATATGCAATAAAAATAAATATATTTTCAACTGGCATATTTTAAATAATAATTAAATAAAATATTTTTTAACAGTTAAATACAGTATTTATTTAGTTAGCATTAAGCCAGTCTGCGAATTTGTTTCTAGCACGCGTTTTAATTAATTTAAACCTTGAGCTTAAATTAAGTATTTTATTTATCGTTTGCTTCTATTCTTTTAAAAATTTTGGTATGATACTGTTTCCATGACAGTGACATTTTGAAACAATGAAAATATACATTTTCCCGAATTCCATGAGAATGACTTAACGCAGAGGGATGAAAAATATCGCAAAATGATCCCAAAATTTTCCGAAATCTGTATCAAAAAACGCCGTGCTAGTCGTACAAAGATATATAAAGGAAAAACAACAAAATTAAGTATTTTTATAGTGAGTCCCAGCTGCCCTTAAAATGACGATTGTTTACAAACCATCCATAAAATTTTGCCAATTTGTCGACAGAAACACGAACCAAATCGGTGCTCCCGGTGCTTGTAAGGTATACACTGAGTTATAAAGTATAAAAAATTTTTATTATGTAACTTGAAATGACAAATTCACAAATTTGACAGAAATCGGTCGAATAGTTATTGAGAAATCATTTTTAAATATAAATATTTTGAAATTTGATAATTCAGAAACTATATGTGCTGTTTTGCACGTGATATGTAGATAAAGAATGAAACTCACCTGCCAGTGTTTAAGACTGCACATCAAGTTCTTGTAGTCAGAAAATTTAATTCTTCCATTTCCAGTTGTCTGAAATGCTTCTTAAGGTTTCATACATACAGTGACAAACAACATTTTTTTAAGCAATATTATAAAAAAAAATAGTCAAGTGTAATTTATTAGTCTGTGCAAAAATTGCACTTCTAGAAAAAAATCAATGTTAGTTGTAAAACATTTTATATTTTAAAAATTAACTTTTTATATTATTAAAATATATATTTCAAGCTTCAAAATGATATGGGTCGAACCTTTTTAAGACAAAAATTATTAACATGAATGTTTCGCTTAAGAAGAAGAAAATCAATTTTTCCATCACGTTATTTTGGAAAACAAAAATAATTGAATCGTTTAGTTTAAAGATTTTTTTTTTAGAAAAAAAATAACAGTTTAAGACAAAGTAAGTATTACACCTATACCTCGCTGTTCCTTATGCGGTGACCTACCTTGAAGCAAATTAATCGTTTTTTTTTTTTAAAATCTAAACAAGTGAGGACTGCGCATTTGTTCTTTGAACCGAGAGTGTGGCTCTCCGTTAGTTTACATCAACTTGCAATTTGTACCTCACCGATTGGACACGTGAGGGGGTTTTGACGTCGGGGTGAGTGGAGCCGACCTAGGTGGTGATTCTGATGAAAGTGAAAAGATTTACTTTCTTTCGCGGCTAATAGCGATGTTCTTTTGTGAACGTTTCATTTAGTTACTAATTTTCGGAACACTAGTGGAAAATGAGTATGAAAAAATTTATCTTTGTCTGGAAAACAAGAAAATTTCATGTGTTGTTAGTGTTTGGATTAATAAAAAATCAGTAATCACTAAGTATGGAATCAATAAGATTCGAGAACAAATTAAAATGGCTTGATGTGAAAAGATAGAGACTATTGTATAGGTAATTTCGTGTCTTTCAATGAAGCAACAGCTGTTTTAAAACTGTTCGGTTGTTTCTCTCTATTTTTACGAAATAAAAAAATATAATAAAATAAATGCTTTGAGAAACTGGGGAAAATGCGATTTTTTTTTTTTTTTTTTTTACTACAAAGAAATGGAATATATAAAATCTCAGAAGTATATAAACAATTTCTTTTTAAAGTCTCACTTAAAGAGGTAAAAATATTTTTATATTTTACTTACCATTTATTATATTTAATACTCTACAGAAATCATTTATATTCTTTGATAAATTTGCTTTAATGATTTGTTTTATATAATCGACCTTTATGCCTTTTGCTGTTTTATAGGTTTATCCGAAAAAGAATTTTACTACCTTTCGACTTCGTATTAACGAAGTTCGCCTGTACATTACTCACTATTTTATTAACATTCAAATTTTGCTGATCTGGTGGACATTTTCATGTAACTTCTCATATTTATGTGCTTACAATATTCAAAACAGTTATTTTTATATAATTTCATAGAAATGAAACATAATTATAAATAAAAATAAAGGATACATCTAATGCTAAAACAACTTGACGGCAGACTTCTAACGTGGCACAGCTTTTCACATAATCTGTAAAACGAATGAGATACAAAATTAAAGTACGTGTTCTCAAAAATTAAACAATTAAGCTAAAGTACTGAGGCATAAAAATTGCAATTCATACAATTAGTTTACGTGTACCTAATTTGAAGACACTCTGTATACAAATGTTATAGTTTAAAATTGTTTCGGTTTTTTTTAAGGCCATGAGTCACTCTGAAATGATTTCAATTTATTTCAGTGTAAATTCTGCCACACTATAATTTACGTTAAAATAAATGGGAAAAAAAAGGAATACAATAAATTTCAAAAACTTTTATTCTATCGGTGAAAAGGTATTTCCGGTAATATATCGCGATTATAATAAATCCGATTTTGTCCAGCACTAGTGCTAAATTTCTTCTTTGAGGTATACGTCGCCGAGAGATTTATAAGTCTCATTTCAACGATATAAATGGTTGCCGATTAAATTAGACATTTTTAATTTTTGTTTAAAAATCAATTAAAAATTGTATAATCATTTGACTTTCCTTTATTCGTGTCTTAAATGAAAAGCAAAGTTCATTGCATTTTGTTAATCTAAACTCGAAGTTAATATCTGCTATACACCCACGGATGTCATCAATTGAAACATTTCGGGGGGGGGGGGAAATAGGATGAGAAAGTAGGTTTCTCAAATTATTTTTTAAAAATATTAAAAATCGCCTTATGAAAAAATGAAATGATTCATTTTGAAGGAAAAGTTTGAGCTTTACGATGGTAAAATACTAAATGTTTCATTTGAACTCGATAGGCATCATATTGTAGGAATACCGAAGGAAAAAAAAAGAAGCATCTGAAATACACCTGGAAAAAAAATCATCATTTAATATCTAATAAAAAGAAAATCTAAAGTCGGACTTTGTAATTTGCTTATATTTCTCACTTAGCTTCATGTGGAATGTCGTATTCTTAGTGCCTACGATGTACTTGCAATCCGGTATGCAGATATGTACACCCACATATTCTTTATTTTATTATTTGCAAAGATAAATATGGCTCATATAAATAATTATTTTTAAAAAAAGTTACAGAATAAAAATAAAAGTTTTAGATTACATACCATTTGGCAAACAAACTTCTAAAACATCCTGAAGCTCGAAGGCATTTGTTGTCTTATGCTGAAAATTGAGTTTTATTTTTATCACATCAATTTCATATTTATATAATTTATTAAAAACAATAAAATGTACGAAAATAATTAAAAGTTTACCTCATCTGAGAGCTGCAAAAATACTCCTTCGTAAGAATTAATTTTTGTGTCAATCGAGGGGGAGGCCTGAAAGAAAAAATCGTCACACAGCAATAGCATAATTTTAAACGATAATATAAAGGGATTGAGAAAAGTAGTATACCACTATACAAAGGTATTTACAGTTAGTAATTACTGCAAATTATGTGAAGTGCAGAGTATTGCCGATATGGTAAAAATTTATAGTCATTCTGAGACATACTGTGGTGATCGTCCTTAGTATATGATTAGAATTTTTTTAATTAAAAAAACGTGTAAAAGACGCATTATATGCATATACACTACTCATATCAAGCTTTGCAAATAAAAATTTTTTAGAAGAAAAAAATAATATTTACACACTCTGATCAATCATTATCGAGGAGTCGTGATGACTCAGGGGATAGAGCGTTCGTCTTCCAATGAAGCGAACCGAGTTCGAATCCCAGTCGATACGAGTTCCACATCCGGCTTGCACCGACCATAGTGATGACGTGAAATATCCTCAGTGCTAGACGGATCATGGGTTAGAGTCCCCTTGCCAACAGGCTAACCGTGGGAGGTTCTCGTTGTCTTCCTTTCCATGCAACGCAAATGCTGGTTAGTTCCATCAAAAAGTCCTCCACGAAGGCAAATTTCTTCCAATACTTGATCCAGGAGTTCCCTTGTATTCTGGATTGGGTTCAAAATTACGCTATGGAGTTGAACATTAGTAATCGTAAACCCAAAAGTTGGATCGGCTGTACAACGACTATTATAAAAAAAAAATCATTATCGAGATCAAAAAAGATATCGAGGGAATTAAAATAAATATAAACCAGTCTATTTTTTATATTTTCTTTTATTCGGAAGCACTTTTAACTCATCCTTAAATAAATTGATTTTGGATGATTTAAAACCATGCTCTAGTCTTTTTGATCTAAATAATGATAAATAAAATTTTGAGATAATTCTGTACCTTTTTGCTTAAACTATGTCTAAATAGTTTTCTGACTTCCCTTTCTTTAAAAAATTCTAAGAATTATATATTAGGATCGGACAATAAGACACCATGTATTGTAGTCTAAAAAAAAGTTTACTATTACAGGTGTTTTAAAATTAATGCATCTAATAGATCGTTTCTTACAAATAAAAATATTTTAGAGTAGCACTTAAATTTAAGTTAAGAATTAGAAGTTAAAAGTAGTACGAAAGAAATAAGCGTATTGTTTGTCATTTACCTTTACAATAGCTGGCTTTAATACAGCTGGATTACAATCTAAAAGTCTGAAGAAGAAAAAAATATTGCATGAAAGAAAATTATGACAAAAGAAAAACTATCGCAAATGAAATTATAACTAATCATTCAAAACATAAAATTTACTTAAGTTTCAATGGTTTATTAGATATAACTCGAATAGTAAAATTAGCTTCTTCTCCTGGATCAAATGTTGTAGGTAGAATGAGGTAGCTTCCTTGCTCAAAATGCACCCTTCCTGATACCTAAAAGAGAACAAAATACTTATTTTTAATAAATGTTTTAAATTTAAAAGCATATTGTTTCTTTGTAATAAAATTTAAGTTCAACGTAGGTGTATTTTTTCATGTAGATGAGACAGACATGTATTTTTTTTTTTAAATCAACAGACTAGATTGATTTACCATATTCAAAGAATTAATTTGTATTCTCTAATGTAACCATTAAACATTTTAAAGGTGAGTTAAAAGATCAAACACTTACAAGTAACGTAACCTTTACATACAAAACATTTTAGAGATCAGGAATTTTTTTTTCTTTGCTTTTCTTCTTTTTAATTTAACTAATATGGGGTACAACGTAGACCTATCTCCCTGTTGGCGCAAACCAGGCAAAATTCGTTACAGCCAAATCGTTTGCAACTATAGGCAAGTTTCTTTGGCACGGAATGGGATAACTGCAAGTGATGTAGTGTAGGTACTCGATCCTGATTGGTTATTGAAATGTGGCATTTGTTTACTTTAGCATCTGTTATTTCCATTCTATTTTGAGTTAGCCAAGTCCGTCAATTACCAATACTCTTAAGTGACCAATACGATATTCATTTCTTTCACAAATATTTCAATTCTTTCACAATATATTTGCACAAATACTTAACACAAAAAAAGGCACGAAGCCATGTAAAACATAAACTAATTATGCATCGAACTTGCCCCAGGTACACAAAACAAAAATATATCACGGTTATACAATAAAATACATAAGCAAATAATAAATCTAAGTTAAGTAAAAGAAGTAGACGAGTAAAAATTTTATTTCAACTAATTCGATGTGTGATACGGCTCTGGAATTTAATTAACTTATCGTTAATTAACATTCTAACTAATGGGAAACTTAGCTATGCTGTGTCTCTAAACACTGAAATTTATAATTTTATCTATATATATAAAATTGTAATGAATATAAATTGAATGAAATGTTAATAATTCAAAAGTTTCACGGGATGTGAGACATTCCATTTATTAACGTAATATGCATTAATGTTTTATATAATAAGGCTGGGGTTTGACCCTTTAGTCTTATTGTACAAAACACTAATGCGTTTGTATATATATAGCTAAAAAAAACCTATGAAATATTTCTATTTTTCGTTGGCAAAAAAAGAACTTAAAACTGAAAAAAAAAAACAAGCGATTAAGTAGTCATTAACATTGAAGGAAAATAACATCTACTAAAGAATACAATACCAACATCTAATCTAAGAGGAAAATCATTTCTATTTAGACATGCATTTTCATTTACTATAAATGAAAGATTTTTTTAGTAATGTTTCGTTAATATGGCGTGACTCATTATTCATTCATTATTATTCATTTATTATTATTCATTCATTATTTAATTTCTCCTCATTTCTACAAACACATAAATTAACAATTGGATACGTGCAAGTGATTTCATCGTAAGTAAACCGAGGCATTTGTCGATTCAGAAGCAAATCAGGTCCGAAAAACACGCGTAACGTCGCTTACAAGTATCCAATTAAGTCGTATTTAAATCACATGGTTAAACACAATCACTTCACTTCTTCTCGAGTTGGAAGTCAAATGTAATTTTTCGGAATAGTCTACATTAATTATGTTCATGTTGAATGACGCAACGTCAATCAACATGATAAGAATTAATGTAGACTATTAAATTCTTATCAAATTTTAATCATTATTTTTAATACCTTTATATTAATATATCATTCATTGTTCAACTTTTTATTCGGTTCAAGAGAAATATTGGTACTATTCTATATCTTGAGGCAGTTATAAAAAATAATAGCTAAGTTATTGTTTGCAGTGGCGATTAATTTATATGATAATAGTTACTATAGGAATTGATGTAGGAAGTAGACTAACTTTATGTAATATTCTAATATAGATTTTGTGACAATATGTTACTTTAACTGCCCGATGAAACGTAATAGTACTGAAATGTATATAAATTAAAGGTTTCACATTTTATGCTTGTTTCCTCCATGGTAGAAGTGTGAGGTTGATTTTAATGTCAGCAACAACCATTATCACAAAGCCCAACAGGATTTATAAATGATTACCAAATAAAGCATGCAAGTTTGAAACAATGTTTAATTTAACTATGCTGGTCTATGCACTATGAGGTTCACACTAAGCTTGCAAAAACAACCCTTTTATATCAAGATTATATCTGCATTTACAAAACAAGGCTAGAAAAAGTTTCTGGAATCGTGGATGAATTATCATTCGCAAATCAAGAGTAAAAATCATTCTCAAACCGATTTAAATTCACCTTCTATAGGTTTATTTTATAACCAACATTGAAACAAAGTTTATTTGCGCTGGCTTTTGTATACTATATTTAACACTTTAAAAGTAGGTTGCCTGATCACTAAGTTTTCCACACAAACAAAATAATGCATTTGAAAGGCTGGACAAAGCTAGAATGGAAAATAAAAAGTTTACAGTAAAAGTTAAAACAAGAGATCTTTTAATTTTTTATTTTTGTAAAATTATTTGCATGGCTTTCAATCTTTAAGGAAACAAGTTTGGCATACTATTATTTCGATTAAGTTTAAAAAAGGACCTTTTTATGACAACCGAATGAAAATGAAAATACAACGCTTGCCGTAAGGTTGTCTTCTATCTGGGATATTTTTAGAACTTTATTTTAAAAAGAGTACCGAGCAAAACTGAAATATAATTTTATCCCATAAGCGAGCAAAGCAATCCGAAAGAAACGGACAACAGTTCCGAGAGTGGTTGCAAACTAAGGACGGAGAGCAAGCACCCTAGTAATCATAAATGATCCTAGTAATTAAAATATCAAGTGAATGAGCAGTTATAAGCATAAAGATATAGGAAATTCTGAACAAAACTTGCTTCTGACGTGGATTAACAAATGCTGAATCAAACTGATCTGTTGAGATTAACCTATAACGTGATTGATTTATAATGATTAACAAACCGATCTATGTGTTGGCAAAAAATAAAAATTTAAAGTGAACAATTCATATATTTTTTTAACAATACTTGTTAATTTGTGCATTAAATATGTTTTATAAATTTTACGAGTTTATATTATAATAAAGGACGTGAAGCTGCTGCAGGCACAAACACTGAAATTTATAATTTTACTTATAACGAAATTCTATGAACTATTTGTTCGAAATGCAATATCAGTTACTTTAAATCAAATAATAATCTGTATAAATGAAATGTACAGATGCTGGTCTATGCACTATGCAACCATTGCACAATAAACCATTAATTTAAGTATTTAAATGAATGGTTTTGCTGGATGTATAAATTGTATATGTTAAATATTTTAGGACATCATTTAAAAAAAATTACAACCATTTATATAAAGCTAGGCTAAAATACATTCGTATCTAATAATCAAGTGAAGCAAAATAAACAGTTTGGAGGAGGTTTGGTGAGTACAGCGAGCAGGAGGTAAGGGCTCTAGTATTAAATAATTTGCATGCATCACATGCAGATGAAATAAGGGTATAGTCTATTCAACAGTTTTTACTGTTTATATAGTTCTTGATATGCATTCGTTTTAAAGTAAAGTTGAACTCACCTGTCTGCTATTGCTATATGCAGAACTATAAATGGATTTAGTCTTCTTGAAGAACGTTTTCTCCATTATTTCTGTTGACAAGCTTTTACTCATCTGCATGAATAAATAAAAGAACACTGAATCAAACTTTAGATGACACTTCAATTACTCATTCATATTGAGTGTTCCTAATTAGTTAACCTTTATCTATATTTTTTAAACTCCTCTCAAAAATTTTGTAAAAAAGTTGACTTGTTAGAAGCTTCAAACTGATATTTAAGTGAAGAAAACTTCTATTCATACTTCTATTCTATTCATAATGATTCCTTGACTTTGATAGTGTTTCTGTATTTTCCCCACAAAAATATTAAAAAATAAATCTTAATGCGCACATACCCTTTACGTTTCTTTATTAAATTTTTTACAAGGATTCTAAAAATGTATTTTAGGGGCGATCATTTTGAAAAATAATTACGTAGTTTCCATGTTTATTTTATAACTATCGGAATATCCGCTCTTCATACGGGGAAAAATTATAAGTGACTCAGGGGATAGAGCGTTTGCTTTCCAATGACGTGACCCGGGTTCGAATCCCAGTGATGGCTGGTCGATGCGAATTCCGCGCCCAGCTCGCACTGACCACAGTGCTGACGTAAAGTACCCTCAGTGGTAGCGGGATCATGGGTTAGAATCCCCTTACCGTCAGGCTAACCGCAAGAGGTTTTTGTGGTTTTCCTTTCAATGTAACGAACCTATAATTGGGTCAGCTGTTCAACGGTTATAAAAGAAAAAAAGGGGATAGAGTGCTCACCTGTCAATGAAGTGACACGGGTTCAAATCCCAGCGATGGCTGGTTGCATGAATTCTACATCCGATTCATACCGACCACGATTTGGTTCAAAATTACAAGACTACGGAGCTACGTAAACTTAGAATTGAATCGGCTGTTTACCGCCGGTTATAAAATATAAAATTTATTTCGTGTGGAATTATTTTCATGTGTTTTAATATTTAATAATTTTTTATTCGTTATTCCCGGTAAGATCAAGGGTCAAGAATTCTGAAGTTATTTGAAACCATGATTTCATTTTGTTCATATATAGATTTTTGAGAAGTTTTTCTGTAAAACTAGATTTTAAAACGATAGTTTAAAGGAAAAAAAAAACATGTGTTATTAAGAGCAAAATTAAGGTAGAAAAAGTTTCAAAGGGATCATAAAAAAAATTGCAAATTAATCTTAACTTATTTTAGTAATAACTATTACAGGTAATGTGGTTTTAATAAGTAGTTTAACACGGTTTTTATTGATATAAAGTTTTGTTTTAATAGGTAACAAATATACTAATATAAGTTTTTAACATAAGTACTTAGGGTAATAGGTTTTGTAAAGTTCCAGAGAAAATTGCTTAATTTTGGTAAATTTTGACAATCATGCTGACATCGAGCAATAGCATCATTCCAAATTATACTAAATATAGATAATCTTTATTTCGATGGGAATGAATTTTGCTGAATCTAACAACGTAAAGTCTAGAGAAGTGCAGCGTATATTAATATATAAAAGCAATTTCGGAATTATGTTAGCTTTGCTAATTGTATTGAAATTTCGATTTTTTGATCAGATAGAAAGCTCATACATAAACAAAATAAACTCGTAATATTAGAAATTTTTCTAATACAAATTGTGTGACGTAACCACACCCTAATTTTATCTCTGCATATATGACACAATCGGTTCATTATAGAGTGTGCATTCTAGCAGAGGGGTAAAGCCGTTCTTGAATCCCATCGTACCTAAGGAGGTATCTTTGTGTTGATCTTCTCTAACTTGTGCTGCCTGCTCTTTAACTTGACTAGGGTTAATAAGCCGTTCTTCGTACTGAGCACACAAGCCTCACTGAAAATAAACTTGAACCTGCTTTTATTCAAAACAGAGCTGTAAGCTAGCAAATACCACTCATATTGTCTTTTAAATCAGAAATCGAGGTTTAACAAAACAGAATCGTCTTTTTACAATGAGTTATAATAAACTTCAGAGAAAAAAAAAACTTCTTCGACCTACTCCTTCAAACTTAATAGTTGAAATTTTTAAATTATTTTTCAGATCATTGATTAACATTCTTCTTTTCATTATCATAAATTAAGTCATAATACGGTAATTTTTTCGTTTATAGGGTGGTGTTACATTTTAGGATATAGACTAGATGATGTAAATTTCGAAATTTTCCTGACTTCAAATTCAACTTACTGGGAAAACTGCGAAACCTATTACTTTTGGCTCCAGAATGCTATGCTGACTTAAAGAAATTAAAACCTCTTCAGCTTCCGGAAGAACTATCTGAAATTGTGGGTTGATGTGGAACGAATCTAAAGACAAAAAAAAAAAAAAAATAAATAAAAATATCGAAAGTCAATTCTATAATATTTTTTCTAAAAACAACATCGTATAATATCATACATTACATATTTATATCATGTATTAAAAAAGATCATCTCTTAATAATACCTAGTTTTACACGCATATTTTTTAGATTACCTTAACTTTTTATACTGTAAAAAATTCCAGATCAAATTAGGGTATAAAGTAGGTATCAAATTAGGGTATAAAGCATGGTGCACTATGTGTGCACCATGCGTAAAATTCATTAAACCGTAAAATCTATTTTTACCGTAAAATATTATACCAAAATTTTTACTGTAACTTTTATTTAATTAGAGTGGATCGGTGATTTTACGGTAATTATTACTGTTAAAATTACGGTATATTAGATTTTTGTTCCATAACATGTTCAGATAAAAATAAATTTTAGCGTAATTTGATCCGGAACTTTTTACAGTATAAGGAGAAATATTCCGCAATTTTCGATTATTCCGGTGTAAATTCCACCAAACACTCATTTATATAATTAGCATTAATTTTTTGTTTGTTTTAATGACGTTTACGCTTTAAGACTCTTTACACAAAATGGCCAAAACATAAGACAAAATGGCCGTCACATAATACTAGAAAATTCTCATAAATCGAATTAAGTAATTTGTCATGTTTATGTTGCTTTGTGACCGTATCATAAAATTAAGAAAGTTTTAATAAAAATGCGTTACCTAGATTATTCCTGCATCCCCCGGCACTCACACCCCTCTGCCACTGTCCATGCCACACTTTCATTTGCCAAGAGATTTTGGATCTCAACGTCGGTTCATCTTTGCTAGTTTCTGCGTCCAGATGAACTGCTTCGACGCTGGTAAACGTCTTCACAAAATCTTGATAAGTCATCCTGTCATGATGAACTTTACGATGAATTATTGGTTTCGATATCTTATCAAATCAATGCAAGTTTCAAACTAAATGCATTAAAATATGCAATGTTTAAAAAAGGAAAATTATTACTAAAAAAGACCGGAAAGTAATGTCGTTTCGTTGCATTTGATATTTCTTATCAAGATTTTATTTTTAATCAATAATGTATTCACCCTCGTTAGCAGCAACCTTACAATGCCGAATTGGAAATACAGTAAAACTTGTGTAAGTTGACCACTTGTGGTGCATTGTTTTAGTGGTCAACTTAGACAAGTGGTCAACTTATAGAGGGGGCGGGTCATTGTTTACTTTTTCATTTCCTATATCATGTTGCTATATATATATTTTTTTTTTTACTTGACTTAAAAATTTTATTTAGCAAATAACCAAATGAATATCTTAAGAAATGTGTTTAAACCTGAATAAACTTCAATTTGTTACATATACATAATTCTAATATTTAACTAACTTTTTTAAAAAAATTATTTCTTTAGTTATGCATGTGAAGTGTTTAATAAAAATAATTTCTTAAAATATCAGAACACGAAGGTATGTAATTTGAAATCTTTAACAAAACAAAACTATTTGAACACTTTAAAATTTTGTTATTACTACACTTTCATACCTATCTGCTCACTATTGCAACTGGAAGAGCAACTTTTCAACTAACACACCTGTTTTCAATGAATGAATGAAAGAAATGGTCAAAAGTTGCCCCCCCCCTACATTTTCCACAGATGGTCAACTCAAAAAGGGTTTAGATTAGTTTTTTTACACTATTTCACCAAACAAGTGAAATTTTAACATACATTGCAAAATGACAGAACTTTTTTTGAATTTTTTTTTCCTGGTCAACTTATGAGGGTTTTAGAATAGAATTTCATAATACTCCTAGACAAAATTGACTTATTTCAGTAGTCAACATACAAGATAGACAGGTGGTCCAGTTACAATGGTTTTGCTTCTTTAATATAGGAAAAATTCCGTTCTTGATATTTGAGGTCAACTTATGCAGGTGCCCAACTTACAAGCGTGGTCAATTTGGCAGGTTTCACTGTATGTAAAAAGATGAATTGTTTTTATGCCTAACGAATATTGAATGCGCCGAAACGACATTGCTTTCCGGCCCCCCTAATATCTGACAAAACATGGATTGTTTTCTTACAAACGAAATAAGTTTACAGTACTAAAAAGCTCAAATGCACTGTACTTAGTATTTTTTTAAATTTTAATGTAAAAAAAAAATCATATAGGTACTGCTGAGAAAGTAGTACCATAATTTTTTTACAGAACATATCACAAAGTAGTGTTTTTATTAAAAAGAAAGTGTAGTAATAGTTGGAGCAGTTTCTGCTATTGAATTTACAGACATTTAGATTCTATGGGTATGAATCGCTTGATATTATAGCTTGTACAGTTTGTAATAGTTGGAGAAGTTTCTGCTAAGAATTTACACCCATTTAGATTCTATGGGTAATCTCATGATATCACAGCTTGTATGTACAGTTTGAAAGAGAATTAGTAATTATATATTGTATACCTGTTTGGCAGTTTAGTAAACGGGAGAAATTAGGACAATGTTTTCCCCTGTAAATAGTTTCTCTATCTAATTACATATAGGGAAACTGTGGTCAAAAGATTGCAGGCAGAAAAGATATTTTAGGTGGGCTTATCTGTCAATGGGTTAACGCTGTTTCTTGATATAGTGAAGTATAGAAAACATCTCCGATGATATTTTCTATATAAAAAGTAAGCTTCTAAAAATTTTCAGTATTTACGAAACATTGATGAGTAGCAATTTCTAACCTGAATGGTATTCCCGGGTACATTATTTTATTAAAAAGTAGTATATAAAACTGGAAAAAAAAACGTACTTTTTAAGTAAATTAAACGTTTTTGTCTTTTTCATGCTTTTTTATTTGAACAAAATGAGCCATGTAAGGACCCTTTTTCATTTGTAACAAATAATTATACTGCAAAAGTTAAGAGATCTGTACAATGTGGAAGCTAAAATAAACATGTGTTTAACAGGAAATAAGTCATACTTTAACAGTAATAATAACAGAGATTATCATGTTAAAGTACTGTAACTTAATAAAAATAACCTATAATTAAATATAAAATTTTTTAGTTTTTTAACATCAAAAATAGTGTCTTGAAATTCAATTTAATAAATCAACAATACATTAACATTCGAAGAAAAATTTTTAACTCTGAATTATCAATAACTATTTAAACAGAATAGTACCCATGTATTTCAAATCTGTTAAAAACGTCTCATAAATAATAGTTGAATCTTTACTTTAAAGTTTTTTTGGGAAATAAATTAAGAATTCATAAAGGACAAATCTTGTAATAGATATTTGCTCAGAAGAAACCATTTTACTTACCAAAATTCACCCTCATTTGAATTCTTGTGGTTTAATCTTTCATTGTCTTCCGGAAGAATTTTTTCCCATTCTAATGAACTAAAACAAACATTAGCAATATTTTTTTACATAGATTATATTTCAAATTCAATTAACTGCCAATGTGATTTCTCTATTGTGCAAAAGGACCTAATATACACCTTAGGTTATTTTATTGTAATTAAAAATTTTAATCAGATATTTAACAGATAAAATGGCTTTTATGACTTACCTAATATGAATCAGTAACATAATACAGAAATAATAAAATTTATGTTATAAACTTCTAATAATGGTTCATATGGTATAACAGTACTATGTAATAGTCATATGTTGCATTATCGTATAAGATTTCCAGATATTTATGTATCATAGAAACAAGAAATGAATTTAGCTTTTAGAAAAATGTATTCATTATTAATGTAAGTAGTTTCGGTTGCTTTTTTATTATTTATTTAAAAAGGCTTCTAGTACATATCCTTGAAAGTCAAGTTTTGACAATTAATTAACCAAAACGTATGCATATTTGATGTTACATTTTTGGAAATTAAATTAGTTATTATGTCTTTAAGTTTGAAGACAATGCTATTTACATACAGTTGTTATTCTAAAACGCCGAAATTTGTTGAATCTAAAAATTCGAAACTGCGAAATGTCACGAATAAGCCTTCATTCCATGTTATATCAGTATAGCTAACAACACGAGTCTAAAGAGAATGAGAAAATGAACCAATCGGTAAATCGATGAAAAGCCATACACTAAATAAATGAATAAGCAAAAAAGAAGAATCAATAGTTAATATGGGATTCAATGAAACAGCGATTCGAATAAATGTGTCATTCAAAGAGTCGATTGATCAGTGAACGAGTGAATCAATGATTTATCAGTCTGTGGATGGCTTATTCCGTATTTCGCAGCTTCACTTATTTGTTGTCACTTTGAGTCGCTTGTTTATTGATTTGTAGATTTATTGATTTGCTCATTCATCCAAGTTACTCATTCAATTTTAAATTTCAATCTTAAATCGGATCTTAAATTCTGCTTCAAAATGCGATCCATAATACATGGTTATTATTATTATTATTATTTTGTTAATCATGTTTACCTGTTATTAAGAGTACTTCTTATCGTTTAGCATTTCACTCATACATATGTATCATAATCATGTACGTATTTAAAAATTAAATAAAATAAATAAAATTTTGCATTTATTTTAGTAAAAAGTTAATTTCATGCTTTTGAAAATGAAATTATCAAGAAATGAGACACCAAAATAAATCTAACTTAAAATAAATCTTGCCAAGATTCAAATTTTTTTAAATGTGAAAAAAAAAAAATTCCTTACTCTTTAGACCAAGATCCCATGTATTCTGATAATGTTGGAAGAGGGTTTCTTAGTTTAACCAGCTGGGTTTGATCACCATTTAAAGTTTCAACCTGTTTTAAAAGATAACAATATAATAATTATTCCAGAAAAAAAAATTTTTTTTGTTCATATTTATTTTAAGTTCAAAAATGCATCATTATTTTTTTGTTTGTTTAGTAATTTGAAAGAGTAACTCTTGTTTAATTTGAAATAAAAAATGAACTTTGGACATACATACTAAAAGGTAAGTTTCATGGTTAGATTGACTAATTAATAAGTGTTATTAAATCACTAAATAAACTAAAAATAACTGCAAAATAATTACTGAATAAACTTAAAATTTTTTTACAGTTAAAATTTGCGAAATACACGGAACGTTTGAATGAAAAAATTCCCTAAAGTGAATTCCAGTTTTCTCAAATTAAAAACTTTTGCACACCATTATAAAATCTGTTTCCCTAAAGAAAATTTTAATGAAAAATACTAAATTAAATAAATAATTAACATTTGTAACCGTCAAGTTATTTTGTTTTCAAAATTTAAAAAAAACTGTAATTAAAATATATCGGTTGAATAGCCACCAACAAAGGAGAGTTTAAAGAATTGAATTGTTAGTTGCCGAGAATCATGCAACCAAATTATTTTATCTGATTTTTGAGTTCTTAACGATAACACGATCAGTGTACAGTAAATTTATAGATTTATATAGGGTACCATTTCTCACTATATAGAATACTACCGCTGAGATAATCTCTCATATAAAACCCTTTTTGGTTACTATTGTTAGCCAACGTGTGACAAACCTTCAATATTTAGGAATAGGTGTTCTGTAACCCTAATATGTCACACGTCCTGATGATCTGGAGTTTATACTGAAGATAGGAGTTAGCCACTAAATCATATTTTATTAAAATTTTAACATAAACTAACATAAATTTAAGTGCTTAATAAATAGAAACATATTTGCTAAAATTAATAATAAATTAATAAAATAGAATATGTTTTTAATTTATTTAAGTTAAGAAACTGCTTGAACAAGAACCAAATAAATAAAAACTTTCAATTTTAAATAGGATTATTAATTTAATAAAAACGAAATCGTAATTTTATCATGTAATTTCAATTGTTTGGAAATATTAAATCAAAGCATATATTTACCTTGTCGATACCCAAAACTCTATAGTTAGTTCCTAGTAATATGCCATTAGCAAGTTTCTCCGGATGATTTCTGGACTGTAAAAAGGGTCATTATACCATTTTTTAGACAAAATATCTGAATATCGAAGTAATCAAACTAAATTGTGAAAACAATTTAAGTATTAGCAACAAAAAAGACCAATTAAATAATTTTATTGCTTTTATAAGTAGAGGAAAGAAACAAACAGTATGTTTATTGTGAAAGCTGAAAAAATTTTATGTAGAAATTTTGGAATGTAGTTTAAAAAGTTATCAACAGATGGCACTGAACGCTTTACAAAGTTCTTAAAGGAATATATATGCCGTAGGATTATTATCGAACCTTTAATATTTTAGGATTAGAAACACACGTTTCTTAATAGAATAGAAGGTTTAACCTTCTTCCGACAAACTTTTTTTCACATTTTAACACTTCAGTTGTTTGAAGCGCAATCTGTTGACAACTGTTGTAGCTAAGCTACAAAATTTCTGTTCAAAATTTTTACAGCTTTCACAATTAGTATACCATTTATTTCATCGTTCTTTCCGAGATTTGTATTTCCGAGATTCGTATGAGTGAAGGTTGCTTATCACGTCGGAAGTAAATCGTGATTTTCCCAGACAATCAAAATTACTAATCGATTTCAAACTATTTGCGAACTCTATACTTGTGGTCTGTGATTCATTAATCACATGAATATATGAATCTTGATAAATAATAAATAAATCCTATGAATACGAATCACGTATTTAAATTTGTAAATAGTGACGCGTGAGCAGGAATTCGTAAAAGGCAGTTGTGTGCAAAATCGAATCGCGTAAGGAATTCTTAATTTTTTATGCAGCGCAAAAATTGCTAATTTAAATACTAATTCATGTTGCGATATTAACGATGGAAATGTTATTACTAAGGCCCGGATTTTGATGACATTTGCATTTTTTTGCATTTTTAGCATTTTTGGACATTTTTTGTCCTTTAGAGCATTTTTTTAGATTTATAGGGCATTTTTCTTTAAATTTTGGTGCATATTTTGCATTTTAAAGCATTTTTTAAATTTTTTGTTAATTTTTTCCAATTTTTATTATTTTTTATCATTTTTCATTATTACACTGGCTTCCAAACAATGAAGAAAATCTCTAGGATATTAACTGGTGAAGCAACATCTTTTCAAATTGAAGAAGAATTGTCGGTAAGTGAGACCGTCTTTTTCAAGTACGCACCAATAACATCAGTAGACGTTGAAAGAAGCTTCTTCAGGTATAAAAATTAACTTTCAGACAAGAGACGCTCGATTACATTTCAAAATATTAAAAAAAAATTAATAATCCAATGTAATTCTGATATTTAGTAATATTATGAGATGGAAGTTGTTATATTCATTAAAGTTGCTATACAAAATGAAAATGTTTTGGAGTCAATATATTTTCCTCTTTTATTTTTTTATTATTATTTTTTTTTTTTTTTTTTTTTTTTTTTTTGTTACTTTAGGATATAAAACATATTTTTCAAACTTTAATGAACGTAGAACAAGTATTGCATTGCTTTATATTTTTTGAAATGACTCATAATAATTTTAAAGAGTAAAAAATTGTTTTAGTTCAATATTTTTACTTTATTTAAGTCATGTCATAAGGCATTTTTAGGCGCAATTTTCGCATTTTAAGGGCATTTTTTGCATTTTTAAGGAAATTTTTTGCACTTTTAAAGGGCATTTTTTGCACTTTTTAAGGGTATTAATTGAGATTTTTTAGGTCATCAAAATCCAGGCTCTAGTTATTACAATAGTTATTTTATAATGATTTATAATGTTACTCTTCACTAATTCTCTACTAAAATAATTTCGATACCATTTTGCGATAGTACCGTCAGATGGGGTGACTTTGTGCAACGAGGGGCGACTTTGTGCAAACTGTTTATTATTAAGTAACTAACATTATAATAATTAAAAACAAAAAATTATGCATGATTTTTTATCTCAATTGATAAGACATTTAAAGTATAACCTACCTTCCTGGCCAGGATAATTAGAACTTCTTCAACCGAGCATACATTCTAGCCTCCGATTTTGCGACGTTAAAAAATTTGAAACTGTTTCTAACTTGAGCTCACAATTTTTCAAGAACGATGATATTTACATTGCCAGTTCTTGGTAAACCATTAGTTCGTTATGTCGACAACTCAAATCAGTTGATACCGAGCTTAAAGAAATACCCCTAGATGGCACGACGATAAAATTGAAAAAATGACAGTTTGCACAAAGTCACCCCATCTGACGGTAGCTTTCTACTTTAATTTTGACTAAATGCTTATATACAAAGTGCATTTAAAGAAGTACCTTTTATTATCTATTGATTTTACAGTTTTAAAATATACCTGGTGGTCAAATAATTGGTGTTTTAAAGAAATTTATTTTTAAAAAATGGAAGGAAACTAGAAATGACCCATCATTGCTACATTTGGAATTTAAAACAATTTAATGTGAACCCGAAGAAATTCGATGATAATGTTTGTTAACTCAAAATAATGTTTGCTCGAAACAGAAAAAAAGCTGGATTTCTAATTAAATACCACAATAAATTCACATGAATTCTTTATCATTCCAGGCATAAAGTATATTTATCTGAGCAACCTTTAAACTTTAATTGGGTGACATTACAGTAAACTCATATTTTTTACATGATTAACAATGATGTATTTTTTTTACATTAGTATTTATCACCAACTGTATTATTTCCAATTAAAAAAATTTTTTATAAAAAAACAAAGTATATTTCATGAATGATTTTAATGAGGAATGAGTTTACTTTTATCTGCTGTTGTACAATGCTGGTGGTGACTGTAGTAGTTTTGAGAAGTCTCCCTAACACTTTAAGACAGGATGTTGGGTCTTGGCGAATGTTGAAATTTTCAATTATTCCACCCATCAAGTCAGCCAAACCATCCTGAGAGCAAGCATATTTAAGAGCTTCATAAGATCCATGCAATCTACAGTTAACAAATACATTTTTTTTTTAAAGAAAAATTATATACACACACTTTTTTTTGCATCATTTGATGTCAGTTGTAAACTTGCCAACATTTTGTGAACAGGGTAATTTCGAAAAAGACACCACTTAAAATATTCGTTAACCCATTAGTGCACCCCTTTAAAAGAGGATTCTTAAAATGCGTCATAAGCTCACAAGAATTATTTTATTTAACTTAAATTTGACATAAATTATTTTATAAGTTGTCATTAAAATTTAAAAAAAAAAAAATATCTATGCAAAGAACTCACAATTTATAATGCGAATGAAGCAGAATTGTTACAGAGCTGCAGAGAAATGTATGAGCTTAACCCGCTATCATTTATTTCAATTTTCATTGTTTTAAGGGTTATTTTACTCTTTTTTCGGAAGTATTTCAGATTAAATATATATCTATTCATGATTGATTCAAGGTTATCTTCGAACTCACGATTTTAGTTTCCTAGATGCAAAGAAACGAGTACCAACCATTCGATGAGAAGCTATAAAGCTAAAACAGTGTGAAACTTGAATAATTAATCACGATAAGTGGATACCTTTTATATATATATATATAAAAGGCTGTAAAAACTGTGGCAAGATACCTATTCGAATTTGGTCTGTAGAAATTGAGTGCTGTTTCAAGTTTTTTAATTAATTATGTTTCTAACGTTCATAAGCACTTTAAGGGATGCAATTAAATATAAACTGCAATAAATGATTAAGTCTACACCAAGCTAACTACATTCAGGAACTATTTTCGCCAACCTAGGCGCAAATTTTTCATTTGTTAGACTATCAATACTTTTTGTTTACAAGAGGTTGAAATTCCTGATGCTGAAACTCGCACAGAAGCAGAAAAAAAATATGTAAAAAGGGTACTTATGTTTTTAGTTGTACACAGTAAAAGATTTTAGGGTATCTCAATGCTAAAAATGAAGACAACTTCCTTGCACTAAAGTGGTGTGTCACTACACCGAAAACCAAGATCAAAGATAGTTCCTGGTGTAGTGAAGCACCAAAAATGCTCTTTGCTGTAAAGTAGCCGCCACCATTTTTGTTTGTTATTAACAGTAAACGTTATAATTACCGTAAGATATGATATACATGACAGTCAATAATTTTATTTTTACGATTTTATATAAAGTAAGAATCATTAACTTAGGATGCATATATACAATATTTTATGAAATAAAAATTCGTTTTTTAATTAAGTATACAAACAGCACAGAGAGAATATTAACATAAATTCGAAATAGACTTAAGTAAACCACAGTAAATAAAAATTAAATATTGTAAAATTATTTAATATAATTAACAGACTTAAGTAAATCTTATGAGAACATGAATATCCTTATTATACAACTAAAACATACATGCCTTTTATACCAGTTTACTAGAGAAGATTGTCAAATCAATCCGACAAAAAGATTTCATTTTTATTTTATAACAGTTATGAACAGCCGACCCGATTTTTAGTTAACGACTACCAATGTTCAACTCCGTAGCCTTGTAATTTTGAACCCAATCCAGAAGACACGGTAACTACATAATCATGTATTGGGAGAATTTTGCCTTCGTGGAGGGCTTCCTTGATGGAACAAACCGGTATTTTAGGAAAATTTTAGAATTTTTGAAGAAAAAACTTAGTTGGTATGCAAAACTAGTTTTTTTCCCCAGTTTTCTCACCACAAGACAGGTCTTGTACATTACTGACCCGTGATTGTGCAATGGTTAAGGCATTAAACTGTCATTGTAAAGGGTTAGAATTTAATCTTCAGTGGAAGCTTGAAGCCCACCGAGCTTCAAATCGATAGGTACAAGCTTGTCTGGTAAGTAAAGGCGGCCTGTGTCCAGTCATGCCGTTACCACAATCATACTGCTGGTCACGAAATTGTTTAGCCTTAACCTCCATGACCCTCCCGCTTTCCCGCAACGGGTAATTGCGAGAATGCTTTACTTTATTGTAATATTATTGTATTTAAAGCATGAAACTATTTAAGGCAAAAACGTTTTTTTGTTCCATAACTATTTCAGAAATTTATCAAATATTCTAAACATCATAACACCTCATTGCCACTGATTAAATGATAAGTAAATTATTAGTAAAGGATTAATTATGTTTTCCAAACCGGTGAGAAAATCTATTACAGTAATTACTCACTTAGCGTATGCTTTCTCAAGCAAAGCTGCCCAGAACTGGTTAGAGTGCTGTGAATGGACAAACACTAGTTTTCCGTTCACTGTCGGTAACCTGTCGTCCACAAGGACTTCTTGCCATTCTCCGCACCACCACAATCGGAATCGAAACACTCCCACATAGTCAGAGTCCAGAGAATTTTCTGTTTCTGAACTGAATGTTTGATCAGCTGGAACCACTCTGTAAAACAATCCTTTAGTGGTACTGAGGCATCCCAGCGCAGACACAAACCAGTGGTCTCCTAATAAAGATTAAGATAACACAAACTATTGAAATGTAGCATTAGAATATGAAATCTGCAGAATATGTGCTATATTATAATATGAAATTTGTGTCTAAGGGAGTCTCCTAGTAAAGATTAATTTAAGACTTAATAATAACACAAACTGTTGAAATATAGCATTAGAATATGAAATCTGCAGAATATGTGTTATATTAGAATATGAAATTTGTGTCTAAGGGAGTCTCCTAGTAAAGATTAATTTAAGACTTAATAATAACATAAACTGTTGAAATGTAGCATTAGAATATGTGGAACATAAAATGCAGAACATCAGAATATGTAAAACATCAGATTAAACTTAAAAATCATATATGCTTCGCTTGTAAGCTATCGATTACCATTGGCTATTTAATTTGTATCCTTTTTATTTCTAGAGTAATAATTGTAACTTTTAAAGAACTATTCTCTAACGGGGTTCTCCCTCAATTTCAAGAAAAATTCCTTGACTTTTCCAGGCATATCATGTGAACTTGAACAATTAAAATCCATGCCATATTTTATTTATACAATGAAATTTTCATCTGAAAAATTTGATGTTTTTTTTTTTTTTTTTTTAATTGTTAAATATTAGATTTTGTCAGCGAAAACATACAATAGAATGAGAATGGAAGCATGGAAAAGTTCCTTTAAAAAATGGAATTTTATAAAATATTTGTATTAGATGTTAGAACTATTAAACTTGAATCTCAATAACTGATTCCTGTTACTGACAATTCTAAGACTGGTTATTTTCCAGGTATAATATAGGAGCTTCCCAGGTTTTTCTTGTGAAAAATTGCAACTTTACCTGACTATTACCTGTTTTTTCGAGTTAAAATTCCCTGACAATTCCAGGTTTTCTCTGCTCTCCCTGACCCGTGGGAGCTCTGCCCAATTTATACTTTTTTTTAAACATTTTAACAATGCTATATGCTTAGACACAAGCCACCTCGACAAGTAATGTTAAAATTAATGGTATATTTTATATCTATAGACGAACTCTATTTGATCAGAAAAATCTTGAAGTGGGGCAAATTAAAATAAAAAGAGAAACAAATCATTTTACTAATTAGTAAAATGAATTACTTAATATAATTTCTACTAAGGAAAAAGAGAAAAAGAAGTTACCAAGTTTTCCAGGAGTTATGTCATACTGTAGTGTACCATCTTGTATGAATACAGGATCCGAACACAGTTCCTAAAAAAGAAATTAGTGCATTACTTTTTTGTAAACATTGACGTTTATTTTTAACGTTATCAAAATATGTGTTACTTTCTCATAAATTTCCACTAATTGTAATGTGCAGGTACAATAATCTTCCAAATTTAGAAATGTAGTGATTTTTAATAAGGGAAACTAAAACGAATTTGCAAAACTTAAAACAAAAGAACTCTCCAACAAAAAAAACTACGAAACGGACTCTCACTAGCATTACTCGCGTAATTGAAATTCGATACTTTATCCTACAGGGTGATTCATAAAAAAATATACAGTTTCGATGCACTATAAATCAAGAACAATATATAATATTATATGTTACCTGCAACAATATTATGTGGGGATCCTTTTAAGTATTGTTAAAAATGGTCACAAATGTTCCATATGTGACCTCTTAGTCACAAATGTTCCATGTGTGACCCGAAACTCATCGAATCCGAAATCCATTTCTGCCATAACGTGTTTGAAAAGGACGATTTTGCTAATTTCTCTAATTTTAGAAATTGTTTCCTTCAAAAATATTTACATTCTAAAATATTCTAATGATTATTACAGACTTAACATAATAGTTAAATATCACAAAAACAATTTTTTCAAAGAACTAATTTTTTTAACATTTTTTAATGCATTTAATAGTAAAAATGACCAATTAAAAAATAAATTGGTGTTTAGTATAAAAAGGTTTAATCTACATGCCTGAAATTCATAATTTCAAAGCTCTTTCTCTTTGACATATTATAATTAACACATCACACCATTTTTCATACTTAATATCTCCATTATAAGAATTGGAACAAGAGCTCAGAATAGGTATTCCGCTATGAAAATGTAGTTCTAATTTATTCCGGATTTGCTATCGATAAACTTGTTAATAGCTGCCTTTTATTCATCTCTTCAGTAATCTACTTACAGTTTATTTATTTGCACACAAAAAAATTAGTTTCGTTTAGTATTCAATGAGATTTTAGAACATTAAATAGGTAAAAAAATAATAATTACATTAATTCGATACTAACAATAACTCTCTCCATCATGTTTCTCTGTCCTGAATAAATATATAATAGAGTATTCCTACTTAAGTAAACTGTTCATTAGAAATCAATGCAAGTAGGTCTTCGAAGTATGCCCAGAAGGTGTTGGGAATCAGCATTTTACGAACAGTGAGAATGATGGATCGTTTTGTCTGGGTCAAACCCGCAAGACAATTTGAATAGAATGACTCATAACATTATTTAAAAAAGGATGTTGTAAAGATTTTACAGAGGTATAGTTTAAAATACTTGAACAATTGCTATAAGGAAAATTCTTCTTAAACGAAATTTCAACTTAATTTTTATGTATATATAAATAATTTAATACATAATACATAAAATTAATATGCATAAATAATTTAATAAGTAATTATTAATTTAATGGTAGGTCTGTATTTTTTTCTGCTAGCTAAACATTTATGAGCGTGTACATTGTATAGTCATAAATTTTTATTCTTCTTTTATTATTACAGAAAATGCATTGTTGTGAAACACTTATAATTATTTTATTTATTTTTTTCATTTTTATTAGACGAAGAAAAAAACAAAGGAAGATGTTATCTAAAAGAAATATTTAATCACCAAGTTAGGATTCGATAAGATTGAAAATCAGTTCGGAACATTCCTAAGATTTTAAAAGCAATTTGAATAATAAATTACTTTTTTTTAAAGTTTATTCAAGTAATGTACTCAAAATAAATAATTTCATTAAATTAAGAAAAGTAAAACTGAAAAATAATATACCGTATCTACTTTTTTATAGCTTCCTTCATAACGAGATACGTGCTAATGAAAAAAAAAACGTTCTGCGATAAATGTTTATAATTAAAAACTTCATTTCAATAGTAACTAAATAACTATATAGTTACTAAATAACTATATAGTTACTAAATGATTAAAATATTTCAACTAAACCAAAAATTAGACTTCTTAAATTACAACAAGCTAACAGGAAGTAGACTTCAAGCACTAACAACGAATTACAACATAAGGCTAAATGCAATTCAATAAAAAAGATTAATTTCTTTCCAATCACTAAGATAATCCTATAGCAAATGATCAAAAAAATTCTTTTGAACATGTAGATTATGTATGATATCATTAATTCATCGCAAAATGCTGAAGAGGACGCCATACCACGGGAGAAGTTTTTCCTCGCATATCTAATCCATATTTATCTATAAACTCCATTACTAATTTAAAATTTAAAAGAAAGAAAATGTGAATTTAGCCAAACCTAGTAAAAGCTACGAAGTTTTAATTGTTGAAAAAAATTTCAACATATCAAAATACAAACAAGTTAATGAAAGAGAACTTCTCCACGGTGAAATCCTAAGTTATCTTCTCATAATTTATTTTTATTTGGATATTTTATAAATTTCTTTTCAAAGTGTGAAACTTCATAGATTACTCTAGGTTTGCCTGAACTCTCTATACTTTAAATTTAAATTAGTCATGGATATAAAAGAGAATATAAGACTAAAAATTTCTCAAGTAGTATTACATTCACATGGAAAAGAGTAAGCAGATTCATGCCACAATATACTGATAAACAAAAATAAATTAACTCCCTGTATGCATTTAACCACTTTTTTATTCGGAACCACAGTATTTAAATAATTTTCTTACATAAAAATTAAAATATTTTTATGTTAATATTATTGTCATATGGGTGTTTTGTATTTTCATCAGCAATAACTTCATTTATGTGTGTTCAGAAATTTTAATTAATACCATTCTCCTCATATTATATTATCAGACTTCTCACTGTTTACCAACTAATTTTCAAAAGTTTAAAATTTAGAAAATTGAATCAGTGGATTAGGTGCTTGCAACTAATAACATGGTTGTGTCTAACCATGCGGATGTGCATGGCATGTTAACATTACAGCGTTAAAGCTTTGGTTTATTATCAAGCTGAATCAATTTTCGGTTCATATTTAATTGGATACCTGCAAGCGACGTCACGCGTTTGTGTCGAACCAGATTGGCTGACCTGCGCATGATGTCGCTTGCATTCATCCAATTCATAAAAAACTTACAAAATGAAAAATAAATAAAATATATAAAGATAAACTTTCCCTTTTAATGCAAAAAAATATTTTATTTAAGATTATATCACTAGCAGTCAATTAATATACTCATATATTCCGTAAAAAATTTATACCATTCATAAAATTAAGGAGCAGTGATCATCTACGTGATTTAGAGTATGTTACAATGAATAAAAATGTAGTGGTAATCAAAAACATAAGTTGTAAAAACAAATATTTTTAGTAAATACTAAATTTCTTGAGAGTTGTTTATGAAAAAAGTTTTGTGCATCCCTTTTTAAGAAAAGATATTGATTCCAAATGAATTGAAAAAGATCCAATAGACAATTGTTATTGCGAATTCTGGCCGACACAAATGATAGCAAAGATAAACATCTACAAAACTTGCACTGAACTTTTCCTCATATCACGGTTACTCACATTTGAACATCAGAACCACTATAAATAACTTCATTTTGGTAAAAGTGAGAAGATAAAATATTACATTTAGCTAATAAAGTTTAATGATATTTTTATAAAAAAAATATATGTCGTTGGAATTTAAAATATAATAATTTTAGTATTTTAATCACACTTTCTAAGAGCAATATAAAACAAAAAATAACAATTACAGTATTTATCATAGATTTCAAAAGGTTCAGGTATTATTCATTAATTACCCCCTTTAAGACGCGAATTAAGATAACTTTTTTAGTTTCTGTTTAGCTAGAACGAAAATTTGAATTTCAACAAATGATAAGTACACAAAAACATAACTACAACCAATAATCCTATAAACAATCAATATACACCATGCAGTTAAGCTGTATAGTTTCTCTTGATTTTTTTTGCATTTTTTTTTATTCTTGCGTTCAGTGATTACCACATTAATCGTAGCAGTTAAACGCATATTTTTAAGATTTTTTTAAAACAATTTTATAGTAGCAAATTTTTTATTTAATAATAAACTAGCTAAAATTAATATATAAATTATTATTTGAGACGTCTAATTTAAATTATAATTAGACATAAATAATATTTATAACACATATTCATCTGTTTATATATGTGTTATTAAATAATTATTTTAGTATCAGTAAGTTTATTTACTGCTTTATTTTTAAATTTAGTTGGCAAAAGACCAATAAATTAAAAAATTTACAACCTCAACAAGGAACATTTTCTAGATTGCAACATTTGAAAATATAGTATAATGTATAATATTTATGAATGGCAAAACAACTTAAAAAATTTTTTTTTAATTTTTAACAATTGAAAATCTAGCAAAATACCAGGAAATGTTGAGTAGCAAAATAACCTGTTTGTAAAAATTTTTAAATTTTCAACATATGAAAATATAGTAAAATACCAGGAAATATTTTTGAGTGGCAAAATAATTTGTTTTTAAAAATTATGAAAATTTATCATTTGAAAATGTAGAAAAAATATTTTTGAGTTGCAGAACTATTATTATTATTATTATTTTTTTTTCTTTGTAAAATAGGTAAATTTTTATTATATGAAAATATAGTATGATGTAAGGAGTTATTGAGTTTCAAAACAATTTGTTTGTAAAATTTATAAATAGCATTATATTAATTTCTTTTTAAAGTTGTAAAAATTAAAGAAAAACTTTGCACTTCTAATATCATCATTTAAAAACATATCTACACGGATTGTGAAAATTTTCGTGCAACTTTTTTCAAATTCTGATGTACGATGAGTTTAAAAAAGAAGTTACTTTTGTTCTAACTTATGATTTCGAGTGTTTGATATTATAATGAAAAAAAAGAGTGTTGGAGGATGTAAATATTTACGCTGTTACTTGCAGATCAGAAATTATATATAAAATTATATCTGAAATTAAAAACCTACCGTGTTTTAAAAAATTACTGGTGAAATAATATAAAGAATGGACATTATTATCAAATATGGAAAATATGTATTTTAATTTGCAAATAAAACAAGCATTTAAAACTTGTAGATCGGTTTACAAAAAATAAGCACACCGAAAAATCCCAATCAGCATTATAGAGGTTTTGATTGCTTATAATATCATAGAAGCGTAGCGAAAATTGGATTACTTCTTGGAAGATTGAATAATTCATAAGTTTTGAATGAACATAATTTAAAAATATCGTTTAAGGGGAAAAGCGATTAGAGTTACTGATGTGCTGCCTTCGATATAATTTTGTATTGATACTTTTAATTCCTGGAAAAGCTTGTTTTTTTATATATATCATGTTAACATACATTAATTTGCACACTGCTAGCTTTCAGAAAATTCCAGATTTTTTTTTAAGTTTTTGGAATTTTTCTATAAAAATTTATTTTCAAAGTTAATAAACTAAGTGCATAATTTGTGACAGTTATCCTCATTCACGATATTTACGTTAGAAAATTTGATAACATTTCTTTCAATTTGAAAAAAAAAAAGAATACGAAATAACTATGACTTTCTTAGCTAATTTGAGTAACTTCTGGTGAAGAAGGTCAATTCTAAGGAAGAAGAATGAGGTAAGAAGGTCGGACGCTTAACAAATATTAAAGGCGATGAGATGAAGGAATGGAAATGCTTTCATCAAAGCAATACCAAAGGTCAAAGTGTTCTAAGGTCACATCTCTCATGTTACGCCTCTGAAGAAGCCTCCCACCCTGAAGGTAAGGCAATGACAAAGATTAACCTTTTATTCACTGTGGGACTCCACAAAAAACCGCCAATAAAAGAAAGACATTTCCATAGAACAGAACTTTTGAATCTATATTTTGAGTCATTTATGCGAAAAGTAAATAAAAGTGTGTCCTCTGTATTGTAGTGTTCGAACTAATTGAAATGCGACGTAGGCTTTTTTATAACATTGTTTCAAAGCTTAGTATACATCTCTTCAAACAGTAAAACACAAACTTCTCATTTTAAAAAGAAATTTAAAAAATGAAGAAGAAACATTGAGGATTGTGCTTAGATTGAGCAAACGTCGCTAACTACAGCTCAAATCAATTTTTAATAGTCTGCTCAGAGCTCTATTTTGGTAAAATAGGCTCTCAGTTACGTTAACAGTATCACCGAAATACAATTATCTAATCTATGCTCGTTCTAAAATAGAGTAAGAGTCAATGTTACACATTTTCCCCACTCACACTCACCGTACTTTAACTTTGTTACCATAGTTTTGTAAATCTTACCTTTTCCAACTTTATACTGAAACGTACTGTCATAGAAAAAGGGGGAAAAGTGAGAATCCTGGTAACCATGGTAACGAAGAGAGGGAAAGTATGGAGTGTTGGGAAAGCGCGTAACCTTGAGACGCCTATCCTATATACAAAGCTTATAGGTGTATTATGATATCTACTAATTTAATGCTGCTTGAAAAGCTAAACGCCGTCCTGCAACCATGACAAATCTTCAGCAGTTGTTCGATTAGATTCCCATTTCATTATTAGGTATTTTTGAATAGTATTGAAACACTTATAAAATATTAGAGAAAGAAAATGAAAAAAATAATTTTTTTTCCATCGAAATTAAGTTTTTGAAAACTATTTCATCAATTTAATAATAAGATACAGAAATTGAACTAAATATTAAAATCGACGATTTTAATTTGAACTGTTTTATTTTATAACCGTCGTTGAACAGCAGACTCAATAATTTTGGTTTACGACTGCTAATGTTCAACTCCGTAGCCTTGTAATTTTATACCCAAACCAGAAGACATGAGAACTCCTGGATCAAGTATTGGATGAAATTTGCCTTCGTAGAGGACTTTTTGATGGAACTAATCCGCACTTGCATTACATGGAGAAGAAAACCAAGAAAACCTCCCACGAATAGCCTGACGGTAAGGGGACTTTAACCCATGATCCGTCTACCACTGAGGATATTTTTAAGACAGCAATGTTGCCGGTGCGAGCCGGATGCGGAATTTGTATCGACCAGCCATCGCTTGGATTCGGATTCGGGTCAATTCATCGGAAGGCGAACGCCGTATCCTCTGAGCAACAACAGCTCAATCTGAACTATTTGCATATTTCAATTTCAAAACACTTGTATATCAAATACAGTTGTTCATCATTAAATATATGCATGTACTAAACGGTAGTGTAAGGTCATTGCATGTTTGACTGCGAGTCTGCCAACCCATATGGACGGCTTCGGGCCGGAGCACTTAGGGCCGTCATTTCAGTGCTTCCAACCACCATTCTCGATAAAATGGGTATTAATTAAGCTCAGTTTGTATAAGAAGATAATTGGAGGTTTGGCAAGTGGTTAATCACCAAGTGGTTAAAGTTTTAATGATCATAATACTTTCGATTTTTTACAAATCAATTAGTAATTTTTACGATATGATAACTTTGATGAAATATTAAATTCTTTTTAAAAACATCTGTTATATTATTTAGTTATATTACAAAATTTTATAATTTTGCACGCATCTTAATTACGTTTAGTATGTTATAGATACGGTGAAAAAAATTTAGCAGAAAATAACCATTTCTGTAAAGACATACCTTGAAAAATTAGTAAGCTTATTGTTATTTTTTTATGCTATTATTTGAGTGAAAATTATTTTTTTTAATGAATATAAATTTAGAGATTTAAAAATTGCTTTGAATGTTGGAAAGGGAAAAGGAAAGAATGTGCTATAAGATTTGTCTCGTTAAAACAAAATCTTTTTATCAGATAACCAAATTTTGTTTTTCTTTTCCAGAATTTATCACGTGGTAATAACAATAGGTAATTTAATTATAATCAATCGATTTTATACAAATTGCACAATAAAAAATTAACTACCCTGAATAACTTTTGATCCAATAATCGGAAATTCACGCACTAGGACTCAATCTTACTGGTGCTAGGGGAGTGATTTAAAATATGGTAATTATGTAACTAGTGTAGACGTTATATTAATTTGGGATATAATACACATAAATGTACTTCCTTGAAATAAACACACACACGTTATGTGTATATATATATATATATATATATATATATATATATATATATATATATATATGCAATCTGAGAAATATGGTCCCAACACCCAACAGTTAGGCTAAGAGTGCGGTCCAAAGTTTTGACCTCTTAATGCTAATTTTACTGTTTGAGTATTTCTCCATATCTTGAGAATTTTTTAAGCAAATAGAAAAAAAAATTTACGCACACTTATAAAAATTTTTTATCTAAAGATAATATCCTTGCAAAAAATAATTTTTTGATAATTATTTATTATTTTTTATAATTTTATTTAGTAATAGTATAAAATTTTAAATTGTTAGATATACAAGAATTTACATCATTTTTTAAAAAATATAACTTTGTGTGGCAAAATATAAAATTTGAAATAAATCCCTCGAATAGTTCTTGAGAAATTTAATTTCAAACGTACGACTTTAGTAAAATTCGATTTTTCCAAGAACTATTCAACTAATTTTGTTCAAATATATCATTTTGTGATCAGAAATTATGTTTTTTTAAGATGACGTAAAAATTTTGTGTACCTTGCACTTCAAAAATTTTAGACTATTATTAAATGAAATAATAAATAATTTAAGAAAAGAAAAAAAAATTTTTGCATGGAATTTTTCTACGGAAATGAATTTTGTAAATGTATACAAAAATTCTTTAATACGCTGAAAATGTTCTCGAGATACGGTAAAAAACGCAAAAAATAAAATTGATATTAAGAGGTCAAAACTTTCGACAGTTCTCCAAACCAAACTATTAGAAACGCATTTCCCAGATTGCTGCTACCTCCTATTTTTGAGGGTCACAAAACACAATTCGTCCGAAAAAGGTTACGTTTATTCAGAAAAAGTACGTTTTTGTGCAAAATCTTAGTTTGAAACACCGTCAGAACTAACTAATTAGCAAAATTCTGCCACCCCCTCGAACCATTAAGGTTGAGTCCTAGGGCGCTGAACCTCCGATCATTTGGGCTCAAAAAGTAGTTCAAGATGTGTTTTTTCTTTTTTTTTCTTTTCTTTTGCTCACTGTACAGCACAATTAGAAGCTTAGGTTCTAAATAATAAATAATTAAAATAATATTTTAAAGTAAGCATTTAAGTATAATTTAAATGCAGATAAACAGTCCAAAATAATATACGTTAAATTTGATTTGTTAACTTTCTACCTAAAGGTATTGGGGATAAAATAAGGGAGTTAACGAAACCTGCTTCCTAGTATTTATGTACTCATAATTACGTTTATAAATATATATAATCTAATTTCACAATTACTCCTTAATTTAACGATGTATACTTGAATCGGTTTGAACGTAAATTGCCCTTTTTAATGATTTAATCAATGTCACAAATAAATGTTTCGTACACTAAACACCATTATCACACCTACCCACTAAGTTTGCATAATATTTATAATTTTATCAAAACTAATTATTTTACTTGCTTTACAAATCAGAACTAAGAATCTGAAGAACCATTAGTCTAAGAATCTGCCTACGATTTTGTCTACTCCTATATAACTTCTAGTCACGAACTGTAAAAACTGGAGAACCGCTTCTGAGAACAGATCAGAACGGAAGAGAATCCTCAAGAAGACCAGGTCCCACTGCGGACTGTCATGTCAATTTTGATGATGTATATAATTTTATTGTTGTTTGTGTGTTCAATCGCATGGAGAGATCTACTATCATAAACTGCTAACGTATAATTAAAGGAAAACATAACAAATAAGTTAAATTTAATAAATTTAAAAAATAAGTTAAATTTAATAAATTTAAAAAATAAGTTAAATTTAATAAATTTAAAAAATAAGTTAAATTTAATAAATTTAAAAAATAAGTTAAATTTAATAAATTTAAAAAATAAGTTAAATTTAATAAATTTAAAAAATAAGTTAAATTTAATAAATTTAAAAAATAAGTCAAACAGAAGTACATAAAAATACTAAAATATTTCTGGTAACTGAACAGTTAAAAATACCTGATGTAATATATTACAATGTTTATGGAAACATTTTGCAATTCAAATTTCATTCCATTTGACTCATACTCATAAGGCGCGTTATTTTGATAAACGCATATTTATTAAACACTTTTCTTAATAAGAAAATTCATTAGAAAAAAAAAATGCAAAAATAAAATTTTAAATTATTTCTTTCATAAGTATGTTTTAGCTTAAATATTTCGAAAAGTCACTCTAAAGAGCAGCTTACTTTTGGTCTTTTCCAGGAGAACTGAAAAGGTGGCTTTTGATGATAGAATACTGATGTTTGTGTTGCGGGAAAATCAGCGTCTTCGAATAACTCTCCACGCTTCGAATAACTTCGTTTGATTTTTTCAAATTCACTCATCGCCTGAAATTAAAAGAACATTATTTATCAAAATAACAAAAACACTTTTTTGTACATCATTAAAGCATAAAGGTACAACGCAGTTTTCCATTTTTCCAGCAATATAAATTTTGTATAGCAAAGCAAATTATAACGTAAACAGAAAAAAAAAAGTGAGGAAAAATTCGCTAAAAAATCACTTAAAATTGCAATAACTTTTGAATGAACTGGAATTTTGAAGAAAAAATAAGAATTGTATTTTTCCAACAAGTTTAACAAGGGTTAAGTTCTTTTGTTGTCTTGTACTGTACATTTCTCTTCGCATCTTCGTACTTGGAACTTCTAAGTCTTAGTGCAGCAAAACAAAATATAACGTTAAATTGAAAACCCAAAACAACAGTGCCCGCATCACCGTAGAGTATCACGTAAAACATGCATCTTGATTTTGAACTCTTATATTAAAGAATTCATTAATTTACATAAAATGAATGCTTATTAATAAAACCAAAAATAAATGCATCAATTAATAAGCAGGTTAAAGTTTCTTATTTTATTTCGTATCATTCAGTTTACTATGAAAGCAACAATAAAAAAAAACTTTAGCAAAAGCAATTAATAAAAACATTTATTTATCTTATAATATTATGTTACAGATCAACACGCCAATCTATTTCCTAAATATAAATGTAGTTTTAAAAATAGCATCGAAATGTGAACGAAAACATCATTATTAATAAAACTACATAATCGCGATCAAAACTGTACGTATCTTAAAGTTAGTAATGCATAGTTATTCCTGTAATTTTATTAGAATTAATTTTCGCTTATTATGTTATATATTTTTAAGAAAAGTTTGAAGACATATAGGTTAATGATTCTTGAAATTCGCCCATATACACTTGCTTTTAATATAATCGTTCAAAGCATTGTTTATAGCCTTCTAAATAAAATCCTCAAAGTATTTTTTTTTTTTTAATTTTTTTTTTTGGGGGGGGGGAACGAGAGAATTTTTTTACAGTGTTTAGCGTATATGCAAAACAATTTTATGTAAATATGGCCATTTAAAAAAATAATAAATTAATAATAATTTTTCGTTGCTAGTTTAAATTTTTACCTTAATATAAATATAAACTAGTTTTCTTTTAATTTTATATTCGTATTTAAGGGGAAAAAAAAGTTATCAAAACCAAGCGGATACCTTAAAGTTAGCAAAATTTAGGTATTGGTTTAACGCAAAACTGACCAATTCCGATTTTAGTTGCAAAACTAGCCAAATAAGAAAAGAAAGGCTCCTCCCTCCTTATAAAGTATTCCAAAACACGCTATTTTAATGTTTTTTGAACCAACAAGTTTAAGTTTCTACCTCATTTTGGCTAAGTGTTGCAGAAAATCAGCTTTTTCTGAATATTTTATGTTTTGACGATGTCTGATTTTGCCACTGAATGGCACAATCCAGTTGTAGGCAACTACATAATTTTAGTTTTAAAAAACAAACAATAAATGTAAGACCAAACATTTGTGTTAAAATGTTTGCGTTATGATTAACCATTTGTGTTAAAATAATTGTGTTATCAAACAATGTGTTAAAATAATTGTTTTATGATCAAACATTTGTGTTAAAATAATTGCATATGATCTAACATTTGTGTTAAAATAATTGCATATGATCTAACATTTGTGTTAAAATAATTGCATATGATCTAACATTTAAGATAAAATAATAGTGTTATGATCAAATATTTGTGTTAAAACAATTGCGTTGTGATCAAATATTTGTGTTATGATCAAACATTTGTGTTATGATCAAACATTTGTGTTATGATCAAACATTTGTGTTATGATCAAACATTTGTGTTATGATCAAACATTTGTGTTATGATCAAACATTTGTGTTATGATCAAACATTTGTGTTATGATCAAACATTTGTATTATGATCAAACATTTGTGTTATGATCAAACATTTGTGTTATGATCAAACATTTGTGTTATGATCAAACATTTGTGTTATGATCAAACATTTGTGTTATGATCAAACATTTGTATTATGATCAAACATTTGTGTTATGATCAAACATTTGTGTTATGATCAAACATTTGTGTTACGATCAAACATTTGTGTTATGATCAAACATTTGTGTTAAGATCAAACATTTGTGTTAAGATCAAACATTTGTGTTAAGATCAAACATTTGTGTTAAGATCAAACATTTGTGTTAAGATCAAATATTTGTGTTAAAATAAGTGTGTTATGATCAAACATTTGTGTTAAAATAAGTGTGTTATGATCAAGCATTTGTGTTACAATATTTGCGTTATATTTGTGCTAAAAAAGATCATAATCAAGATCTTTAATACAGCTTACTTAAAGATACGAATAATATTCTTTTTTGTGATTAAAATTAACACTAAAAGAAAAATAAACACAAAAGCATTCTTCAATTATTGTATGGCATGCATTATGACTAGAAAAAATTCATTCAAATTTAAAAACAACATTGAATTCATCATAAATTAGATCTTATAATTCTTTTACTCGCAGTTTTATTGTTTTGTTCACAACTGATTCACTAATTTTGTTGATTTTAAAAAATTTTCGCAAAGTAAAGATACATTGCATCTAGGTGAAGAACCTATATTTTATGCGTTATTTGGCAACACTGACATTCACATTGACAGCCTGACTTAAAAACCTTTGGAGTTGTTTGGCATTTCTACACTATGGTTCGAGTAGTACTTGCATTAATGTGACAAGACGCAAAAAAAAAAATAATAATAATAATAATAATGTAATAATATTCCCATACTGTATAATTTTTATGCCATGCTGTTAAGGTATCATTATAAATTACCAAATTTTTTTACATATTATAAAATCATATTTTACTGTTAATTTTTCCAAAATCATTACTAAAAGAAATTACACAGCTTTTTTATGCTCCAGAAACATAAATTTATCGCATTCTGACAGTTTTACCATACTTTTTTTCTAAGTCTAAATCTTAATTCTTAACTTTTAAATACTTCTTTTAACTACTTCTTTTAACTAAATAGACAATTTGACAAAATTTTAATAGCAAAATAAACGACAAAATATCCCTTACCCTCCTAAAAGTTACAGTGAAAGTCATTATTGCCTTCTAAAGTTGACCATCGAAGTTCTTCACGCTGTGTTATTTTGACCAATGACAACAAACGACAGGTAAAAGGACTCATTGACATTTATTGTGATCAATTGCTTGTGGCTATTAATGTAGGTTAGTTGACAGCTCAAAAGTAAGCTCGTTTGTTTTTCCTGCGCTTTCATAGACAAGGTGTAGTGGTTAATAAGTAATTAATGTGACATCATTTACTGATTCTGGAAGAAGCTTACAAGACAATTCGTTTAAAAAAAAAAAAAAGAAGCGTGGCGAGAAAGGAAATCGCAATTGTTAGATGTCGCTGACGCCCCGAAGCAAAACACTCATCTCTTTGTTATTCAAAGAGTAACCTTGAAATTAATATTGTAATTAGAGATCAACATACAATAGAGTCAGCTTCTTTACCTCCTTTTAAGTCTTTTAACATAACATTAACTTACATTCAGTGTGAAATTTATGTGTTGCATACGAACCTCATTACAGTGACAATATATTGCAACACTTACTCATGCAAATTTTCCTATTTTAATTAAAGGTGCCGTCAGCGGTGGAGTTTATTTTCTATTAGTATATACATTTTTATAGTGTAGAAAGCATTAATTTTACAGGTTATCTAGCTATTGCGCAGATTAACTTGGGTGATCTGGTAAAATACCAAAAAATTGTTTCTTTTTTCAAACTATCCAGGTATTCTACAAACTACCTAGATAATCGGCACTTTACCTAATTGGCAATCGTTAAAGTGAAAATAAGAACTTTAACGGAACAACAACATTTCTGTACTCTTAAATTAACATACTGTGTGTTATCAATAAATTAGAACATACAATTAACAAATTAGTTGATAGAAAGAGAGAAACAAATATTTGAACTTTACCCATATGGAAACCGTTAATGCTAGCATTATTTAGATCAATTGTGAAAAATCTTTATTCCGCACTTAAATGTATCGCCCTAGTTGATCTGCAGATTATCTAGTTAATGTGCATGTTAACAGTTTTAAAGCTTTAGCTGTAACAAATGCATGCCGCACTTGGGGGAAAAAATTTGTTTTTAATTGGAGAATTTGATATTTATTAATAAAATTAAACTACAAAATGGCATTCTAAATCACAGAGAATCAAACAATTCATCAACAGGGTTATTTCTAATGCTAGTCTTGTTTATAGTTAAACAGGTACTCCCAACCCCATGCAAAGAACACTAAAACGTTAAATGTATTGCTGTTATTATTTTAGCATAAAATAAAGTTTTTTTTATTTGGTCTTCAACGAAACACTTTATGAAGAATAAAATATAATTTTCTAACAAATTTAATAATAAAATTTTTTATCATTAAATTTGAAAGAATTTTTCTTTAGATATAAGGAAAACTAAAAACATTTCGTTGAAAACAACAAGTTTTTTACTACAGAATACTTTTCACAAAAATTTGCATAAAAATGAATTAAAAATACATATTTAGATTTTTATAAATAAATGTATTCCCATTGTTTTGCTTTTTTCCTTTCAATATAACTATTTTTTTTTCTTCCTACAGTCATTACATTCTTCTTTACAGTAGTTTGCCTCTGGTATCCACAAACCTCTGTAATGGGACTAAGAGGAATCAATTATATTAACGATTGCAATAGTTCACGTGTATGCATGACTGGCCTAAAACATACAACCATGTGGTGTATGTACTATATACATTGCTAATTTTTCAAGATTATGTTTATTACACAGTAAAAAACAGTTTTTCAAAGTTGAGCTAAAATGTGCCAAAATAGCTCCGGAACATGTAGTCGAATTAAAAAAAATTATTGTATTCAAAATTAAAATAGTATAAACTCCTTTTTGAGCAAAATGCATAGTGTCAAAAGTGATGAGGAGTGAGAAATGTGCAAGAGAGATGTTCGTTGACTGCCAGCAGGATTTGATACTAAGACCTCCGGTATCGGAGTAAAATGCTGTAACCACCATAGCTGTACTCTCCAGTCAAGCAAGTAATAGGGAGCTTTATATCGTGGTGGCCGCAATGACACATTATGACATACATTCCATTCGCTTCAAAGTTTATAAGATATAGCGAAATAAGCAGAAAGTGAAATTAAATTTACCGATCTCCTGAATGATTGGGAACATTTTCCAAATTGCAACCTTTTCTACCTTAGAAATTTTAAATTAGTACGTCCTGAAGTGTTATTGCGGCGACCACTATATAAAGCCTTCTAACTCTTCCTGGACTGGGGTGTATAACTGTGATGAGTAGAGTATCCAACAGTGAAATCGGAGGTACTTGGCTCAAATCCTGTCGGCAGCCAACGAGCCTCTCTCTCACATATTTCTTTCACCCCATCCCTTTTGAGAATATGCATTTTGCTAAAAAATTCTGTTTCAATTTTAAATATATGGGTTTTCAAATTCGACTATTGCATGATTTGGAGCTACTTTGACATATTTTTGCTCAATTTTGATAAACTATTTCTACTTTTATCTTCATTTTTTTATAATCCCTTTTTACTGGGAAAGAATGGCCTGGTTGGTAGGGCGTTGGACTTGTGCTCGTGAGAACGGTAGTTCGAATCCTCGTGTGCTAAATGGTGACAGAGGCACGTTAAATCTATCGGGGTCACAAAGTCTTCCAAGTTCCCATAACAAATCAATACCTCAGGGTGTACTGATCAAAGAGTTCCCTTGTCTTCTGTATTGGGTTCAAAATTGCAAAGCTACGGAGTTGAACATTGGTAGCCGTAAACTCAAAATTCAGCTGTTCAATGACGGTTATAAAAAACCTTTAGTGATTTAGATTTCAGATGATTTTAGATTCAGATGCATTACATTAAAATTACAATTCATTAACTACAGGGGGGGGGGTTAGATGTTCTAAGGCACAGCACGTAATATAAAAAATAAACAAAATTATGAAATTCTTTCTCAAAAAATGCTTAATCGATATTTAAGAGCTGTGGTGGCTCAATGGATAGAGTGAACGCCTCCCGATGAGGTAACTTAGATTCAAATTCGAGCGATGACTGGTCGATTTGAATTCTGCTCTCTACTCGCACTGACAGAAAGGTTGGCTCAAAATATCCAAAATGGTGGACGGATCATGAATGAGTTAGAATTCCTTTGCTCACGGGCTAACCATGTCAGGTTATCCTCACCATGTAACTGAAAGGCAAGTTATTTCCATCAAAATAGTCCTCCACTAGGGATAGTTGGTCTAAATACAAGACTCACTTGTTTTCTGAGTTGAATTTCAAAAGTACAAATTACGGAGTTGAATATTCATAACCGTAAGCAAAAAAAAAAGGGAGGGTGCGACTGTTCTACACCGGTTATAACATTACAAAATCGATTTTTAAGAACTTATTTTTCTTTGAATCCTCTACTTTTCTTTTATCGAAGCAAATTTCAAAATTTTAAAAATTACTCTTTCGAAATTTAAATTTGAATTTATTGATCTTTTATTTATTAAAAAAAAATTAATTTAAAAGGAAATAATAAAACAATATTTTATAAATAATTCATAGTTAAACAATAGTTTCGTCGAGTTTTGGTTTCGATCTAAGCATTTAAATTTTTGTTCAGAGTCTTTTGTCCGCATTATGTATTTCAAATTTTTTACATCGTAACGTAAATAGATATGTTTTTAAATAAATACTAAAAATTAGAAAAGTGTATATCAAAAAATATATTTATAACTGAGGGCTGCGACTTCGAAACTTTTTTTCTATGCAATATTGGTAGTTTTTGAAATTATCAAATTATTTAATCAAAAACAAGTAGCAGTATATTTTTCATCTTTTCAGAAATACTCATCATACGTAATTATAGAACGTGAAACTGTATGAAATGACAGCATATTGAGGCTTCATATAAGAAACAAAAACCCGGTCGGAGATATTTTAATAATTTTTTTACTATGAAAATTGAACAAAACCATTGATTATTCCGATAGTATAGTTATTTTTTTTTTAGTTTTTCTTCTACACTTAATTTCTTTATATGTAGAGAAAAGAAGCAGTACAAAAATATTTATACTATAAACAATAATCATACTACAGAAAAATATTTATAAAATAGTATAGTAGCGTTCTGTAGTATAAAATATTTATACTACCGAGCGTTGGGGAATCAAAAATCTATTGTTCTAAGCTAGTTTTTGAAACGTTTTTAAAACTTTTGATAATGCATAGTTTCAACAAAACGTAGTCTAGAGGATCTAATATACAAATATCTTTATTAAATTTATACTTTAAAGATCTTTACACTCATATCATGCAAGTGATATGATACATCTACCCACTACAGCGACATGATACATCTACCACGCATTACAAATTACTCTTCTTTTTTTTACTATGCTTTCCAAAAAAGACAAGTCGCCTTTAAAAATGTAAAAGTTATGTATTTTTCGTATATTTTAGATAAGAGTTCATTTCTTCTTTGCTTTCCGAGGACAAGAAGTAGCCTTTTAAAATGTAAAAATTATGTATTTCGATTTATCCTAGATAATTAATAGTTTCTTTTATTCTCGATGCTCTCCAAAAAGGACAAGAAGTAGTCTTTAAAAAGAATTTTTTTTTTTTTTTAACCTGGCATTTTTTACGCAATACAAAAAAATTAACAAATATTTCCTAATAGCCTGAATGAAAACTTTTTCTTACAATCTCAGAAAAATCGGTACAGCGCTGAACTATATTATGTGTACCATATTCCTATAAATTAGCTACAACCATAATTAAGATGACAAATTAAATCGTGTTAATCCGTGATAATCTCGTAATCAAGTTTCAAAAGTATAATCATATGGTTCAACCAAGTACCGAATGAAAAGTTGGAGAAAATGTGAACCCTATTACATTTTGATGTGCTCAAAAATTTCAAGATGCCAATAGAAGTTAAGAAACATTTTAAGGATCACCCGAAAATAGATGTTTCGATCTCAGCTTTTTGAAATCTTGCATATGAAGAAAATAGCATAAATGTGAATCGATAATATTTATCGATATTTAAATAAACAAATTGTTACTAGCATGCTTATGCTTTATTGTTTTCGTTAACTTACAATGATTTTTGTTGAATTGTAAAATTTCTGGTTAGGACAAAAAGCAATCAAACAAAGGTCTTATTTAACTAAACCAAACATCTTGGTTGATGGTATGATAAATAGGGTATTTACTCAGTGATTAGTTTGACTTTTATATAAATAAATAAATGGGAGAATTTCGTAAGGGAAATGCATAACCACATGCAGCGGTTCAAATTTCTTAACAAAATTAATGAATTGCAAGTCATGATCTACATTCCTTAAAAATGAAGAAATGAGTGTTTAAAAAATCTCCTTCGACGTGCATTGATATCCTGGTAACAAGACAACCATACACTTGTGAAAGAAGCACGTTTTGAATTTAGTCATACTTCATATGAATTTTAGATGTAAAATACAAATCATATAAACATAAAATAGTTTGTTAGCATAAAGTAAAGTGCATACAAAATTGATTTACCGATATTTTCGTTTTCTTTTCCGAACCTAAAAGACATAATTTAAAAAAATAAACTTATAAAATATAAGAAATTGTTTCATCTCAGTTCATTTCAAAATTTTCTATTTTTACGGGACTTGCGGAAACAAAACTTCTTTCTATAAATTTCTAGCAAAAATCTCAACCCTTCTATAGTTTTATCCCATAAAAATTATAATCTAAAAAATTGTACAGCTAAAAATAAAACATTATTTTTAATTATACATAATGTGAGCTAATGAGCGAAATTAGCCATTATCAATTTCTTTTATTATTGGCTAAATATTAATTCTATTTTAATCATAGAGAATTATACTTTCTTACATTTCCTCAAACTTTTTTACTCTTCGAGAGAATGACATTTTATTATAAGCATTAAACAGTTCAAAAGAAACAATCAAAATATTGATGCTACCGAAAATGAATCAAATACGTTTTTTCAATAAATCTGCCTGGATTCAATTATGCAAGTTTAAAAAAATATGTCTTTTGAAAGGTACGAAAAATATATATTTCATTTAAAAACAAATTTAAGTATAGGTGTTCTTCTGAAATTTAAAATTTTGAATAACTTTTTTTTAACCTTTTTTGATGAATCATCTTATATCTTAGAATTTGAGCTTCTTGAACTTTTCAAACAAGTCAACCTTGCTTATTTAGTAACATAATATTTCTATTACATAATAGATTTTCGTAAAAATTTAATACAAAATACAAATAGCAGCAATAGCGTGATAATTTACAAAAAAATTCAAGTTTATAAATATTTTAAGCATAATTTCACAAAACTATGAACATCAACATTTACCACAATTAGATCCTATGATCTTATATTAAAGGCTTGGGAAAAAATTAAGTCATACTTTTTCCAAAGGTGAAATGCTTATATCAAACTGCTCTTTAATATAATTGCCAGATAGGCTCTTTTACAAGTGTGCTTAATTTCCCTTAGATGTAGTTTAGGGGCACTAAACACGGAAGCATATTATTGTCTAGTTAAAAGTGATATGTTTAACCAAAGAACACAATATTAGACTATTTAAAAATGAAACTTCTGATTATAACACCTCAAGCCATTTCATACATGCTATATTATGTGTATTCTATTATGAACAGGTGCTAAAAAATGAATTGTACATCAGAAACAAATAGTGGCTCCATTTTTAATGTCAAAGTGATAACTTTTAAGACAATAATAAAAAATCAAGAAATGGTAAACAAAATTTGATGTTTCAAGTAAACAACTTAATTTTGTTAAAAAAAATGTGAACGCAAAATAATTTATATCTTTTATAAATTTTATATAAAAAAAAAACGATTTTAAAAAACTGTAGAATATTATGCTAAAATTGAATTTCATTGTATGTGTTTATGACGATTTATTATCTTAAATAATTGTAAAACTTATTAAAATTATATTTTAGTTTGGTTATTACAAAAAGTAAAATTCTAAACTCATATTAAAAGGAAGAGAGCTTTTTTAATGATCAAGAAATATAGTCAGTTTACGTCTTCGCTGTTATTTATTTTCTTTCACTTTTATAAGGATAATTACTACTAGATTAAGATTCTGAGTGGCAAATAACTAATATTGCTAAAAGGCGCAATTATCGGTTTTCGGTCCCAATTTCTATAAATGGAATTTGAAGGAAATTTTATATCAAAATACCTATTAATAGCTACTTTTTTCACAAAAGGATTACATTGTAAGATGTGTGTGCTTAATATGACATAGCTATTAATGGAACTGAAGAACAGCTTGAATAAAATGTGTATAATATGCATAGTATATATATATATATATATATATATATATATATATATATTCATTCTCAGAAAAAGAGAAACATTTGTTAGTCTTGTAGAACTTTATCTAAGTTGTCTTAGTTGCAATTTAAATTTTTAAATGAATAAAAATGATTTTTTTATCTAGTTAATATGTTTGAAAAAACTGTTTAGTTCGAGTAATTAAGTGATAGTCATTAAAACTTTTTATACAATTTCAATTAATTGTTGCGTAGAATTTTAAACTGAAAGATAATGTAGGGGGAAATGTTCTAAAGAATAAAATTATTTGAGCTTAATGATGAATAAACGGCTAATTAGTAAACTGGCCACACTCATTTTTAAAAAAAGAGAGAAAGTTTGACCTAATTTTAATTACTTAGAGAAACAGTTTTACATAAAAGAGAATAAATTTGAATACTTCAAAAATTAAAATTAATATAATAATTTTATAATTAGGTTTTATTGCTACTAACAAGGAATTGATTAGAGTAAAGATTTAAATTAGTGATAAATCTCACTTCCGTTCTTTACATTAAAGTTTTACATTATACTTTCCTTAACACTTTTTTCCAGAGAGATACAAGTTCCTGGAATTTCCATTAAAATAACAGCACAAACATATATCTTATCATTATCTCGGAAATCGTGATGCATTTATAGAAAAAATATTCTCCAAAACGATTTGAAAATGTGACTTATCATTATATTGCTCCAAGTCTATCAGTTTTAGCATTATTAAAATTTGCACCGCCTTATACGTATTATAAAATGGTAAAAACACTGGGAATTTAATTTTTTAAAGAAAAATAATTTTCTCGAAATTGGGTCAAACTAAATACTCTAGTACTAAAAATATTAGCGGAAATAATATTTGTTGATAGTTAATATCTATTTAAGTTTTAAAAGTCATGGTAATTCAGAATATATATTACGAATACTAATGTAAAATGAAATTTTTTTTTAAAATTTGCAACGGAACTAAACAAATAAAAATCTATTCCATGTGAATAATCTGAACATTTTATAACATCGCAAGAAAATAAACAATATCTTTCATTTTTATTAAAAAATTTAAAAAATTTTTAAAAAATTAAAAAAATTTTATTCGTTGTCATGACCGACGGGAAGAGGTTAATGTTTGTTAAACAGCCTATACGGTAATAGGTTTGCATTAAAAAAATGACATTTAAAATTAAATTATATACCTTTTCATTTATTGATTTTTACTTTAAAAAATTACAAAACTGGTTGCCTAATAACTTTAAACATTTACTGTAATCAATAAAACCTAATTTCAATATTTACATCTTTTAATGTTATTTAAATATTAAAATATAGCTATGATATTTCTTTCAACATTTAAGGGTTTACTTAATAGAAACAGGAAATTCATTAAGACAGCCAAAGAATAAATTATACGGGAATCTTATTTTTTACGTTTTTTACATACCCAACTCATGCCCTTTCAACAAACAATCATTAAGTACATTCCACGAGTTGTACATCAGCCATAAAACACGGATTTAATAGTCATTATGTTAGGTTTGTAAATCAATGATGCGAATAAACTTACCCACGAATCAGTTACGGCAGGATATATTGTATCCATCTTCGTAGACATTTGGAATAACACGCCCGAATAACTTCCGCTCTAACAGGTAATACGAAATAAATGTTATTCATCCATCCTCTTAATTAAGAATGCTGAAAATACCTCTCAACTCTACCTACAGAGTTTACGAAGTCTCTGATTATTGAGTGAACTCCGTCACCATCAAACACGGTAGGTGTTCCATCCTACGCTCCTCAAAACATTCTTCTAAAGCGAACGCAGAAATATAATACAAAACCTCACAATATGTGAAGATATTTTCCGTTATTGTCCTTCATAGTTAGGTGTCCATGGAATTTGTGAAAGATGTGTTTTGTTATATCATCGCATGAATCACCCACCCAGGCATATTACCTTCTGTTTTGTAGCTTTTCTCTCCTTACTAAAAACATAACACTTGTGTGAAACAAAAGCTAAATGCCATAAAAAGCGTCGCCTTCGAAAGTAGCATTTCTCTTTTGTCTGCAAATAATAAATAGGCTGCTTTTAGTATATAAATCAACCTTGGTGATTTTGTTTCTAACAAATGTTTTCTTTTTTTTTTTTTTTTTTTTTTTAAATGGAACACTTTTGTTTTAAAAATATACATACTTTACGTTTAAAATATGTAATTGATTTTGTATATAAATTATCAACCATCAAATTCTCAATGGTAAAAAATGTTAAATAAACACATTTAGAAAAGTCGAAATTCGGATCCGAGATTATTTTTATTTTTTTTTTGATCTTGCAATTGCTTACACTGTTATGCAGATTAAATTTAATTTTTCAAGTTAAATCTATTGTGATCAAATTTTTCCAGGATATTTTATTAAAATAGATTTAGAACAGTTTAAACTCGTATAGGAATTTAATAAAAACATTTGGAAGCATTGTTAGTTTTTATGTAGAATACGATACTTCAACATGCTCATTTCAATACATGAAATTCGAACCTTTCGAGAGAAAAAAATAAAACTATTCTGATAGAGATCGAAAAGGCGATTTATTTCGTCTAGTTCGTATTTTATATTCATCAAATTTAAACATTCGAAAACTTAAAATTTGTTTTCATCTGACGCATTTCAAACTGTTTCAAAAGTTTTGTAGGAGGCTCTCGAATCTTCAAGTGAATATTAAACTTTCCAAAGCCGTTTTTATTAACAATCAACAGATGCAAAATTTTAGACTTAGAATTAAATTCATTGAAATCGTCCAGTCCCAGAAATTTCATAACATTACGTATAGTGTTACTTTATCTTAATGAAATACATTTTATTAGAATAAAATGAATTTATTTCTAATTTCAAACTTATTTGTTATCTATTAAAGCGTAAGTTTTCGTTTCGTTTCGTCCAGAGTGTACTGGAAGATTATGTAATGATTTGTGGAAAATATGCAAAGTCTAAGACTAGTTACAGCTGCACAATGAGCTATTGGCGACAATCTGGGAAACATCCCTGAGGATGATCCGGAAATGACATGCATACGTCACATCCCATTTTACAGGATGGATACATTCACACACCAGCTTTCCATCCACAGGTCGTAACTTTGACCTGAACAAGAGAACGATCAATGATCAATCACTTATCTAGTAATAAATTATAAATCTATAAATGATAAATAAATTTTAAGTGTGATTTTTATTTTATACACCTAAAAGAGTGCTTAATTTTGCATTTTAAGTGTATCCGTAACTCTGAACAGATGGAAAACCTTACTCTGTAAATATTTAATATTCTTTAGTACAACTATTGCGGGGCAGCACCATTCTCGTACTTCGGGTTTTCGTTGACGCCGAACACCCTTCGGAGAGGGTCGGCGGTTAATTCCCATTAATGCAACTGCACTCAATTTTGTATACGGCAACATTAAAAAAATTATAAAGATCATTGTTAATTTAAAATTATTTTAATAAGTAATATAAAACTAATAATTATTTTAATAAACAAAATAAAACCACGAAAGATAAAAAAAATTAGAATAATAATGCTGAGAATACAATACAATTAATAAATGTTACAACTTTATAAAAAATTAAATTCCAATGCTTTATGCTGCATTGCTATTAGCAAAATACGAGAGTTAATGTATCCCCGATCTACACGCTATTTTTTACACGGATAATTCCACACAAACAAAAATCAGTTATTGTTGATATTGTGTTTTGTTTAAAATGATGATAGACGAGCTTCTCACGTGGAAAGACTATAGCGACTTTACAAACCCACATATTTCATCACGGTCTGCTTCACATTTCATTCCGTTACTAAAAAAGAATCGCATGTTATCGGAAATTAACTAAATGCGTTCTTCCAGTTCAATATCAGTCGTGTGCCAAGGGAACAATAAAACCATCAACAGTTGCGTGGGTCGTCTTATACGAGGGAACAAAAGAGTTAAATTATTTATTGGTTTCTTGTTTTAATCGCTCTACTTATCGTTACGTGCCGAACAAGAAAAAAAAACATGCGCTTTTTTGATATTGGATGGATCATCTTTTGAGAAAAGAATAAAAGGAATTTGCGATGTCCTCGAATGATGTCCTCTCCTTTATTTTTTCTTCTTTTTTTTTCTATCATCGATGAAGATCTTTTCACCGTTAATAAAAAGAAAAGGAGATAACTATTTTTTTATTTCTTAATCCGTTCGAAACCGGCAAACGTAGGAAGATGCTCTTCCATAGGCCCACACGCTCCAAGAGTACTAAATACTAAGTACTCCTTTAGTACGTATACTTCAAGAGAATATATACTAAAGCGTACATATACGTACTAATACAAGATGTAGTGTAAGGGTGCCAATTTGAGATCACGTCCGTGTGATAATGGGCCGCTGGAGTCTCTCTCTCTCTCTCAATAGGTTATTTTTATATATCATACAGTAGACCGTAAAAACAAAACCCATGTGAACAAGCATATGTAATCACAGTTTTGAACGTATTTAAAAGAGTTAAATCCACGTTTGTAGACCCGTCTTTTGGGGTGAGCGGAAAATTCGCTCAGAGCTCTGCACCAGGGATACTCCAGTCTTCTTAAACTAAATATGAAAATTTTCTTTCTAAATTTGTTTTTAATATCGAAACCTAAAAGCCGTGTTTTCTATTTTATCATATAAATGAAACGGAGAAGCAAAAATCTCGTCTTTTCTAAGAGATCTTTATCAAAATCAAAATTACAGAATTCGAAAATAAAAAAATGGTTAAAACATCTTTAAAAGATTAGTTAAGCGTAGTTCTAAAAGGATTCCTCCCTTCTAACAGTCAAAAATCTTGAGTACTCAAAATATAAAAACAGAGCGATAGAAAAAAATTTAAGGAAAAAGCTAAATTATTCGTTTCTAGGAATTAAATTCGGAAACAGAAAGAAAGGGTACTTCCATTCTTTTTATCCAACTAAGGGAAAAGTCCCAATTAAGGGGTTTTAGAAAACTTAGGACCAGCTGGGCTCGATGAGTGTGTAAACCTTTTAACCTCCCCTTTTTAATTCAGGATTGGTTAAAAATATTTCAGTTTTGGTTTGATCTTTGCTCTTAATATAAGATTAAATTTTAACATTTAAGGGGGTGAGTTTTTGAAGTACAGCTAAAAAAAAAAAAGAAAAGAAAAAAGGTATTTCTGAAGTAGAGGATAACGAAGTAGTGAAATTGATTAAATATGTTGAGAGCAGAAAATGGTCAGAGAGGTAGATGGAAAAAGCGATGGGTGTGTATTAAAAAAAAAAGAAAAGAAAGTAAATAAAAAGGAATCTGTATGATATTCTCCTAAGAAACGGCAAACAAACATTTTCCTATTCAATTTCTTCGTAAATTTCTCTTTAAAAATTATCTCTTCTGTATATTTTTCCTTGTATATTCTCTTTAAAAATTATAATTCATTTTGGCAGGGCTTGAAAAAATTCGGAAATTTTAACCGTCCCTGAGGACGGCTTGTCCAACAATGCACCCGTCCTCCTTTGAAACTAACCCGTCACTTCTAAATAAATAAAAATATATTTTCTCTCATTTATTACAAACATTTATCATATAAGTTGTACAATGAATTAGTAGTTACTAGGATTACAAATACTAGGATTAAATTATACAGTAATAAAAGAAATACTAGGTTACTAATAGTATCCTAGTATTTATTTTATGAAATAATTTATTTCTTATATGAAATAACTTAAATGACAAAGGTCAAGTTATCTGGAATGTCAATTTATCCGAGGGTACTGCGTTTTTTAAATGAATCAAATATGACGTTTGCCAGTTCCACAATCAATCCAATGATTAATTTCAGAGGTTTTTGCTCAGAAATCTGAAAGGGGTTTTCCATTTAGGTAGATGTTCATAATTGCATTTAACGCTTCTTGTTAAGACCATTCCGTAATGTGTTTTTTTTTTTTTTAAGTTCATTACTGAAAAGCTCCTTTCAACCGCTGTAGTACTCCCAGACAGAGAAAACATCAACTCCACCAAGTGCAGTATGTTGCTGTATTTCTAGATTAGAGGGTCATTATAGAAGTGAGGCGATAGACTCTTGTAAGATAACAAAAATTGAAAATGTATCACGAACTTTAACGGGGAAATGGCCGTCCGCGCGGACGTCGGATTCGAGAAATTCGTTGTCCGCTGGGAATTTTTGACCGCCGAGGACGGGCGGTTTTTCGAGCCCTGCATTTTGGTACAACCAAATTGATTTTAATATCTTCACTTTTCTTTTCAGATTGTTTAAATTAAAATTTAATTAAAAGGTATGCTATTTTTTAATTTTGTGAATTATAATCTTATTCGTAGTTATAAATACAAGATCTAAATCAAGAAAGAAACCAAAATATTTTTTCAATTCACCTAAATAGTTTTGACTATTTTAATGGAATCCTTTTTTTATTTTAATCTATGTAACATTTTTTTATCATAAAGAAACAACAAAAACGATTTCAAAACAATCATAGGATTTCATACCCATATTCCCTTTCAAATATTGCTTCTATCGTCATCGAAAAGAACTTCAACGACAGCATTTTCGTAATTAAATTTCCATTTTAAAAAAATAGCAGTTTTAACGAGATATTTAAAAAGTAAGTTACGCTAAATCACATTAGTAAAAAGAAAATATGGAACGGGGAATCATAAAAAAGCAGCATTTCTGACTTGGGCTACACAAAATCGCACAAATGCGATCTCACAATTCTGCCTTCACAGCCAAGGGTATCATGTATAAAACCAGCAATTCTGACTCTAGCGACTCAAGATCACATGGACGTTATCTAATTACAGTACTCTCATATCTCAGCTCTTATAACTGCTATACGGAAGATCTTTTGTAAGTACACTCTTTAAGTATTTGTACCGGAGGAATCGAATTTTTTATTATTATTTTTTTTTCTAAATTATAGTTGTAGCAAAATCGAGTCATTATTCAATACTCTTAATTAATTTTTCAATGCTTCAAGTTTTATTTCCAGATTTTAAAACTTGACTTCCATTTTGATGTTTTCAAAATTCTGCTTTTTTCACATATTTATGAAGAAAAAAATATTTATTTTTAAATCACAATTCAAATCCATCATTAGCAACATCTCAGTTTCACTGCAAAAAATTGTAATCGAAATGTTATATGTCAATGTAATCCAAAATTTTTGTAATGCATGTAATTTTACACAATAAAAAAACACTATGGGAATTAATCTACGATGAGTACTTAAAAGTAAGTGATTCCTAAAACAAAATTTTCTTTAAAAGATTAGCAGAATTGTTATTTAGAAAAGTTCTTCTGAGAAAATTAAGATAATTTCACACTTTCTTGCTATGAAAATTATTAATTCTTGAAAATATTATGCTGTGACATAACATGTCATTTTTATACCACTTTTAAATATTTAGGGTTGGTATACTGTAAAAAATATATGTTAAATTTACAGAAAAAAACTGTCAGCTGGTATGCCAGTATAAAATTGTTTATTTTACACAAAAATACGGATTTTTAAAAGCAGGTGCCTAAGCAGACAAGCTATGTTATTTTACCCAACAAACTCTGTTATTTGGGCCGGGATAGCTTGGTTGGTAGGGCACTGGGCCCATATCCAATAGTTCATGGGTTCGATCCCCGCAGGCCGAAGACTCCGTGTCGTAAATGGTGACTAATGCACGCTAAATCTGTCTAGTCGCAAAGTCCTCCATGTTTCCATAACAAATCAATACATCTGGGGGGGGGCACTACTGATCCAGGAGTTTCCTTGTCTTCGGGATAGGTTTAAAATTACAAGGCTATGGAGTTGAACATCAGTAATCGTAAACCCAAAAATTGAATCGGCTGTTTAACGGATATAATATAAAATAAAAACTTTGTTATTTTAACAAAAACAAATCCTCTTATTTTAACAAAAAACTCAGTTATATTAACGAAAAAACTATATGATAACTATAACAGCATTGTAGTCCGTGTAAGCTCAGTCAACGCGGGCGATTCGAGCTCAAGTTATCTTATTATCGACTATCAATGTTCAGCTCCGTAGTCTTGTAATTTTGAACCAAACCTAGAAGACAAGTGAACTCCTGTATTGGAACAAACTAGTCTTAGTAGAGGACTTTTTGATGGAACTAACCCGCATTTGCGTTACATAGAAAGAAAACCACGAAAATCTCCCACGGTTTGCCCTACGGTGAATGGATTCTGACCCATGATCTGTCTACCACTGAAGATATTTTACATCAGCACTGTATATAGAATTCGTACTAACCACCAACCACTGGGAGTTGAACCTGGGTTACCTCATTTGTAGGCGAACGCTCTATTCTCTAACTCATCACGGTTCTAGTGTTAGAATATGAAGAAAAATCTTAAACTTTCTTTATATTTGCATTATTTATTGAATATAAAAGCCTTCTATATATAAAAGCCTTATTTATTGAAATCATATTTAAGTATAAAAACGTTTAAAACTATATCGGCGTAAATATATTGCATGGCAATTTAACTCATCGAAATATTATATCTAGATAATGATCAGTTAGAGTATCGATTCAACGATAAAGTCGAATCGCAATTTTATTTATATGATGTACAAAACCATAAAATAATTTCTGTAAAGTAAGAACAAGTATAGAAAGTAATCGTAAAATGATTTGAAAAAAGATAAAGTTATCTTGCGGTAAGCAAAACTGTATGTCAAAAAGAAGAATTTGAATTGACAGTTTCAACCCATTTATGATTTGGATGAAAAGCAACAAAAATTGTTTTGTGAAAACTGTCTAATATACATTGAAAAAAAAATCTGTAAGAAAAAAAAATTAGTTTTTTGAATTTCGCGGGTAACGATCAAAAACAGTAAAATCTGTATTTATCTTTAAAAAGTTTTTTTTTCTGAAAAAAATCCTTTTTTCTGTAAAATTTACATTAATTTTTACAGGCTACTTCAGAGGTCAATATTTAAGCCTTTAAACATTTATGTACAGTCTTAGGAAAAAGAGAGCGTTTTATCTTCAAAGTGGGAACATAAAAAATTTCTAATTGTATAAACAAACGTACTATAACAGTTTATGTCTTCTACGGAAAAGAACACACCAAGCTAGTACTCTAATGTACTTTGCGAGTATTAAATTACTGTTATTCTCAGTTTATAAAAAAACTCAGAAGATATTTTTATTTTTCTTAATTATTTTCATTCAACCACTCTCATTAATTCATCATTAAATATTTTTGATTGTTCATAAAATTCCTATCTCGCGCGTTTCAAGAAATGAAACTTGGGAAGAAAAAAATTGCAAATTACACGTCTGTGGAAAAACAATAGAATATTTGCTTCGTGATGTGAACTCAAATATCATAGACGTTGTTTGAATAGTTGCTTGTTTACACTTGTTGAATAATCCAATAAGGAACTGAACCTGAAAAAAAAGAAGTTAACGAAATTTGAAAACAGCGTTTGGGAAGTGTCGGGAAATGAAGTATTGTTAATCCTGAGCACCAAATACAGACATTATTTCTTAAAATTTCACCGCTGATTCCGTTTGTTCTACCAACCTCGACGAAGTCAGTGGCCCCGCCGTGTATCAAAGGAGTTGGAAGGGCAAGAGTGCGGTCAATCGTCGCTATCCAAGCGGAACTTGGCGATTATAGTTCAACAGCACCAGTGAAAACTGTTACCATCAACACCCATTTAATGAACGTAATACTTGGTAATATTCAGATGCTAATACGTAATATTCAGAAAGTAATACTTGGTTGTGAAAGAAAAATCATTTTATTCCCAATTGTTTTCAATTTTTTCCAATGCCAGCTTTTCATTTTTACTAAGATGATTTTAATTCATAAAAAAACGAACCATCTTTCAGCGGAATCCTGATTTTATAAATTTTATTACGGTGATTGTGAACATTGTTACCAATTAAAAAAAAACTATTTTTGAAATATTTAATTACAGGAGCAAATATTTTTCATCGTTTTATCATTGATATTCTTAAATTTGGTTTGATATCCGACAGTTAAACTAAGTCTTATTGTTCTATATCTAGTCTGGTTAGGAATTTGTTTTTGGTGTATATAAATGAATAAAATAAACCGAATTATGATTTACTTCGAGATAAAAAAAATTGAAAAAACTGCTGTTGAAAATGTTTACTAGGCAAACATTTTTTTATTAAGAAATTATTATTATTATTATTTATTTATTTTTTTTTTTTCTTGAAAAGCGTGATAGGAAATACATATGATATATTTTTTTGGTTATTTTTATTATTTGTACATTATATTGCTGTTAGAAATACTATACTTTCTTTTAAAAAATACCACTTCCGTTTCATTTTTATTTTCTTTGAAATAATTTCATAAAGGCAAACTAAAGATTAAATAAATTATGAATTATGGGTACATCTAAATCTATTCAGAAGTTTCAAAACTCATCATTGGCTATAAAAAGTACTAACTCGCGGAACCTCGTTCACTCTGCCACGGAACCCAAAAGATTCGCGGAACACCATTTGGGAACAGCTGGTCTACACCAATGCAAAGAGGAGCGGAAAGCTTTTAAATAACCTCACTATTTTATAATTAGAAAAAAAAAACCAAAGTATATTTAAAAAAAATAATTACAAAGCACTACTCCAGGAAGATTTATAGTTATTGGAATTTCAGAACTAGCATTTGCTTTGAGTAAAAAATTACACAAAGATATCAAAAGTTCATTAACTTAAAGATAAACTTTTTTGATGAAGCCAAATTCCTAAGAAAAACCAAACTCTATACTTGAATCAACATATCATTCAAATTTTCGGAAGTTCTTGAAAGTTGCGAAACTTTTCTGTATTTATTTAAAAATTAACTTTTTTGTATATTTAACGTGAATTCCCAAAAATTCTTATAAAGAGCACCAGTCTCGTCTTGTCATATTTCTCTCTATACAACTGCTTTTAAACTCTATACCCTCTTCTATAAGTTTAATTTTTTTCTAATTTATAATTAATATTGTTTATTATATTTTAGTTCTTTTTTATTATTTAACTTTTATGTTTTACTCTTTAAAACATTGCTGGAGTGAACAAAAGTGATAAATATTTAAAAAAACAAAAACGGTATTGTTATTTATTTTGTTTAAGAGTTAAGAACTTTGCGTGTATTTTAAAACTATTCTTAAAGTTTTTGTGGAGCAATGCAATTAATAATAATCATGTATTTTCAAACTTGCTACAAAAAATTCTATCTATCACACAGTGATTTTGCCGTGATTTTGCGCTAATTTTTTTTTATTTATTTATTTATTATTTATTTTTTTTGCTAATAAAATATGTTATGCAAACTCTCTTAGTGAGAAAACAACTAAAAATAACGTGAAATAATGGACATTGCATAACAAGTTAAACACGTTAGCAAAGAATATAAAATAATACATGAATCTATTAGAACACATAGTTAACCTGTAGAATTGAAAGCCATTGAAAACCGAATTTATAATATAAAATAAAAGGAGACAAAACCTTAGAATTCTGACAACATTTTTATCCTGTGCGTTGACAATTGAAAAAAAAAATTAAAATGAGACTAATATTGTTATTGAATGTGCGTTGTATTGTTTTTCTGTATGTGTGTTGGATATATTTTTTAAACCTCATGAGTTTAATATTAAAATAATTTAACGAATTGTAATTTTCCTTTCTTAAGATATATGGGGCACCTGCTAAATAAACTTTCAAATTCATGTAAGAAAATATAATCACATATTTTGTAATAACGTCTCTCTATATTAAAAATTCGTCAGCTCCACAATTTTTTGGGTGTTCAATATTACGTCGCAAAAACTATCAAAAATTTGAATATTACAGAATGTGTAGAAAAATGTACAAGAGTTATGAAGGAATAAAATAATTAAAATTCCATTATAAATTTGAGAATTATTAACTGTTATACTTTAGGTAAAAAATAAAAAAAAAGTGGGTTGTTGATCTGCAGGCCGCAAGAATAATGTAATTACAGAGTTGAAATTTAACGTGCTGAATATATAATTAGAACGTTTTTTATAAACTCAACATTAGAATGTTTTATTGTTTGAAATTACAATTTGTTTACAAGTTCTTCAATTTTAAGTAATTTTTGTTTGAGAGTGGGGCATTTCACTTTTTAGCTTTGCCTTACATTTTGGTTAGTTGCAAAAAAAAAAAAAAAAAAAAAAAAAAAAAAAAATAGACCTAGAAACTTCGAATTACAAGTGTGTAATTTCAAAGTGTACAGAAAAATTTAAAAGAAGTATGAGCGAATAAAAAAAAAAATGAAGATTCTATTATTAATTCGAAAATTATCAACTGTTAAATTTTCTGCAAAGAACATCAAGCGGAACGATTTATAGACTGTGGAAATACAACAGCAGCATTAAAAATTGACATGTTTCAACTGTGAATTTAACGGGAAGTTTTTGTGCGAAAGCCATAGTAAATTGAGTGATTTTTTGAGTTCTCTTTTTTAGATTTAATTAGCAATTAATTATTAATTGTTGTTGAAATTTATTTCTCTCTCAAGATCTTCATTTTATAAGCTCGCGTTTACTGGATGTCTAAAGTAGCAAAAAAAAATAATAATAGATAAAGTAAAATTAAGAGAGTGAGGGATTGAGTATTGCCAAATATAAATTTTATTATTTATAGCAAAGTTTTTAAAAATATAAATTACTTGAGCGAGATAAAAACAGTTTCCAACTGTTATATTACTATAAGGTTATCGTTATAAATTGTTAAATAAAATAACTTCTTATTTATTGCTTTTTCCGTTATTCCCAAGTTTAAACTTTATTTCACTTTCTCAAGTAAAATAATTGTTTTTCAAGCCCAGATGATCTTTCATTTCTTCATGATTTACATTAACAAAATATTCTTACATAAATTTATAATAATTATATATTTTATAATTTTTTTTTTTTTTTTTGTGAAAACTATTAACTTTTGATGAGAATAAAAAGCAACGATAAAGGAGAAGCAACCACGCATATTTACTTATAGACTATAATATATATCTATATATTTATTTTTTGCGGGGGGGGGTTGATATGCATATTATATCTATATATTTAATTAATAAAACGAGAAATCAGCAACTAAAAATTGCAGCAGTTATTTCTTCTATAGTTTATGAAAAATAAATAATTGGTGACAAATGATAATTATAATAACAAGTAGAAAAAAATAAAATATTAATAAATTTGAATATACTTTTTCTTTCAGTTTAAAATCTTCTATTTCTATTATTTAATTCAACTTGAATTTTTTTAAAAATTATAAAATTTCATTTAAATAATCTATAAAATGTTTGTTTTACACTAAAAAAATATTACTTTTTTTCCAGCTAATTTTTTATACTGTAACTGGAAATGTAATGCAAATCGATTGCATGCATCGTTAAGACTGTCTTTTCGAAAAAATATACCTCTAACTATTTATCAAATTTACATAAAATTTTGTGTTTTGTTCAGTGGCGTACATAGACCTAAGTGCGCTCCCCTGCGAGATTTATAAATGCGCCCTATCTTAAGACGTAAAAATATTTTTAAATTCTAATATGAAACAGAAACACTATGAGAAATATTCGGGTATTTATAACCATTCATTTTATTTTAATTTATATATTTTAATTTAAATTATTTTAATTAATAAGGAATTAATTGCGATGGAAAGGCGGAATTTAGAGAAGTACTAAATTGGAACACTTTATGCCCTTAACTTACCACATTTAAATGAAATTCATCTTAATAATACGAGAAAAATATTCAATATAATCCAATACATATATTTAAAGTTTAATTAAGGGTTATTATTATTTGAAAAGTAAAAGAGAAAAAAATTTATAAAAGAAAAAAATATTTTTATTGTAATTCCTAAAGTTGGGGTGCACAGCCCATTCTTGAATAAAGGACCGCAGATCCAGGTACCTAGACATGTTGACGGCAATTATGATAATTTTAACACAAATATTAATGTTAAAAGACGCAATTCTTTTTGTCAGTCAACTTAGTAAAATATTTGCATGAAATTAAACTCGTTTAAATAATCAAATTTTTCTTATTATCTTAATTCATTTTTTTTTTCATCAGTCAACCTAGTAATATATTTGCGTAAAATTAAAGTCTCTTAAATGTTAGAATTCTAAATGGTATAAAATAAAATTATCGCATTATAGCTCTAAATAAGATTCAAAATTCAGTTGGAAATTAGTTCTGTATATCTTTAGGACATTTATATTTAGTGAATTATACGAGATATTATAAATGTTAAATCTTACTACGGTTTTTAAGCTATTTTTTAAGCTGCAAAAAATTAGAAAAAAATTTCAAAAACAGTGAACAGTATAAAAAACCCATGCTCGAAATTTAATATTGTATTAAAAATATTGATATTAAAAAAAAAAAAAAAAAAAAAAAAAAAAAAAAACTTGGAAATATCTAGTAATTGAAATACCTTATTCAAAAATCGCAAGTCGATATAATACCAGATTAAAAATATCAAGATTTTCGAAATCCCATGAAAGATCGCAGCAAAAATTATTGAAAAAACTATTTTTTTTAAAACAAAAACTCTTAGATTTGCGATGCCTCTTAGATTTGTGTCCTTTATTTGTGGCACATTTAAATGCGCAATTCAAGTGTTGTATTAATACACATTAAAAATACCGGGACTTACAAAATTATGTGTAAATGGGTAGCAATAAGTGGTGAAAAGACAATAGAAAAAATCAGACAAAAAAGAATATAGAGATTAGAAACGATACGATACATAGAAAAACGAGTATAAGTCAAAACTTAGTTACGAGTTGAACTTAGATATATGTACTTAGAGAAAAGATATCAAGAGAAAGAGAGAACTTAGATATATGTACTTAGAGAAACGATACCAAAAGAAAGAGAGAACTTAGATATATGTATTTAGAGAAACGATACCTAGAGAAAGAGAGAACTTAGATATATGTACTTAGAGAAACGATACCTAGAGAAAGAGAGAACTTAGAAAATAGTACGATAAAATTGAAACAATAAAAGCGCGTCAAAAGTGATTACTATTTGCACAGTTCAAAACTCGCGAGTGATTGTAATGTTATTAAAAAGATCGGGATTTTAAAAAAACACGTGTAAATCCGATAATAACCTCATAACATACTATCAAAAAATCCCTTATATTAACTATAAACTGGACACAAAGAAAAAAAAAAAACTTTAAAAGTGATTACTAAAATTCGAAATTCACGTATCAAAATTCTGTCGAATTAAAAATATTGGGATTTTTAAGACTTTGAAAATTTGTTGCGATTATCACCGAAAAAAGCGATCGAAAAACTCCATTGATTTAGGTTTGTTTTCATTAAAAAATGCGCTATTCAAAAATTCCAATATTTTTTATTATATTCAGGTGGCTGCATATTGTGCACCTCTATAAGTGAATTATTTCTGGATCGTGCACCCTCTAACCTCGAGTGCTCCCCCCCCCCATGGGGGTGTTATTTACGCCTCTGGCTTTGGTATAAAAAGCCACCACGATAAAAGAAATAGAGCATTGGTTCTTACAATTTTCTCTGATATGATTTACTAACGTTAAGACCCCTTGTATCAGTTGCGGTTTGCAATGTGACCCCATGTTCTTTGGTGGAACGTTTAATCAGACTCTATCCACCTTTAAAATGAGCACAAATATTTATGAGACGTACCTGCATATTTATTTACTTTATCTTTCTTATTTTTTGAAATATTAGATAAATAAATATGAATGATATCTTATAATGACACTATCTGCTCTTTTAAATTGTAATATATGATGCGTAATACTCTCAAAGTTATAATTATAAAAAGTTTTAAACAAAAAATCTTCGCATAACATTTGTTATTGAATAGCAATAAGTTGAAAACGGTAAAGAACGGAATCAAAAATATTACATTTTATTTTTGAAGCTTTATAAGAAAACTTCTTGTTAAGGTAAACCAAATTTATAGTCACTTTTCTATTGGGTTTAAATTTTTTTTTAATGCCTTTTAATGTTTTCTCTTTTTCTTCCTTACAATTACATAAAATATCTCGGCAATAATTTACAGCATTTGCTTTAAATTATAGATTTTCAATGATTTGTTGTTCATGCTTTGCGTGAAGAGTTTTTATAATTTGTAAACAGCCTGGGTAAATTGCTTAAAAATTCCCACAATTTCTACCTTGTCTAAAAAACGCTAGGTATTCTAAAATAATTGAATGCATTTTCAATATAGATCAATCTTATATAAATTTATGTTAAAAACAATTTTTTTAAGGTAAGGAAAATGAAAAGAAAAAAATATCTCATTTATTAAAAGAAAATTCTTACATTTAAAATAAATAAATAAATAAACAAAATATAAAATTGAACTTACCTCTCTCAAAGCAAACTAAATATTATAGGAAGTTGAAAATATGAATTAAAAACACCATCCTTAGTAATTTTTGTATAACCAGTTAAAAGAACCACACGATAAACGTTACAGTAAGCACCCACATCGCTCCCGAAAGAAAACGATTTTCTTTTCCACAAACAAAACAACTCACAACTCCACGCCGGTAAGTTGAATGAAAACGACGTAAGAGGTCACGTGATATCTTCTTTCGGGATTGATTACTTTAGAAACCTCTTTAAGGGTCCATCTTGGCCTTAATAAGTGACCTTCTTTTTGATCTACTATCCTAAATTTTGGTAGAAAACGAAGAAAGGAAAATATCGTCAGATCAACAGCAAGAACTGAAGTCCGAATAATTTTTCTCGTTTGCTGTGTGTTAGAGAATGGAGGCGGGGCAACTCGGTCGAGCAAAGAGGTTATTTGCCTTTTGGCTTAACCGCCAGCAGCGTGAAATTCAAAGAATGCTTTGGATTTAGTGGATCACACCTGATCATGACATCAATGTAAATAAATAATTTCTCGATACAGTGTTACACTTTAACCCTCCGTTGACACATGTGAGCTATTTCATGATGTTTTCTTCCTAAACTTATGTTACATTTTTTTTTATTTTTAAATATCCTCATTAAAGATATTAACAAAACATTCATTTCTTTTAAAATAAATTGCAACCTGCATATTAATTAGTGAGTTTTTTTAACGACATTCTTTTATTAAAATAGATTGGAAATAAGGTTATATGATTTGCTTTTGCATATAGAAAGCTCTTACATTGAGCCACAGATAGTTCCTTTTCAGTTTTTAATTGCTATAAAAATAGTTTTTCAGTTTTTAATTGCTATAAAAATAGTTATTAATAATAATAATAGTGTTGTCTGTTCAATCCGAGAAACAAAATGCTAAAACTGAATAATTTTTGATCGGATCTTAACGTAGCACCAGAAAGTCAATCTTAATGATTTGAATGCCTACCATTGCAGACGATATTTTAAGTCACGAAATCGGACACAAAAATTGGTTTTCTTTGACAAAACAGAATTTTTTCCCCCATGGACAAATTTTGATTCTTGACCCTTAAAATATGGAGGATAGCCAATCTAGAAAATATGGTCCCTGTAGTGAAGACAGAAGAGCAATCCAAAGTTTGGACACTTTAATGCAATTTTTTTCTTTTTGCATATTTCGTCATACTTCTGGAACTAATAAAGTGAATCAAAATCTTGGGCACGATAATAAAACGTGCTTACCTAACGATAATTTCTAGCGAAATTGAACTGTTTGTTGAACTTATAATTATTTATTCTAATAGTAATTAAAAAAAAATTTAAATTGTAAAGCAATCAAACTATATTATTTTAATACCTAAATTTCCACAAAATACGAAATTGGTTAAATCGTTTCTGTGTCAACAAATTTTTAAAAATTCCAGATTGCGAATTCTAGACTTCATTCAAATTTTGTATTTTGTTATTTAAAATTATGCAACTTAAAATTATGTGAAAATTTATGTGCCTCAAATAGGCACAATAATAAATAATAATTATTATTTACAATTATCATGCGATTTTTCATACTTAACAGCCATTAGGTTTAAAACTTTCCAAGAGGTTTCAGGGATCGACAATAAATTACGAAAAAAAAAACCTATTTTTGAACACCCTATGACAGAAAAGCAAGCAATAAGTTTGTAACTTATACCGATTACTTTGATTATTATTTGCAATAACTGCATGTAATTTCATCAACCTAAGATAAATATGTATGGAAATATGGGCAGTTTTTAAAACTTTTGTCTCGTACTCTTGGACAAATTCCTTGCACTACTGGACAAGACAACAACAACATAAGGTTTAAATTTTTCAGAGGTTTCAGGGACCGACAATAAATTACGAAAGAAAACCAGTGTTTTTGAGGACAATATGACATAAAAGCAACAATAAGTTTGTAATTTACACCGATAACTTTTGTTGTTATTTTCAACAACTGCATAAAATTCCATCAACTTAGCTTTAATATTTATGGAAATATGGACATTTATGGACACAATAAATAAATACAAAATGGACAAAAAGAAAAAAAGCGAGGAAAATTAAGAAAAAAAAAGTTTTATTTACTGAGCATAAGCTGCAAATAAATGGAACTCATAAAGTAAGTTCAAAATGTAAAGAAAACATGGAAAAAACTACAGAACAATAAAAAAGGAAAAAGAAAGAAATAATAATAAAAAATCGGAAAAAAAATATCCGAAAAAAGGGAAAAAAATTTATAACATTTTTTTCCTTTTTTTCGGATTTTTATTATAATTTTTTTCTATTTCATTTTTTTTTTTTATTGTTCTGTGAATTTTTTCCTTGCTTTCTCTACATTTTGAACTCATATATATATATATAACTAATTTTTCTGTCTTACGTTGATTTGCTATAACTTAAAAAATATTCAACAAAATTTTTCAAGCAATTAAAAATTATTGTTTCAAAACTTTAAAAAAATTCATTAAAATTGCGCTATTTAAAGTAGTTCTATTATACTTCGCTCTCGCGATAAACATTTAAAAAATTGTTTTTCATAATTTTGTAGTGAATCCAATTTGGAAACAAATGAAAAAAGTCTGGTTTGAATATCTTAAAAATTTTAAGAGTTTCAATATATTTTCTAATTAGTTTTTGTATTTTTTAAAAGAAAGCTTAAAATGATATGGGGTTTTTCCACAAATTTTATTTTGTATTATTTAACAAGATTTATTAAAAATAGTACCGGCATTGGGCGGGATCATCCCCCATAATTTTTTTTCCTTATACCACAACAGTTGGGTGTCCGGACGATTACTCTAAGGTATCATTTTGTTATAACTTTTGTCTCGCAGTGCGCAATGAAATGTGTGGAAAATCCCTTATCATTTTGAGCTTTTTTTTTTTTTTAAAGAAGTGTAAAAACTACTACTTAAAAAAATTGCTTGAAGCTCTTTAAATTTTTAAGATATTCAAATCAGACTTTTTCATAAGTTGCGAAATACGATTCACACCACAATCATGAAAAGTTTTTTTCTGCGCATGCGAGGTATAAAATAATTACTTTAAATAGGTATAGCTTGCTCAGTTTGTAACAATTTTTTTTCCAAACTTTAAAACAATTCTGTATTTAATTTTTAATTGCTTCAAAAATTTTGTTTAATATTATTAAAGTTTAAGTTTTGTTTCTAAAGTTGTGACTTTAAAAATATTATTAGCATGAATTTTTTTTGTTGCAAAAAACAAAAATTTTGTAAAAATGTCTATATCTTCATAAATATTTAAGTTAGATTTATGAACTTTTATAGTTGTTGCAAGTAACAACCAAAGTAATCGGTACAACTTACAAGTTTATTGCTCCATTTTCTGGCATATGGTGCGCAAAAAGATGCTTTATTTCGGAATTTATTGTCTGTCAATAAAACCTCTGAAAGCTTTAAACTTTATTGCTAAGTATGAAAAATCGCATGGACTAATAAACTCTAAAATAATTAACTTAATTTTTCTTGAGAAATATTAGAAAAATGTTAAAAACTGAAAGTGCCACTTCTATTATATCCTTCTAAAGTAGTCAATATCCTTAGTATCAATAGTAGTCTACAATATCCTTCTCAAGTAGTCAATTAAGCGTCACCCCAATACGGGTGACGTGGCCCGAACATGGGCGATGTCGCAGTCAATGTGTTAAGAGGACATTTTTCATCGTTAATATTCTTTTACCTCCCTGAGTGTATTAAAATATGTAAAAAAAGAGAACAGGCAAACCTAGAGTAAGCCATGAAGTTTTAATTCGCGATCGCAACACTCGATACGCCATCTAGCGGGAGACTGTAAATATCGGGCATTAGTTCCCACATAACCATTGGCAATGACGGACGCCATTTTCTTAGCAGCAAATAGGAAGCTAAATTTCCCTAAAGGAAAGGTAAAACTTCTTGAAAAAACTAATCAGAACATGCCAAACATTGAAGCAGAACACGCCAAGCATTTGAAGAACAACTTCTCAATAATTTTTACCTTTCTATTACCAACAACATAACATGATTTCATGATCAATTGCTGTTACAGATGTGTGTATTGCGGTAAAATAATTTTCTGTCTTCAATTCATTACAAGTTAAAATGAAGTCAACATTGCTTTCGTCATTCCAATGAATAAATGTGTTCCAATGAATTCCATACAGAACTGTAATAGTTATAGAATATTCTTCTTCTTCATAGAAATGTATATATTTCTGCATCTACATAATTCAGAAAACAACAATAAAGAATAATCCGAATTACTTGAAAAAGTATCTTTTGTGCTGATTATAAATAAATTTTTTATCGTTTTCTTGGTAAGTGTTTTTTAGTTTTGAAAGAATTTCAACTAGAATTCAGCTATTCTGTTTTTAAGCTACATATTAAAATTCATATCGAGATCTTACAATTATAAAATTTTGATGTGTGGTATGTTACCTAAAAGTAATGAAGGGATAAACTATGTATATGTTATTTGAGAATAAAGTTTTCAAACAAAGAACATATCATTTTGGAATTCTCCGGACTTATAAATCAGGCAAGTGTTATGATTTTTATAATAAAAAATTTGCTTGCAAATAATTTTTTTTCGTACTTGATGATCGTTTTCTACAAAATGTTTTTTTTTACGTCTGATTAAATACTAAAAGAATTAAAAAAAAAACAATACGAAAGTTTTTATTGAAAAATGAGGAATTTTTAAAATCGTTTATATCCTAAGAATTCTTTATTTTACGCTTTTTAGTTTATAATTTTTTGATAAAATTGTTGTCAAAATACTTTTTTTGAAAAATTAAATGGTATTAAATTATGTGTTTATGTATACTTCTTGCATATTCTAATATTTGAAGTAATATGATTCAGAAAAGTATGGAAGAGAAATTCGGTACTTACGTATTAACCATAGCTACAGATTTGGCAGATTTTTAGTGCCGCCAATCTACACTTAAAATTTTTGGAAAAAATCTTAAAATGAAACACTTTGTTTAAAATCAAAGTAGTCAATCGGATTTCGGTGGAAAATGGGCCGATATAGAGTTTAGCATAGATTCAAAACAAACTTTTCTCTCACCTGATTCTATAGCCATTATGAACTCTAATAAATAAGATTCAAAATGAAATAACATTTCCAAAACGGACGTTTACTAAGATAAAGTTTCATGTTATGGACTTTGGTACATTTTCGTTATATTTCACTCCATAAAATATTTCGCTCCTAAAAAAATAAAATTGCATCTTGTTTTGTTTTTGGCAAGTCCCAAAGACGCATTTTCGTAACACTAAAAAATGGCGACAAAGAAAGAATGGTTCTTTTTTTTCTTTTTGTTTCGTAAGCATTCTTTATTTTACGTTAAAATTTAAATGGACCTTTCATGTTATACCATTAAATTTAGTAAAACTATTTCTCAGGCATTAGGTTTGAACTCTTATAAGAATTTACCTATTTTTTTCTCTTTATTTACAAATATTTTTCCGATGTGTTCTGGATGTTCCTTCTCTAAAAAAAAAGTGATACCATTTTGTTTTCGTTTGCATAAGAAAGAAAACAAATATTTTTCTTTTTTAAATTTAATCTGCCACAATAAAGATGGAACGTTACAATGCTACATTAAAGACGTCTCCAGTGTAACTGAATGACTGTTCATATGGAAATCGCAGGGATTCGGCACATACAACAACGCCCCCTATAGTTCGTTGCGATCGCGAATTGCTAAAAATGAATTGGAAGTGAACTTCTCCATTGCTTAAGTCATCCCTCTCTTCATTTGTTTTCAATTTGAAAATTTCCTTTCAGTATCTGAAGCTTCAGATGCGATGAAAAGTTTCTCCCGCGATATAACGTCTTCTTAAATTTAATACCACAGCCTCCACCTTGTCCATATGGAGAAGATTTCCTCATCTGTTTCATTTTATTGTATTCTACAAGAAATATGAGGCAAAGAGGATTTCCTCTCCTTTATACAGCAAGGTGGAGGAGGCTTGTGTATTACGTATGAAGGTTTCAAATATTGTAGTCAGGCATAAAACAAACACACAATTTTTAAAAAAAAGGTGGAAAAAAATTGGTATTCGTAACTTATGATTTTTACGTTATACACCAATAACAGAATTAAAGATGCAGGAACAGAAATTAATATATACTAAAACTTTCAATGCCTTGGAATTAATTTTATTATACTTTCTTTTTAACTTGAGAAATTTTACTCAAACGTACTTGTATATTGAGCAAAGTCAATTTTCAGATTAACTGATTATTTTATCATTTTTTTTTTTTTTTGACAATTGCGTTTTTGCCAGTTATTTCTCAATATTTCCACATGGTTTTCAAAATTCTAATCGATCGTAATTTAGGAAGCTGTTGTTACAGATTCCCACTTGGTTTTAAAATCTTAATGCTTTAATACGAACGCTCTATCCCCTGAGCGGTCGTTTTGCAATGAGGTGAACCGGATTCGAATTCCAGCGACGGCTGGTTGGCACGAATTTCACACCTGGCTCGCACTGGCCACAGTCCTGACATAAAATATCCTCAGTGGTAGACGAGTCACGGGTTAGAGTCCCCTTGCCGTCAAGCCAACCATGGGAGGTTTTTTTTTTTTTTTTTTTTTGCTTCTCCTTTCCATGTAACGCAAATGCAGCTTAGCTTCATCAAAAAGTCCTCCACGCAGGCAAATTTCCCCTAATATATAATCAAAATTACAAAATTGAACATTAGTAGTCGTTAACCAGAAATTTGGTCTTCTGTTCAAAGTCGGTCATAAAATAAAATATTTTAATACGTAATTATAACACACCACGAACTATGAATCAAGCATTTAAGTAATCAGTACTAGACCCGCCGAATTAGCGATGATTTCAATGAATCTGCGTGGTTTTGCTTATCGTTTTTTTTATAGTTATTAATATAGATTTTCACATGGTTTTTAAAATCTCAAATGTTTTAATACGATATTGGGAAGTGAAGAATCGCTTTTTTACGCACACTATTATTGAAAATTCATTCGTAAAACCATGTGGTTTTATCGATCGCATTTTCGTCAGTTGATGCAACAGATTCTCCCGGTTTTTAAAATGTTGACTTTTAGGTATTTGTGTGGAAAATTTTGAATCGCACACAAGACGAATTACTTCGTAACGCACTCGTTAATACGGATTCGCTCATAAACCAACTTAGTTTTATCTATCACATTTCCATTGGTTTATATTGCCACAGATTTTTTAATATTACGTTGTTTTAGACAGGAAATTTCGAAGAATCATTGGATTTTAAGGTGCACGTGTTCTTGTTGATTGCACATTCTCAACAGTTAATGCATAAGATTTTCATTTAATTTGGAAAATTTAGATTCTTTTATGTACTTTTATGATCCAAGAATTTCGAATCACTTTATATTGCTTTTTAGACGTGACTATTTCATCTCAAAGCCGCCATTTTTTCCAGTTTTACGCGTTTCGAAACAGACTGCGGGATTTATTGTGGCAGTAGTTAATTTTTATGCAATACGGAGAGGTTTGTTTAGGAGAAATAATATGGACACTTCTATAGCCTAATCACAAATATTCATTCACCTTTCATTTTAAGGTACAGCATGCCTGAATCTACTTTCTTTGGAGTGAGACTTGCCTTCCAACCGATTCAGACACTAAAGTGAACATATATCATAAGATTTATCAATGCGTCTGAACATTAACGCATCCTTTTTATATTTTGAAACTGTTTGTGTTAAGACATTCATTATGGATCAATTCACATGCACTATGCCTTGAACTAGTTACAAATTTCTTTAATATGATTTGATTCATTTTTACTTCTGTGAAACATTTATTAATGACAGTACTTTTTTTTCCAGTCTTATTTACTTAGAAATTTTGACTCCTGTATACTGACTTTCACATCTGTAAATTAATATTACGGAAAATTGTGTGGCTTGGAGATCTGTAAACAGCACAACTTTAATTTTACATTAAAAACTTTTTAAATTACAATTTTGGTGTTATGTAAAAGACAGTCATCTTTACATTTGTTTTCTTGCTGTTTTGGGAACTTAACTAAATGTTTACGGCTTAGTTAATGACGTGGACATCTTTACATCTGAACACTTTCATTTACAATTCATGATCACATATGTTCCAAATTTTATTGTTCTGCCCTATAGGGCAGTGTTTCCCAAACGTATGACTTCTGTGCACCCTTTCTAAATTTTTTGTAATGCTGTGTACCACTAATAAAAAAAATGAATGCATTTTTTACTATAAAAAATTGCACAAAAGTTAAAAATCACAAATGGCTGTTGACACCACTTAACTGTTAACTCTGCAAAAAATAGCAAATAGAAAAATACGTTATCGTAAATTTTAATGGCTATAGCTTTGATTTTAAATATAATTTTTTTTTCTTCTCTTGCAAGATATTTCACATAAGAACTTGTACCTCCACTAAACTGTTCCTGTACCCCTGGGGGTACATGTACCACACTTTGGGAAACACTGCTATAGGGTATGCAGCCTCTGTAAATTTATATTATGAAAAACTCTCCAGCTGTAGCTCTGTAAACAGCATATCTTTACATTTACATCCATGCAACCCACTGTCACTCTCCAGGTTACTGCATTTGAAGGCCCCTTTTGTTCATTACGATCTATTTGTAAAAGGGCGGGCAGGGTTAAGTAGGGAAAAAACTGACACACATTTGCATGATTAATGTTACTACAAAATTTAAAGTGGCAGTTAAATGAAAATATATAAACTGGGAATAAATAAATACCTACTACTAATTTCTTTCTTATTAAATAAACATTTTGTTTCAGGGTAACAATGTGTAATGAAGAAATTTTACGACATGTCATAAATCTAACTTGGGATTAGGAGTTGAATTTTGAAGGAAAAAGTAAATAGTATTGTTAAACTAGAAATTTTGATAAACCTCGTTTTCAAACAATTTGAGGCAAGAAATACGACAATTATGGAATTGTTAAAATGTTACAATACAAATAATCCTTTATTCATATATATAAAAAAATTACAATGAATGTAAAGGTAATATCCACCAAATTCTGTTTAAAAAATGCATTTTTGGAAAAAAAAGGCAGTCTTTTAAAATGAAAATATTTTTACATGCATGAATTGAGAAAATCTTTATCAACCATTTTCATTTATTTAAAGAATTTTAAAAAGGTAGTCTTTGGATAATAGTCAGATATAATCAGCTTATTCTGATATACATATTTATCCAAGATCAGAATGAAATAAAGATACAAATTTGCAAAAGCAAATAAGTTCAAGCTGATCATATTTAATAATAATTAAAAACAAAAATAAAGGTGTTTTGAAACTGATGAAGAAATAGCCCTAATTTGGAATGCCTTTTTAATAAATTTAAGAGAAATGACTAATCCACTCTAAATAAATAAAATTAAAAAAAAAAAAAAAAAAAAAAATAATTGCACCAATGCAGAGATTTTAGCATTGAAACATTCTAATAATGTACATAAAGTCTTCAAATGTAATATACACCCATTTATATTATTAACAATATTGATTTAATATCTGAATGAAGAAATGAATGAATAACTATTTTCATAAGACATGATGGAACTTACATGTAACAAAATATGCAACAAATATATACACACAAATATTTTTACTGCAAGCTCTCTTTTGTTTTATTCCATAGCCTCGGATTTAATATCTTTAGGTTCGGTTTTAATATCTTTAAGTGCGGATTCAACTTTTTCTGATGTATCAGGCTTGTCTTCTTCCGCATACGTTTTTAATTTTTTACTGGGTCGTTCATCCTCATTTTCAGCACCTGTATTGTCTAAAATTAATGTAGTGCTATTAGATAAGTGATTGAAAGATTAAAAATTCAATTCTAACGAGCAGATAAATATGCAATAAATTATATCTACCATTCAAGCACCTGAACACGGAACATTAGTTGGCATTAGATACCCATTTTTTTTTAAAGTACTTAATTGCAGTGTGTGCAGAAAATTCTTAGAGCTTATATTTCCCTAGAGCATTGTTTTTTTTAGGTTTAAAATTTTCAAATATTTTTGAAAGTAAAATTATCAATTGTTAGAGTTTAATTTTAAACTAGTCTTGAATAAAATAGCAAATGTGTTAATAATAAAAAATAACAGAAATTAAAATATTTTAGAATAATAATAATTTAAAAAACTAAATTTACGGTCCCACTCATATACTCCAGGATATTAAATTAATATACAAACAAATTGATATTAAATTACTTGTGTCATGCTTTCCTGTATCATAAATGGGAAAGATAACACAATTTATCTAAGTACTCTCAATAAAGCATTTCTGTAACATCCTGTTGTGGGCCTATAGTTGTACGTCACAACTCAGGCCACGCCCATCTGACGCATTGAGACTGAAAGTTATGAAAACTGCGTTCAGCGTTAAAATAAGTGAAAAAACCGGGGGAAAACTGGAAATAAGTAAAAAACCGGAGTCTCCGGCCAAAAGCCGGAGGGTTGGCACGTCTGTATACATATATATCAGGGGTCTGTCCAGACATTTTGTGAAAGGTCGTATTTTTGTAAAAAGTGTGAAAAAATTATTCGTAATTTTTTGAATATAACATATACGTTAAGTCACATTCTTCCAACTAGAGTCCTGCTTTTGTGAATTTTTGCAAATAGTCGTTGTTACAAAATACTTTTTCAAGGAGTTTTTAAATTGTAAATAGATATAACATTATGCTCAACACTGTGAAATTATAATTAAAAAAAATTTTCAAAATTGAACAGCAATTTCTGCTATTAAATTAGAGATACAACATACAAATATTTGGTATTTATACTATACTACTGCTCAACGCAGAATATTCATTTCGGATGAATAATGAAGAAGCATCTGCCGAAGACAAAACTTAATTCGATTACATCAGTCTCCCCCCCCCCCCATGAAAGGGTTTATTCGATTAACAAAACAACAATGAAGATAAACAAATTTGTGATTTAAAGTATTTTGTGAAGGGTCTGTTTTTAAGTTAAAATATTCTGTGAAGGGTCCGTTAACAGACCCAAATTTCTTCTAGACAGACCTCTGTATATATACATATATATTGAATTCTTATGTGGCAGATAACATGGTAACAGTGGTAGTACATATTTGTTTTATTCCAATATTAAATTGGAATAAAACAAATATGTACTACCACTTTTTTCAAATATGCATTTCCCAGATAGACCATTTTGTATGGCTGGCCATTAATGGTTTAAACACTTTAAAACAGAAACAATATTGAAAGAAAACATACCATTTCTTTTTGTTCCTCTTTGGTTTCTGTTTCGATTTTTCTTACCAAATCTTCCCTTGTTGAAATTCTTTTGGCCTGAAACACAACAAAGAAAAAAAAAAACATTTATATCAATATTGATTAACTATATTAAAATATCAACATAAATAAATTTTACTTCTTTCATTCAAAAGCAGATAACATGGTAACATTCATAAGCAATGAATTATTTCAAATAAGATGGCCTAATAAAAATTTTAATTTTTGGACAGTAATTTCTTAATGTGGTCAAGACCATTAATGCAGTAACAAACTTTCATTTGATTTTATTCTCCAGAGGAACTATTTTAATTACTGAAGCTCCAAAAAAACTAACAGTAAGTTAGAAATAATTTTAGCAATTACATACCAGCTCAACCAGATGGCGACAAAACATAACAGCCACAGCAAAAAAAAAAAAAAAAAAACAATTAAAAATCTATAGGAGCTGAGCTATCCAGACTAGCTGATTCAAACAAAAAATAATGCAATTGTAATAATAACGCTTTGCACCAGCAATAAATGAATCTCAATGCTGTTAATAACAGGATACAGCTTCTATCGAACCAATTTTCAATTTTTATTACTACATATTGATTGAAACATTGTATTTCAAAAATAAAGCTTCACCGGGTGACAATTGCTACTGCAGACTGTCTGGTAAAATATTGTACTTTTGTAGCAAGTCCACATCTTTTTCACTAGTAGGTGAATCCCATATTCGCATCTCTATACTTGCCATCGCATTAAGCATTTATAACGAACACAAAAAGCTGAAAGTGTTTAGAAAGAAGTTTATGGTCAGTACTTTGGCACCTTTTGGGATATTAGTTTATTGCACTATCTAAAAAGGTGGCATGGTTGTGATAGTATGCAAGTATCAAAAATTTAAATACTCACTTCCTTTTTGCTTTGAGAATGACTTTATTTTTTCCCAATACTTTGTTTCTTCTTCTCCTGTAACAAAAATAATTAGATTTAAATAAAAATTTAAGAAAAGTTTGGAACAGATCAACTACAGAGGCAGATCAGTTATATATATGAGTTATTTGACAAATAATTATGTGAACAAAAATATATCTTGTATATTAGGACAGTAAATTAAATTATAGCTTCTCACAAAATTTATTCATTATATCCGATTGTTTTTGAGTTTATGTTTTATTTAACTATTAATAAGACAGAAAATAATGGAAGCTATGTTCGACTCAGGGCCAAAAAAAAAAAAATAATAATAATAATAATATAACGAGAATTTAAGCTGTGACATACAGTAACAATTGTCCATTTCCAGATATATCTTTAACAGAAGCACCTAGAACATTTATTCTGTCTTATTAAGAATACTTGCAGAATTTTTGAAAAGAATTTGATAAATTTTTTAAACTTTGGGGAGAATAATAAACTATGAAGTTGAATGTTCAGAGTTTTTGAAAAGAGATGAGAGATGTTTCACTTCAGAGAGATGTTTCACTTTAAATTAGGGATGTCTTCATTAAAATGACTCAATCCTGTTTCTTGTCTGAGACTTTTTTTGTACTAAATCAGACTTATTTACATTTAGAACATTTGAATGACTTCTTTTGACCTGATTATCTGCAAAGCTAATCCTTCAAATCATAAGGAAAAAAAAATAATTTAAATAAAGAAGACTGCCCTTAGCAAAGATTAAAAAGTGAGAAGCCTAATTCCTCCACAAAAAATAAGCAAAGTTTAAGCACTCAAAAATACTCCAATTATTAAAAGTTTTTAATATTGTACCTCAGTTTTTAATATTGTACCTCAGTTTTTAATATTGTACCTTTAATAATCAGCCTTAATAACTTTTGAACTAATGACCAAACGGGACATTATCTAGGACTCAATCTTAATGAACAACAGGGGTGAAAGTTTCAAAAATTGTCAAGACTGAAAATATCAAAATCAGAAGTGGGCGTGTTCCGTCTAATAATTTTAAGTAAACAAAAAATTATATATGAATTCTTTTCATAAAAATTGTGCACAAACTTTTCAATAAAAATTAAAATATACCATAAGCAAATAAGGCTTTTAAAATTCTATATTTATTTTAGCAAGCCTACTATTGTTCAGGAGTATAAACAAAAAATGCAAAGTAATTAGTTATTTCAAGCAAAAATTACCTGAGCTTTTAATTTTTTTCAAACATTTAATTTTCTAATAAAATAAACTGCTAGCATTTTAAGGAAAAGAATAATACTTAGCTAAGTTAATACTTTGTTAATAAAGAAGAAAAACAATTTTCAAGCTAAACATAGTTCTATAGCAAAAATAATATTCAACGAATTGTTGATATTTAATAAATGTTAAGTCTACAATGCTTAGTAAAATTAAGACATATATTGATTAAAAACATTCTATGTACACAACTATCTTTACAGTATATCTATAATTATCAATTTTAAAAAGAAAATTAAAGAAATTTTAATTGCAAACTAAAAACATTTATAAATTTATATTTAATTAAAAAAATTATAGTAATACTCCATTTCGCTCCATCTTGTGTTTTTTTTTAAAAAGACGGAAATCCGTCAAAATACGGAAAACTTTCACCCCTGATGAACAATGGTTCAACGGGGTGGCCTCAAACATTTTAATTAGTTAGAGCTGACGATTTGTTAATGCATAATGCTCAATTTGATTTCTCTTATTTTTCTCCATATATTAAAAAAAAAAAAAAAAAAAAAACTTTTAGTTAGAAATTAAGAAACAACAGGTTATACAAACCATCAATCAGAGAAAGAGTTGCTTTTACAGATCCTATTTGTAGCTTTTTTTCACCATCTTCTTCTTCTAGTTTAGTTAAAAGTTCAGATACTATTCCTTCCTTGAATCTTATAACAGCCTAAGAAAAAAAAAAAATTCTGAATAAAACATGTGTAAAACAAACTACAAAAATTAATTAACGTAAGCATGCTAATATAAAAGCAGTAAACAAAATTCTAAATGGAAAATATTTTGGTTAAAATGAGATTTTTATTTTACTATATATCAGTACGCATTTAATTTTTTCATTTCATTCAACTTTGAACAATATCAATGAGGATTGTTTGAATGTCTCATTACTTAGAGTTATTGACAGGGTTCATTTAAATATTTTTTTTTTTAATTTCATAATACCGAAGATTGATAATTATCTAAAAAATTGCAAAGGGTTTCAATACATTTTTAAGAAAATAGAAATCTAATAGCTTAAAAATTAATTGTAATATTTTTGTAACAGTAATTTTGTGGATGGGCCATTAATTGAACAATTAAAAATTAATGTTGCTGGTGGCTCTTGCAAACTAATTTATAATGCAGCTAAAAGAGGCTCCAATGCCACACAAATATATCTAAGTGATTATTCAGACAGTTAAATCATTAGCCTACTGATAGCCTGCGGATTTCAGTAAACCAGGGAAACAAGGGATGAACAAGGGACGAGTTCAGGAATTAGGTAGAGGTTCCTTTGGACAAGCTTTCTCTGGAAGATTCAGATAATATTGTCAGGAGGATCTTAGAGATGACTGATGCTATTCCCTGATGCCCAAGATCTTCAGTAACTTATTGAGAGGGACTCTGTTACTCCAATGTAGTGACTACATGGTGGAGTGGATCAAAAGCCAATTTAATATGAGATCCTCGGGCGACCACACGAATAGGATTCTAGGCGTTCTGCCCAAGCCTGTGAAGGTGGCCTTCAAGACCAGGGAAAAGTTCTCTGATCAAGGCACATTAAAAAATGGTAGGGGTGGGGGTTCTGCAGAATGCTACGGGACCAGGCACTTCTAGATGAATCTTTGAGGTTGCGTCTGAGGACATGGAGGATATAGTGAGAGCCAATTATGAAGCTCCCACTAGAGTGAATCGTGGAGTCTAAGATTATCCACGATCCTAATTAAGAAAAAAGCAGCAAAGGTTCCAAAATCATGAGATGTCCTCTCTGTCACACCTGAAGAAAATGGATCAGGAGGAGCTTTTGATTTATCAGAGCTATGGTTTGACTCTGGGTCGGATGAAACTATTTGACCTGATTCACCCGCATCTGTGCTTGGTATTGATGAAGCAGTAGAGCTGCTTAAGGGAGATATTTCTTCTAAAGCTAACCAGGAAAGGTAGGTGACATTCTGGTTTTTCATATCGCTAACCAATCGAGGTAACAATCAAGGTTGGTCAGATCAATCCCCATCAGAGCATTGCTGTCTCTAGCCTCTTGTAGAGGTAATTGTGAGCCCAACTCAAAAATTCTGAAAGTTTCTTGAGTAATATCATTAATGACGCATTGCAAAAAATTAATATTTTTATAAATTTTAAATCACTGATACTTTCATAAAATGAAATTTTAAATAAATTATATGAATAAAATGCATAAGTTTACTTTTATCTGTAATCACATTTATCATTCTACCAGAAAAATATCTACAAATGAAAGAGATGCCAAGTATAAATTCTACTTCTAATATTTTTAAATAAAATATAAAAGAATTTTTCAGGCATGAAAGTGGTCAAAAATAAAAAAAGCTGAACTTTTATAACGCAGGAGGAAGGGGGGAGTGTTTCATATAATACTGTGATATCGAGGAGATATATATAAAAGACTTTTAACACAACTTTCTTTTATTTAGTATTTAAAGTGACAGAAGCATTTAGACAGTGAAATTAATTTTTTTTTTTAAATATAATTTTAAAATTTTGATCACTACTATATTAAAAAAATTAAGCAATTACAGGAAGTTGCAGCTTAATTATCCTTTTAAATAAATTACCGGTCAATCATTTTAAATTAAAACAGTCGCCAACTTTCACCTTAATATCTTCTAATAAATTGTTACTGACAATTTTAGTCACTTTGACTGTTTGACCAATTAAATTTATTAAACTTATTTAATTAATTTTTTTTTCTCGGTAGCATCAACTGTACGAACTTTGTGTTTGCCTTTTAAATTGACTATCACCGTTAAATTACATTCATGTTACTCGTAGCTGCTAACTTGTTTTTAAAATCCCGTGAATATGAATCGAGATATAGGATCTTGAAATCGCAACATCGAATTTTAAAATCGTGTGAATAAGAATCGCGAGGGCGGATTTTATAAATGGCGTGAATAAGAATTGCGATTTTTTATTTCAAATTCGCGTGAATAAGAGTCCTGATGTTGGATTTTAAGACCGCGTGAATATGAATCACGATATTGGTTTTTAAAAGCACAAAAATAAAAATTGCAGTGGTGCAAGTGGCAAAACATGGTTTTGGAGCATCTTTGGAGCAACAAAAAAGCAATTTTGGAGCAGCAAAACAAAGATTTGGAGCATATTTATTTAAAAAAATTAAAACGAGAATTTAATAACAAGAATTTTTAATTTTGTTCATTAATAACATATATTATTTTTTAAATTTTTTTGAAGGTCCCTGCTTTAACAAATGAAGTTTATTTTTGGTATCTTCCAATGCTGTTAAATATTCTGCTATACTCGACTTAGCCTCAGATAAAAGGATTTGTCCGCTTTCTATAATCGACATATCTTTACTATTTTACCCATCTTTAATATTTTTTTCAGCCGTGGCTAAGAGAAGCCTTCAATTTTTTTTTTTTTTTTAAATCAATTTCATCAGCTTTCAATCTGCTTTCCTCAGTTTCGGTGTTTTCACATTCTTCTCGCTTTCTTTTTTCTCAACCTGGAGCAGAATAATTCTTAAATGCTGAACGAGCCACTTTAATCATATCTTTGTCAACTTTAAAGTTATTTAAATCCCTTATTTTGTTGATATGTGACACAACTTGTCTCAAACCATAAACACTATGCAAATTTAAACTTGCCCTATTGTCAAGTAGCTTTTTGTTAACACTAAAGCCTCTTTCAACATCCGCATTCTCATGTTGTATGCACAAAAGAGCTATAAAAAGCTTTGTTAAAAGAGGATATTTGATATTTCTCAAATTATTTTTCTTCACAAATTAGTTTTTCCAAAACACATAAATTGGTGCATATTCATTTGAGTCAGGAGAATAACCTTAAGATTCCCCACATAACCTTGCTCATTCATCTAGTAACAAAGATGCCTCTTCAGGTTTTATATTGCATGGGGTTACTGTTGCCAGATATCTTATTGACTTAATAGAAGTGTCTTCCACTCTCATTATAGGATGCAACACTTTAAGATGATACAGTAACCTATTTTCAAGAGGCAATTCTTTTAATAACTTTTTTGCATATGCCAAGTAAAAATGCCTGGCACCTAAATACATAGATTTTTTTTCCTGAAGATAAGGATGCCATCGCCTTTGTGGTCATCTATTAAATTTGAATTCTGCCAAATTTCTGTGTATTCTACATCTACTGATTTTAAGTCCTTTCCCGACAAACTAAGAAAAGTAGAACTCTTTAAAAAACGCCTTAACAATGCTTTAACTAGAGACACCATTCATCAAACAGCAAGTAAGTCAATGGTGTCTCAGTTTGGAAAAGTCCTAAAAATTTATTTAATATAGCCGAAATATTTCTTTAAAAAAAAGAGCTTTTGGCAAAAGCAATTTAAATAAACTCAATATTGAGTGGGTCATACTATTTTTTAAATTAATAATTACTTTATTTAATTCTGTAAAAGGTAATTCAAAACTAATTAATTTAACTATTGTTTAAGGTTATCAAGTGTATTTTTCTTAAAATTTAAATAAATGTTATTTGTAATAATATATTCAACAAAACATTAACAAGATTAATATCGATCATACCGAATTTATAAAAATATGTAAAGAATTAAGCAAATTAAAGAAACTTTAATAAATTTATATTACAAATGTAAATTAGTGAATGGCCCCTTATTCCCCTAATAAATTTTTATTAAAATTGGTTACCTAGTTCAGTATTTCTTTAATGAAATGATTAAAAAAATTAAATAATTTTTAAATGCAAATACAATGAGTATTGAAGCTAAAAACTTTTTGCCTGAAGTAAATTATTAGATTGTCCCTACACTCATAATATTTAACAAATCTGTGATAATTAAAAAATTTTATATCAATAGTTTTAAGTTAAATCATTAAGAGACGAATTAAAGTATTTTTGGATGACAAATCTGAAAAACATAAGATATTTTGCTGCATTTAAAATATTTTAAGCCCCTCTCTTCATACTTATTTAAAATCTTGCCTCTAAATATAATTAAGTTTTTTCCTAAAACAAATTAAGAGCACTAAAAATTTTGAAAGTAATAAAAAATAATAAAATGCAGTAAGTAGAAAAAAATATCACTAAAAAAAGTAAAAGTAAAATAAATGTTTAAATACAATATGCAATTAGTGGATGGTCCCTCGGATAAAAATTAACTTTTAAGAGACTCAATTAATAATTATCTTTATGAAATTAAATGAATAAAAGGGATATGAAAATTTTGAGGTTATAAAGCTTTGACTGCTCTGAGGATTAACATAAAAATATGTACTTAGTGAATGGTCCTCAAGTTAATTCAAAGATCATGGTACTAATCTATAGATAGAATAGCACAAGAAGGCCATTAGCTTGCCATTGACGATGGCACTTCAATAGCGATGAAATTAACAAGAGGAATAAAATTTTCTTTTCCTATTAAATTTTGGCAATGTTTAGTTGGTCCCCGAAAATTCGAGAAGTTTTGGCTCCTTTTTCTGAGGAAGAAAATGAAGCCTGGAATCGAGAATATCTTGCAAAATGAAGCAGAGTTGCACACCAGAGTGCAAGAATCCTTCCCACAGAATCCGGAGCAACGCCACACATGGCAGTAGCAAAATTGTGACTTGGCGATACCTATGGGAAAATATCCTTTTTGGCGCAATTTAAGCCAAATACTTCAATTTGGAGCATGTAGACGCAAGTTTCCAGAATTGGCACAGATCAGCGCAGCACTTGCACCACTGAAATTGCGATATTGAATTTTTATTGAATTGAATAAGAATCGCGATACATAATTTTTAAATCCCGCCAATACTTATCGCAACGAGTAATTTTTAAATCGCGTATAAATACGAAAATCAATATTTGATATTACAACCGCGTGATAACGAATTGCAATATTGAATTTTAAAAATATGTAAATACGAAACGCGACATTGGATTTTATACTAGCGGGAATAAAAATCGTAATATTGGATTTTAAATTGCTTAAATAGGAATTGCGAGTCTGATTTTTAAATCGCGTACAAAGGAATTGCAACAAGTAACTCTTAAATTAGTTAAATACGAAGATTGATGATTTGCATAAAAATCGTCTGAAAAAGAATTGCAATTTTAGCAGGTTCCGATGCAGTTCCTAATATTTAAAATTATGAAAAATCAGTCAAACAAAAGAAATCAAATATCAGCGGCAGAAACTGCTTTTGACTATCGTTCGCGTTTTTGTGGAAGTCTTTCATCCCTGATTTTCATCTATATAAGTGATCGTTGATTTCTTGAAACTTCTTGGATTTATGGAAATTTCCAAATAGCGAAAATCCAAAAATTGGGATTTTTTCCTCAGAGCATAATCATCTTTAGTATAAATAAATTAATAAAAAAAAAATCGACTGTGGATACAAATTCTAATGAAAATCCTGTAATAGTAATTGGCTAGTTTGAAATTATAAATGAGAGTTTAAAAATTAATATCTATTGAGGCAATTTAAAGTGTTTTATTTATGCATGTTTAAATTCGAAAGATGAAGCTAAAATGTATTTCAAATGCTTACCTCAGTATTTCCTGCAAAGAAATCAACAAATGCAACATTTCCATACTCCTCCATAGCTTTTCTGACATCGTCACGTTTAATCGATTCATCATTTATTCCAATAATTTTGAGTAAGCAACCTTTGGGTGTATCTTCTTTATCCTACAAATAATACAAAAATTATATAAAAACGAAAGGAACAAAGAGCAACAAGATATTAAAACAAGACAAATAACAGAGCAGCTATACATTAAATTACACTGCATTTTCTGGGGTTTGTCCATTGTTCTTTTTATAATAATCAACATTGGCTTTTTAAATCATGTTATTTTTAATACTATGTTATTGTTATTACAATGAAAGCAGGAATTTCTGATCCGGCAATAAGTATTTGACATTATCCTGGTTATTATCCTGGAGCAGGAAAAATGTGTTATGAAGTAAATAAAATTTAGTTTTTTTAGAGCAAATCGAAGCAAACAGTTTTAATAGTCAGACCAATATTGCTTTTAAAATTAATGTTTTGAGAACATACTAGCAAAATACCCCATTTTCAATAATGGGGACGGAAAATAAATAAATCTATTCTTTAAAAAATCATACACAAATTTGAAATCTACATATAGGCACTGTTGATAAAGTTATTATTTTTTTGCCTTTCAGGTTGCTTTTCGTTATTAGAATAAGCAAAACACGTTCTCCAAAGCTCATCACATCAAAATAAAGCTCAACTGATTTAGTATTTAGCATAATACTATCTAGAAGAGTTTAACTTGTTCAAAAGTTGTAATTTCATTTCTCCTCCTCTCCAGTTAAACATAAATTGGCAAGCAGACACAGAAGCTGATATAATAAAAAGAATTTATGTTCAACCAAGTTCTGCCCCCTCCGCACACCCCATTCAAAATGAATGAATTGAAAAACAGGGGCAGTTGCAATACTTGACTGTGAGTCATTATTCCCTTGCCTTGACTGTCACTCAGTTCATAGGGGGAATAGCAGAAATGAGATAATTTTTAAAAAAATAAATAAGTGAAACTAGGAAATAACAGGAAGAAGAAAAAAAAAAGAAGTGGTATAAAAGTAATAGGAGTTCTGACTCCCTGAAGGGAGTACTTTTAAGAAGTTTCGAAGAATCAAAGACAAAATTATTTGTTTCAACTCTTCTGTCAGAAGCTGGTAGTAGTGACTCCTTCTGTTTAAGGGCCAGATGATAAGAAAACAGGTGAACAATGAGTCACCCTTTCTCATTGAGCTATGATTGAAAAGATACAACTAAGTAGTGGGGTGAGGAAGGGAATTATTGATGATATTTAGTACAAGACTCTTTCTTCCCTTGACAGTGTAGGAAACTAATGATTATTTCTAAAATGATGGTAAAGTAAACATTTTTAAAAAAGAAAGAAAAATCAGAAAACCTTACAAGGGAATTTAATAATAAAAAATAAAATGGCAGGGAAAATTTATTTAAATTCCTTCTGGTTTTCTGATAAAATTGTTCTGTAAAGTATTAATGAATTCACTTGATATTGATTCTGCACCAAATACCAACCTTGGTGTATAATTAAGCAGCATTGGCGATAACAATAGCACCGCAACTTTTGACATTTCTTCTAAACGAGTTAGCACCAGTTCTCCATTAACTTTGCTTCATCGTACTTAGATTATTATTTTCTTTATAATTAGTACCTATTACCGAAATGAATTATCATAGACACAAAAAATGATATGTTTTTTTTTACAGGGTTCCCACTCAATTTCAGAAATAAAATTTCCTGACTTTTCCAGGTATTCAAGGTAAATTTCAATGAAAATCCATACCATATTTTATCTATACTACGAAATTTTTCATCAGAAAATTTGGATTCTATTATTTGTTATGCCAAGTATTAGACTTTTTGTGTAAAATAAATATCATTATATGAGGAAGGAAGCATTTCAGTATGTCTAAAATGTAAAATTTTTACAATAAATAATTGTAATAGATGCTAGAATTATTTAACTCGAACCTCAATAACTGAGTATTGTTACTGAAAATTTTAAGACTGGTTTTTTCCAGGAATAATGAAGGAATTTTCCAGGTTTTAGTGAGAAAATTGCAACTTTCCCTGACTATTCCCCGATTTTTGGAGTTGAAATAAAATTCCCTGACAATTCCAGGTTTTTCCCTGTTCTCCCTGACCCGTGGGAACCCTGTTTTTAATAGTTCTCCTAAAATAATAGGCAGGATCCGATATACGATATTATTACAACAGACATTTTTCAAATTTTAAGGTAGTACTTTTGAACCTGTTCTATTATTTAGATTTCTTGTCGACCTATCCAACAAGGAGTTTCCAATTCCAATATTTAAGGCATTCTTTTTATAACAAATTAATTTCGTTAATTTAATAACATCATACCTGCTAACCTCCAGGAAAAAAAAAAGATTTTATAAAGTATAAATATGAGAATTGATCATCAAAAATGCCCTTTTTTATCTGACAGTGAGAAGATATAATTTACAATACTAAAGTCAGTTTTGAATTGTAAACATAATAAAGAGATGTATTGACATATTATATCTATATACTTCCAATAACTTCTTCTGAATACAATAATTAATTTTCATTTTATTATACATATATAGAGAGCACAATAAAAAAAAATCAATAAGGTAGTATTTTGAATATGTTTATAAAATAATAATTAAGTTAACACAATAATTATCTTCAGAAATTACCATAAAGGAAAAAATATACAATCCATTAAAGAAAAATGATTCATAAATAACAGGTTTATACAGGGATCCAACCATATTTTTAAAATTAAGGAAAAATTCACACTTCAAGAATGCTTTATAAAAAAATAAAAAAACTTTAGATTCTTAAAATAACAAAGATTAAGTTATTTATTGAGTTAAACAGAAATAATTCGTAAAGAATGCTATGTTGTTATGGGGTATGCATATGATTCCTAACAACACTCTTGATATTCGGTCTAACTTTAAGTTGCCTGCTGTAGTCAGTAACAGTACTCAGGTTATTTAATTACATATTCATTGTGCTGCCTTTAAAGGTGGAAGAATCCTCAATCTGCAATGCAGTGAACTGTGTCTTTGGAAACAGTCCCAAGCATCTTCCTATGTTTCCCCTTCTTTAATCATCAAAAGACAAGGAAACTTTTTAAAAAATTTGACTTTTTCAAATGATGAGGTTAGACAATTTGTAAGTCTAACTTGAGCATTTATCAAGATGTCTGTATTAATGGGAATTTTTGATGATATAATCACATGAGCAGCATAATATTTCCTTACTGATAAATAAAATTTACTTTTTTCTTTATGATTCAACTTTTTTACAAATGCTACTGTTTTGAAGCCAACAAACAGTTCCTAATCAAACAACTGATTAGGTTCAATATATTGGATTTCTAAAAAGGTTTGCCCTTTAATAACAGCAGGTTTAATGAATTTCAGAAACAAGTTCTTTAAGAAATCAGTTACTATATTATTCAAAGCATGTATCAATGGTGAAGATGACTGTATTATATTATTGAGCTTTTCCCAGAAGCAGAAAGTGCCAAAAAATGCGACGTACCTCGCAGAACAAACGAAGTCCTGCAGAACAATTTATATGTTGAATAAGTAACAGCGTTTTACAGCGAATCACCCTCCCCCGCCCACCTGCCTCCAGTAGTCTTACAGAACAATCCCCAACCCTTATCTCATACATTCGTCTGTTGACCATAATGACCTGAAGGTTTAAAAGCTCCCCCTCATAATCTTGCAGAACATTTCCTCCCACCTCATTCATCACACCTGCTAATACAAATGTCTCTTCAGTAAATGTTTTCTAGTATTTACATCGAACATCACTTCTGTTCAGATGTAACTGGGAAAGTATTTTAAAATCTCTTGAAAAGTTTGGCTTAACATTGCCATATTTAAGGAAACATCTTGTTGGCCTTACAGTGGATGGCCGGTACATCCAGTTAAATGTCGGTAAGCATCTGAAGAAGAAACGTGATCTTACAAAAGATATCCTTCTTTCTTGGGATCCCATGCAGAGATTAAAGCTATTGCAAACACATGCTAACATTCCGCATGCTATACAAGAAGCATTGGTTAATAATTGCATGAAAGAATTCATGTGGGGGAAAGCATATGAATTGCTTTTACAAAGTGCAGATGATACTGGTGCCTCATTTTTTAAACCAAAATTTTTTAAAACCTTAAAGTTTGCCTCCCATTCTAAAGAAGTTTTCATCACCTTCATCAACGATTACAAAGCCCTGGTTGGTGCCTGTGAAACAAGTGGAAATGATAGCCTGAGGGACAAATTGTTGTGTAAAAGAAACTTATTCAGTATTCTTTTGTTTTCAGATGCAATTTCCTTATTAGCATGTACATCAAAACTGATTCAGGCTTCAGATCTTTTACCATAAAAATATGCCGACACTTGAAGACTTCATTGCACATTATAAAAAAGCATCTTATCCTCATTTCAAATGCAGAAAGCATGGAGGAATTCCAAGATATGGTGAAGTCATTGCCTTATTCATTGTTTAAAAACACAAAGAGTGCATCACAAATGTTGGGAAAGGATAGTATGTTTCAAGGAGTTCCTCTGCCAGATTTGCCTGTTAGCTCCAAAAGACTACGCTCCGTCTTAAATAATTCTGAGCTTTCTATATTTTCCTCAGATGCAATGCAAATGATAATCTACATTGATTCTATGTTGGAGCAGTATAAAATATATTTTGAAAAAGAGGAAAACGTTGATATTGTCATTAAACGAATGCGTTAGAAGAGGAGCATTTGACACCCAGCTCAAATTTCAGCACATTTATCAGTAATCTTTCTCTCTCACATCTTTGCCAGTCTGAGGAGGAAATTAATGAACTAGCTTTCGGCTATAACATTTTTATAAAATGGGTGCATCAGTTTTTAGCAGACAGCACGAGAAATCGATGACCATTTTTATCAAGAGAGCTTCTAAAGCAAGCCGTAAAAGAATTAAATTCAGAGATTTCCAATTTCATAAAATTCATGACTTTTATATTTTCCATTCCCATTTCAGAAGCAATTTTTGAATCATGGAGATCCACGATTGACAGATTTGTTTCTAAAAGACCAAATGCTTTCGATGGTGATGAAGAAGTTGTTGGAACAACAAACCAGCGAATGTTTGTGTTTGCAAATGGTGCACCATCTGGTTACTTGTCCCTTCGAAAATTTTTTAAGGCAGTCCTTATTTTAGTCGTCGGACCTTCATATCATAGGCATTTTATTAATAATTCATCTCCATCATCGTCATTAACAAAATTTTGTACTTCAAAACTGATTGAAAAAGTAACAAATCAAGAATGCTTGCCTTGGTTTAAAAAATAATGTAGTGTATCTGTGTATGATCCTGTATTTTAATAAATGAAAATATAGTATTTTAACGCAAAGTTTACTTTTTTTCGCTGTGAAATGCTTGCAGAACATTTGTACAAATTAATAAGTCCTGTTGCAGAACATTTGAAAATATTCTGCTTCTGGGGAGCTTTTCAAAATCTGTCATCACACTTCATAAAAAATAATTTTTTTCCTTTTTTTCTGCTGACAGAAGTTTTGGGGGTGAACTTGTTTTTCAGAGGTGCCTTCCTTTTCTTAATGCCTTTTTTGGCTTTCTACCTTAAGCACTTTTCACTTATTTTTGAGATTTTAAATAAAGACAAAGATGAAGATGTTAAAGGTTTTGATCTTACTTCCTCATGAAAATATGTCAATAAAGCACTCCATTGATCTATCACTCTGGACAAAGATCTCCCCAAAGACAGCCATCGCGAGCAGACATGGTTTAATATCTTCCTCACTGTGAACACTTTGAAGTAATTTCTATTCCTCTTTCCTCTTAAAATTTGGTCGACATCAATAGGTAATGTTGTAGCTGCTTTTTCCGCAGCCAAATTTAATAAGTGGCACAAACATCCCATTATAAATAAATTATCATGCTTTTCTATGAGAAAAGAAATCACACCATTCTTTTTTCCCAACATTACTGCAGCATTATCTGACCCAAATACTATGCAGTTTGACAGAGGTATCTGTAAATGTTCAAGTTGAGATCCAAAATAAGGTTGGATATATTTTTTCCAGTGGAATCAAGATTTAGTTCTACTAATGACAAAAGTCTCGATTGAATTTTTGAAGATTCTGTAACATTGTATGTAACAATAGGATATAGCTTGGAATCCATATTATCATTGCTTCCATCTATTGTCAGAGAAAAGAGACTTTTGAAAACAGCTAACAATTTGTTCTTTAACTTTTAGAGAGCTCATATACTATAGCAGCAGTTTTTGTTCAGCTGCATGAATATTTTTTAGCGATTTGAGACCTGGGAAACATTTTTTTAAAAATAATGCTCTGGCATGATTGACAGTGGTTAGTGGTATGTTGTGTTCAATAAGGAAACTGGTGAATAGACATTCAGCTCTTATCACATCGTCATCAGAAATTGCTTTTTGAGAAGAATTAATTATTGTTGAGTTCTCAGATGCACTTAGACTCTTTTCAATGTGTTATTTTGATTTCAAGTGCTCAACAATATCATTCTTTCCACCGCGACAAATTATAAAATTCAAAGAACAAATCAAAGTTGCAAGAACAAATTCTACAAAATGCAATACATTTCGGAACATCGCTCCGCAAAAGACTTGCAAGCGCAGAATTTGGCGAGTGTTTATTATTTTTCAAAAAATTCAGGACAAATCTGGAAGATTTTGCCCTTAACCGGAAAAAAGGTGGAAATTCGCATAACTTCTGGGAAATTCGGAAGAGTTGGCAGGTATACAACATTTACTTCATAATATCCTAATTTCAATGGGAGTAAAAGTCCCCTAAATATATTAATTGGCATTCAAGTGAAAAATAAAAATTGTTTATTCTTTTGGAGCAACACAACTAATTTTTGTCCACACATTTGACATCAAATGTGTTTAAGAGTTTTAGAGCAATTTCAGGAAAAAATGGCATTTGGGCCGTTGGGCCATTCAAGTTAGAGCCAAAATTTCAATATGAAACAACTTGAGCAACTGTTCCATCCCTGGAAATAGTGTATTTAACAGTTATTGCAGACAAATTCTACACACGTTTTAAAAACCTGCAACTGTTAATTCGATTTCCAAACGGAAAAAACTATCGTAAAATCATGCAGGTCTTCAGGCTCAATCGGTGCAGATTATCCTGGAAATCCATAAAGTCTTGTCTATTGTATCCCTGACAATTGTTTTGTGATAAGCGTGGAAGAAAAATTTAATGCATGGATTTCTACAATGCGAAAGATTTTGGCCCAGATGAGGAAATTGTAAAGCAGGTGAAAATATGAGAACAGTTTGCAGCAATGGAAATGACTTCTTAAAAACAATCTTTTAAAATTTTAATACAAACAAAATTCAAACTTAATAAAAAAAATCAACTGACACGTTAAATAAAATAAGAGTTAAACAAAACAATATAGATAGAAATCGCAAATATACTAAAAAATGAAATACTTCTCTAATATCTATGTAAAATTTCTTTTTTCTTTATACTTAAAAAAAGAAATGAACCTGAGAAGAGATAGAAATTATGTTGATAAAAATTACCTTTTCACCAGTTTCTTTTTTCTTTGCCTTCTCTCTGAAAATATATATATATTTTTTAAACATACAAAACAAACAAACTGGAAGTTAGATATTAGAGCTTTTTAACTTACGCCCTTAAATTGTCAAAAAATTCATCTTTTCTCTTCACATAATCTTTTCTGAAAATAATAAAATGCTAATAAAAAATAGGCACCGGAAATAAAATAAAAAAACAGAATTAGCTAAAATACATACTTTCGTTCTTTTATCATTTCTGTTTTGTCGAACTTTATTCCTTTTTTCTCAAAAAATGAATCGCAGTCAGCTTGAGTTTCGAAAGTGGCAAAGACTGAACCCTACAGTAGTTAAAACTCAATCATGAATAAACTAATACTTCAACAATAATAAACTAATAACAATAACAAAATATCCTGTTAAAACAAAAGAATGAATAAACAATAAAAATCATGACTTTATTACGGAAAATGAAAAAAAATATTACTAGCTGATATTTATCCAAGATTAAAATGGTTTTAGAAATTTTTTTAAAAAATCTCAAACTTGCTTTTGTTCAATATTTTTTTCATTTTTACTTTTAAGTTTAATTTTTTATTAATTGAGTTTGAGAGAAACCCATTTTAAACCTCATAAGAAATTAAGAGCTTCGAATATTGCAGCAGGTCTTGCAGCAACACAGGGTTCACAGATAAATAAATAAATACCTTTTAAGCACTCAAAAATAATTTTTAAGCCCTTATAAAGAAATTTTTCTTCTTTGTGTTGAAAGTATTTCATACACACATTAACAAAATGCAAAAGAATTTTCAGACTTTACATATAGTCTGACACAGAATTATTTTCTTGATTGTATTAGCCATCCTAAATAGAACTTGTCAGGGTCTGTCTACGTTTTTTAGAGAGATACCTATTTTGTGAAAATTTAGACATAATTTGGGACATAAAAATACAGTAAAGTAAAAAAATATCTTCAATACTATAAATAAAAATCATTTATGATCAGTAAATTTCTATATATTTTTTCCCATATGTTCAAAAACAATTTTGATATTTGTCTGATCATTGTCTATGTCAAATTTTAACAAGAATTTAATAAAAACATGTATTTAATAGTACTACTACTAAAAGCTATTTTCATTATGATAACACTTTCAACTAGCTCATACAGAAAAAATTGCATAGGAAAAATTTTCTTTTCATAAAATAAAGGTCTGTTAGAATAAATTTAAAATAATGTTTGAATTTCGACTTCCTGTAAAGTTTATAGAGGAAGAGCCTTATTGCTTCATTAAAAAAAACTCAGCTAAAAGCTCAGCTCGCTTTGATATGGCGTAAGCGATCTGGCAGAAAAGCTCATCTTTTCCACAGATTGCAGGAGAACAGGACTTGCATGGTACTAGCGCCTTTTCTTCCATCTCCATTCAGGAACGAGCTGTCAATGCTTCGTTTCTCCCAAAGCGTTTCAGGATCCCAGCAAGCTCTCTGCCAGGCATAGGGAGAAGTACTCCTACTAACCGGGTGCGAAGCGAATACTTCGATGTCATAATAACAATCCGCGGGAGGGTTCCATTGCAAGTTGAAATGTGTAATTCACCCTGGATTTGTTGTTTTTATTTTTTTTGCGGGGATACAAAAACAAAACTTTAAGAGGCAGAGAGGAGAATCTTAGAATTTGCTTTCTTAAAAGAATTTTGTAAAACTACCACTTTTCCTTAAGTTGAATTTGTGAAAGTACTGCTAAAAGGTAGTAAATTTGCCCTGGACAGACCCCTATTTGCACACAATATTGAGTGGTCCACTTTTATTTTTTAAATTAATATTTACTTTACCTATTTTAGAAAAAAAAAAAATCAAAATTACAATTAATTTAACAATTATTTCAAATGCTCATAGAGTGTATTTTTTACATGATTTAAATAAAAGTTGTTTATAAAAGCATTTTCAGCAAAAGACTTACAAGATCAATATTATTGATCATACCGAATTTATAAAGATATGTAAAGAATTAAGCATACTAAGAAATTTTTAACAATTCATATTAGAAATGTACATTAGTGAATAGCCCCCTAATAAATTTTATAAATAAAATTGTAACTTGGTTCAGTAGTTTTTTAATAAAGGCTTAAAAAAAAAATTGAAATTATTTTGAAATGTAAATACAACAAGCATTGACGCAAAAATTTTTTGTCAGAAGTAAATTATTATATGTACCCACACTTACATATCTGCCAAGATGGATAGGAAAAAATCCAGTAGGTTTTCAAAATAATATAAATTTTATGATAATTGTTACATAATATACTAAATATTTTACGCATAGATAATGTTAGGGATTTTTAAAGTCATTAAAATAGAAAAACTGCAAGATTTAACAGTTATGATTGACATTAAACATACTCAAAATCTTATGGTTTATGTTTCTCCATAATTTAGAATATTAATAGGCATTTAATTCATCAAAGATAGTTAAAAGACTTTTTTTAAAGAATTTTCTGAGAGTTCTGAATAAAAATAAACGGAACATCAGCTCTGAGAAAATTGAACTTTTTTATTCAGATTTCTTTAAAATTATAGCATTAAGAGATGAATTAAGGTTCTTCGGAATGACAAATCTGAAAGATTTTTTGCGACATTGAAAATAGAGAAACCTTTTAAAAGTATTCTTTCTTTAAAATCCTATCTCTGAATAATATTAAGTTTTTTTATAAAACTGAGAACTGAAAATTTTAAAAGTAATAATACAATAATAAAGAGTAATAAGAAAAAAAAAAAAGTACAATAAAAGTTTTAAAAAAATTTATGCTATTAGCGGACAGTCCCTTAGGTAAAGAATATCAATTATTATTTTTATAAAATTAAATGAATAAAAGGGAGATGGAAGTTTGGAGAAGATGAAATTTCGGGATTTTTGAATGATCCTCAGTCAAGGGGAATGTTACACAAGTCTTATGGTGTTGATCAACAAATATAAAAGCGCAATAAGGGCATTGGCTTACCAGTGAAGAAGACTACTGTGCTTCACCAACGCTCAAATTTACAAGAGATATAAAATTTTGTTTCGCTATTATGGAAAGAATAAGCAATGTTCAGTTGGTCCCTGTGATTAGTAAAAACTCCAGAGATTTTTCTGGTTCTATTTCAGAGGGTAGTCTGAAACTGTATCTCTTGCAGAATGCAGCAGAGTTGCATATGAGTGCAAGAATCCTTCCCACTGAATACAGCTCAGTACATGTAAAATGATGGATTGCAGTTAAGTGAACTGCAAAAATGTTGAATAGAACAATGTGAAAACCACGCTTTTTGCATAATTCGTGACGAAAATAGACATGCTCTTTTTGGAAAAGGGAAAATTCATCACTTTTTAAAAGCAGTGAATGAAAAAAAAAGCACCTTTCAGCATTTTTTTAAAAAAATGATACACATCATGCCACAGCAACATCCTACCACATTCTTCTTTTATATAATCATATAATCAAAATATAAAAATTCTCACAATTGAATTTACAGCAGCTGTATCAGAACAAACTGTGCCAAACACTCAACAGATGTATCATGATCCAGAAAAATTTAGAAACTAATATAGGGAAATTGAGGAAGCAAAAATTTTACTAATTATTATCAACTAAAAATATTTGTAAAAAAAAAAATTCGAGCTACTATTGTGAAGCTAAATTTCTGAAATCAAAATAGAATAAAAGTTTATAAAATTGAAGATAACCTCATTAAACTTTTTTAAAGTTTGCCTAACACTCCTGTGTATGTATTTTTCTAATTTCATCATCAACTTTTGGGAGGCTCGACTACCAGGTAAATGGACAAACATCAGCATACTTAATCTTTTAAAAAAAAAAAAAAATCTTTAAGTATGAAGTTCAGAACTTGAGCTGTGAATTTTGTTCTCTCCTTTCTTTGTTACATATTCAAAAATCCTAATTAATAACTGCACCAAACAATTAAGGACATAATGGTGATAACCTTAATTTGTAATTTTTTAATGTTAACTGTGGGTAAGGATCAAAGTTTCACAACAAGCATCTAGACCCTTAAGTTTCACTTCTCAAAAACCTTACCAGAAAGAAAAAAAAATACTCCTTGCAAATTTGCAAGGAGAATTTTAGCTGACTCATTTAAAGACTATTAGTTTTATGGACTATGTTTCATTTTGTTAAAAAAAAAAAAAAGATTTTTTTCATCAGAATACACCATCTTTATCTTTATTCATCACAATGTATGAAAATGAAACTTAGCTGACACATCTTTTTAAGGCTGTTATGATAATCATTTAAAATACAATAAAAGCTTTGATGTACGATATCTTCTGGCATGTATTTCAAGAATAACTACTCTGATTGACATTCCAGAGAACTTACGTAAGTCATGTGAGTATTACGTCTAATTTTGTATTAAAAAATTACTCAGTTTAGAAAACACACCCTACTGTTCCTAAATTCTAAACCTCATAGTAATAAATATAATAACCACACAAATTTATTTTATAGAAACAATTTTGATGTGTAAAGCAGAATTCTTTTTATATATTTGCAAATGAAATATTTAGAATTAAAACCAACCACCACAGAGGCATAACGTGAGAAAAGTCCTTTCCTGTGTAGGAAGTCAAGTAACAAAAGAGAAAAAAAAAAAAAGAGAGCTATAGAGTTCTTTTGCTGATGAAAATGACATATCTTATTGCAATTCAAAGTATACATAGACAAATAGTGACTAAAAACTGAGATTCTAAAAGCTATCAAAATATGGAAAAAATCTGATAAATGGCTTAATTAAGCCAATGTAAGTAATTTCACTATATTAAAAATGAAGTAAGTAATGCAATGACCTTAAAAAATAGGAACATTATTAAGGCCAATTAATTACATCAATTATTAATTTAAATATTACCTTAAAGAAGAATTTGTCTCCCTGTCTACGTTTTCGCATCATAACATTCTCCACTTTATAGTCCTTAAAAAAATCAAGAACTTGATCTAATGTGGTCTCTCTCTTGAATCCTTTCTGAAAAATTATTTAATATTTTTAGAATCAACTGAAGCTAGATATACAAAATATGAAAAAGCATCTTATTTCAAGCATTTTAAATTAAAAAATCTTTCCTTCATAAACTCATATGAACCTCTTAAAAAAATTTAATGAAATGCCATCGATTCTCATTATAAAATTATAGTGAGGGTGGGCAAAATTTTCTAGATAATTTAAGGAGATGAACACTAAGATTCTAATCAGTACTGACAATAAGAATCTTGACAGAAAGGTATTTTCTCTAAATAAACACCACTCTCTGGCAGGTTTTGATTCCAGGCTCTTAACATATAAGAAGCCACAATATGGGAAATATGAACGCTATATGCTACCCTACAACAATGGAAGAGACACTTTCAGTTTTTGATATTTTCTTGAAGCAAGATATAAGTATTTAAAATAATATATACATATTGTATTGTGCTTGTGTTTTCTAATTTTTGCTTTCAAATTTAAAAACGATAATTTTGTGATTTTAAATTACTCCAAAAATTTTGCCAAATTTTACTGAATGGCAAAAGAAAAGTCTTTATAAAAAGGTTCAGGTCTGCAGAAATATTTATGCTAGATTAACCAAATTTTATGCAGTCAGTGCAAATAACAACCAAAATAATAAATACCAGTTACAAGCCTATTGCTTTATTTTCTGGCTTAGACTGTTGGAAAATACTTATTTCTTTTGTAATTTACTGTTGATCTCTCAAACCACTGAAAGCTTGCAACTTTAAAGCAAAGTATAAAAGAATATGTGCACTAAATACTTCTAAATTTACAGAATAAGTATTGCTTGAGAAATTCAAAAAACAAAAAAAAATCAAATATTGAAAGTGGCTTTGCAGTAGGGTAGTGAAGTTTGGTCGGAAGTCGAAAGTTTGGGCAACTTAAAACTAATTACTTTTGAGTATTTTTTGCAACATCAAGAACTTTTTAAGCGAATCAATTTTTTTTGCATTCAATTATAAAATTTGTTTATTCAAAGATAATTCAACTCAAAACATTTTGTATAACTATTTATTATGTTTTACTATTTTATAATAGTTAAACACTTTTCTTTTTATTTTAAGGAATGTAACTTTATTTGGCAAAACAAAAAATTTGAATTAAACTGATCGAATATTTCTTGAGAAATATAATTTTAAAAAAGGCAGTGTATTTAAAATTTTGATTTCTCAAGAAATTTGCTATTATTTCCAACAACATCAAATAAATTTTTTTTGGCAGCTTCTGTTGAAAAAAGAAATATTGTATGTTTGTCACACATCATAAATGAAGTTCATAGAAACCAAGACCCATCTACCCAGTAAAACCTAGGCAGGTTTTACTAATTTACTAAAATTGATTTCTCTTTTATCCTCTGTTATATTAAAGAGTTATTGAAATAGATATGTAGTCTAGCTGTGACATAATGTGACACACTAAATTCTTGATCACTTTATATCGCCCCTGCAGCAGACTTGCCAACCTTAGAAAATAAAAAAGCAGGAGACTCTTTCTGTATCACGACATAGCGCAATATTGAAAATTAAACCTGATTCACATTTCTTACAAGAAGTTTATTTCAAAATATATTATTTACATTACATAAAATAGACCACAATAAGATTCTGACACTGACTAATAAAGATATATGTTCTTACTAAAAAAATTTAAGGTTCTATAGAATTATATTAAAACACATCTTTTGATTTTTTAAAATTTAGGAAGAGGTTCAAAATTAACAAAATATGTCAATAATGAACACAATACTTTATAAATGTACTTCTTATTTTTTTTTTTTTTTAACAGCTACTGTTTCAACTGCAGATGTTGCTGATTTAGCATTATTTAAAAAAAAAAAAAGCTGCCATCTATAGAAAGTGAAAAAACATTTTGCCTAATGGTATCCAAGATATATTTCCTCTCCGATTTTGCCATTTCATCGGTTATTGCTGTTGTTTTGGTTCGCGTACACCGTAATTACACAGCTATCGGGGAAAATTTTTCTAAATAAATGCCCTGCATGATCTGAAGCATAAGTTGGGAAGAAAATTGCACAAATTGTTTTTTTTCCCCCCTATCATGCACTAAGTAGAAAAAAGCAGGAGAAAACACCCTGAAGGCGAAGATTTGAGGCAAAAGCAGGAGAGTTGGCAGGTCTGCTGCAGTCACTTTCAGAATTTATACACTTTCCCTGTTTTGCTATGTCCCTGTGATATGCTCCCCTTTTCCTGGAAAATGTAGGGTTTGCACCTGCATTGGCACCTTTGATGTTCCATGTGAGTTCTCTATTTTCTACTTTTTCCTATATATATAACTGTAACTTCTCTTAATTCTTAAACACTTTAACTTTTACTTTGCTTTCTGAGCACTCTCTCAACCGTAACGTTTTTAACTGTAACCTATTTAAACTGTTTCTATAAATACTCCTCCATTTTTTTTCACATTGGCATTCGATATTTTGTATCAGGTGAGCCGTTATCACGTCGGCCCATTATGTTCGGACAGGCTTCGTCCATCCTCTCAAATGGTGATCGGAGGAGGCTGCATTCACCATAGTGTATCGCCATGGATATCATTTTGTGCTAAAAATGATTTTTAAAACATCTTTTTTTTTCTGACACCATGATTAGCTTGGTTTTATGAGCACCTGTTCTTTTCTTAGTTGAAACATCACCCTGGACACCATGATCCATATTGGTTTCATGAGCAGCCTTTTCTGCCCTTGATGAATCCTGAAGCGACATAAATTTTCCAAAGCTAATGGTTGTTCTTAAGCATCACATCGTCTATCCAACTACTAGTGAGAGGCCACTCCTAGCTCCCAGAACACCACTTCTTCAGGAGTATCACTGTCTTTTGCCTCGACATAAGAATGATGATGATTACTGTGAAATCCTTGGTTTTGCTTTAGTTGGTTAATAAAGAACTGTTGGTAACACCTACATATTTTGACTGCTCTTTGATTTAGTTTTTTTTTTTTTTTTTTTTAAAACAAACTAATTAATTTGATGCAAAAGTGTTTTTTTTTTAAATCCTTTATAGATTGTTCTACCACTTACGGTTTAGTAATTTTTTTATTTTATAATGTTTTTTTTTACCCAGCAGTTTCAGCACACAAGCTTAAAAAAAAAAAAAAAAAAAAAAAAAAAAACATATGGGTGAAAAAACTAATTGTGTTTCCAGACTGTAGAGTCACCTTGCTGGCTAGATTTGACTGTATTGCCATTGATTAGTCAGTGCCCTTGATTTGCTTTCCACGCACACAAAAAAAAATAATATATTTCCTCAAATATTTCTTCTTATTAAAAGATAAATAAAAAGTAATCCTGTGTTGAAACAAGTTTCAAATGTGTGATGCGAGTACATATAACATTTTATATCGTGATATCAGAAAAAACTTTTTCAGACTTTTGCACTAATTTATTAATATTAACTACACTTTTACCTATATGCAGGAGTGATTGTGAGCCCAAGTCAAAATTCCGGAAAATTTCTTGAGTTAAAAAAAAAAAAAAAAAAAGAGTTTAAATCGAAAAATTAACTGGGTTTTTTGCTTTTTCTCAATATTTCTTAGTTTACTTAAAATATATTTAAAATTTTACATATACCTATGATGACCTGGAGAAGTAATTGAATATGCCTTTCTTTGAGTTAATGATTATAATAACTATTTACTAATAAAAAGTTAATATTAATCTTGAATATAAGCTTATAAAGTAGCTCTCCTTACGAACAAATAAAATAAACTGTGATTTTAAGTTCCACCTTTGAAAATTTGATTTCCGAAAACTTTTGTGATCAATGATTTTTTTAAACACCTGAACCTTCGATCTCCAGAAACTTCGAAATCCGGAAATCTGGATTCTTTCAAAAGCACAATCAGCCCTGCTATATGTTAATTCAATTCATAAAATTAAACTTTATTAATATTAAAATAGGTTTTAAAATAAGGTACTTATCCCTGCAGTCTCCTAAAAAAATAATAAACATGAAAAACCTAGAAAAGCTCTGTAGAGGCTGTTGGCTGTAGAGGCTGAAACCACTATACAAGCTCAATAAAACCCCATCTGTGTTCTTTGCAACCCTGATTGAATCTAGGAATTGTTGCATTATTTTGAAATTTATTCTAGTGATATTCCAGGGGTGATTGTGGGCCCAACTCAAAAATCCTGAAAATTTCTTGAGTAAAATCATTCATAAAATTAATATCTTTATAAATTTAAATCATTGAAAATTTCAAAACATGATATTCTAAATGAATTATAGGCAACATAATTTAAATGAATAATTATGCGTAAGTTTACTTTTATTTCTAATCACATTTATTATTCTACCAGAAAAAAATATTTACAAATGTAAGAGATGCCAAGTATAAATTCTAGTTCTAATATTTTTAAATAGAAATATACAAGAATTGTTATATATAAATGTGATCGATGATTTCTTGAAACTTCTGTACTTTGGATTACCGGAAACTTTCAGATGGCGTTTAGCGAAAAATTTCAGGAGCACAATCATCCCTGGATATTCACAGCAGATGAAAAATAGAGTTAGGACAAGCAGATTTGGTTTTCGGAACAGAATGGTGCAAATAATTTTTATATTCGGAGCAGCAAAATGATCATAAAAATACATTTTTGAGCAAATAAATTTCCACTCTCATATTATATTAAAAAAAAAAAATTATGATTCAAATGAAAGGATGCAGCAGAAAAATAAAAAACTATATAAATATTGAAAAAATTTTCTCAATAAATCTTTTGTGGGAACTTTAAGTTCCCACTCTGCATTCATTAAAACTTTCATACCACATATAATGATCTGTCATCTATTTCTCCTCGATCTACATTTTCTGGAATGGGAGCTCTTCTACGAATTTTAGTACAGTCATCACTAACCTGAGAAAGAAAAATGAATATTTACATTGATTTTCAAAGCAATATCTAGCCTTTAATTTTTTTCTAATTACAAAACAATAAAATAATTACCTCCATCAATTGATTGGGAGATTTTTTCAATGCAGCAGATATGGTTTCAAAGTCAACATTCATTTGCTGCAAAAACAAGAACTCAATTAAAAAAAAAAAAATTTAAGTAGGATAAAAAAAAGAGAAAAGCAAAAGGAGAGTAATTTTTTCTTTTAATAGCTCATTTACACGAACAAAGAAGCTAAAGTTTCCTAATCTTATTTCCCTGTAAAGGGAATAGCTCTCTTATACCAGAAATGGAAGTAAATACTATGACAGTATATCTGCTGTGCAAGTTCACATATTATATGACAGGATTTCCAGCTCTCCCTATAATAATTCTTTATAAATATGAAAATTACTTTAATAATTTTTAATAAATTTGTAAATACATCCAACACGAGTAATTGTCACAAAAGGTGAAAAACCTTAAAAATTTTAAAGCCCATAGAATCGATAGCAATTTATATATCATACATGCTTCATATTTAACATAATTTTTTGAAATAAGATTTATAACTAACTACCAATGAAGAATATCACACTTTTGTAGTAACTCATTTAAAAAGAATCTTAGTGCTTAGAAGTGTCATATTTTTTTAAAATCTGGTGAACATGAATCGTGATATTGAATTCCTACATGAATATAATTTCTTTTTTAAAAATAATTTCTATACTTTGATTTGATACTACATTGATATTTTGTAAGTATCAATGAAGAATGAAACCATATAATTATGTAAAAGCAAATACAGAAATAGTTATATAACTTTCTTATAAGTATTGCCATTAAATTAATTGAAAAACAAGCTAAGAACAATACAATTAATTTTCGCATTCACATAATTTGAAGAGCACGTAAGTATGAATGACAAAGGGAAATATTAATAAAATTCTCTAACCCAGAACAAACAGAATAGATATAGGTAATTTCAAATAATTGCTATAGCTGTTTTAAACGTAAATGCACAAGAGCTCAAACTAATTTTTAAAAAATACTTTTAAATACAAAATTGTTTTGTATTTTTAAAGAATTCACGATAAAATTTTTTTAACTTGTGATCAGTATTAGATTACAGAAAGTGAGTTTGAAAAGTTTATTTTTTTTAAAAAAAGGGAGAAATAGAGAATGAAAAAAATTACCTTCAGACGTTGAAACTTGACCATAGTTTCTAAAGGAACCCCTTTAAGAACTATTGAGGAAATTAACAAACCAAACACACATACAGATAATAAAAATATTTATAATCGTTCATCTAACAAATTACAAAAATAGAGCATTCAACAATCTGAAATTGTCAATTTAAAAAGTCAGAATTATTGAGAAACCCAGAAAAAAAAAAAAAAACAATTTTTCAGTAGTTTTACTTGAACTCAATAACTTAAATAATTTTTAAAAGTTAGGTCAGTTTCAGGTTAGGTTATGAACTTTTAAAAATTATCTAAATAATTGATAATTTTAGCAAGTTACATATGCACCTTGTGTGAACAGAAGGTTTGAGGGAAATTCAGACAGCTTTAGAAAAAAGTTTTTTTTTTTTTTGGACAGATAGTTTTAAGAGGTGTTTATTAATTTCATGGCGAGTTGACAAGTTGCTAACAACTGACAGTTTTATATTGTTTTAACCATCATGCCAAAATCCATTTTTAACATAGTTCATAACAAATGAGTAAACAATTATTAGCTATTTTAAACATCGAATAATTATAAATAAAAGCACACATGAAGTTAAAAGGACAAAATCTATTATGATTTCTTTTTAATGTAAAGCAGCTTAAAAATGTTTTTTGTTTTCTTCGTTAACCAAAACAAATTAGACTATCTGACATCCTATGTTAAATCTTATTGCTAAAATCAAAAATGTAGCATTTGGACAAATAAGGAATCGTTTAAATATTAAAAATACATTTTCTAATTTAATTTGAACATATTTTTAGATTTCTTGTGCCATAACAACTTACTGTCTAAAGAAAAATAAAAGAATATTTCCTGTAAAGTTAAACATAACACAAAATAACTATATAAATTACTACTATTTCCTATATTTTTATTCCAGTAATTTTAACAATTATACTAGTTAGATTATTCACTAATGACTTTGTTTTCCTTTATTAAAAAAAATTTATAAAAATTTTAATATGCAAACTTTACTTTAAAAAAGTTTTTGTAATTAAAAAAAAATAAATAAATTCTACAATTTTGGGTTGCAGGAATTCAAATCAAAAAATCTGGCTCTCCAATTTCCTGCACCTTTGCTTACAAAATGTAAAAAATTACTTGTAAATTGAAACTCGTATTATGTAATCATTTTTTTGTTGAAACATTTTTAATAAAATATGCTAACAAAACAGAACACTACATTATGTTCTGTAAATTACAGAAAAGTTTTTATTCACAATTTTTTTGAACAGAAGACTATTTTTTAAAAATCAATAAATATACTAGTTGAAATTTTATTAAAAAAATAACTTGAGAGAAAGAAATATTAAAAAAAAAAAAAAATAAAAAAAAAACTAAATCTTCTGCATTGATTTTCACATAGCAGAATAAGCAATATAGCAGGATCAATATATATAAACAATATGTTTAGAAAACAAGTTATGTAAATATTGCACAAGGGTCAGGAAGGCAGTGGAAACAGGAAGTTAAAATCTGCAATAAATTCAAATTTGTTTCGAAACAAAAGAAGAAAAGTATAAATAATTTTGAAAACATAGAATCAAATCAATGAAAGGATACATCCATCGTCTTTCTTCAATTCTTCTTTTAAAAATTTATCTCTTCCTAAATTGTAGTTTCCAAAGTAATACTAGAAAAATAATAGAAAATAGTCTATATGGAACAGATATGCAATCAGAAAAATCTAAACAGTGCAGATATTCATTCTAATTATTATATAATTTAAATTCATTTAGATTAAAATAAATTCATTTAAATTGAAATCCACATTCAACTGAAGTGCCTAAAATGGATCTCATGCACGATGATAAATTATAAATATGAATACTTTGATGCCTTTTATGATGTTGAATTAAATGTTAAAAATACAATGAAGAAAAAATTTTAAAAATTATTCAGAGCACATCTTAGACATCAAATAACATTTATACAAATAATTAACACTTTAAAGACCTGGTGTCCTGAGGTGATAAAGGGGCTACTTAAGAGGGCACCACACCCAGAGAAAAAATTTGAATTGGCAAAATCAGTGGTGAGTCTCATGCTGGTGTCGGGGCTCCTCTTCAAGGAGGGAATAATTGGTACAGTGACATTGATTTATAATAGAGGGTCACTTAGACTGTTCCATGGTCATTCACACAGTGCAAGGAAAACTGAACATATTGAGCACTAGTTTCTTAAAGTTATTCTGCATCCAGGTTTGCTGTAGTCTTTATTTTAAGGAAAAGGTCACACATGTTTTAGAAACATGCCTCACGTGGTTTTGGGAGAGAATGAGGAGGAAAGGGAAGAACTAGCTGATAAGTTTGAAGAAAAAATTAAAGCCTTAACTTTCAGTTCTTGTGGAAAAAACACAAAAACAAATTGAAGGAAATGGGGAATCTATTTCATTTAGGAATGAAAAAGTTGTTTGCTGGCGCTTGGGTTTACCATAAAAAAAAACCTAACAGCACGATTCCCTTTTAAATCATGAGGCAGGTGAAAAGGAGTCTAAATAAAACAAACTGAAGATTTTAAAAAGATTTTCATAGAAAAATGTGAACAGATTTTCCTTTGTAGCAAAGAGCGACCAACACAGTAGGTCCACTTCTTATGTGATGTATATAAGAGGTTGAAAATAGGTTGTTGTAAATCACTTGAAATGTATTTCCATTCACAAAAAGTTACAACAGTTAAATTTTAATAGGAAAACTTTAAATTAGTGTAGCAGAAAAGTATGAATAAGTAAGAAATATGCTTAAATGGATTTAAAATTAAAACTTTATTGAATAGTAAAATAATAACTTAAGGAAGAATTACATTTCTTAAAAGCTTTTAAGATGATTATGTTTATCTAAGACAAATATAATTTAAAATAAAATGCTTTAAAGATAATTTTTTCATCGCTGCTTATTTTAAGCACCTGTCTGCCTTCTTTTTCTATATTTATATTTTTTAAATCAAACTTTTTTCACTAAAATTATCCAATATGTACGAGTTTTATACAATATTTCAAAGGAACAGCTATAGCCAGTTTTAGAATATCCCCCAAATATCATAGCATCAAAAAAAAATTTTTCTTTCTGAGCATGAAGTTAAATCACGAATTTAAATTAAAAAAGGCATCTAAAATTATTTATAGCAAACATATTTCTCTTATCAACATTACAGGAATTTTATTATTTTTATTTAATTATTTAGAAGCACAGAGCTAAAAAAAAAAGGAGTAATTTCAGTTATTCATAAAGAATTATATACAAAAATGGGTGAGTTTAGAATTTGCAACTATTCCCTTCTGAAAAACTAAGGATACTAATGGTGGTAAATTCTTATGCTCAGATCAAAGAGCTAAAATATTCTCACACATTTGCTTTCTATTTATTATACCCGAGATACATTTGTTTGGATACCTAGATTCAGTTCTGTGACGAAGCGAAATTAATTGTCTACAATCAAAATGTGCCAAAACTGGATAGAGAATTTTAAAAAAAAATCACAAACGAAGAACAGCACCAGCATGGTAACAAATCAGTTCTCATAAGTCACATGACGTAACTCCATAATAAACTACCAAAGGCTAACATTTCATAAGAAAAACAAATGTAACATATCAATTGAATTTCAAAATTTTCCTTCACTGACATTCAAATATTTAAGCCTAGTAAGTAAATTACTTGAAAATGTTGAATTTTAGATTTATACAGATACATATAAATTTTATGCAGATACATATATATTTTAGACACATGGTTAGATTATTATACGTCAAAGAAACAGAATATACTACAAGTGTTTCGATATTGATCAATGAAAATTTTTATATACAAGATATATAATTGTCTTATATTGATTCTTAAATCTCATTTCTATTAATCTTAATAGAGCAATAAATGTTTAGATTTTAAAGTTTCAAGATTCTCTTAAGAACAAAAAGATCTTCATATATTAAAATTTTAAGTCAGCCATTGTCTCTAGAGCTGAAATTTCATGCTTTAAGTTATACCAAAAGGGCCATTGTCAGGGTCTGTCCAGGGTAAATTTACTACCATTTAGCAGTACCTTCACAAATTCAACTTAGGAAAAATGGTAGTTTCACAAAATACTTTGCTATCTATGAAAAAGAGGAGCTTTTCCGCCAGCTGTCTAATGAATAGGTAGCATGTATTTGGTCAGATAATGCAATGTGGTAAGCCTAAGCAGTCGCTTACGTCATATCAAAGCAAGCTTTTTTTTTTAAAAAAAACTTAAATAATAATGAAACGTTGAGGCTTTCTCTCTATAAACTTTACAGAAAGTCGAAAATTATTCTAAACATTCGCACATGATCTTAAACACCATTGTAAATATATTCAAACAGAATTTTATTTTTTACGAAACATTCTTTCACAGTGAAATTTTTTACTGTAGACCTAGGAGAAAATGTTCTCATAATGAAAGTAACTTTTAGTGCTAGTACAGTTAAATGCAAGGTTTTATTAAATTCAAGTTTAAATTTAACTATAGACAATGATCTTTAAAATTGGATACAATCTTAAGCTGAAATTTTTTGAATAGCAAAACTATTTTCGAATATACTGGGGAAAATATACAGAAATTTACTAATCATAAATAATTTTTATTTGTAGTGACAATTTTAGAAAATATTTTCTTACTTTACCATATTTTTGTGTTTATTTCTGAATATAATTTTTAATTTTCACAAATTATGTCTAAATTTTCACAAAATAGGTACCTCTAAAAAAAAACCTAGACAGATACCTGGTTGTTATATTGGTCGATCAGGGTTGGCAGGTTTTTGACATGTGACAGTTTTTGACGGTTTAAACCATGGTTTAAACCGTCACGTCAAAAACCTCACTGTCATAAATGTCATAAACCTATATTCATATTTGAAATTTAATTATTACATAAAATTTATATATTTTTTATAAAGGATAGTGTTTCTAAATATGTTCTAGAAAAAATAAATTTAAAATTTTGAAGAAACACTTATATTTTGAATAGTAACCAAAATCTTGTATTTTTGAAAACTCACATCTTTTGTAATATTATGTATTCATTTTCATGTGTTATTGAAAATCTGCAGTGATATTATTAAGAAATTTATTTATAACCAAATTTAGTGTATAGTATAGATTATACTAAAAATTAGACATTTTTAAACATTAGCAGTTTTGTACATCTTTTAAAGAAAATTCTTTTAAACAGGTTGGGCAACATTCACAATCAATTTATTAGGATATTTCCATAGTTTAAATATTTCATGGACTTTAATGTTCTTCTGTTTAGTTTGACTTTTGTGATTGGTGGTTGTTAGTTTTTCAGAAAAATCAGTAATTCTGAACTTTAAATCTTCAATTTTTTTTTTAATTCATAGTTAACATAAGACAATACAAATTTAAGTGCTTTCTGTTAAATACACAGAGTAGTTAGTGTCGATTTACAGTATATTCAGCCTATTCATTTATTATGCTGAAAATTTAGTTTATCCAAATACTTGTGAATTTCATTTTGCTGAATACTATATAGTTTTGTTGAATATCTAAATATTCAGCTGTTGAATAATTACTCCTTGCTTTCAAGATATACATTATTTGTATTCTTAATACAAGTGGAGAAAAAAAAATAAAGAGATAAAAATTGTTTTAAAATGATAAGTGTAATAATTATTAATAAATATAACTACTTTTAAATTCAAATTAACATACTGGATAATAAAGATATTCGGTATAACATTAAAAAAAAAATTTTTATACACTTGTATCAACTTTGTATTTATACAACATAACTTGTAAGATCCTTATAAATATTAGTTATATGTTCCTTATGTGTCAAAAATGCATAGTAATAAACTTTTAATTTTATTAAATATTAAAAAAAAATTTTTTTTTCAAAATATAAATATTTAAACAATTTTTGTGCAAAATTTTTCTGCACATGCATTTGAATATAAATTTCTGAGATTTTAAATCTGTTATTTACCTTAATTTTAATTAAAAAATATTTTAAAACCTGCTGATTACCTATAGTATAATTAAATTTCAATATAATGCATGGCAACTGTTGGTAGTTTTGAAGTTTATATATTTTCTTGGCAAACTTCAGTTTTTGACGGTTTAAACCAGTATTATACCCTTGTCATGTCAAAAACCACTTTTTGACGTCAAAAACCCAACCCTGGTCGATACTTAAGAGGCTACAATGCATATATGTAAATATATAAGATATAAATACACAAATTAATATATTTCACCTTCTACAGTAGAGCGCCGATTATCCGAACTGCTCGGAACCGAGCGTGGTTCGGATAATTGGAAAGTTGTTTAAAATCTAGTTTAAATGATTATTATTTGTGCACTTACTTCCCTTTACCCTTTTTCTAGGCTTATGACTGGCAGCAGGACTAAAATAGCCTGCCCTGGCATATTTAAAAGTTTTTTTTTTCAATTTTTAAATAGTTTTTTTTTTTCACATTTTGAATTATTTTTATCATATTCCAGCTTTTATAAAAAATTTTTTATCCATTTCTGATTTTACCACATTTTTCTTTATTTTCCATTGTAAAAGAAATCCAGCTAAAACTTTTTCAAAGAAGATGCTCTTTTTTAAACAGCAATATCCCTTATTCTTTTTAAATAAATCCACTGAACTGGATCAACATCATTCTGACGTTTTAGCCAACCCATTGCAATATCTAATGAATTGCATGATACTATAGGAGAAGGAGTGCGGAATTCAGATTTTCATTCAAAATTTCAGCAACAATTTCATCATCATTTAAAATTTGAAGTCCTGGGTCATTTTCAGTGTCTCAACACCAATCTTCTATTTCTTCTGCTGTATAACCTGGCATCTTTTTATCGGGAAGATCTACTGGTTCAGTAACTTCTAAAGGGGTATGTAGGCTAAAGGGGTATGTATGTTTAACTATATAACAGTACATGCATGTATTGGCTACTATAAGAAAACTGCTAAAAAAGGTTGTAAATTAAATATGGTCTTCAGACGTAGTGGATATTATTCACTCTTCTAAATTTAGAAAAGTTGTCGATAAGTTAAAAGTATTCTAAACTTAAAAAAAAAAAAAAAAAAAACTAATTCGGACATGACATGGTTTGGATAATTTGACGTTCGGTTATAAGGGTTTGGATAATCGGCGCTCTACCGTAGTGTTATTAATTAAGAAACATAGTCTGCACAAACACAATTTAGAAAATTTTTCATTGTGTTAAAAAACAAATTACTTCTATTTGTCGAATAACTTTTTGCTCCAATTCTGATGGTTTTTCTTGATTTTCTGGAACAGGAATCACTTCAGTACCCATAGTGTCCTTTATACTAAATAAATATTTTCTTAATAAGATTAAAAATGCAAATATGCAAAACAGAATCAAATATAATTATAAACATTATAATAACTTAAACATTAAGAGTTAATATTAAAAGCCATAAAGAAATTATATTAGTCAGGGCTCGAAATTAACGGTAGTCCGTTGGTCCGTGACCACTAAAATCGGAGTCGGACCAGCATAAAATAATAAACAGTGGTCCGCCGGACCACAATCCGCCGCAGCCGATCTCCGTTAAAAAAAAAAAGATAGCGTGCGAGATCTCCGCAAAAAAAAATTAAATAAAGCTAGCGCGCGATCCTGAGGAAGGCGAAGTTAAATCTTGTTTCGCGCAAGCGTCACATGGAGAGTCGCTGAAGGAGAGAAATAGGGGAGGTAGCGGGGTGGGTTCATGACGTCATTGTCAAACGACGCCTGATGATTCGTTATTTCGGGCTCTCTCTTCGTTCCCAATCGTCAGAGGTTTTCTTTCTTCCGTGTTTTGCGCATGCGTTAACAGCATCGGAGAGGAGAAAGATAAACGGAAGAAACGGGGCCACGAGTGATTTGGTGCATTCAATATTATTTTGATCTATCGTAGATTTACTTTTTTATTAATTCGCTTTATTATTTTTAATTCAAGCGATATAGACATTTTTAAAACTGATTATTACATGTTTATAATTTGGTTCAAGTAAATTTATTTGGATAAAAAAAATACCATAAATTGAAAATTGTTTCTATTTTCAAACTTATATTCACTTGTTATTCTTTAAAAAAAAAAAAAGCAATAGAAATACCGATTGAATTATATTAATGCTAACATTAATGGAATTTAATAACTTAATTATAATATTCTAAAATTCATATCTTATTCTATTATCTTCTTTGCATTTACATACAAAAAGGCAAGTCTATACAAACTGCAGACTTCTGAGACTTAGAGAATGAAAGATCATAAAAAAATGCGATTTAAATAAAAAATTTATGATTTTTAAAAAAAAAATCATGATTTTTTCAATCAAAAATTTTAATTTTTTTATTTGCAGCCAATAGGAACGCGCAGACGGACCAGTAAAGTTTTGTGCGGACTAGTAAAATGTTTTAGTTACTGGTCCTATGGACCAGTAATTTTTTTTTTAAATTTCTACCCCTGTTAGTTATGAAAAAGAAATGTTTCCCCTTTAACTCTCTATCCTGTATTTGAAAATATCTAGCATTCTCAATCCTGGAAAAAATATATAAATATCTTGTCAGCACAGCAGAATTATGTAACATGTAAAAAGAAAGAAAAAATGAAAATAATGCTGAGCATCAAATTCTTTCTCTTCTTAGGTGCAGTTGTTTGATCAACCTAAATTAAAGCTATGTTTGTTAATATACCTTGTTATGAAATACTTGGTTCTTTTTGAAATAGATAAAAAAAATTATAAATATACATCTTGATAAATAAAAGAATAGAGAATTTGGCAGCTGCTCAATATATCAGACCATTTGTCTTCTTTTTGGAAATTTCTACTCTTTGTTTTAATCTTTAAAACGTTCCTGGATTTGGTTTTAAAACTATTCCTTTGCTTTAATTCTCATAACTTTTTATTTATCTTAATTTGCACAGTTTGGAAGCATTTTTTTGTTACCTTAATTGTTTTATAGAAAATAAGCTGAAGCTTTCTATACTCAATTTAATCTGCTCACTAAATAGCAACTTTTCTAAGATGCTGCAGATCAATGATAGAAGAATCTGACATAAGAATCTTAACGAAAAAGATATAACACAAAACTCAAAAATTAGAAGGATTTCGGCTCAGCACAAATTTAATAATAAATGGTATATCTTTATTCTATTTAACAATTTCCCAATTTAGTTTAGAATGATAAATGTATATATACATAAGATGAATGAACATGTAAAATTTTATCACGACATAAATAAAAAAAAACTTTTACATTATTTCTTAAGAAAACCGGCATTATGATAGTAAAAACTAACACGTGTATTATACACAAATCCATTAATATTACGAAGGAATTCAAAAAAACGAAATCTACTCACATATAATAAAACTTATAGTCAAAAATAACTTATTTATAACTTGAACAATTTCTCTAAATTTCTAAGGTGCAGATGACAAAAATAGGAGAATTTTGTACAAAATAAAGTCCATACACATCAAGTATGAAGTTGTAGTAGTAGTAGTGACGATTCGGTTTGAAGCACTTTATTTTATAATTGCGCTTTTAGCTTTCATGGATTAGAGATATAAAGTTAAAGCCAGTGAATTACCCAGGAGAAAGGCAACCAATCGGAAAAACAACTGACATTGTTCTCCTGTGAAAATCTGGAAATGGTACATTTTTGGGCTGTCAGAATATTATTTTTTAATCACTAAGGTCAGGGAGAGACTGTAGAACCGGGGAGGGCAGAGGGCTCTAAAGTAAGCTCTAAATTCCGAAGCTTCAGTAAGCTCTAAATTCTTTTTTTTGTCGCCATTTTTTAGTGTTACGAAAATGCGTATTTGGGACTTGCCAAAAACAAAACAAGATGCAATTTTATTTTTTTAGGAGCGAAATATTTTATGGAGTGAAATATAACGAAAATGTACCAATGTCCATAACATGAAACTTTATCTTAGTAAACATCCGTTTTGGAAATGTTATTTCATTTTGAATCTTATTTGTTAGAGTTCATAATGGCTATAGAATCAGGTGAGAGAAAAGTTTGTTTTGAATCTATGCTAAACTCTATATCGGCCCATTTTCCACAGAAATCCGAATGATTACTTTGATTTTAAACAAAGAGTTTCATTTTAAGATTTTTTCCAAAAATTTTAAGTGTAGATTAGCGGCACTTAAAAATCTGCCAAATCTGTAGCTGTGGTTAATACGTGAGTACCGAATTTTTCTTCCATACTTTTCTGAATCATATTACTTCAAATATTAGAATATGCAAGAAGTATACATAAACACATAATTTAATACCATTTAATTTTTCAAAAAGAGTATTGTGACAACAATTTTATCAAAAAATTATAAACTAAAAAACGTAAAATAAAGAATTCTTAGGATAAAAACGATTTTAAAAATTCCTCATTTTTCAATAAAAACTTTCGTATTCTTTCTTTTTTTTAATTCTTATAGTATTTAATCAGACGTAAAAAAACCACTTTGTAGAGAACGATCATCAAGTAAGAAAAAAAATAATTTACAAGCAAATTTTTTATTATAAAAATCATAACACTTACATGATTTATAAGTCCGGAGAATTCCAAAATGATATGTTCTTTGTTTGAAAACTTTATTCTCAAATAATATACACATAGTTTATCCCTTCATTACTTTTAGGTAACATACCACACATCAAAATTTTATAATTGTAAGATCTCGATATGAATTTTAATATGTAGCTTAAAAACAGAATAGCTGAATTCTAGTTGAAATTCCTTCAAAACTTAAAAACACTTACCAAGAAAACGATAAAAAATTTATTTATAATCAGCACAAAAGATACTTTTTCAAGTAATTCGGATTATTCTTTATTGTTGTTTTCTGAATTATGTAGATACAGAAATATATACTATTCTATGAAGAAGAAGAATATTCTTATAACTATTACAGTTCTGTATGGAATTCATTGGAACACATTTATTCATTGGAATGACGAAAGCAATGTTGACTTCATTTTAACTTGTAATGAATTGAAGACAGAAAAATTATTTTACCGCAATACACACGTCTGTAACAGCAAGTGATCATGTTAAGTTGTTGGTAATAGAAAGGTAAAAATTATTGAGAAGTTGTTCTTCAAATGCTTGGCGTGTTCTGCTTCAATGTTTGGCATGTTCTGATTAGTTTTTTCAAGAAGTTTTATCTTTTCTTTAGGGAAATTTTGCTTCTTTTTTGATGCTAAGAGAATGGCGTCCGTCATTGCCAATGGTTATGTGGGAACTAATGCACGATATTTACAGTCTCCCGCTAGATGGCGTACTCGAGCGCTGCGATCGCGAATACACACATCTGTAACAGCAAGTGATCATGAAATCATGTTATGTTGTTGGTAATAGAAAGGTAAAAATTATTGAGAAAATGTTCTTCAAATGCTTGGCGTGTTCTGCTTCAATGTTTGGCATGTTCTGATTAGTTTTTTCAAAAAGTTTTACCTTTTCTTTAGGGAAATTTTGCTTCTTTTTTGATGCTAAGAAAATGGCGTCCGTCATTGCCAATGGTTATGTGGGAACTAATGCACGATATTTACAGTCTCCCGCTAGATGGCGTACTCGAGTGTTGCGATCACGAATACAAACAGAACAAGTCTTCGTTTTCTTGGAAATGATTAGAATTTGGTTTTTTTTTTTTTTTCTTTTTGCATTAGGAACCTGACTCGGGAAAATTTTAATGAACCAAACCCAAACAAAACCTAAACCAACGAAAAATTATTTTCTTTTCTTATTTTTCTTTTTTTTAGAATGTAACGTTGAGTTGCTTAGGCTTTAGTTTACATAAAAGTTTTCCGGATCGATCACTGATGATGTGTTACTCTCAAAACTGCTAAAGGTCGAAATACTGAGTTGCTGAACATACCGATAATTTCTGGAACGTTCAGAGTTTCCTCACAGAAAATGTTTTTTGTTGTTTTCCATTCGAATTTCAAGCCTTTTCAGCAAACGAATAAGAGTAGCCGGACACGAGTCATTACAATATGCCTTGATTACCAATTCTAACCAAACTACTTTTCTTCCAATTTCTGCAGATTTTTTTCAAATTTCTGAGAGATTTTTGAAATCTTCTGGACAATTTTAAGACGAGCAATTTCTAGAACCTTTTAAAGAAGGTAAAAATTAAATAATTGTTTTAATTAAAGGCAAAAATTAAAAAAACAGATCCTCTGTAATAAACCAATTTTTGACGGCTGGATGATGCATTTTCTATCCCGATGATTTTATAAAGAGCTGCGATTCAGAGTTAGAACGTCTTATTTCTCGAAGCTCTCCTCTTACTTACACTAAAAAATCTTCAGTGACTACAACTCTCCCTAAGAAACAATGCTTAAACCTTCTCACGCAGCTAATATAAAATGGTATACACACCTAAAGAGCTTGGTGGAAGAAGCAGGTAAGCGACATCTTAGTAAATTCGAGTATATGAGTTTTTAAGTTTATACGTTTCAAGTTTTTGATACTTCTCTCAATCTTTGATGTTTTTAGTATATTTATGTAGGTGTAATTCATAAAGTCTTTGGGTTTATATTTTTTTGTTTTTATGAGGGATTTTTAATGATTTTAAGCTAATATATTTTTGTTTGAAATGTCAAATTAAATATATATATCACTAAAAACTAACAACGTTAGTTATTTCTGACCGGCATGTTTACCATGCGCTTCGACGCGTAGAATGCAAAAGGGGATCCTAAAGTTACCTGTTCGATCTTTTATACGACTATAGCATAAAAGGGAGCAAATTTATCTCGGAGTTAGCAAAACTGCGTGCTGTTTGGGCCCGGGTTTCACTCAAGGTGAGTTGAAAGAGGTTAAATCCTTCACTCTTTCAATCAACTGGTAGGGCATGTTTAGCAACCTGCTACAGATTAAGTCCTGCATCAGAAGAGTGCCTCTGATCTTTGATAGTTTGGGCTCTGATAGTTTTTATCAAATCAATTCCTACCCCGATTCACTATACGATTTCACCTCTTTGGCATCTTCGAAATTTCAAAAAAAAAAAAAAAATATTATTTCAGTTGTCATTCATTAAATGATGTATTTTGATCATTGTTCATTTTATAAAACTTTTTAACCTACATTTATGGATGTCTCTAAAGTTAATAACCAAGTAGAATCTGCAGTTATTTCACACAATTAGATTTTCTGAAAGAAGCTTCATACTGTAGGCGCAGTTTTTACCTCGGAATGTCATTAATTACATTTTCATTCAGAATAGTCGAAATTGAATTATTTATTCAGGCTCTAAAAGTTGTTTATTTAAGCCATAAGACTCGAACTACATTCTATCATAATTCGTATGTTTAAAATTGTGGGTTTTAAAATTTTGCTTTTCTGGACATTTCGGAGTACCCGGAAATGAAATCGCAGATTCTGCAGTAAAATCTTTCTTTTTAACAGGCATATTATCCGATCTGATGTAATGACGACAGTTACTAAAACTTTACGTATAAGCTGGCGAACTAAATGGAATACAGGTGTCGTTAATAAATTGCATACATCTAATTAAATTCTTATTGAAATATTAATAAACAGATTACGTATTGACCATGCAAAATTAACGCATATTAGACACCCTTTGTTAAACACAACAGCGCCAGTTTGCTCCAGTTGCAGAAAACCATAAGTATAAATTACATCTTTATGGTTATGGTTACTGCGTCAAGATGTGCTTTATGGTTATGTACCAATAACCATAAAGTACATCTTAACCTAGTGTTCGAATTTAAAAATTAAGAAACATCGTTATTTTAATTGCGATTCTCCTACTTTACTGAAATTGGTGCAACTTCACTCTAAAACTTTATTGACCTTCTTATAGACACGGGATACTTCTCTTTCATTTAAACCTTGGTTTTAAATTGATCAAGTCCTCGGCACGGTAATAGCCTTTTTTTGACTCTTGCGCAAGAAAACAGAAACTGACAAATTTGGCACTCATGACTTTTTGTGGCCCTTGTGCATTTTATATTCCATTCAATGCCGATCACTTATGAGAACATTCGCCACCTATATTTAATTTCAACTATTTGAGCGGTAATGATGGATAATGATATATTTTGCATCATGGCGTTCTAAGCTTGAATTATGCCAATGAAAAAAAAAAAAAGAAAAAAAAAAAAAAAAAAAAAAAAAAGGAGAAATATTTAATTTAGCGGTTCTCAATTTTTTTCGGCTGCGGAACCCGAAATGATCACCTTTCTTTCATGGAAATCCAACATAATAAATTAAGTTTATTAAAGTCATAGTGAACGACTATATTTATATACGACTATATTTAAAATATTTATATAGAGGAATGAAGATTTTCATCGTTTTGTCAGTAATAATCTTAAATTAGATCTTATGTCTCACAGGTGAATTTGAAGTCTTTGTGCAATAACTAGTCTAGTTATGAATTTGTTTTTGGTGTATATACATAAGTTGAACATGAATAAAATAAGCCGAATTATGTTTTACTTCAAAGTGAAAACTTAAAACAACTGTTAGAAACGTTGAAAATATTTATTAGGGAAACATATATTTTTTTTTATAAAGAATTTAATTATTTCATTTTTGTTACAAGTAAATTAGATATAATTATTGGTGCAAATAAGTAAAATTATTTATATTATTAAAATAGATTGTGGGTTGAAATTATTGTAAGTGTACATATTATTTCTATTTGTATCTGGATATAGTTATGAGTGAAAAATAGGCAATGATTGATTTTTGTAATAAAAAATTAAGGCCGAAAATTGTATAAAAGGGTAATTAAATTAAGGGGAATGTGATCGTTAAGGAAAGTGGTTGTACAATACTGTCATGGGATACAATAACCCAAAGGTTCAAAGGTCACAAAGCGTGAGGTTTAAACAAATTGGAATCACCAAATTTAGAATAAGGGTGCAAACTAAAAATAATCGAAAAAAAAAAATCTAGAAGATAAATAAGATAATGACTTGCTATATCCAGATACAAATTTAACCTTTAACTGAAAGATGATGTTTACAATAAGAAAAACTAATAAATTCCCTTAACAATAAAAAAGGTACTCACCACACACATACAGGAGGACATTTTAAAAAAGACTGCCATCAAGAGAAGATGGACAAATAAATACTTCAGAATACTTAATTATTAACAAATTAATTTATTTAGTCACATATATCTTTCGTTACATTTACTACACAAGAAAGGCCATTATTTGAAACGGGTGACAGGAGATTTAAAACAATGAAGGCGTTCTGCATAAAATTAAAATAAAGAAAACGAGAAATTTTACTATTGAAAAGGATATTTATAGAGAGAAAGCTAAACTTTAAGAGGGTAAAAATGCTAAAAAAATTAAAGGTAAAAAATGAAGCTGTTTAATTTATGGAAATTAATTTCATAGATATAATTAAAATTATAGGTTAAAAGGAGGATGTAAGAACATAAATTCTCTCAATACGTACCGAAGTCCGCATCTCAGAAAAGAAAAAAGTAACCTGCCCGAAGGCTCGACAAAAAGAATGTATTAAAAAATGTCTTAAAAATTCGTTAACTGGTGTAGGTCCAGAAAAGTTACAGCCAATTAAAATAAAGAGGAGGAGAGTTTGAAAAATAATAGGAAAGAGATGGGTTAAGTTAGCCCCCCTAAAAAATAAAAGAAAAAAGAAAGGTGCGAAAATAGAGGGGTTGACTCTTCCCCCCAGGAAGGGAGATGACCGCGTTGACCATGAGGAAGGTCAGGCAGAAAGTTAAAATTAATATAATTTCTATATTAAAAAAAAGAATAAAGTTTTGAGAAAATTAAAGGATTAGATATCATTAAGAGTTAATTGTCACTTTACATTTAGTGTAAATGTGACAATTTTGATTTGAAAAGCGCGATAGGAAATACTATTGCCATATTTTTTAAATACTTGCTCTTTACATAAGTTATTCAATGTATTGTTATTAAAAATATTATATTTTCATATAAAAAATACCATTTCTAATTTATTGGCATTTCCTTAGAAATCAGGCAACTGAAAGATTAAACTAATTATGTAAACTAATAAGTTGTATCGAAATATAATCAAAGGTTTCACAACTCATCACTGGTTATAAAAAGTACTAACTCAAGGAACCCTTTTAACTCTTTCATTTAGCCGTATGGTTCCATGGAACACCATATTGGATCTACTGATTTAAATAAATATACACATTTTAGAAATCTGGTTGACTACACGAAAGCTGTCTACATTAACATTGTAAACAAGAGTGTTTTAATATTTGTGTAATTTCTCACATCTTCCTTGCTTGTTCCCCTTCATTGTTATTTCATCATTTCTGAGCTTTTCAAACCTAAACCTTTTTTTTCCCCTCCTTTTGGATAAAATTCGTCAATCATTAGAGGCTTTGAACTTTTTATCATCTTTTTTAAATTACTAGTTTTAGCTATTATAATTTTATGAACTTTGTTTTGTTTATCTCATAAGTCAAAAACTTTTCTTATTATTCTTATGTAAAAAATAAAATAAAAAAATATTTTCACTTGGAAACGTTTCTTTTTTTACAAAAAAAGATTTTTTTAAAAATTGAAGGCCTTAGTGTAAAACAGGGACTTACAGTGGCAAAAGTTTTAGTGGACAGTTTATCGATTTAGCCATCACTTTAATTCCATATTCCAATATGGCAATTCAGAATAATATCTTTTAAAATTAAATTGTTCACTGTAATTCACAATATTTTTGACTATATTTCTCACAATGGTTATTTTGGTTTCTTCCAAGGTAAAATTACCAATACCTTCTAACATTTCTAGAGAACATAAAAATAAAAAAATTGAAAATAGCGAAAAAACTCATTACTTTCTTAAGGTAAATCCTTTTATAACACCTAATTTCTTAATAGGTATGTAAAGGAAAGTAACAAATGTAAGAAATAAATGACAGATAAAAACAATAAGGAAAATTGGAAATTACTTAAAAACATTAAATAGCAGGAAACAAATTACTAAACATAAGTTTGAGCTACAAAAAACGAAAAATAAAAAAATCGCTAACATTTTTATTTTACGTAATACTTTTATAAACAATGAAATAAAAACGAAAATAAATATGTTTATATTTAACTGAAGGCTTTAGGCTTGAAAAATTTACGTTTGAAAATTTATTTGTGCTATTACAGAGCAAATTTCAAAACTTCGTTTAATTTCTCTGGAAACGTTCTTGCATATTTAATTACTAGAACAGCTAAGTTAAGTGAAGCTTTAAATTTTACACTGTAACAACCCTATGTAAAAAAAATAGCTATTAGTTTAAATTAATTATCCCTTCTTTGTAATATGTATTCTAGAGCAGTGATTCTCAACCTTTCTTTTGTTGCGGCACTCTTTTAACTAATTTCGAAATTTGACGGCACACTATGAAAAAAATAGTTTGAAAGTTTTTTACTTACCTATTAAACACTGTGGGTAATGGTTAGTGATAATAATTTTGAATGTGAAATAAAATTATGTGTACTACAAAAGAAGGTTTATTAAGGGATTAATTATTTCCTTCGACTAATTTTTTATTAGTTAGTAACAGTTATTTTTTTTGCTAGTTATTAATTGTTATCTTGTTTTCTATAGTTATTAACTGTTAGTTATTTTACATTAACTATTATTTTTGTGATTTCTTGTTAACTAGTTTTTTTTACTAATTATTAGTTGTTAGCTTATATTTTTGTTAGTTATCCTTTCTTAATTTGTTTTTTATATATATTTTTTTTAGTTATCCTTTCTTAATTTGTTTATTAATTGCATAGCTTACTATAATTATCTTTTATTTCCGTTTGAAAGTTAATATTTAGCTCGCTTACCTTTCTTAATTAAAAATTTTAATGGTCATAGTCATTAAATTTCCTACTTACTTTAACATTTTTTAAAATTGTGTGACAATTTAAACAAAGACAATTTAAACACTTCCATCTTATTTTAACTTATTTTAAGATTGTCACAGACAAGACAATCGCCGACAAAGATGTTCACGCGGTTAAAGCATAGAAAAATTATAAAAAGTATATACATATATATATATATATATATATATATATATATATATATATATATATATATATATATATATATATATATATATATATATATATATATATATATATATATATATATACACTTTTCTTTAATTTAAACTTTACTCATAATAAAAAAAAACATTATAATTTTTATTGTATCATTTCTAATATTTTGCGGCACATTTTAAGAATTTGGTGGCACACAAAAGTGCCGCGGCACAGTGGTTGAGAATGACTGTTCTAGAGAATAAGAAATCAAAGTAAACTGTTTGAAAAAATATTGCCTATGATATAAAATAAAAATGACATTGATTCCATGAAAAAATAAAACTTTCAACAATTTTAACTTTTCAAACTACATACTTTGTTTGGAAAGATGTAATTTGGCATTTTATATAACTGCTTTATTGTAGTATTTACAATTTTATTTGATTTTATGCGCTTTTGAATGAACATGTTTCATTATGTCTATTTCCTCCATTTCATGACTTTTATTAAGAGAAATTTGTAATATGCATTTTGTTTGGCGTTAACGCAGCATGTTTTTTTTTTCTTCTCTTTTTGACTTAGTGTCATTAACTTCTACATTCAATTCAATTCTTTTTTCTATTCTCAAACTTTCGAATTCATATTTTTTTTCCACTTCGTATTTTTTTTTTTGCCTTTTAACTTTTCTTCCTTTCTCTCCTTTTCATCCTATTTCTTAATTTCTAGTTTTTCTTCATTTTTTTTGTTCGACAACAATTCTCCCTACCAATATCATGATAATTTTCTTCTTCATAACCATCGATCAAATTCTGTATCACAGTTTCTTTCAAACATAGACCCTAAAAACCGACCCAATAGCATTTTCCTTCCCTAAGCAAATAAGCCATTTCTTTATATTAAATGACTAACGGGAGAAATAAAAGAAATAGCAAATATTTTTCAAAATTAAATTTTTATTGCTTAATACTGGACTGCGATCAATTAAGTTAAATAAATGCTCTTGTACTCACCTAACTTTTATTTTTCAATATTTATTTGAAACTACTATATTTGCCACTACTTGTGCATGTATAGTACGCAAAAAAAAAAAATAATAATAAATAAATAAATAAATAAATAACGGAACACCCTGAATAACTTTAGTTCTAATGATCGGACCTTCTCGTTCTGGGATTCAATCTTAATAGTTCGAGAGGGTGACCTCAAATATGCTAATTAATTGGTGCAGACTATTAAGTTTCAAAATCAGACAAAAAAACGTACTTTCTATGAATAAACAAAATTATTTTTTTTCGACGAATGCGGATTTTTGACTCCCGAAATCTGGGAAATGTGATCAAAATAATTTGATCAGGAGAACTGTCCTAAGTTTGGACCTATAATGTTGATTTTATTTTTTGCATATTTCGTTATATCTCGAGAAATTCATAAGCGAATTGAAAAATTTTAACACACAATTATAAAATTCGTTTATTCATAGATAACTTCATGCAAAAAATATATTTTAGTAAATATTTATTGTTTTACTTAATAATCGTTAAAAAAAAATTTCAAATTGTAAGGAATAAAGTTTTTTACTTCCTTTTGAATAATGTAAATTTATATGGCAAAATTAAGAATCTGAGCAAAATCGGTCGACTAGTTCCTGAGAAGTCATATGCAACAAATAAATAATAAAAATCGTAATTTAAAAATGTGACTTTTTAAAATTCAAAATTTATTAAATTTATTTAAACACTTTTGAAGATTAATGATAGAAGGGAACATAAGTTAATGTTTTTTTATTATTTTATTCTATATTTTAAAGTAAATATGGTTATGACATATTTTGAATGTAGAAGTAGTCGCGTAAATTACCGTGCGTAACTTTAAAAATATAAAAGCAGAGGATCATTTATTGGGCTTTTCATTGTTTATTGTTTTATGGTGGGTCAATTTCTCTGGAAAAATTAATAAATAAAGTATTTAAAAAAATCTGAGCTTTCATAATCAATACGCATATCTAATAATATTTCAAAATCAGTAACTATAATACATATAATTTATAAGGCGGTATACTAAAGAAAAAACGAAATAATGTCTGTGGTAAAAAAATTTCCACAGATTATAGTCAAATCATATACAATTCAAGCCATTTTTTATATATTTAAATTAGATAAGTATGTGTTTAGAAATAAAAATAGGCCCGATCACAACATACCTGTTGTATTAAAATGAAGTTTTTTTTTTTTTTGGGGGGGGGGTTAAGAATGAATAGAAATATGGATGAATTAGCTCCCACATATATTCCCAGTATTCAAGTAAATTCTTATTTTAATATGCACACACCTTAACTTGATATTTACAAACATCTTAATAGTCAATCATCAGTTCAATAATACGCATACAATTTATTTTATTATACTTAAATAAGTAATTTTTCATGCATAAAACTAAAGTTTAGTGCCTCTGTAAAATAATAATAAGAGCATGAGTTCAACTATTTTTCATATTTAACCAATCAGAAATATAATTAATTAACATTAAATTAATAAAAACCGACTTGATGTATTATGATTGTACTTGAATATTTAATTAAAAACATATGTAACATAGGAAAGTTAAAATTTCATAAATATCATGAAGTATCATAAATATCATAATAAATTCATAAATATATATCAAATCACTTCCTTTCTACGTTATTCCTTTATTCCCGTTTCTGCTATTGCTAAAATTGAGTGCTCGTGCTCCAACAAGGTTCGATTAAGCTAAGATGAGGCCTGAGGCTAATATCTAATTTGGAGCCAAACCTATTCCAAATTATCCAAAATTTACCTATATACAGAAATATTGAAATTTTTTTATGAAATTCAAATCCAATTAAACTTGTTTTCCAGAAGAAAAAAAAGCTTTATGAAAATTTTTTTTTCATCCATAAATCTTTACATTAACATTCGATTCGATTAAGTTTCGATGTCAGGAAAACGTCTTATAAGAAATTAAAAATGTTAAGTAATTGTAGGAACGAAATACAAAATTTAAACAGAAAACATGCAAATTTTAAAAATTGAAGCAACAAATTAGAATTTAAGTCTGTTACATATTTGTTACAAAACCTCTAGAGAATTGTAACTGTTTTGTAGATTTTTACTGAAAATTAGTCCGAAAAACCAAGCGCTTGTGTCTTAAGCAATGGAAGATAATAGATAAGATTAGGGAGTTGGGTGGGGGCAAAAGGAAATAACATGACCAAATATAATATTTTTTTCCTTTTCCCAAATTTTACGCTTAAGAAAATGCGCTTGGAAATATCTAATAACTTTTTAGAAAATTAAAAAAATGAATTATAAAGTTACAAATCCTACAGAATCGTTTTAGTAGGACAGAAAAAATTTGGGGACCTGATTCTACACTCCCAGTAACCTCCCTATTAGTCCTGCTCTGGGTTTCATAGACAGTGTTTTTTTTTTATTTTATTTTATTTTTTTTTTATTTGCTTCAATTTTTGTATCACATATAATAAACTAGAGATAGTTTTTTATTATTTGTACGCACCCTCAAAGGCTACGAAAGTACTTCCGTCTGAAACAGGTAAAAATAAGTATTATTTTAAAATTTATAGAAAAATTTATCTGTGTATCTTAATTGTTGTGGCACATTGTATAGTTCGTGTAAGTTTACTTTTAATTTATTTCTTCGTTATTGAGTCATGCGACCTGTGTTCTGAAGTTTTAAGTTTGATTATTTTTAAAATCCAAGTAATTTTTAATGTCATTAAGATTAACACATTAACTAAATGTTTTCTTTTTTTTTGGAATACATCCAAATTTTTAAGTGAAAAACAAGGAAGAATGTGAAGCAATCACGGAGTTTGTAGAAATAAGTGAGCAAGGATTTGGTGTCTATTAGCTATTAAGAAACATTTTTAAGTTAAGTAATTTTCGAGAATATTTAATTAAAAAGTTTTTTTTTAAACAGAATTAAAAATGTGTACCTATTTTTAAGTGTCCACGGCATAAAATTGATATTAAGTTTATTAAAATGAATACCAATCTACGTCCACACCGGATATAATTATAATATTATAACGAATTAAAAAAAATATTATTACATGAAATATAATTCAAGTGTTATGTTTAAGTGAAATTTTTCTAAAAGAAAATTCTTTTCTTTTTTGAAAAACTACGATGTTTTTTTTTAATAACTTTTTTCAACTGTGTTTTCATTTGCTGATATTCCTTTAAAAAAAAATAATAAATCGTGATATTTTTCCTTTGCACACAAAGGAACTAACATAGAAATTCACAATATTTCGTGAAATAAAATTTACGAAAATGAAAACATTAAAAATGTAGCACTTTCATGATATTTCTGGCAAAAACTCTTTTAAATTTCCCTTTGGGAAAAGAGTTATTTAATTTTCCTTCAGTAATCTTCCGTATGTTCGTAACTTTGTCTACCATAATAAAAATTGCGGGTGGGATTTCATTGGGGCGTTTTCTTTCTTTTTTTTTTTCCCCCTTCCTTCTAATCTGCAACTGAAAACGCAATGCGTTACAAAATCTCTCCATTTCTCTCTCCTTCAGTATAAACAAATATCGTTTCTGTAACGAAGTCTAAAGGATATCGATCTTAATTTTATTTCTAGACATTTCATTTTTGTTTATCCTTCCCTTATATAAGCATTCGAAAAAGATGTCTTAGTCCGAGAGTCAAAGTAAGAAAAATTTCGCTAATTTATCTATTTTATCTCAGATACATAAATATATATATGCTTCAGTTGAAGATTGTAATGGGTCGGTTCACGCATTGTTTAATTATTTCATGAATTGCTTAAGTTGATTAGTCAATGCCTGATATAAATTGCATTTAGATTTCAAACTGAGAAGAAATTTAGGTTTCTATTGGTTTAGCTTTCGTCTGTTAATATCGTAATGAAGTTACAGTAATGCGACTACATACGTTACAGGTCTGCGACTCATCCTAAATGGTGTTCCTGAAACAATAATGGTACATGCGCAATCCACGGATCCATGAGCATATTATCACAATTGACATCGTAAAGCAGATGGTGATTTGTGATCAACCGTTGAAGTACTTTGTACAACTAAAAATTCTTTTCACAACAATTTAAAAATATTTAATTTATTTTCTTCGCATATACAGGGAAACAGCCGGCAAAGAATTCTGCTAAACAACATTACAAGTTAAAAGAAACATTTTTCAAAGAAAAGAACGAATTCTAAAAGAAACAAAATAAACAACTTAAAGAATAAAAAATGCTTTTGCCAGTCATAAAATTTTTTAGAAAGTTAACTTATCAAAATAAATCAAAAGGGCAACTAGATCATACAAGAGCAGCTAGATCAAAAAGGGCAACTAGATCAAAAATTATGATGCCTGAACGCTTGACGTAACACTCCCACCTTTTGATTAACTATAACATCAAAATATTAATCAAAACAATCAGTCAAGCTTACTATATGCACTACTAACAAATTAGAGTTATGAAAATTAAAGTTATAAGAGTTCTGAAGGAGACTATTCAGTCAAAAAATCTAGTCGGAATCTTTACAGTTCTGCCACTCCTTGTTATGACTCTTCGAGTTGAGGAATCAGTAACTGAAACGTTTCCTTCAGGAGATTCCGCTATATCATTTGTTTCAGCAGCCACCACCGGACAAGATATCTCAAGAGGAAAAATTCTTTGAACGGGTCGAACCATCTCTCCGGTAGTGGTTTTAATGCGAGCTACTCTGATGTGCCAATCTTTTCCTACGTAGGTTTCTGTTATTCTTCCCATTGGCCAGATGACCTTCTTTTTACCTTCGGTTTCAATTAGGACGATATCTCCTACAGCTATTCGTTGATTGCCTTTAACTTTGGACGAGCGCATTACTAATTTTCCGAGGTATTCGACCCTAAATCGCTTTCTTAAAGCTTCCCTTAGATTTTGTTGATAACGAAATCTTCTCTTTAGGTTTACTCTGTCGATATTATCCAGGTCTGGAACACCCATCTCTGTCAACTCACCTAAGAACAACGCAGGCGTTAATAGAATCAGGTCATTGGAGTCTTCGGAAACATACGTTAGTGGTCTTGAGTTCACAGTACTTTCACAATCGATAAGAACACTTTGTAGTTCTTCGTAATTCAATGAAGATCTACCTAAAACTTTTCTCAAAAGGGTCTTGATCAGCTTCACCATGATTTCCCAAAAACCTCCCCACCATGGAGCAGCAGGAGGACTGAAGTACCACTGAATTCGATTTATCGAAGATTCTATCTCGATAGCGTTCCAATCTATAGATTTGAATAAGTTGTCGGCTCCCACAAAGTTTGTTCCATTGTCACTATAGATGACCTTTGGTCTTCCCCTTTGGGCTATGAATCTTCGAAGAGCAAAGAAAAAACCATGTGTGGAAAGTGACTGTATCAGTTCTAGATGGATGGCGCGGTACACAGCACATGTGAAGAGGACGACCCACGCTTTCGATTGGTCATTAAAAATTAGGGGGCCACATAGGTCGACTCCACTGATTTCAAAAGGAGACGCATCTCTGACTATATTTTCTGGTAAGACCACAGGAACAGTTTGGATTGGTCTGGCTTCGTGTCTCTTGCATCTTATACATCGGTTCAGTACCTTTCTAATTGCTTTTTTGCTCTTGATTATCCAAAACCTTTCTCTTAGTTTAGACATCAATACATTTAAACCAGCATGGCACATTTTCAGATGCAAATCCAAAATTATGCAGTCAACAAGGTCATGTTTGCTAGGTAGTAGAATAGGAGCTATAAAATCTGCGTCGTCTTTCCTTTCTGTCAACTTGGTTTTGACGCGTAGTAGGCCTCCCTCATCTTTAAACACAGATATTGTTTTAAGCCCGTCAATGTCTCCTGGGGCAAAAACCATTTGCTGAACTAGTTTTGCCAACCTTGTCTCAGCTATCAGCAATTCAGACACTTTCAGTTCCCCAATTTTTCTCTCTTCTTTCTTGATCTGTGAATTTTTTGTGCATCCACGCTATCATTCGTAGAATATTTGAATATTTAGAAAAGAAAGAGAAAATCCATGAAAGATCTGCATTAATGTCGCAAGTTGCTACTGTTAAATATTGCCGTTGGTCAGATATTATTTCTTCTCTGTCGAAGTTAGGATTCAATTGAGACCCGTCTTCTATTGTCAATTGGTTGCAAGTGGTCAGAAAACCACCAGACTTTGACCGTTCTTTTACAACTTCCTCGTCGTTGTGGACATCAATCTCTGTGGTACTATTCCAAGTTGAGATAGGTTCTTTCAACCAGGTTGGACCCTCCCACCATTTCATAGCTTTCAATGTTTTAGAAGAACATCCCCTGGAAGAAAGGTCTGCCGGGTTCAAATTTTCTGCAACATGGCGCCAGGAGGAGAAGTCGCTCAATTTTCTTATTTCATCTGTGCGATTCCTGACAAAAACTGACCAATTTTCTGCTTTGGTTATCCAAGCGAGAACTGATGTGGAATCGCTCCAAAAATATTGCTTGATGTTCTTCCAGTCGAGAGCTTGTACAACTGATTGTGAGAGTCTAGCTCCCACCAAGGCAGCAGTTAACTCCAGCCTTGGTATGGTCCCTCCTTTGAGTGACGTAATACGAGACTTCGCTGACACAAAACTGATTTTAACGCCTTCTTTTTCTTCAATCCTTAAGAAAACCACAGCTGCATAAGCCTCTTTACTGGCATCGCAAAATGTATGTAAGGAACAGTTCTCTAGATTTTCCGAATTAACTTGAATCCACCTGGGTATCTCAATTTCTTCCAATATTTTCAATTCTGCATACCACTGAAGAAACTCTTTTTTCAGATCTTCTCTAATCTCTTCATCCCAAGCAACACCCATCACCCATGCCTTTTGTAGTATTAACTTTTGGGCACAGCATGACTGGAGTGGTTAATCCAATAGGATCGAAAATGCGGTGAGCGATAGACAGAATAGATCGTTTAGTGACTTTTTCCATATTGATTTCTTTTAACCAACTCATATTTACCTTGAGGGTGTCTTCCACTTTATTCCACTTCAAACCTAATACAGTTGATTCTGTGGGCAAGTCTTGGCAATGTGAGTTTTCCCAACTTCTCAACTCGAAACTCCCTTTTTTCATCAATTCAATAGATTTTTGCTTGAATTCTTCCATTTCAAGTGGAGTATCTACACTGGTTAAAGAATTGTCGACATAGAAACTCTGCAAGAGCCTTTTCTTGAAATCTTCATCGTTATCTTGGTCATTTTGAATATGATACCTGATGACAGATGCCAAAAGAAAAGGACTACTCGTTACTCCGAAGACAACTCTTGCATGTCGAAATATTTTACACTTTTTGTCCTCCTCATTTTGCCACCATGAGAACCTTAAAAAGTCTCTATCTTCTTTGGCGACACTTAATTGTAAAAACGCTCTTCTCACATCTGAAGAAATACCAATACTTCTTTCTCTAAAACGCAATAAGACATCCGGAATAAGTTCGATTAAGTTAGGGCCGCTGTGTAAACAGTCGTTAAGGGAAGGGTGTCCTTTCATACGGGCAGAAGCATCGAATACCGGCCTTATTGGGGTGGTACTGCTTTCTTTTATTACACCTCTATGTGGCAAGTAATTTCCTGGTAAGTCTGTTTCATTAGAGGGTACTTCTTCGATGATTTTTTTGTCAAGCCAGCTTTTGAAGACCTTTTCATAAACATCATAAATATTCTTTGATTTCAATTGAACTGTGGTCCGCTCTAATCTCCTCTTTGCCAAGTTAAAGTTATTGGGTAAGAAAGTATCATTTTCCTGCCATGGTAAACGTACTTCGTACCTTCCTTGATCATTGACCTTTACCGTCTTAAGACAATGTTCCTGTGCTTCAAAATCTTTTTCCCTTTTCAATTTCTTCTCGATGGGATCTTTGATTCCTATTAAATCTAATCTCCATAGATCGGCCATCTAAGCTTCTTTAACGAAAAGTGATATCACCGACATGGCGATACTTTCGGTACCAGGCTTATGATGAGGCACTTTTCCCATTAAGGTCCATCCAAGATTTGTTTCGGTTGCAACCATGCCATTTGACAAAAACTTTTGCTGTCCAGTCATTAACTTGCCTATCATGTCTGCTCCTATGAGTATTTGTACTTGATCATAAGTCTGGCTAACATCATTTAAACAAATTTTTAAACTCTTAAGTTCCTTCAGCCATGGACCTCTGTTTACAGGTAATATCTTCTCGCAAATAACATCTTGGCCCAAGACCTCCAAATTGCAAGAGAATATTCCTTTCAGCGATGTAACTCTTATTTCATATTTCTTGTGTTTTCTAACATCAGTAGTTACACCTCCAAAAAGGGAATGAGCCACATTCATTTCTTCTAAAGGAGTATACCTCATCTTCTGGGCAACGGTATTAAGGATGTAGGATCTCTGCGATGCTGTGTCAATTAGCAGACGAACATTCATTTCTTTACCATTGGCGACAAGTTTGGCGACCAAAGTTTGCAGAAAAATTTCTGGCGTCTGATTTAAATTCGCCATATTAAGTTCATTTACAGATGTTTCCGTCTGCGTCTTTTCTCCCTCTTTCGACGCTGATTTTCTCATTTGTTCTTGGTTTTCACACATGAGTGTCACATGTTTTCGACCACAAACCAGGCATTTTACAAAATTCCTGCAGTACTTAGCTACGTGACCGGGAGCCAAACAAGCAAAACAACCTTTTTAACTTCTTACAATTCCCTGCCTTTCAACTAAAGGCTTTTTCTGGGCGGAAAAACATTCGAAACTATTATGTTTGCCTTCACAAAATAAGCAACCTCTTCTTTGTTCTTTTACGTAAGAAGCTGCGTGTAAAACAGCGGCTGTTGATGGTGCTCGAGATTTATTCTTTTCATATTCAACTTTTTTCTTCTTAGCTACCTTGTTATCTTCAACTTTGAGCAGGCCAAACCCATCCATAGCTAAATTAATTCGGGCTTCACCCTCCACTTCTGCCTTTAAAAACACCATCAGTTTGTTTAGCCTTTCTTTGGCTTCTAATTTTGGAGTTAAAGAATTACTCCGATGGTAGGCCTTCAAAAATTCTTCCGGAAAACAGGATTCTACCATCGGGTAGAGAATCGATGCACACTTGTCTGTAGTAACCCCGAGAGTGTCTAATGCTCTTAAATATGTTTCCAGCTTATCATATAAGGAGGTAAGTGGAAAAGATCTATTCACCTGAACATTAATAATTAATTTGAGAAGTTCCCTTACGTATATCTCCAATAAAAGATCCTCGTTTCCAAATATCGATTTCAGACTATCGATGGCTTTAGTATAATTTGCCCCAGTTGGCGGGAAACTTTCTACAATCTCTCTTGCTTTGGAACCCATCACAGTAGCTTGTATCAGATAAAATTTGTCTTCAAGGGCAATATCCGCATCCTTATCTATGTGCTGAAATTGGCTCCAAAACGGAAGCCATTCCTTGACATCGTCGCCAAACTGCCTAAATTCCAGCTTTGGCAACGTAAACTTTCGCCTAGCATTAACAGCTTCGGCATTAATTGAACTTGAATTGGCGGCATTTTGAATTGTCGATTCTCGATTTTGCGCCTGTAATCTGGCCATTTCCAATTCATGAGCCATTCGGGCTTTTTCCAATTCTATGGCTTCTTTTTCTTTTTCTTGAAGTATATCATTCGGGTCTTTTCCAATTCTATGGCTTCTTTTTCTTTTTCTTGAAGTATAGCCATTCGGGTCTTTTCCAATTCCATGGCTTCTTTTTCTTGAAGTATAGCCATTTGGGCCTTTTCAAATTCTTCTTGTTTCTTTCTCTCTTTAACAGTATCTTCAAATACCTGTTTTACGAATTCTGGATCCTTTTTATATTCATCGCTAGCCAAAATCAAGTCTTTTAATTTTGCTAAAGTAGATCCAACCGGTACTGTCTCTCCAATTTCTTCTAGAACCACTAACAAATCTGCTTTCTAAAATCCGCTTTTGAAGAAGCTTGCCATTTTTTTTATCTGCTGTGGTCCCTGTTCGGGCGCCAAATGAAGTACTTTGTACAACTAAAAATTCTTTTCACAAAAATTTAAAAATATTTAATTTATTTTCTTCGTATATACAGGGAAACAGCCGGCAAAGAATTCTGCTAAACAACATTACAAGTTAAAAGAAACATTTTTTCAAAGAAAAGAACGAATTCTAAAAGAAACAAAATAAACCACTTAAAGAATAAAAAATGCTGTTGCCAGTCATAAAAATTTTAGAAAGTTAACTTATCAAAATAAATCAAAAGGGCAACTAGATCATACAAGAGCAGCTAGATCAAAAAGTGCAACTAGATAAAAAATTATGATGCCTGAACGCTTGACGTAACAACCGTCTTTTACACTATATTTCGTAGCAGCACGTGAATTTTTCTGGTCTTCAGCGGTGATTTTTCATTAGAGTGGATTCCGAAAAAACAAAACAAAATCACAGAAAGTGGAGTCGACCAATCCCAGTCCGGAAAATCGGACTTCGATTCAAGCTGGGGTAGGATAAGACTAAACCCACCACACTGTCTTGATGAATCAAAGTTACTTCACTGCTGACAGTCGAGATTAATCTTTATCACCGAGGGTTATTGTCTTTTTAATGTACACACAAGTGTGTATAAAACCTCAATTCTCGCCAATTGATTTGCTGTTTTTTCTCTCTGAGGGATGCCTTCCTGTAATCTGTACAATTTCTTATTTCATTTGATGACTCATAGTATAATTGTATAGATTTTGGGCAATGAAAAGAAAATAAATTTCACTATGGCTTCTTAGCTGTTGAAGCAAATTAACCCTAGAATGGTAAAATAATGAAAAAAGAGCAGGATAATCTTATTTGAAGTTAGATAAATATTAAATTTGTTATTGTTTTGCAAAATTTAGCTTATCTAATTAAAAACAAACGAATTGATTTTACAGGAAGGGGTGTATATAGTCTTGCCAACTACTTTTTGAGGAAGCTTAAAAAAAACAAACAAACTATTTTCTACTTTTCTTTTGCTATTTATATTATATTTCCTATTACTGCAAAAAAAAAAAAAAAAAAGCATTAAAGGGTACGTGCTTATGCCAAATTTTATTTATTTATTTTTATTTTAGATTTCCCGCACTGACTGGAAAAGTAGAAAATAGTTTTCTTTTCAGTTTTTTCGAAAAGTAGTTGGCAGAACTGAAGCTTTTTCAGCATACAGCAGTCCAAACAATGTAAATTTCATTATTTCTTCCTGCAGAAGCGAAAAATACACTCAAGTTAAACAAGGCTAGTGTTTATGAAACAATATTTGGCTATTTTTTCCACTGAAAGAATATGTGCGAGGAAGATAAAAAGAGAGAGTGCAAACGCGTGTCCGATTTTTATGATGGAAAGTCTTTGTTTATCACTGGAACAAGTGGATTTCTTGGATCGGTAATTACCTTCTTTGATTTTAGTAATTTTATTTTAGACGTACCATAAGATTCTATGCAAAGTCTTAATTATCAAGTGATAATATACAGCTTTATTGCTTTTACGCGGCAGAAACCGGTTTGCACTTGTTTACGTTCGTGTATCAATTGGTTAACATTGTAATGCAATACGTTAAAAATGAATACAAATAGGAAGTTTATGAAAAATCTCTTGAATAAAAACCCATTACATGTATGTTTAAATGTAACAGCATTGCATATAAACTCGTGCAAAACATGTAATTATTTAAAAACTACAGTGCGTCTAATAATGTTATCTAATTATTACAATATAATAATATAATACCTGATGCAATAAATATTCTATATTTTTATAATATATCATCTAATTTATCTAGTCGTCGAATTTGTATTATATATCGCCTAATTCAACCAATTAATATACGAATGTAAACAAGTGCAAACCGGTTTCGGTGGCGAAAAAACAATAAAGCTGTATAGTATCACCAGATAATTAAGATTTTACATATTATTATATTTTAGAAGCATTAAATTTTAATTTTTTTTAAAATTAAGTACGAAACAAAATAAACAACTTAGAAATTAAGCTATTATTTACTGTTTTAAGTTAGCAATGGTCTACGTGTGTTCTTTCGTCACGAAGCAAAGGTAACTGGTGTTAGCTGAGATTATAACCAAAATATAAATTAAAATTTTATTATATTGACTTCAACATTCTCTCAAATTTAATCAAACACCGGTTTTGAAGGGCACTTGTTTGAAATACGTGTTTGTACTAATATCAAACAGCATATAGTTAAAAAATGTATTTTTAAAACATTGCACTCGGTTGAGAATAAATATAAAATTAATATTTTTATTTAAATGAAGACTTTTTGGCCACTAAGTACGGGTAGGCCACAAGCTGCTAGAAGCCTGAACAAATAAGATATTTTTAATACACGTTTTATTTTTTAATATAGATTTTATTTTTTAACACTTTATCATAATATTATTAATCAATTTTAATTTTAGGAAATAAAACTAAGAAATTTTACTCTTAAATGACTCTATCTTCATTTAAAAATGAATGAATAATTGGAAAATAACTTTAAAAGCAGAAATAAAAACTACGAAAAAAATAAAAATTTTAAAATGCGTTTTTAAGTATGAGGTATTTATTTTAAAAAAAATATTCTAAATATTAAGCAATCTAACATGCTAGGGTAAGGCTAAAATTTATTTTCTTTACTTTTTGAAAACTTTTTTTTTTCTTAAAAAAATATTTTATTATGCTAGAGGCATTAAAAAATAAATTTATCATCTAAATTCTTGAAAAAATTTACTGATATTTAAATATATAATTAATTTCATATTTTGTGTGATTTGATATTGTTTTTAAAATTATTTTTATCTTAGAATAGAATGTACAGCAAACTAAATGTAAGCTGGTATACATTATTTATTTCGAAATGAGTGCATACATCTAACGAAATGAGGATAACAAAAATAAAATTTAATTATTAATGAGTAATATAGATTTTGAAATATGTATAAAATTAAACTATAAAGCCACTAAAAAAAATTTAAAAAAAGCAAATATTATAGAAAAATTCTTGTTCTATATTAAATTTATCTGTTTAAATTTTAACTACTTATAACGCTAGACAGTTGCATGGTTCATTTTTAGTTTCTTCCATTAAGTTTCATTCAGTGTTTTGGAAGAAATAGGTCTGATATGAAAGATTTCCTTGCCTTGTTTATGTAATTCGTTTTACTACGTGCTTGCATAATATTTTACCAAGTTGATGATATTTTTTCGACTAATTTACCTATGAGCCTGGATTAAATTTCTATGAAGAAGGTCGAACAATGCGTTGAAGGTCGAAATAAAAAAGTATACTGGCAAGTATACAAAACTTATTAACAATGTATATGATTATACAACCTATAGACTATGGACTAAATAAAGCCCTCAATTGTTTTGAAACTTTTTGCCTCCTACCTCTAAAATAATAAAAAATATTTATATAAAAAAATTAAAGATATATTTATTTTAAAAAAATTAAATAATTTTTTGCAAAAAATTTAAATAAACAGATTTTAACTTTATTCACTAATTTGAAATATTTAAACAAAAATGGGTTTAAGGATTTAAAAAAAATATTAAAATTTAATTTGTAGATGGTCAAAAATGTTTTAACTGTTTTTTTTTAAAATAAAAATGTCGAATTTCTTTAGAAAAAAATATGCACAAACTTTCTAAAAGCTGAGAAAAGCTATTTTTTTATACTCTGTATGCACGCAACCTTACCACAGTAAAAAAAAAATAGATTTCCAGATTCAAACTTTCGGCCACAGTACAAATTGTGTGCTGTAGCTTTGAACAAACAATGAATGAATATATAATATCATATTATACTCTATATGTTTTAATATTTTTAGTTTTATAAAATATTTTTAGATTGCAGTGTATTCTTTATAATTAGTATCATCAGCCAAAGTATTTATTTTTGCTTTGCAATGGTAGTGCCAGAAAAGCAGATAACTAATAATATAAAATTCAGATAATTACTAATATAATATACGTGCTCAATAAAAAAATAATCAGCAAACGATAAAAATTTAGACTTCATTTATTTTTTGATAAGTCTCTACTTGTTTCATATCTTGTTGATAAACTTCATCAATGACTGTGAAATTAATTATATTTTGGTGAGAGACTTTTTTGAAAAAAGACTAAAACATTATACATATAACTACTATATAAAATATAATTATGAAAGAATGTCCTAAGGAATTATCGTAAAATTTGCCCTCAGATTTGTATTGAAAACTATAATAAATATTTCAAATCTTTTTTGAGTGAAATAAAATATATTTGCTTTAACCAATTCATTAGCACTTAAATATTTTTAAGTGGGGAATTTTTAGTTTTTTTAAACATATTTAAGGAGTAATTTTCAGTTTTTAAAAAAATATATTTAAGGGGTAATTTTCAGTTTTTTATTAGAGTAACTAAATATGATGTATCACGTTAAAACTCAATAAATCGTGTAGGACTATTTTATATTAAATATTATGAAAACAGTATTATTTGCATTTTATAATAGAAAATGATTTTATGAGAAAGGATTTATTTTTGCTTTTAAATTCTGATTCTTTTTCAATATTAAAAGAAGGAACCTCATTCAAATGCATCATTTCTTATTTTTTATATGCAATGAAATATTGGATTTAATAATATATTAGAAAATAAGAAAAGATGCCTATGAATAAGGAAACGACTACGAGACTAAAAAATTATATTTTAAATTATGTTAGAAAAGAGAACAAGCAAAGAATTACTGGCATATTCATAACATTGTTATTATAAAATATAAGCTTTACAGAATTATTTCAGTAACTTGCGAAAAACATTTGAGTTCCAAGTGGAAATAATGTAAACATAATTTTTTACAATTTTTTTTTCAGCATTGTGGTTCCTGCTGTAAATCTGCTCATTCATTTGCTCATAAATGAGCAAGAGCATTTTCTGTGGTTCTAGATAAAAGCAAAATTGAGAGAAAAAAAATTAAATGCACTGATATAACATGATGTAAAATTTTAATAATTTTCAAAACGCTTATTCAACGAGCAGTTTTATGAAGTATATTAGGCTGATTGTAAAATAAAAATTACTTTAAAGTTCTATTTTCAACCGAAAAAAAATCCTACCTATTCAAATAGCATGTAAACATCGAAAAAGCATACTAGTGAGTAAGTTTTTTTTTTGCTAGAAAAACCACTGACTTTTAAACGAAAATGCTCAAAACTATATAATTAAAGTAAAATAGAGAAATGAAATTTTTAGTGCGTTTTTTCGCATTATTTGAAAATTTAATATAAGCATTAAACTATTTGTCAATACTCTTGTCTATAGTTGGTTAATGCGACACCTTGAAATTAAATCACGAAATTTAATAATTAATTTTAATTTAGTAAAAAATCATTCAAGACTTCATCATAAGATACACAAAAGCAACTTATCTGAGTAAGGTAGATTAATACTATATGCAGCATGGACAAGAGTTTCATTTTAACTTATTTGAAAGTAACAATTTAAATGGCTAAGAAAGGACTAAATTCCTGTTTTTTATTATTATCATTTAATGCACAGGGAATTTTCTGCATTTAAGGAGAGTTTTTCTGAAATTTGATTCCTATAACAAAAATGCTATTAATAAGAATAAATAAGTTTCTAGAGCCAATTAGCAATGTTAATATATTTTTCTTTCTTTTAGAAAAAAAAAATTAAATCGTTTATTTTTCAATTTTTTTAAATAGTAAAAATTTTAGCTTTTTAATGAAATCTGAAATTTATTTTCGAAGATAAATTTAATATTTGGGCTGAATTTATAAATATTTGCACAAAGCAATCGATGGTTAAAATTTGTTTTATTTAACGACTTAAAGTTTAACAAAAGTATGAATATTTAGCTAATTTTATAATATGATATTCGCTAACAAACAATAAACAAAACTGAAAACATTTTTAAATACGTCTTCCTTTATTTTGTAATTAAGAAGCTTATTATAAAGTCTACAAAAACGGAAATTAGAAGATAAGAGATAAATAACACTTACTCGACTGTTCTGCTACTTGATAAAAGTCACCTTTAATTGAAAGTATCCAATTTTTGTATAGCCTCCTCATTTTTGGAGAATTTGTAAACTAAAATTTTAGGCCTATTTTTATAACTAACTTTACATTTCGGTACTGAGCATGTATATAGCATGCTTAAAATTGATATAATAATTGATATAAAAAATAGCAAAACTAGCGAACAAACGAAGCTGTCGTTCAGTCACAAATATATATAAGTGGCTTATCAGCTGAGAACTACTGTTCGTGACGTCACTGAAAGACCTTGGTGATCTCAACAGCCTTATTTTTTGGTGACTATGGCAGATGATCACGTCAATATTTTCTAATAAAATTTTATTCACTTATGTCAATTTTTTGAAATTTTCTTTAATTTTTATAATATTAGTTAGCCTTTTTGTAGTGTATTATTTTTATACTTCGTTTCTGAGAAGGGTTCTAGAAATTTTTTTAAAGGGTAGTGTCAAAGTGCAAGTTTTACTTGTTTCGTAAACAGAAACGTTACCTTTCACAGCGCAAAATGTTTCTTAATTGTCGGAAATATTGTCGGAACACTTCTTATTGTTAAAAAATATTTGTGATCGCAATGCTTATGTGATCGCAATACGCCATCTGGTAAGAAGACCGGTTCCGTGTCTTGACCTTCTCCCTTCCCTCTCCTCCTCTTCTCAATTGTATGGAAAGATACTACGATATTTTTCAATTCCAAAATATTTTTTTCATATTTAAATGTCAAAAAAATATTTTCTAAAATTTCAAATATGCTTTCTTTTAGAACTGCAATTAATGCAGTTTTCAGTTTCATAACTTAAAGGATTTTAATCTACTTGAAAATGAAAACCGAAACTGACACAGTTCCTTCTTCTATGATTATCCACACGCTAATGGTGAAATGGTGATGCGAAATGTTTCCATGTGTAGAGAGTTTTTCTCTGCGCCACCTGTAGTCTATTTTGATTGCCAGTTAGTATTTACATGGCCGGGATAGCCTGGTTGGTAGGGCACTGGGCCCATGTCCAAGTGGTCGTGGGTTCGATCCCTGCCGTCCGAAAACTCTCCGTGTATTAAATGGTGACTGATGCACGTTAAATCTGTCGAGTCTCAAAGTCCTCCATGTTCCCATAACAAATCAAGACCTCTGGGGGTACTGAATTGGAGATTGATCGTTCTCTGATTCAGGTCAAAATTACGATCTGCGGATGAATGAATGGGTCCACCCTATAAACGGGTGTGACGTATGAGTGTGGCAGAAGTCGAATTCTCGGCCATAGATGGCCCCACTGGAAAACAAGAACAATCTCATCCCCTCTGCCTTAATGGCATACGTCAACAACAACAATTAGTATTTACAGAAATCCCGGAATCTTTTATCCTAACTCAAGAAAAAACTTCATATTTAAAGAATAAATAGATAATTTTTTATTTAAAAAAAAGAGAGAAAAATAAATCATGAAAATTCAATTAAAATTGTAATAACTCTATCAGAAATTAAAATTTGGTTAAAATTTTAAGTTCATACTTAAAATAATCCTTTCAGACGTTTAACTTCAACTCTGAGGTTATATTTCTGCGTGGTATGAAGAGCGATCCGTGTGATATTTTTTTCTGCAAGTTTACAAATAATAGTTATCTGATTAACTATCTCGAATAATGATTATACTTATGTAAGTTCATTTTATTAATATGTTATAAGAGTACAATATTTTCCACTTAATAAATAATTATTTTGATTTTATGTGGAACTTTGTTAATAATCGAATGAAAAAGAATGATTATCTGAGGGGCACAATATGAAGTAATAAGAAAGCAGTGATTTTGCTCATCAGTCATGCATAATGATCACTTAAAGATACGCACTATCTACCAATAAGTATTTGGACACAAATGCAAATGACTATATCTGCGGTCCTGAGATACACCACGCCCTCCGTGGTTTATCGTACAGGGAACAACATCGGCATTAGTCCCAAGCAAGATTCCTACTGCACTATTTTGGATGACAATGTGCTTCCTACGTTGTGGCAGTTTTACGGGTTGGACCCCTGTTACTTCCAGGATGACAATGTCATCTGTCATGTTGCGAGGGTCACCAAGGCTTGGGATATGGTGCCAACGGGGTTAATCGAATGGACTGGCCTGCCCAGAGCCCAGACCTGAACCCTATCGAGAACCTCTGGGACGAGTTGGATCGCCGAATTAAGTGGTGTACTATCCGTCCAAAATCAGTGAAGGAACTTACATGTCTTCTTCAAGCCGAGTGGAAGAAAATACCGCTAGCCGTCAACTTGCGGAAAGTATGCCACGGAGGGTTCACGTTGTTATTGCCTCTCGTGGAGGCTCTACCAATTATTGATTATGTAAAAAGTTTGTTTTTCTTTTCAATCACACGTTCTCAAATACTTATTGGTAGATAGTGTATAATGATAACTTTTATGTCATTACATTATTTCAAATTTCAATTTTTTTTTATATTTATTAAATTTTTGAATTAAGGGATTTATGTTTTTAAAACTTACAGTATAAATGTTAAGAAGTTATATCTGGCAGTTTTTAATGTCTCACTTTACTTTATTTTAAATTGTTTTTGTTACTTTTGACACCAAATCAAGTGCGAGTACATAAAATGAAAATCTTTAGAGAGATAAGAGTTTTTACAGCACTGGAGAAATAGTTATTATAAAAATCAAAAATAGTTAGAAAAGTTTCGAAAAAAAGCCCTTGAAATTTTATTAAGTTTGGAACAAATGGAATTTTGAAAAAAATAAATGCGTCAAAGTTTACTACGAAAAATGACTCAGCTCTTTAGTTGCATTCCTGCAGACCGCAAGGTCTCTTTTACCAACAGATAATATTAATTATTAAATCTTTATATTTTATGGTATTCCTCGTACATTTTTCTATACCTTTCATGATTTCAAGTTTCTAAGTCTTATCAAAAAATATGATCAAAACTACCAGAATATGGTAAATATTAATCTGGCTCTTTGGCATGTCCAAAAAGCTCGGTAATTCTTACCAAAAATTAGCAATAAAATATGGTTTTATAATATGTGATAAAATGTATTAAATGTGGTAACATTTGGTAATCCTATTATGATACTTTAGAAAAATGCATAAAAATCCTTTGATCGCTTTAATTTACTTTCAGTTTTGTATTTTTTACTAAATATGTGGTAAGAGGAACTATCATTTAGATAATCAGAATTTCCGGTAAACCGTTACCATATAAATCAGAGTTACTAAATGAATAATAGAAATACCCTATATTTTATTTTCATAAAATCTAACTATGTTTTTCTAATTTTTTTTTTAAAATTAGAAATGTCATTAATTACCAAATAGTGCGAAAATTTTACCTGAAATTTTTTCTTCGGGTAACATAAAATTTAACAAGTGATTAATCCCGGACCCGCTGCTCCACAGCACCAATCGCTCGAATTTTATGCAAATACAAGTCTTTCTCGAAACGCAAAAATTTCACATATTAATCGATAACCACAGTTTGCCAACCTCTCTTCTAGGGAACTTCAAAATCGAATGAATGAGCTTCAAATGAATAAGCTAATGAATATGCCTCAAATAGAACAGCATCTCATAGTGTTTTTCATCTTTTAAACCCTAAATTATAAAGGTTCTTTGGTGGAACCCTGATTTTAAAAATAAAATTTATTAGCAGCTGCTAATAAATTTTAACAACTAATTATTTTAATATATTTAACGTAAAAAATAAAACATTTTTGTTGATATTTGTCTAAAATAAAACATTTGTTTTGTTGATAACTGTCTTAAAATAAGGTTTTATGGCAGACAATTAAATTGACAGGTCTAGAGAGTCTTCTGAAGTTGTCATTGGCAAATGCATAAGACGAAAATATTATCAAAAAAGCTGAACCATGGATTTCGAAAAAGAACAGTCATAGACGTTGAGAATGGTTATCACGGAAACATAATTCTTTGTTCTTAAATTCAGTAATTTTAGTTTGAATTGAAATGAATCCATTTCCAATCCATTGAAATGAATTATACTGGACGATATCGGTCAGAGGAAGTGGAATTGAATATATTGCGATGGAATGTCGAGCCTCGCCGAGAAGCTGTAGCCCTCTTTCGTCTTGTAACAGGTCACGACTGCCTGAGAGAACACTTGTATCGCTTACGCATATATGACCACCCTGGTTGTCGACTATATGATTCTGAAGAACCAATGGCCCGAAAACAACTCCATCGCTGTAGATCACTCCACGGACTTGACTCCGAGACTACTAAATATTGGTGTGCGAGAGAGTTTCTGGGGAAATGACTTCAGTCTTTCTTTTACTTCATGTTGTGATTCTTTCTGACTTTTATCGTTCTTCTTTGTTGTATTTGATTGTTTTCTCCGCCATTGGAAAAGTTAGAATTGAAAATTTTTATGAGAAATATTGATGGAATTTTTAACAAATGCGTATCTCTTTCATAATTTCTGAAATATATTGTTACTGAAAAGAAAATATATTTTTCTTTGAAATTTTTATTTGTGTAATTTCACATAAATAACCGAAATGTTGAATAAATTGAGAATTATTGTTTGGACATGAGTATAATTTCTAGTTTAAAAAATCATTGTAGGCTAGAAAAGAAAGAAGCTCCTGACTGATGGAACTCTAGTGATCCTTCCACTGAACATGTTTTTAGATTTATAGCTATAAATCTCGAAGCATTAGATTTTTGAAATATAACTTGATTGTTTTGCTTGCAGGTTTTGCTGGCAATTCTTCTCCAAAATTTGCCTCAAATCAAAAGTATCTTCATTCTACTCAGACCAAAGAAGGGGGTATTGCCAGAAGAAAGAAAGAAGATAATATTGCAGAAAAAGGTAGAAATTTTTAGACTTGTTTAAGTTTATAAATGTTGCAATGGTGTAAATAAATTTTCTAGTTATAAATTTTTTTAAAAACCTTATTTATTTGAAAATATTATTATCCGTATAAAATGCGTGCATCAGAACTTTACTCGATGATAGTTTGAATTTACTGAAACTAATAAATATTTTAATGGTTTCTATAAGCAGGTAAGGCATAATAAAAAAAACTGTATTATACAGATTTATTTAGGCATAGTTGATGGGGTGTAAATCAAAATTATACAACATTTTGATGAAAAAAAATTTTGATTGAAAAAAAAGGGAGGTATTCTGGGAAACAAAGTTTATATATTAATTTGCTCTGTTCCAATAAAACACTTCAAAATCATCAAAGAAATTTGAATGACAGACATAGAGGTGTGCAAAAATATATAATACTTTTAAATGAATCTTCTATGAAACATTTATAGTTACTTCTATTTTATTTACATTTTTAAAAATATTCAATAGAAAAGAATAATTAATAGTATTTATACTACTTTTATATGAGTTATGAATATTCAACATTGAAATTTGAAAAGAAACAGATTAGTTACGATTTCGATGAAGAAAAACCTTCCAGAGCATCATACCACATTTTCACTGTTTTTGTTTCCTTTTAAACTAAACGCTGTTTCATTAATAGGTATATCACACGATGAAAATTATCGGCAACGAAACCGGCAAGTCAGTCGTAAGCGCAATAGTATCCTCAACCTCCACAAAAAATTGCTGCAAAATACTAGTGTGATATAGGAATCGCAGTTACCCGAAATATCAGCAACCGTTTCTTTCTTCTGAGAAAAAATTGCCTATAATTAAAAGCAACTCAAACTTGAACCAATCAGATCGTTTGCGTTTTATGACTTTTCAATTTTATGTGATGACATTTATCATCATGAGATGACATTCATCATCAATAATCATAGCGGAAATGGAGATGGGGAGATTGCTTGAATGAAATTTTTTATTGATGAAGCTAACTAGTTTTGGTGTGTAAAAATAACATTTTTTTTAAATTCGAGCATTCAAAATACTTTCGTATGATGAGATGGAAAGCTCAATGCAGTTGTTGTACCGTAATAGCATATAGTTTCAGTGGTGGTAAGTGTAATGAACTATTTTCTAGTTAAAGTATCTATTTATAATATTTATTTGCCTTAAACTAATAAAATTAAAACTTGTAATTGTTCTAATTATTATTATTGTCTAATTGTTCTAATAAAGACTTTAATTACTTATGTTAGATATAATTTCTATTTTTATATAGCCGGTGAATTTTTCTGGCAAGAAGCTTCATATTAAAATATTCGCCAAGCAATTCGGCAAACTTTTTTGCATTATTCTATAGTTTAAAATATAATATAGAGATTTCATTTCTTTATTTTTAAATTTTAATCTTTTTTTTTTTAATTTTTATTTCTGTTTAATATGTTTGATTATTTGAAAGTTTTCAAACTTTCTTTTATTTGTGAAATAATTATTTTATTTTCCCCTAAGAATTCTTTAAGTTTTTGAAAAACTTATCTTGAAACAATAACAAGTTAGAAAACTCAGAAAACATCTGAGGCAAATATTTACCTTGCCTCCCAATAAGTCACCCCGTTTTATGGTAACTATTTAAAAGTTTTTTTTCTTAAAAAAAAGTAGAGATAGTAATGTAATATGCATTAGGTAATTTTTTAAAATACAAATTCCACAATCTTTACTGCCTTATGTTCTATAATCCCTTTCCTTTTTATTTTCTTATCTGTTTCTACATTCACGCTCTCTTTATTTTGGTGTACTATGATCGTTTGGTGTATTATTGCATAATATTTATCTAACATAGGGGATGGTGGCCTAAAAGCGGGCAGGTTAACAACAAACTCTCAGAAGTTGTAGTTTTTGGGCTTTTATCGCAGCGTTTTTGATTTTATTTCTTAAGAGAGATCTTGAACTTCAAAATAAAAAAATGATTATTGCGATATTTTAAATTTTTTATGATTAGTTATTATCAAAAATAAAAAACACTGAAAAAACCCGCTTTGCCCTAAAAGGTGGCCTAAAGCGGGTAAGCCGTTCGGGCAAAGTGGGTAAGCGCTATTGATTTTGCAAATACAAGCGCATATTAATTTTCTTAAACATTAATAATGAGACCTTAATCACACGTATAATAAACGTTAAAAATAACATTTAACTATCAATTTTTGACTTATTTTATCAGTCTTATTGAAGGTCTCAATAATTTAAATAAACATTAAATGAACTAATTTGGGTTTAGTACATTTGATAGTTGAATCTAAAGTAATGAAATATTAAATAATTAAACTAGTTAACTGCCTTTGTAAAAAAAAAACTTTTTCAAGTTATACTTATACGATGTAAACTAAACATATAATTCGGTACAGTTGTCAACAAAATATAAAGTAAAAAATGATTAAATCATTAGACTAGTTAACTGTGATAGTAAAAAAATAATTTTTGTAAGTTATACTTATCCGATTAAAATTTTAGACTTATATTTAATCAGTCTCAAATTATGATTTGTTATTCTTGACATAGTTCGCAAAAATAAGACCCTCTTCCTGAATAAGTTGTGCAAGCTTCATGAGCTCAGTCTTTACAATCTCCACATTCAATCCAATCTTTTAGCGGTGGGTCCTCATAAGGCCCCCCACAAACAAGATAAAAATACTCTTTTACAATTTTTTTCTTTGAAGCTCTTTGTTTTTTAGTTTTACCTGGTTTACTTGTCGAAGGAAGATTTAAAAAAAAAATTTTTAGCAGCAGCATTGTTACTAAGACGTTTCTTCTTTTCTTCCTTTTCTATTTGCATATTTTTAAATGGTGAACTTGTTAAGACTTCAGCTCTTTGAGTTTTACGTTTACGAATAGTTTTGTTCGGGGCTTTGAGAGCGGTCTAATATCCAAAAAATTCACATGAGGTGTCAATGGCTCTTCTACTGGTTGAAATGAATAGTCACTAGTTGTCGTAGAACATGAAGGATCATCTTCAACAGCTGGATCATACGAAGTTTCTCCGTTTGTGCGTCGTAGCGAAATCCTTGAAACTTGAGAGTAATTGTGATCCACGTTTTCAAATACAGATGTAGAAGTAGAGCAATCAGAATTATTAGAAAGACGACCAGCATCAGTAGATTGGATCTGCGATGGGCTATCGTTGGTGTTTTCAATAACTTCAGCCCTGTCTGTCAGACTAGCTGGCAAAAACTCAGTATCACTAAATATGTGTCGGTTCGTGGGCCATATTCCTGAGGATTTAAATCCTTGAACAGCATTTTGTGCACTAGCTGCTTTTAAATATGCTTTTCCAACAAGTGAAGCTACGTCGTACAGAGTAATTATTCTACCTACATGGCTTCGTTGAAAAGTATAAACTTCTTGTTCAAAGTAAGTTTTGAACGGTCCATAAACGCAACGGTCCAGAGGTTGCATGCGATGAGTTGTATGAGGAGACAGTGATGCAAAACTTACATTATTTTTTCTAGCATATTCAAGGGCCTCAATATATTTGTGAGATTCATGGTTATCTAATATTAAGATTACTTTTTTCTCAGGAGTTGGACGGGTATTCTCGACGAAATGATGAAGCCAATCTAGGAATTTCGGCAAGGGAACCAGGGGGTGCTCCATCTAACAATCTACCAACCATTCTTTTTCTACCGTAAATAAAAAATGAAGTTATAAAAGATCCAGCCACGTTGCAGCAGTTTATAACAGTCGTCAATTTTCCTCTTTCCGCGCTTGAAATTACACCCACCTGTTTATCCCCTGATTTTGACAAACTTTTCGGAGGTTTATTACTAAATGCATGAATGCCAGTTTCATCCATATTGTATATTCTTGTTGGATCAATGTCATGCTCATCAATTTCTCCTTCCAACAAATCATAAAATCCGTAAACTTGAGGCCGATTGAAACCTCGTGCTCTTGCAATTGAGGTTGGTTCTGGTTGCCTAACAACTAAATTAGGATGTCGTTTTTTAAAGCCTAAATATCAATCGTTTCCAGCACTGCCGTTCTTAAGAGGATGAATGATATTATTGCGTTCTGCATACTCATAGACTAGTTTCAAAAATTCCTTTTTAGTTAAGCCGTAGAAAAGATCATCGACTTGAAATACATATTCCAATAACTCAGCTTCTTGCTCATCATTGAATACTCTTCGATATCGTCCAAGATTTTTACTGCAACTGCCCTTTTTCAGATGTATTTGTAGAGAAAAAAGTGAGATATCATACTTTTCAGAAGCCGCAGAAACCGAAGTGGTCTCAGATTCCTTAATTGCATTCTTCATGGCCGTTTCACACCAGGCCGCCTGTTCTGTTTTTCTCTTGTATTTATTTACCATCTATACAAAAATACTGAAAAGTTTGTATAAAAATGTATCGGGGCAAAGCGGGTATCTACCCGTTTTGCCCTACCCGCTTTGCCCAAAAGCATATTTTTTACTAAAAAAATTATAACCTTAAATAATTTTTTTTTTTTTAAATTGAACATCGTAGTTTATAGGTGAATAATGTTAGAATAATATAATAATATTGACAATAAAAAAAATAAGCCGGCTTTCAACTAGCCACAAGTTATATACCTTGAGTTTTTTTAATAAACTTATTAATTTTTTTATTTTGTGCTTGGTTACGCCATGTCGCTTTACTCTGCTTTATTGACACTCGTGAGTATTTGGGTAATCACGGCGTACTTAGATATCGTAGCTTGCGCGCCATGCGGCGGGATACGAATGTCTACCCGCTTTAGGCTGCTCTCCCCTGTATTTATCTATTGATACTTTACTTTTTTAAAATGAGAGGAACTATGTAAGTATATCTTACTAATTTTATAATATAGTTTCATTTTCAAAAGAGAAACAATGCTTTAGAAATAATTTATATTTTCTAAAACAAATAAATTTTCTTCCAATCATAAAAATTACAAAATCTATTATACCTCCCGTATTTCTTTGTGTATGGAACATCTTACAACTATAATCAAAATATCTATCAGACTTAAAATAAGTTTTGAAAGGATACCTAAAGGCATCACTGATTTTAAATTAATAGTTATTTTAATGTGTTGATGATGGTTTATTATGCCAGTAATTTTTTTCCCTTTTCTTCCAGATATTTAGTAGAACCCTGTAAGGTCTACATGTACAAGGGAAATTGTCTAACGTAGAAGGAAAGAAATGCAACCGTGTTTTTATGCTAGAAATTAAAAAAATATAACTGTAAAAATATAAATGAATGATATTCTAAATGATACATTTAATATTAAATGTTTTACTTTTTAATTGATTGTTGCTTCATTCAAGATGCAAAACACATTTAAAACCTCTGACAAAATTAGAGTACATAAAAAGAGTGCTATTAATGATATATTTTTTAGATATTATTAAATTTGAATTTTCATATTGCAATAAAATTTGCCCTAAAATAAGTCAAGTAGTTTTTAATTCGATTATACTTTACCAATAATGAAAGTTTTAGATTTTTCTATAATAAACTGTAAGTATGATACTTAATTCATTAAAACCAAGCCTATTGTATTTGAATTTGTTTTTGTTTGGAAAAATGATAGTTTGTAAAATTAATACTTCTGATAATTATAATTAATTTAATTTCAATTAATTAATTATATGACCATAAAACTTTAAAACATTGTTGTATTGGCTAGTCCGGTATTTTTAATGTATTTTTTAAACTAAATTTTAAAAAAAAAGAAAGTTTATTTCATAAATATTATGGTTTTGATGTTATAAGTATTTTATGAGTAAAAGGTATGTCAAAAATATATATTGTAAACATAAGGACCCTCATTTCTTCTAAACTATTAATTCAAAGAAATAATTTTGATTTTATTGGATTTAACGTAATTTATTAAATTGGAAACCATGCTTCAATTGTCAAGATACAGTTGTGTGAAATAGTACAAGCAACAATTTATTTACTTCGTGCACACGAAACCATTAAGAATTTTATAACTGATAAAATATTAAATCAGACATTTTGGTTTTATTCTCATTCGATTTAACATAATAATACCAGATAACGATATCCCACTTGTCTAGATAGCAATGTTAGATACGTAAGCAGGTAAAAGTAAAAACAAAAGCTGTACTTTTTGTTCATAAAACCTAAATAACTTCAAAATAGTCACTCAATTAAAAGTAAAAAGAAAAATCGGAAAATACTATAGCAGTCACTTAAATGTACCCCTTATCCTTTTAAAATGGAATATGAAATGCCCTCTGCATCTTAAAATTATTTCAATATCAATGATAATCATTTTTATTCTATGCAGCTCCACTAATACGCAAGTGACTTAATTTTTAAGTGCAGCTAAATAGAGATTATAAAATGCACAAAATTAAACAGGTATCAATCAATATTCTACAACGTCTTTATTCTCTTTTTCTTAAAAGGAACGTTAAAAAGAAGATCCATCCACAATTTTAAAACCAAATGTTATTAGAATCCTCCTAATCAGGACTTTTCTCACAGTAAAAAAAATTAAAGGAAAAAAAAAAAAAAATTAACAAGAAATATAAAAGGGGTCAGTATATACCCCCCAACCCCCCAAATCAGGCATTCACGAAAAACAGATTAGGACTAGAAATTCATTTCATATTATCTATATGTCTTAAGTTTGCAAAAGGCAAATAAATAAACAGTTAAAATAAAAATTAAATAAGTTCAATTAAAAAATAAATTTAGATACCGGACCGGAAATTCATTTCATATTATTTGTACATCTTAAGTAAGAAAGGAAAATAAATAAACAGTTAAATTAAAAATTAAATAAGTTCAATTAAAAAATAAATTTAGATACAAAGCAATGTTAACGAAGATATTGTAACAAAATGCAAACATTAGTTCTTAAGAATTCTTGTAAGAATTTATAAATGGAAAGTATAAAATTAATTCTAAATAATAACTATAATAACTTTGTTAAATTTAAACTAAATATTCGAATAATGCACATAATTTTTAGGAGGAAAAAGGGAAAAAAAATTTAATATACTTCTCTTATGTTTTTATATTACTCCTCTTATGTTTTCAGCTTTTGATATTTCCTCAGTTTATCTTTGTGTCATTCTATTTTGCACGATGCTTCTGAAATGCATAAAATACACAAGATTTTGGTTTCACTATAAATGACAAAGTGTTTTTGCATACCATATAAACAACCAATGAAACCGATCTCTTTTCCAGTCTAAACTTAGTTAAATGGTCTGAGCACATGACTTCTTCTGCCTCTATTTTCTCTGCTGCTCATCGACTTAATTGCGATGCTCTTACTCATTCGTGACTCGAGGCATTTTGTGTTGGAGAGTCAGCCTGAATATAACCATTGTCTACTTGGCTTTGTTTGTTTCGGCAGGTTTCTACATGCGCTCTATGGATTTACCTTTTGTAGAGAAAAAAAAATTATCATTGGTGGACATGAGAAAAAATTATTTCAAATTACAATGGTACATGCCTAAAAATTATAGTGTCCCTTATTTCTCGTTATGTATTTGGAATATTCATTTATCCATATTTACCATTAATATGTATTTATCATTACTCTTTAATGTTATTGTCTGAATTTGATATTGGTCAAAATTTTACAAATAAGATTATTATTCCTTTATTACATTGCTAAGTAATCCCTGATATTATCTAATTATGAAACATTCTTTGACAAAGACATTTAGTTTCCGTTTTAAAATTATTTAATAATTTTAGCTAAAAATGATTTTAGCTAACTTATATAATCAAAATAATTACATTATATAACTATTTAAAATTCTAAAGATGAATTAAGAATTATATTTAAGAGCAAGTGCTAAGAAACCAGTTAGGCGAAAAAAATTAAATAAGAATAAAAATAAAAAGTTTTCGGATAAAATTGTATTGTTAAACGAGCGAAATGATAATGTTTGTTTTATCTGGAACTCCTTTATCTAGCTTTAATTGGAAAGTTGTGACATTGGCTTCAAAAATATTCAAAATAGTAGGATTACGGAAGCACATTTTAACCACACTATTTTTTAAGGTAGTGGGGCCCGACAATGTGTATTTTTTGTTATTTTTTTTATAAAAGTCCTTCAAAGATACTAAAAAAATACAATAAATATTAAAAAAAAAATGGACAAAACTTCTTTTAAAAAAATGCGCTAAAAAGCAGCAGAAATTTCAAAAAAAGAGAGAATAAAAATAGAAATAAAAGTAGCGAAGGAAATAAAACAAAATTAAAAATATGACCACTGAAGCTGACGTCTTCAGGGGGTACCGGCCCCAGTGGCCAAAAAACAAAACCTTTTCTATTGAGGAAGATGGCAAAAGCCTAAAAACCTCCCTCAGTACCCCGAAGGTTTTGTATAAAAGTCCAGGAGAAAAAAACATACAAGACATAAAATTAATACAGAAAAGAAACTCATACAAATTTATCAGAAAATAAAAATCAACAGAAAATAAAAACTCACATAAACAAGGTCAGACAGCAAACTCAAAAGCAAACCAAACGAAATGGAATCACTTAAACCAAAGGAAAACAACGCCCTCTTTTAAAATGCGCAGATTGAGAAATGATAGATAGAATGATTCTTTAAGTTGATTTTACTCAAACGCACCATTTTAGAGTTATGACACTGTTCTTGCCGGGGTGCGATTCCCTTTTTATGATGTCCCGAGTTTGTTTGCATATACGCGGAATACTCAGTTATTCAGAATTTATTTAATTTTTGTGTTGTATTTTTGCGAAAAAAATGTGTTCTTTATATTTTAAAATTTCCGATGAAGATATGAAAGGAAGTTGATATTGATATGCAATCGCCTGATCGCTAAGATGTGGATTTACGCAATTCACTTTACAACAGCAGAAATTCTTCTCATTCTCCCCAGGTAATCTCATTTAATTCTTCCTGCTTCCTAATATAACTTCCTGCCAAATTTAATATCATCAGTCTTGTTACTTAAACACTAATGCATAGAGGAAAGTTGTCTAAATTAGGAACTTTTGATTTCTAAAAATAACATTGTTGAGAGAACGCCCTAGTTAATAAATTAGATAGCTTTTTCCTCGTTGAGATCATTGCAAAAGAGTTTGATTGCTGTATTCGTAATTAAACTTTTTTTTATTCTTATTTATTTAATTTCTTGAATCTTTCTTGAATCTTGAATTGAATCTTTCTTTAATTTCTTAAAAATATTCAATGTAATTTTTAAACGTCCTGAGTAAGGATTGTAATAAATAGAAATTTATTATGTATTTTTTTTTATCAATATTTTTAAAGATGGGTTACTTTTTCCGCGGAAATAGTTCGCTTATTTCATCAATAGATGGCTGCACTGGCTATCTCTGCTTATTTTCGAATTCGGATGAGTGTTTTGGGGGTATAACAGGAATTGCCTCCAGATGGCACTACTATTAGAAAGTGTAAATTCAATCACCATAGTGATATTTATTAGAAATTTTAATTATCCTTTTAACCTCTTATTTTTGGGTTGAATTATGTGTATTTAAGTCTGTTTATATTTAATTAGTATTGTATTATCACTTTTATAATTAATTATTTGGTTTGTGACTGTTTTTCTCATGGAACTTTTTTTTTTGCTCTGACGTCCCCTGGTTGCGTGGCGGCTCGTGAGGGAGTAAACAGGTCAGTCTAGACTTTTTCGCCTGGCTGAGAGGAGAATAAAAAGGTTGAGAAGAGTGTGCGACTCTACTTATTTAACCTAGATTATTCTTATTTCACTTATGTGCATTATGATTTATTAACCATACGCTGTACGTAGCACCCCCCACTTCCCTTCCTCCTTATATTTACTTATACTGAGATGCAGGCCCGGACTGGGATCTATAATCGGTCCGGGCAGTTTAGAGATATCGGGCCTCTACTTCACATCGGCTCCTAATGTATCATTTTTAAGCATTTTTTACTTATAAATTCTCATGAATGTAAGTTAATTTATCGAAGTAAGAAGTAGATAAAAATTGCTTAATAATCCTTTATAGAATATATTTCAGTTTAAAATACATGGTTATTATGAGGAAACATAGGTTGATAAAATCAAAGAGAAGGTGAAAGATGAAGAAGTATGTGTAGAATAGTAAATAAAAATATTTATTATACTACACATACATGAACGATTTATATAAACATTTTTGTAAAAATAGATTTAGTGCCTCTTCAAAAGTCATTAAATTAAAATTTAATTTAATGACTTTTGAAGAAGCTCACTATTTTCTGCCACTTTATAGATTATGTCGCCGCTAACTAATTTTATTAATAGATCTTTTTCTATTGCCATTACCATGAGAGCATTCAAATTATCCGAAGATAAAGTACTCCTCCTTCGATTTTTAATTACTTTTAATGTGGAGAATGATCTTTCACAAGCCACCTGACTTATTGACAATGTTAGTAAAAATTTTAATGCTAGATCAATTAAATTGTAAGAATTGGTCAATAAATTGAATCTCTGTAATATCTTGTAGCAACAAATAACACAATTTTTGTACGCACTGCGTGTCTCACATTTTAGACTTACTTTTTCTTCTGTTTCCAAAGTAAAGTCGTTATTATCTTCATTTGAATGATCTTCTCAGATTATTTTTTAATCTTCTAAGTCTGAATTTTTCAGTTTTTCCCAATGTAAAGCTAAATTTTTTTGTTCAATCCGCAAATTTTCACCTATAGCTGTTTCATCAAATTTTAGCAAGAGTTTGCTTAATTCATTTAATTCGCCAGATTGAAGCTTGTTAAGACGTATTTCAGGGAAATGTTTCGGATCTAGATAGGAAAAATCGGCGCACAATTTTCCATTTGCGGGAAACTGGCGTTCCATTGACGCTACAACTGTGCTAAAACTAATTCTATGAACGTTTATCTTAAATGCAGTTGTTTCATCATCAAAAACTGTTTCATTCGACGATGTCTCACCCGGCATCAATTTTCTTTTCTTCAATCTTTTTTGTGGAAACTTTGTTTGAATTTCAGTTTCTTCAAATTCATCATTTGCGCGAATAATAAAATCACCTGTAACTTTTTGCACACCTTCAAAATCAATCACTATTTTTTTTTAGTTCTGAACACATTTGTGATACCATTCCAAAAGCTTTTAAGATGTCTAAACCGGAGATTTGCAAATATTGGGAGAGTGGTGTTGTTAATTCAAATATTCTTGAGAATATTTTGGCGGTGATTACTGTTTCATATTTACAAAATGATTCTAAAAATATTTTTGCCCTTGCACGGATATTTGGCTTGAAATTTGAATTTTGTTGTATAGTTTCTAAACCTGTAATCAATGTGACGTGTACCGGCTTTATTGCTGAATCTGAGTTTGAAAATGAACCAAAAATTTTCTTTAATGCAGAATCTTTGAACCACCAATGTGTTTCTCCAATAGTTGCAAGCCTTTTTTTATTTCCGTGCTCGTTACTTTGTTCCCAGATGTTTATGCGTTGGTATGATTCACGGAGAAATACTGCGACGCTATTTAGTAGGCTGAACAACGATGCACTTTCAATTGGTGCCTTCGTGGTATCTCCTAAAACTAAATTTAAGACATATGCATATTGTTAATTTCGGCAAGTAGCTGGAAGTACCGGAATTTTAACACAACTTTGATTTTTTAAATAGAAACCTATATCTTATTTGGCATCATTGGAGAGAGTTTTTGAAAAGAAATAACTTTTACTTAAAATATTTTTTAATATCTCTTACTATTTTCAAGATAATAGATAAGAAAAAATTACATATTAAATAGATTTTGACATATTCACTAAAAAAATTTTTTTTCGTCATAATGTCTTAAACTATCATTAAAACAAATTTGTGCTTTTCTTCCCATGTTTTATAAAAATTGAAGCGATTTTGATAATTTAAGTTAATTATTTTTGGTAAAAATGATAAATTGAAGTAAATAATCAGAATTTTTCGTATCTATTATCTTGAGAACAGTAAGAGATGCAAAAAAAAAAAATTTCAAAAGTCACTTTTTTTCGAAAACCCTCTCCAATGATGCCAAATAAGATATAGGTTTCCATTTAAAAAAATCAAAATTGTGTTCAAATTCTGGTACTTACGGGAATTAACAATATCACTATTGAATTCCTTGGGGTCGATTTAGTTATTAGATTTTTTTTATTTCAAATCGATTATTTGCTCCATTCTCGAAAAAAATGAGTGGCACGCATGGTCTGAATCGCCCTCTATATTAAAACAATATTATTACTACGTATATCATATATATGTTATTTAATACTATTATTATTTGCGCAATATTATTTGAAATTCATGCAATGTATATAAAAAAAAATTGCTGTTGGCCCGGCCCTCAGGCCCGACCGGCCCACCGGGCATTTGCCCGGTCTGCCTACTGACCAGTCCGGGCCTGCTGAGATGAAAGAGCAGATAGCCATTTCAGGCTAGGCACTCTGAAAAATTTTAATAGTTACAGTTACTGAGAAGAGAGGTTGGATTGAGACTGCTGGAAGCGTGAACTAAGACGGTACCACTGAGAGAATGATTAATTAAAGCCGGAGTCGCTGAGTAAGATGGTCTAAGTTGAACCGCTGACAGGTTGATGTATGAAAACCAGTTTCGCTGGATGAATGGGCTAGGTATGAACTCCTGAGCGGATGAGTAGTTGTCTTGAGAAAAGTTAAGCTGAAGCCTCTGAGTTGATGACGGAAAGGGATATGCTGAATGCCACTACGTTCGAGTCTGTTGACCAATCTCGAGCGTACCGATGCTGAAAGTCTGGTGCCCCACTTGTGCAAGTTGCCTTACTAGTAGAAAGCCTAAAGAAATTGGAAGAGTTGGAGTGCTGGCTGTCAGAAACGAGGAGTTTACTTTATCCACGAGTCTGGTTGGCGTTCCAGGAAGTTGGTCCGTAATTTCATTTTGTATTTATAAACTCTAATTTCAAGTTGAGTACCGTTTTATAAGAATAATTTACTCTGAATTTTAAATAGTTTCTACTATATTTTTAGATATATATTATAAAATGAGCCATTGATATTGAATCGCATTTACTGGATGTAGAGAATGTGATGATCTAAATTTTAATTGATTTTAGTAGATTTTAAATTAAGTGTGCATTTTTATTCTTAATTGTTTTTTTTTTTTTTTTTTTTTTTTTTTTTTTTTTTTGATTTGGAGTAATGGAATATTGTGCCTTAGAGTTTTTAAATTGCTTTTTATTGAAAAAGTTAATCTAGTGAAGATAAATACTGAACTTGAAGTAGTGTATAATTTGGAAATATTTGTTTACATGATAGAATTTGGAAATGTTTTGAGTGTGTTTTTGTTTGAAGATTTGAGTTTTAATAAATTTGGAATTAAATTTTAAGTGTTTCAAGTGATTTTCCTTTTTGAACCTGGGCAACTGTTACCAAAGTCATATTGATGATCACAACGTAACCTTAAGGGTAACAGCTCTCTCAACTTAGTTGCTTAGCAACGGGGTATTTCTCTCTTGTCGATTCCGCCGTTAGAGTATATGGTTATATTAAATTTCTCCTCCATTTATGGTGATAGTTTTTTCCCTTTTCTAGGAGCTATGGCAAGCATATATAATTTAAAAGCACCCCAAGTTTTAATCCAATTTTTCTGAAATTTAGCCTACCTTCCTATTTTGAGGGTCAGGGATCCAAAAATGCAAAAATAAATAAATAAATAAATAAAATGTTTATTCAGAAAAAATTACGTTTTTGTGTCGGATACTTAAATTCAATTAATAGCTAGCACTAATTAATTAGCATATTTGAAGTCCCCCCCAGAAATCATTAAGATTTCACTTAGTATGAAAATCCGATCATTAGAACGCAAATTATTCAAGGCTATATATACATATATATTTTTTTCCGCACTGTATATTTGAAGTTTTTAGTCTCTTAACTCTTTTCAGATTTACAGATTTTGAGCATTTTAATGCTTTTTGCTATGTCTGGGACATTTTTGGGAGAGACTCGGATACTTTTGGATATTTTGATGATTTTAAACAGCATTGCTTGCTTATTCCAAAATCTACATCCTGGTATTATTGTCTCTGATACTGAATAAGGATTTTAGTACAATGCATATTTTACAGCTGTTCCACCGTCTTCTTGAGGAGAATCCGAGTGCTGCAGAGAAAGTGATTGCTGTTCATGGTGATGTCAGTCAACCTAATTTAGGAATGAGTGATGAAGATTACGCCCAAGTTACTGAAGAAGTTACGATTGTCTTTCATATGGCAGCAGTTATAAGTTTCACAAAACCTCTAAGGTAAAATAACATAATTTCAATTCTTTTTCTCCAATTATTAAAATATTTTTGTTTTAAATACAATGGACCAACAATAAACTAACAATAAACCATATTATTCAATACATTATTTGTCTCAGATGAAACTTGCATAGATAAATTTGTGTACAATTCCTGATCATTCAAATGAAGTTGAAACAAAGATAAATTACAGACATATGAAAACAGGGGGAAAAAGAAAAAAAAATAATAAAAATGACAAGCAACTGGGGGTTGAAAAGGAATTAATAACAAAAAAAAAGGATAAAGTTTTTTTAAAATATCCGGAAAATAAAAGATATAATCTTTTTATCAGCCCACATGATTATATCCGCAAAAATGAGCGATTTCTAATATTGTATCAATATAGCCAAAGCAAAATATATCAATACAATAGTGTGAGGAGCACTTAAAAAATGTTTACAAAAATTACGACAAATAAAATAAAACACAATAAGTAAAAATAACACATAAAAACTGAAAATAAAATATAAAGAAAGAGCAGAATAAATCATAATCTATAAAGCGAGTAGCGAATTTAAATGAACTTACATGAACGGGAAATTTTTCAAGAATGATTGAAAATATTTTCGTAACAAGATTGCCAAATATCTCTGTTCTATTTTTTTCTTAAATAAATATTTATTTTCTAAAATTATTTATAGGCAACTTCTTTAAATCATCCAGTATAATATTACCTTGCACACATCCATTTTCGGGCCCATGCTTGGTAACTAACAAATCAAACGCACTTCAGTAATGTAGCAAGAACGCACTTTAAAACAAAACTCCTCTAGTTACGCTCAATTTGCGCTTTTGTTTTCATACTTTGCAATCTGGCAATCTTGATACGAAAATATTTTAAAGACATGACGTGAATCTAAAAAAAAAAAAAAATTAGATTTGAGATAACAAACGTAAAGCTGCCAGTGAAAATGGAAAAAATAAAGGTGATGAACAAAACTAGAAAAAAGACAGATGCCATGAGAGAAAAAAAATGAACTGCGATTCTCATTGCTCTGCATTTCTTGATATTTTTTCTCTCAGCTTTTTTTTTTGTTTTTTTTTTGTTTCTCACCTTTATTTTTCCCATTTTTCGTTGCTAGTGTTTTTTTCTTATTTCAAATCAATTTTTCTTTTCATTCTTGTTTAACAAATCTCAAAAATGGGAATGTATTTTTCAAGCTCTTGAGCCATGTCGACAGCTATTCCATATTTGTATACTTTTGATGGGAATGAAATTTTCAATCAGGTAATAATAAGCAGGAGTATCGCTCAGAATGACATCCACCTAGTTAGACATTCAAAAATCATCTTAACAGTTTCATTATACAGGATAGCTTAAGTGCCTCTTATATTTATATTAACCGTTGATTCGTAGAAGAAGTTGAAACACTTACTGCAATAATTAATCAATTTTACAGATACATAGCAAATCAAAATTGCGTTAGTGTGAAACATGTGATAGAATTTGCTCGGAAATTGAAGAAATTAGAGGTAAGAATATCTTTTATTTGCAATGAAAATTTAATATACTTTCTATAAATTAGGGAGACAAAATATATTTTAACTTTAAATTTCAGGTTTTAGTATACACTTCAACTGCCTATTCGAATTCAAATCAATATAAAATAGAAGAAACTATTTATCGCTTGCCTTGGACTGGAAAAAGATTTTTAAAGGCACTGGAGTAAGTAAATTTATCCCATATATATATATATATTTATATATATATATATATATATATATATATATATATATATATATATATATATATATATATATATATATATATATATATATATATTGGATGTGTGTTCAGCCCCAGAGGTAGGTTCTTAGGGATGACGTAGCAAGGCTCTTGCAAGGTATGGACTGGACAAATCAAATGCTTCTTAAAATATTTGGTTATTTATTTCTTCTCAATTATAGGTATATTTGAAAACTTAGACTCTAACTGTTTAAAATGAATTAAGATTCAAATGAATTCCTTATTGCAAAAACAAATTCTTCTTAAGAAATTTTTAATATTTATTTCTTCACATATTATAGCTATTTTTTCAAAAAAATTGAAGCTTACTTTGTAATCTAAAACAAGTTTCAAATGGATTTCCCATTGGAAAAATATAAAAAAAAAAAAAAAAAAAATCGCAATTTTTCCTTTATTATGTTAACTATGCATATATTAAGGCTCTTAACGTAGAATGATTTAGACTAAACAACTGCTTCTTAAAAATTTTAGCTATTTATTTCTTCATATATATGTGTATTTTTGAAAAATTTGACACTTACTTTGTAATCTGAAACAAGTTTAAAAGGAATTCCTTATTTAAAATAAAATATAAAAATTCGAAAAATGTCCTCCGATATGTTAGCTATAAATATGTTATTAATTTGGTATTGTTTGGAGTAAACAAATTGTTCTTAATCTTTTCTTCTTGAAAGAATTGACGCTCACTTTGTAATCTGAAGCAAGTTTAAAATTATTTCCTTACTTTGTTGTCTAATGATGATTTTAATGATGACGACTAATGATTTTATCATTGCAAAAAGTTTTAAAATATTCGCCAAATAAACCCTTATGAAAACTATATTACACGTTCCTTAAATTGTTTGGTTTGGACTAAGTCAAAGCTTCTTAAATTTTTGAATATTTATTTCTTCAGAAATATGGGTATTAATGAAATAATTGACACTCCCTTTTTTTCTAAAACAACTTTCAAATGAATTTCTTATTGTAAAAAAAATATTAAAAAATTTGCAAATTGTCCTCCTTTTTGTCAATTATACATTTACTCTTATTACATACTTTTTTGCAGTAAAAAAATCCTTCTTAAAAATTTTGATTACTTATTACTTGACGCATATGGGTATTTTTGGAAAAATTGATACACACTTTGTAATCTGAAACAAGTTAAAAATGAAATCCTTACTGCAAGAAAATGTTATATAAAATTCGCAATATATCCTTCATTATGTTAACTGTATTGTTGCTTTCAACGTAGCATGGTTTAGACTAAACATTTGCTTCTCGAAATCTTTTTCACATCTATGGTACTTTTGAAAAACTTGGCACTTACTTTGTAATATGAAAAACGTTTGAAATGAAATCCTCATTCTAAAAAATTAAAGAATTCTAAAAAAAAAAAAAATGTAAAAATTAAAAAATTCCTCCAATAATTTTACATGTATACTCATAATGTAGCATTGTTTGGACTAAAAATTACTTCTTAAAAATTTTGAGTTCTTATTTCTTGACATAAATTTAAATGGGTATTTTTGAAAGAACATTGATGCTCACTTTATGGTCTGAAATAAGTTTAAATTATTTCCTCTTTTCAAAAAAGTTAAAAGAAAAAAAAATCGCAAATTGTCCTTTATTACTTTGATTATACGCGTGAAAAAAATGTAATTTAATAACGTGAGTAAAAGGAATCCTTCTTAAAACTTTTGAATACTTGTTTCTTGAAACTTATTGGTATTTTTGAAAAACTAATGACTCTCACTTTGTAATTTGAAATGAGTTTCAAATGAATTCCTCATTGCAAAAAATTTTAAAAAATTCGCAATTTATCCTTTATTATGCTAACTATATTGATGCTCTTAACGCAGTATAGTTCGGACTAAACAAATACTTCATTAAAAATGTGGTATTGATTTCTGCCCATCTATGTTTATTTTTGAAAAATTTGATGCTTACTTTGTAATCTGAAAAAGTTTCAAATGAATTCCTTATTACCAAAAAATATAAGAAATTCGCAATGTCTCCTTCAATATGTTAACTATAATCATACTCTAAACATAGTATTGTTTGGAGTTAGCAAATACTTTTTAAAAATTTTGAGTACTTGTTTCTTGACAAATATATATCGGTATTATTTGAAGAATTGTCACCCAATTTGTAATTTAAAAAAGTTTCAAATAATTTTCTCATTGCAAAAAAATTTTTAAGAAATCTCAAAATAAGCTCTATGATATATATTCTCTTTACATATATAAGATGAAGTTGAAAGACAAGGAATTTAGTTAATATTAAATATAATAAAGAAGCGAAAAGATATTTTATAAAAGTATTTAATAAAAAATAATAAACAGGGACAAAAATGTTAATGCGAAAGCGTTCTATTTACGTATCTGAATGTTGCCACCTTTTTTATACAAAAGTTAAACTTTTCTCTGCTGTAATAAAATTAAACTTGTGTGAACCTTACATTCGGCCCCGCTCAATGCTAAATGTAGATATTTACATTGAAGCGTAAACATTAAGGTTCTAAGACAAATTTTGTCTAAGTCTTTCAGGCGGGCGGCGATTGCGTCGCAAATTGTAGCGGCTCGATATGATGTTCGGGAAATTTTCAGGATCCTGGATGTTTTCTACTGGATCTTGCAATTCGGAAACTGATTCTTCCTCTTCTTCCGAGCTCTTTTCTTCCTGGGTGACTGGCGTATCTCGCATGTAATATGGACGAAGATGTAGCACATGAACAACCTTCAAAAGATTATTTCGTTGATCCATAGACTTGATCTCGTAGCATACGGCCCCGACTGGACGAACAATCAGAAACGGTCCTTTATAAATGGGAGAAAGTTTATGATCTCCTTGTTAAGGCCAGTCGTACAAAACGAGATCTCCAGTCTTAAATGAATGTGATCGACGGTGAAGATCGAATCTGCGCTTATTATCTAGATGTTTTTCGTACACATTATTTACGGCTTCGGCCCTGGCTAAGGCAAGAAGGTCAAGTTGATCTTCACGTGGCGTGTCATCGACGAAACTTGCAATGTGCAATTCACGTGGAAGGCGAGGTTCATATCCATGAAGCAAATAAGATGGGAATCTTTTATTTGAATTTTGTCGTGTGGTGTTGATTGCTAGTAAAGCGTTAGGTAATAATTCATCCCATTTTTCTGGATGTTCATCAATTATTTTTCTCAAAGTTAATGCAATGACACCATTGGCACGTTCAACAATGTTATTAGCTTGTGGTGAATATGGTGGTGTCATAGACTGTTGTATTCCATACTTTTGTAAAAATCGCTGCGTGTGGCGCGCTGTAAACGCAGTTCCTCTGTCTGATAAATACATGTTGGGCGGCCCACATCGAAGTATGATGTTGTGATATAGTGCGTCAGTGACTGTATGTGCTGCGAGAGAAGCAGAAGGTATCGCAATAACATAGCGTGTAGCATGATCAATCTGAACGAGCATGTTGGTGTTACCAGATTTGAATTGCGGTAAGCAAATAATGTGATCAGAAGATACAATTTCCCATGGTGTTGTAGGAATCGGCAATTGCTGTAATAAGCCATAAGAGTTGGCAGTTCGACGATTAACAATCTGACATTTATGACAACTTCGAACATATAATTTGGTATCCTTTCGCATTTGTGGCCACCAATAGCGCTGCTGCAAGTTGTGAAGAGTTTTCTTGACATCCATATGTCCGACATCATCATGGCAAGCAATCAATGATCTGTCTTTCATGGATTTTGGTATTACAATAACAGATTTCAATCCATTGTCTTTAAGTCTTACAAGCGAGCAAATTTCCGATTGAGAGATGATTTTGTAACTACATATGCAGTCGTATAGTTTTCTGTTATCAGCTGAAATTTGTGACCAATAAGATATAGACGAAATTTTTCAGTAAGTGTCCAGTGTACAGCAGCACACTCCAACTCGTTGATGTGGTAGCGTGTTTCAGCATCTTTTAAAGTCCGTGATGCATATTCTATGATACATCGTTTTCCATTTTGCTCTTGAGATAAACGTGCACCTAGTCCTAAATATGATGCATCAGTTTCTACAAAGGTTGGTAGTCCTTGTTTGAAGTACGCAAGAATAGGAGCGGTAGTGATCTTGGTTTTCAAAGTTTCGAATGTTCGATGTTGGTCATCAGTTGAAGTGATTGTCGCACTACTTGTCTTCTTTTCTAATCCTTTAAGAATATTTGTGAGCGGTTTTGCAGCAACAGCATAATTTTGAATGTGCTTTCTAAACTGATTAGCAAATCCTAAGAAACTGCGGAATTCATGAATTGTTTTTAGAGTAGAGTAACGTTCAACTGCTGCTTTGCGTTCTGGATCAGGGCGATCGCCATCTTGTGAAAGAATTTGACCAAAAAGAGAAATTTCTGATACAGCAAATTGCGACTTTCCTGGATTTAGCTTGAATCCAGCTTTACGAGTGGCTTGAAAAATATTGTAAATAACTTTAAGGTGGTAATCAAAATTATCATGTGAAGTTGAAATGTCGTCATCAGAATAATGTCGTCAATAGTTGAATGTCAGTCATCGAAACCTAGCATGGTTGTTGTTGAAGAAGTTGAAATGTCGTCAATATATGTATTTACATTATGTTCAGCAACCATTTTTGAATTTGAGTGTTTAAAAACTGGCAATCTGGTTCTGTAAGGCGATATGGACGACAACGGATAGGCTTGTCATGTTGCAATTCTATTTTGAATTCCACATACGGACATAGTTCAATATTGTCCTCGTCAGAATAAAATATGTCTGAAAATCGTCCAATTATAACACCAAGTTGAGTGTTCTGAAGTTCAGACAGTCCTGCAGATTTTGGAATGAGTTCGATTTGATGAGGATGTTTACTTGGGTTAACAACGTTGTCTAATGATGGTACCGAGAGTTCACTGGAAGAAATGCAGTTAACGCTAGGTTTCGATGATTGAACACATGAATGTGTTCAGTCATCGAAACCTAGCATGGAAATGGAGTGCAGGCGGCGTAGAAATACATAGTGAACCGTAAGAGTCGTAAGTGCATCCAGCTTGCACTTGGTGTAGCGAATCAAATCCCAAAATGAGCGAAAATGGAAGTTGGGAGCAAATTCGAACATTGGTCATTAGATGATCAATGTTTCCAACCTTGATGTTTAAAGAAATCCATCCAATAGGGTTTATTAAATGGTTGACGACTTGAAAATGTCCATCAGTCCATGGGTGAATAACAGCATTAATAGGAACGCAAGAATATTGAATAACGGTAATGTCTGCACACGGATCACAGAGGGCTTGACTTTCTGTATTATTGTCAATAGTAACAGGTATTAAGGCACGCTTATTTGTTTGAGTTTTAATACAATTTATAGAATGATCATTTTCATTTGCAGGCTCAGATCTTGTGGGTGGAATGTTGCGATTTGTGTTGCGACGTAAATTTGGATAATTTGAACTGGTGGAGCTGCGTGGTTCATTATTACTGGAACTAAGTGAGTGTCTAGTCGACGGGAGCTGAGTTCTCGGTTTGTTGTTGGATTCTTGAACGGATCGTAAAGAATTTCGTGATTGAGTTGTAGGCAAACTTCGTTGAGGAGGAGGTAAACTGCACATAAAAGAAGCATTACCTTTTTCTCCGTATCGCCAGCAAGTAATATCTTGAAGATCGTCAGTAGCAGGGTTATATTTACGTCTTTGTTCAAAGTGCGAAATGAAATTTTTTGACTGATTTTTCGGTACTGAAAATAAATTGTTAGCTGATTGGCGTAACATATTGTCTTGTCTGAAACTTCGAATTGCATCAAGTGCGGCAGCTCTGTCAATTAATTCTTCGACAGTAATCTAATTCTGAGTAGCTAAGGTAATCTGCCATTTTTTCTTCTGTAATATCACCAATTATCATAGAGAGGAGCCGCGATGGCTCAGGGGATAGAGCGTTCGCCTTCCAATGAGGCGAACCGGGTTCGAATCCAAGTCGATACGAATTCCGCATCCGGCTTGCACTGACCACAGTGCTGACGTGAAATATCCTCAGTGGTAGACGGATCATGGGTTAGAGTCCCCTTGCCGTCAGGCTAACCGTGGGAGGTTCTCGTGGTCTTCCTCTCCATGTAACGCAAATGCGGGTTAGCTCCATCAAAAAGTCCTCCACGAAGGCAAATTGCTCCCAATACTCGATCCAGGAGTTCCCTTGTCTTCTGGATTGGGTTCAAAATTTCAAGGCTACGGAGTTGAACATTAGTAGCCGTAAACCCATTAAGTTGGGTCGGCTGTTCAACGACGGTTATAAAATAATAAAATAAAATAAAATTATCATAGAGATGCGATCAGCTTGAGGTATAGTAAATGGAGCTTTTTCAAAAAGAGCATCCTTAGCATAAATATAATCAACTAAACTTTCATTAATTTTTAATTTTCGAGCGCTCTGATAAGCTAAAAATTCTTGCATTGTAATACTCCTTTTAAATCTGGAAGCAAGGGCAGTTTTCCATGCAGTCCATTCATTATAAATTTTACCTTGTGTCATTTGTCAATTTTTGGCAGATCCAGCGAGGCGAGAAATAGCATTAGTTAGCTTGAGATCATCAGACCAATTAGCTAGTGTCGCAATTCTATCTACTTCTTTTATTCATTCAGAAGCATTGTCAATAGCATCTCCTTTAAATATTGAAATAGAATTTGCGGTATCATTAGTGGATGTAATTTGAATGATATTTGGTTGACTTACTTGTCTCTGGCCAGTAATTGTTTTTGAGTCTCCATAAATGTAGCGAGAATTGTTGCAATATTAGAATCAGTTTATGAGACAGGAGGTGAAGGTGGGAGTTGACGAATATGTTGACTGCTTAAAAATTCCACTTGTTTCTGAAGTAATTCAATTTTAGTCAATAATTCTGAGTTATCGAAGCAATTTTCTTCGGAATATTGTGTGTTGTCATCATTTGGTGATTGCATGCGAAGAGTTAAAAGTTCATCTAAAGTTCCATCAGCTGTTCTTTTTATATTATCATTAACTTTACGCGATATTAAGTCACTTTTATTTCCATTGGGCGAAAGATTTCTTAAGCGCAAGTCTGATTTTAACTGGACGACAGCTAAATGAGTCAGTCTTTCCACATTCAAGGCATTCAAAACAGTATTCACCTCTGTTGACATCTTAGCGAGAAAAGTGCAGCGAATCTGTTTTGGCGACGTCTGTTTGGCGAGAAGAAATCAGTATGTAATGGAATCCAATTTTCAAATTTTCTTCGGTTAAATGTTATTTTTTGTCAAAATATGTTTACCTGGGAGATTGTAGTCAATGATGAATGCTTTTTTGCTTCGTTGGCAGTCAAAATTTCATGAAAAGAATTTAAAATGTAGGGATAGAAGAAGTTCGATGTAGAAGTAGACGATGTTCAAAGAAGAAGTTGTTAAAAGGTTCTTTTTTAAAATAGACGGCTGCGCCATATAAGATAAAGTTGAAAGATAAGGAAGTTAGTTAATATTAAATATAATAAAGAAGCGAAAAGATATTTTATAAAAGTATTTAAGAACAATAATAAACAGCGACAAAAATGTTAATGCGAAGCGTTCTATTTACGTATCTGAATGTTGCCACCTTTTTTATACAAAAGTTAAACTTTTCTCTGCTGTAATAAAATTAAACTTATGTGAACCTTGCACTAAATAAGCATAATTTGAACTAAAGAAATACTTCTTAAAAATTTTGAGTATTTATTTCTTCACAACATGGGTATTTAGGAAAAAATTGACTCGTACTTTTTATCTGAAACAAGTTTGAAATAAAATTTCTATGTTGAAACATTATAAAATATTCGCAAAGTGTCTGCCATTATGTAATGTTATGTCTGTTATGTTATGTTATGTGTGCCATTAAATATGCTCATACCGTGAGTAAACAAATTCTTATTAAAATTTTGAGAACTTATTTCTTGAAACATATTGATATTTTTGAAAAAAGTGACGCTCGTTTTGAAACCTAACACAAGTTTCAAATGAATTATTCATTGCGAAAAATTATAAAATTAGAAAGTGTTTTTTACTATTTACATGCTCTTTATGCACATATAGTGCATATTCTTTGAATTATGCACATATAGTGATATTCTGTTCCAACAAACAAATTTTCTGTAACAAAACTAAACTCTTCTAGCAAAACTAATTTTACAGGAGAGACAAAAACCTGAATATATAAATATCTGTTTCATATATAGAGTTTTTCATTATTTGATATTAAAGTAAAGTAAGTTTTGTTGTAAAATATTATATTATAACAAAACATCACTAACTGTTTAATTTGAAAAGTAATTAGAACTTAGAGATGAGCAGATAAGAATAGACATTATTTTTAACAAGCGAAAATATTTATATTTTGTCATTCAGAAATGAAATAAAGACTTTATTTAAATCGTAGACTATATATTCATGGATATTTAAGTAGATTCAAAAATCTTTTGCTCCATGACAATCTGTGCAAGACTACTTACTGATTTCGTCTTAGAAAAAAAAACTTATTTGGTTTATGTTGTAAAATCCATTTTGATGTTTGAAATTTTCCTGTGGTTTATGACAACTTTTCTAAGAAATGCTTCCTTAACTGGTTATGCAACTTTTAGGGTACTTTTTGTACAAAGTAAATATTTATTTGCATAAAAGAGATACTTCAACTTCACCAGGGGTAGTACTTTTGTGAGTAAGATTGCTATAATGCGTCACATGAAACTGCTGTTTCTCCTTTCATACTATTCAATCAGAGCATTTTGATAACACATTTTTCTTATAATGCTCCGGACTTCAGCATTTGAAATCAAGTACCATACTATTTGTAGTCACCTCCTTCAAACTTTTTTACTTTTATACCTCTTTATTTCATGACAGATACCTTCTAGAAAACTACCCCCTTTATCACGAATTGTTTGATAAAAAAAAGCATCCATAAAATAACAAGCCTAAACTAAATAATTCATTGTTAGGTTATACGAACACTGTTATAAGGAACAACAACAGCCATCTAGCGGAATATTTCCAAGTTAATTTCCAAGTTAGTTCCATGGATATAGCATATTTTTGAACTAAACTGAGATTTGACTGTACAAAATATACTTTACCAAGTAAGCAAACATGGATTTTTTATATCCTTATTAGGTATTTACAAATGCAAGAATATCAAATTTGAAAAAAAAAAGTGGAGATGACTCGTTTACGGATTGATCGATTCATTCAGATTCAACAAAACTGTGTTTACCCGTCAGTTATTTAACGTCACCAAATGGTTTTTTTAAAAATGGAAATAATCTAATTAATAAAAATTAAATTAGAAAATTTATCTAAGGTGTAAATATAGTAATTTTTTCTAAAATGAAAAAAGATGATTTTTATATTTTCAGGAGTGGTGAAAATGGGGAATTTGAAAAATTAGCTGCCGAATGCAAACCAGAATGGCCCAACCATTACACTTTCTCAAAATGTTTATCTGAAAATATCGTTGAAGAAATGTCATCGGATCTTCCTGTACTAATCATTCGCCCATCAATTATAGTTAATTGTTGGAGAAGTCCATTGAAAGTATGTATAATAATACCATAAAATGCAAAAAAATATTAATTAATTATTAAATAAATACTTCAGTTTACAACCCTAGCTTAAGCTTGGCTTTCTTTACCGTAGACATTTCTTTACCACTACACCCTTTTATTGCCTGTCTTTCTCCAGTTCTCCACAGTTTCCATTCAGGCAACTCAGTTTTGATCGCTGCTCTTTTTGTTGTTATAAAGCTTTACTCTAATGATTTTGTTTCATCTTCACTTCATAACCATTATGGTTCTCTTTCACCTTTTTCATCCATTCACTTCAGTTTTGGCCACTTCTCTTTCTGTTGTTTTCACACTTTCCTTTTATTATTTAGTTTTATTATCATTTCATAACCTTTATGACCCTTTTTAATCTTTTCCATCCCTCCACCTCTGTTTTGGATAATTTCTTTTTCGGTTGTTATGAAGCTTTTCTTTTATAATTTTTTGAGACATATTTATATCTTTCCCTATTTCAACGTGTCTTAGCCATTTATTTTATTTTCGGCTATCACAAGCTATATAAATAAAAGTTCATTTTTTTTGTAAAAAAACTTTTATTCACAAACACAAATAGTAACAAATATGAAGCACCCGTAACGGGTTAGTGAAAATATTATAAAACAACTAGAAAAATCCGTAACGGGATATATATAATCTTATAAAACAACTAGGAAAACCCGTAACGGGTTACAAGAAACCACAAATTCCACAACAAAATTAATCTCTAAAAAAAAGTCCAACAACTTCTGTTGTTCTACAAAAAGTATTCTAATTTTACTGTCTGCTTTTATTTTATTGTTTATCTCTTTATGTGTTTATTTTATTTTATTCATGCTTTTGCTAGCCCGTTATTTTTTAATATTTTTACTTTTATTAATGCTTTTGCTTGCCAATTATTTTCTTAATATTTTTAGACTTTATACTCTATTTCAACGTGTCTTAGCCATTTATTTTCTTTTTGGCTATAATAAATCTAACTACACCTTTACTCTCAATTAAATATTTAGTTTAATGATCGTATCTTTTCCTCTTACTTTCCTAGTACCATAGATTTTTCTAATAATTATGTGTTCAAAATTTCTTTACCTAGTTTGATCTATTTTTGATAAAACGTATGTGTCAGAACCGTGTGTAATTATTTTTCCATTTAAAGTATATGTCTTGTACAATTAAAGTACATTTAAAAATTATTATGACTTGAATTTAGTACTTAGTTTAACTTGCATTTCTTTATTTGTACAATCATGCGTTTCGTGTATTTCGTTTGTTTGATTCATTTCGTATATTTCGTGTGCATCTTGTGTTTCAATTTTTGCATCGTGTATTAATTTCTCTACCTAAGTAAGGGAAAGAGTTTGCATCTTAGAATCTTTTATTATTAAAGGCTAAATCCTGTATCTGTCCTTTTTAAATATTTTGACAATATCATATCCTCATTATTATCTAGGCCTCTTTTATTCGAGTTATCCATTAATTCTTTTGCAGCTTCTCTTAAACTATTCTTTGTTTTTTTCTATATTTACTATGTAATCTGCATATGCACAAATTTGTGTTAATTTTGTAATGACTGATACTTTTTGATCTATGATTGAAATGGAATTCAGAGATCAGTAGATCAGAGAATGTCATGTTTATTGGTACATAACACGCACAGAAAGTATCACAGTTGAAACGTATACTAAGACAGGATTAATAGAAAAAGAGTATCTGAGTTAAGGATTTCTCATAATTTCATTTAAGCGATAATAAATTTTGAACAACTTTGTTTAAAACAAGTACTTCTGCCTCTGTGAAAGAAAATGCTATACAATTTTGTTTATTACAACACCACAAAATAGGATTATTACAATACATAAAAAATAATAACATAACCAGTTATAGATTTTCTATCATTAAGATTTGAACCCAAATCTGTATTAACATACATAGACAATTTTGAATTTTTTAATGTTTCTTTTATACTCAATTTTAAAAGCCTGAGCTCTCTTCAAATATCTCAAAACTTTCTTTAAAGCACACCAAGGAGATCAATGACACGAGGAAAGGAGCTAATAGAGAAAGAACATTTGAGTAAAGGATTTAATTGTATTTATAGCCTTCTTGGGCTCAATCTCAGCGTCCACTCACGCGTAGAAGGAAAGATGCTTCAAATGCCGTTATAGTTTTTTTTTCCAACATGATCAATAGATATATATCTTTTATAATCCAATTAAATTCGAAACCGTTTCCAGTTTTTCTTCTACCCCTTTTTATATTGACTTGGGTATTTGCTATGGTCAAAACGTAGGATTTGTTAATCTTGTTGGTACACGAAATCTTTTTCCACAATAGTTTCTTCTGTCAAAGAAGTTTTCGGCTTTAAGAAATAGCTCATGTTATATTTATGATGCTAATTTTCAAATAATTTGCCCAAATACAAAAAAGGGATCTACTGTCCCTCTAATATTTCTCAATCCATTCATACCCTTCTTAAAAATGTATTGAAATTTTTTAAGTTTCGTTTGATAGTGAGCTATTTACATATGACTTCTAAAATAATACTAATCACCTTTTTCATGTACTCGAGAAAAAATTTCTCTACTCATTCACCTGGTGCAGTTTCGGTGATCCAGAATTTTGGGTAGAGTAAATATCCGTTAAGTGGACATCCTTGGGACCGAAAAGATTGTCCGTTTATGGGAAGGGTACCCTAATAACGAAGTTTAACACCGTAAATTATTTTTAGAATATTTGCAAAGATGTAGAAATTATTAAATAATCTGCAATAATTATCTACAAGGATATTTATTTAAACTTTAAGAAAGATAAAAAATAATATATAAAAAAGTTTGATATAAATACACAATTTTAGATGTAACTACAGATAAATTAATATAATTTTCCTACTAGCATAGATACTCAAGTTAGACATATGATACCGAGTAGCAGCTTTTAGTACTCAGTCGGTTTTAATTATTAGGTTTGCATACCCTTACACGTACCTATTACCTCCTTGAAAGTATACCTCCCAGGATTTACAGAAAAAAGCAATGCATACCTGTAAGTCATGAGGACCTATGAAGTTGATTATTCCCAATTCATCAGCTATCAAGTGTCTGAATAAATGTTTCATTTATATGAACACCTCCAAGATTATACTTCTGTTCTCTTTTTTTATCCCAGCTGTGTTAAATACAGTTTTCAAATTGATAAGAAAATTAGGGAAATTTTCAATGAAGAAGGATTGACAGCATTTAAGATGTAATTTTAACTTGAGGGGTCTCATAACCTGTATGGTCCAGATGAAAAGATCAAAAGATGCTGAGGTTGGAATTATTTCAGGAGAACAGTATCATTTTCTCTCCTTTCTTTACAAAGATAAGGGAAGGTGACAGGAGAAAGATTGATTGTTCTGTAGTGAAATACAGCTTAACAATACTTTTAGCTATGGATAAGGTAAAAAATTTGCATGCTTTAAAAATGGTGAGAAGTTGTATTTTCCCCTTGTTTGACAGAAAAAATTTCTGTCTAATGTGTTTAAAATTAGAACAATGGATTAATATAAGTAGTAGCCATAGGTACTGACGCAGTACAATGGAGGGGGCGTGTCACCTGTCAATCATCCCAGTGGGGGGTCGTGGAATAAACGTGTTATAGTAGAGAGGGTTTAAAAAAAGAAATTGAACGTCATCAACTGCTTATTTCTTTTTTTTAGCAGAAAAGGGAATAGTTTCGGTTTCAGAATAAATTATTTCTTTTCTGCGGTGGCAACAGGAGATGGATGGAATATATGTGTTATAGTAGAGAGGGTTTAAAAAAAAAGAAATTGAACGTCATCAACTACTTATTTCTTTTTTTTAGCAGAAAAGGGAATAGTTTCGATTTCAGAATAAATTATTTCTTTTCTGCGGTGGCAACAGGAGATGGATGGAATATATGTGTTATAGTAGAGAGGATTTAAAAAAAGAAATTGAACGTCATCAACTGCTTATTTCTTTTTTTTAGCAGAAAAGGGAATAGTTTCGGTTTCAGAATAAATTATTTCTTTTCTGCGGTGGCAACAGGAGATGGATGGAATATATGTGTTATAGTAGAAAGGGTTTAAAAAAAAAGAAATTGAACGTCATCAACTGCTTATTTCTTTTTTTTAGCAGAAAAGGGAATAGTTTCGGTTTCAGAATAAATTATTTCTTTTCTGCGGTGGCAACAGGAGATGGATGGAATATATGTGTTATAGTAGAGAGGGTTTAAAAAAAGAAATTGAACGTCATCAACTGCTTATTTCTTTTTTTTAGCAGAAAAGGGAATAGTTTCGGTTTCAGAATAAATTATTTCTTTTCTGCGGTGGCAACATAGCGATTGAATGACTCGCTGCGAACTATAAGCAACTCACAAGGAGGGGTTCGCCGTATCGATAGATATGTAAGCGGGGGGGGGGGGTTTGAAACTGTGTTATATAGATCATTCCCTCAGCGGTCAGTTTATGGTCAGTTTGAGATTTGTTAGAGTGAGTGCTTCGTATTATTTTCGCAGTGTTCAGATTTTATTTCGTATTAGTCCACAGATATGCCAATTAAGAAGCGTCGAATTAGCGATGTAAGTAATCTTATCTTTTATTACCTTATTTTATTTATATATATTGATTTGTAATCAATATGTTTTTTTACCGCGTGTTGGTTTTATTTAAGTACATTACTAAATTAATTTTATATAGATATATGTTTGCACGTGCGTGTTGGTTTCATTTAAGTACATTACTAAATTAATTTTATATAGATATATGTTTGCACGTGGTAGTTAAATTGAAATCTTACTAAACAATATGATTTTTTTTTTTTACCACGTGTTGGTTTTATTTATCTACATTACTGAATTAATTTTCTGTTAGATGTATATTTGCACGTGGTATTTGTTATTTAAACGATTCAATCTGATTATTATTTTTTTTTTTTAACACATGTTCTGTTCAAGTTAATTATGTTACTGAATTTGCTTTTTGTGCACGTGTTCTTTTGTGCACGTGTATAGTTTATGATAGATGTTCATTTGCACGTGTTATTTTCATTTAAAATTTTTTTCAGCGATCTTTTTTTTTCTTTCTGTTAAATATTATTACTGATTTTGAAAATATTGATTTTACTTTTTGATAAGTTCCTATTGCCATGAGATATCTTATTAATTCTCATTACTTTTTTAGCAAATTTTTTAGATATATGTTTTGCACGTGGTAGTTAAATTGTAATCTTACTAATCAATATGTTTTTAGCACGTGTTGGTTTCATTTAAGTACATTACTAAATTAATTTTATATAGATATATGTTTGCATGTGGTAGTTAAATTGAAATCTTACTAAACAATATGATTTTTTTTACCACGTGTTGGTTTTATTTAACTGCATTACTAAATTAATTTTCTGTTAGATGTATATTTGCACGTGGTATTTGTTATTTAAACGATTCAATCTGATTATTATTTTTTTTTTTATCACATGCTCTGTTCAAGTTAATTATGTTACTGAATTTGCTTTTTGTGCACGTGTTCTTTTGTGCACGTGTATAGTTTTTGATAGATGTTCATTTGCACGTGTTATTTTCATTTAAACTTTTTTCAGCGATCTTCTTTTTTTATTACTGATTTTGAAAATACTGATTTTACTTTTTTGAAAAGTTCCTATTGCCATGTGATATCTTATTAATTTTCATTACTTTTTTAGCGCATTTTATTATTTTTTTTTTAATTAATAGCATGTTTATTTTACTTTTGGCTCATGCTATTGCCTTTTTATTACTTGTTCCTTCTTATGAAATTGATTTATTTTACAAAATTTTTATTCGATAAGTGTTTTGCCACGTGTCATAAGATTTTCTTGAAATTAGTTTTTTTTTTTCAGTAGAAAAATATATATTTTAAAACTGATACATACTATTAAATTATATTTGGATTGACTACTATTTTCTTTTTTAAAATGATTTTTTTTTTTTTTTGATGATAAGTATTTCCTTAAAAAAAATGTATCTGTGATGAGATGAAGAAAAGTAATGTTTTTATTAACGTTTAATTAACCTTTATTTATTTTAAGTCATTTAGTGAAACGTCTGATATTTTCGATGATAATCCCTTAGGGAATGCTTCAAATTTAGATCTGACATTAGATGATGATGAGGTAAGACTTTTTTTTTCTTTTACACGATAATGCTTATATATATATATATATTTTTTTTTTGAAGAAAAGATTTTTCTGAAGTAATTATATTCTTATTATTTAGGTAATGAGTGAAACGTCCCAGATTTTTGAGGAGAACCCCTTTTCACCAACTATTATAAACAGTATTGACGACTTAGAGGTAATAATTTTTATTAAGTGTTTAATCTATTTTTTTTTTCAATAGTTACAAAGGGATTTAATAAGTTGTAAAATAATTTTGATAAAATAAGGTAATAAAAGATAAGATTACTTACATCGCTAATTCGACGCTTCTTAATTGGCATATCTGTGGACTAATACGAAATAAAATCTGAACACTGCGAAAATAATACGAAGCACTCACTCTAACAAATCTCAAACTGACCATAAACTGACCGCTGAGGGAATGATCTATATAACACAGTTTCAAACCCCCCCCCCCCCGCTTACATATCTATCGATACGGCGAACCCCTCCTTGTGAGTTGCTTATAGTTCGCAGCGAGTCATTCAATCGCTATGTTGCCACCGCAGAAGAGAAATAATTTATTCTGAAACCGAAACTATTCCCTTTTCTGCTAAAAAAAAGAAATAAGCAGTTGATGACGTTCAATTTCTTTTTTTAAACCCTCTCTACTATAACACATATATTCCATCCATCTCCTGTTGCCACCGCAGAAAAGAAATAATTTATTCTGAAACCGAAACTATTCCCTTTTCTGCTAAAAAAAAGAAATAAGCAGTTGATGACGTTCAATTTCTTTTTTTTTAAACCCTCTCTACTATAACACATATATTCCATCCATCTCCTGTTGCCACCGCAGAAAAGAAATAATTTATTCTGAAACCGAAACTATTCCCTTTTCTGCTAAAAAAAAGAAATAAGCAGTTGATGACGTTCAATTTCTTTTTTTAAACCCTCTCTACTATAACACGTTTATTCCACGACCCCCCACTGGGATGATTGACAGGTGACACGCCCCCTCCATTGTACTGCGTCAGTACCTATGGCTACTACTAATATATGTTCCAATCCTCAACAAGCTGACAAGTACGGTACAGTTGAGCTCCCCCGAAAAACCTGGCCTGATGTTGCCCATGACAGCCATAATTAGTTAGGAATTGATTTAAAATGAGATTCCCAATGACTTTCCTCGTTTGAACTTTCGGGAGGAGCTTGAATGTGTGCTTTACCTTTGCAAAACTGTCACTCCATCTCTCCTGCCAATCAATCAGTTTTTCGAATTCCAAAGTTTTTTTAAAAGTCCACCTGCTGGGATTTTCAAACAGGTCGACCATCGATATCTCACATTCTAATTTGGCTACCCAATCAGCCTCCTCGTTGCCCATGTGGCCTGCATGTGCTCTAATCCAATGAAAACGATACTGCTTGTGAATTCGTGTTTAATTAGGTGAACTAAATATTCATTAAAGTTGCTGTTTTCCAAAGCTTGCAGACTAGATAGGGAATCGGTATAAATTGAGATTTTATACGTCATTCTATGTTCTTTAATCCAGTGAATCGACTGGAGAATGATTAATAAATTCGTTGTTAACTAAAAGTTTCAATCCATCTGTGAATAATTCTAATCCTTTATAAGTAGTGTAGTTGACATTCAAGTAAAACTTCTTCAGCAGGATGATAAATATAAGGTTTCGGGTATTGGCTTATAGATTATGTTTTCTTCATGTTGGAAAATATTATTAAATTGAGCTTTTACGTTTACGACCATATCTAAAGTGATTGTCCCATCAAGTTCTTGGAGAGCGTCAGTAGATGTAGTCTTGCATACTTTAGTAATAGATAGTAAATGAAGTTCTTTCCCTTTTTTCAATCTATTAATGATTCTTATCTGTTGCCCAAACCAAATTTCCGCACCATAGAAGATAAGTTTCTGAGTGCTGTTCAGGTAGATGAAATTCCTAACATCAGGGCCAATTCCCCAGTTGACCCCAGAGATCCTATTTAGTTTAGCTTGAAATTTAGTAACTTTGATATAGATAAATTCAAGGTGGGGCAACCAGGAGAGCTGAGAATGCAGTCTAAATCCGAGATAATCTATAGTTTCCCTCGTTGCAATACTGACTCCACAAAGTTTTATAGTTGGTCGTCTTGAGACACGTTTTGCCTTGGGAAAAACAATCACGACAGTTTTTTTCGTACTGAATTGAAGATTGTGAGAAGCAGCAAATTTCGTCAAAATCACAGTGGCTTTGGGTACAAGTCTATCAAGAAATGTTCCGTTGAAAAGTAATAGAAAGTCATCAGCGTAAACGATTATTTGCCCATTAGATTCCCTTGGCATATTTAAGAGTGTTCGCTATAAGTAGCCATGAGATGGGTCGAAAATTTGATCCCTGTGGGACTCCTCTTGCCACAAGCCTCTCCAATTTCTCACTCTGGATATTAAACAGAATCCTTCTGTTGTCTAAAACACATGAAATCAACTTAACCTAGTCATAGAAGCAGTTACAGGAATTCAATTCTTCAATAAATTTTGGTACGAAGGCCGCTATCAAAGGCACCTATGATATCAAGGGAAATTCCCAGTGCGTGATGTTCCTTATCTTTTATTTTCTTAGTTTTTTCAAATATGAACTTCAGAGCTGTGGTAGTTGATCTACCTTTACGAAAACCGTGTTGATCAGTATGTAGAATGTTATTAGACTCAAGGTGAAAGACTAATCTATTCGTTATTAATTTTTCCAACACCTTCCCCCAAACCGGAAGAAGAGAAAGGGGACGATAGCTGTAAGGTTGGTTTAAGTCCTTTCCAGGTTTAGGGAGAAGAACTAAAATAGCTTTTTTCCATAATGTAGGGAAATAATTGAGAGAATGACATTTGTTAAGGATTTTAATGAAACGTTTTGGTTCTAAGTAGAATATGGATTAATGACTTCGGGAGGAGGGATGTTATCGGAACCTGTAGCTTTACTGTTCTTTATACTATTAACAACAGCTGTAAATTCATTCCTAGTGAATAGTTGATCTTTGTTATATTTTGCAGGTTCCGGCAAGGGGGAAGGGTGTTGGTCAAATAGGAAATGATATTCCAGGAAAGCTTCAATTGTGCTTTTTTTAGGGGTGGGGATAGTTCCATCTGGTTTATTTATCTGTTTAAAGTCATGAAAGCTATTAAACTTGTCCCTGGCTATCAAATAGCCAGGATCAAAGCATTCTTAGGTTGTAATATTTTTAAGATAATTCTTTAGTCTTTCCTTTTTTTAATATTTCTTTTGTAGATTGCTTTTTCTTTTTTGTATTCAATTTGTTTTTCAATTCTAAGTTGAAGCTCCTTTTCATCTAGGAAAAGTCTTCTTCTTGCTCTCAGCTTCTTTCTTTGAATTGAGAGACCAACCTATCACCACTTAGGGCTATGTTTATCACTCTTACAGATTTTCTACCTTGAGCTGTGACAAATATTGGTAATTTTCAGAGTGAAATCTTCAAGAAAATAGTCCGATTGAGATGTAGTGGGTATCTGTGCTAGAGCATCTTCCGACTCCACCACAATTCTCTTAAAGGATGATGGGAAGGTAAAGAGATCCAAGTCATGACAGTTTATGAGCTTCGAAGTAAAATAGGGTGTTTTTTCTAAAGCTATTGACTTAATTAAGAGCCTAAGGTCACTCATTGTTTCCTCGTCAGAGACCTGCCAATCTGTTGCATTGATGTCACCACGGGTAAGTGTGACGTCAATCCAGCTTTGGCCCGTGATTGAGTCAAAGGTTGGAGGAGAATTAGAGTCATTTTCAATATCTATATCCATTAAGTTAGCAAACTCCACCGATTCTCGACCTCTGTCATCCTCAACAGGGCCCCACAAGTAACTCTTAGCATTGAAATCCTCATTGACAACAATTGGTAGGGTCGGAAGTTGCATAAGATGCATTTGGAGTTCATCCAGTGATGGTGCAATCGCCGCATAAGGGGGAACATAGACGCTCTCGAAGTAAAAGTTGAAATTCCGCATTCTAATTTCACTGATTATTTAAGTCTCTTTTAGTAGTAATAGGTAAAAAGTCAACTAGTTTATGATTTATGAGAATTGCCGCACTTGGCCTATGATCACCAGCAATTATATCTATTCCTGTCTAACATTCTGTAAATTTATTATCTGTGTTAAAATGCGGTTCGTTTAAAGAACTTACAGCAATCTGTTTAGAGATAAAATCTGCGGAGTGTGGAGCATTAGCAATATGGAAATGGTTAAGATTAATATGAGCTATTTTAAGTTTGTGAATATCTTTATCCATAACTTATTCTTTTAATTATCTTTAATAATCTGTTCTCTCTTCCAGATGTAGGTTTCGCAGTATTTATAGAGTGAGCCATGGTTTGTAGAAAGGTCTAAGTCGTATCTCTGATTCGATTGTTTACAATTCATGCACCTACTTTTGGCAGTGCAATCATCATACTTGTAGCCTTTACTGTCGCAGTTTACGTATACCTCTTCTACTTTGCAGACTTTTGCTATATGACCAAAAGAGCAACACTTAAAACATTGCATGACTCGTACACATTCCTTTTTTCTAATTCTGTACTAATCCAAGTTTATTTTTTCTAATCGCACAACTGCCCTAAATGTATGTGGATCAGCTCCGATAACCCAGTGGTTGCCATTTTTTGCCTTTAATGAAAATTTAACGTCAATGATTCGGTGCTCAAGGGCTGGGTTTTGTTCCTAAATTGTTTCGACCAATTCTTTCCTAGTAAATTCCACTTGTACGTCATATAGAATAATTCTCGGATTCAATTTCTTATGAACCACAAATAAACTCCTTTCCCTGATCTCTTTTCTAAATTTCGTTTCACAGTTTTTCTATTTCCCCCTCCTCGCTTACCTGCACAATAATGACACCATTTCTAGTCTTATTGACCCGCTTGACTCTGATCTTAAGTTCAATTGGATCAATCTTATTGATGATCTCCTGTCTAGGGACATCGGATGAACTATATGGATTTCTTAGGTGGATTAAAAGGACGTGCTCTTGTTTGAGTCCCCGAAAAGGTGGATTTCAAAGTTGGTCCCTCAGTAATGGCTTGAGTGGAAGTACCCTATGCAGTCACAGCAGCAAAAGTTGGCTATAACTGTTTAACGATCTCAGATCTCTCATGTATCTTTACGACTACTAATGTTCAACTCCGTAGCCTTGCAAATTTGAATCCAATCCAGAAGACAAGGGAAGACCTGGATCAAGTATAGGGCAAAGTTTGTCTTCAGGGAAGACTTTTCGATGGAACTAGCCCGCATTTGCGTTACATGAAGAGGAAAAACACGAACATCACCCATGGTTAGCCTGACGGCAAGTCGACTCTAACCCATGATCTGTTTACCATTGAGGATATTCTACGTGGGGACTGTGGTTGGTGCGAGCCGGTAGCGGAATTTGTTTCAACTAGACATCGATGGAAGGAGAACGCTCCATTCCCATGTGACACCACGGATCTACATATGCAACTTGCTAATAACAGCAAGCCTGCTTAAAATTCGGCAAATTTTTAAGGCTGAGCGTACACTTTTTGAATTTCAGTGGTGCCATCTATGGACAAGAATATGATTTTGTCACACACATACTTAACAAACCATTTCACAGGGAGGACTCATTCACACTCCTTTCATCCATCTTCAAATCTTTATTTTGATCTGAGCCATAGAACGATCAATCTCCAATTCAGCACCCCCAGAAGTATTGATTTGTTGTGACTTTTAACTTTAAGGGGTTAAAAATTTTAATTTATGCTGTGAAAGGTGACAAATAAAATAATGCACATGCAACATAATATAAATGATATAGGAAACTATTGGTGGTTCTTAAAGAATTAAGTAATGAATTGTAAACATAAGATTATTTATTTTCAGCTGTTACATTCGTCCCTTACTTATTGTTACAATTGTCCCCAAGACGCCATTTCAGCTTCATTTGTTAAAAACAATGCTAGTTAATTAACAAAACTAATCTTTTTTTTAATGTTAATTAAGGTGTCCACTTACATATTCGGTTAATAATTTTTATTTGTTTAAACAAAATTACTTTGTTACAATATAATATTCTAATACCAAAAAAAGTACTTACGTAGCGTGTAAATATCTTTTGTGATGCAACTCTTTCAAAAGTAGATAAAAATGGTTGCCAGCAAGGGTATACATGTAGATTTATTAAATACACCTTGCGCACCAGCTAGGAACCAAATCTAAAACCCGACACTCGAAATTTTTGCTCTCTTACAATCGTACCCTGTTACAATTGACCCCACTCTCCCCTAGTATTAAAATTAATAATCATTCATTTATAAACATTTTTTTGTGTAATTTTTAATAATATTCTAGTTTGATTCAATAGTTCAGTAAAACAAAGGCTCAAACTTATTCAAGTATAAGAATTTAATTTTGCTAAATTTGTAGTTTAAGTAAATGCTACGAGATTCACTTGATAAATATTTTTCTTTTTTTATTTATAAATATTTTGTCCAAACAATTTTCACCAGTTTAAAGCTTTTCTATCATTTTCATACTTATGGGATGTTACTTTAAATTTTTTTCCATTTCTTTTCATTTTTTCTAACTCTGAATTTTCAGATATGTAATAATGAATTTTCAGATATGTAACTGAGATAAATTTAGATTTGATAGATTAAAATGCACTTTAAATGCCTTATCCATCATTATTACTTAAAACCATGTTCCGTTTGCTATATTTTAGTTTTAAAAATTAATAAATAATTTCTTCACTTACGATTTATTAATCAGCTAATATTCAGCTATGGCTGGTCGATACGAATTCAATTCCGCAACCGGCTCACACTGACCATACTGCTGACGAAAAATATCCTCAGTGGTAAACAGATCATGGGTTAGAGTACCCTTGTCGTTAGACTAACCATGGGAGGATATCGTGGATTTTCTCTCTGTGTAACTCTAATACGGGTTAGTTCCATCAAAAAGTCCTCCACAAAAGCAAATTTCTCTCACTACATGATCCAAGAGTTCTCTTGTCTTATGGATTGGGTGCAAAATTACAGGGTTATGAAGTTGTACACTGGCAGTCATATAAACCCAAAAAATTGGGTCGGCTGATCTACGACGGTTATAAAATAAAATCACCTAATATGTAGACTAAAATTTTTTAATTTGTTATTTCGCATCATTTGCTTTCAGGGCTACATAGAAGAAGGATTTGGAATCGTTGACTTACTGATTTTGGTAAGCATTATTGATATTTTTTTGATGCTTTTCAATATATTTTAAAGAATTACTTGAATTAAAATAATTTCAAAAAATTTAAATAAACTTTTTTTCGATAGTTTTGCAAGAAATAGTAAGAAATAAAATATTGAGTGTATGTCTCAGTTAATTTTCCAGATGTTATGTTTATTTTAAGTAAATTTTATCTTAAATTTTGTTGAAAGAATTTTTTATTTAAATAAAGAAACAGGATGAAAACTACATAGGTTTATTTGATGTCATTATTGTAATTGAAAGACCACCGCCTTTTCAACCACTTTCCTTAGATTTGGTATTGCAGTAATTACATGTTCTATTTTCGATTAATGTTGTTGATCAATTAAAACTATTTATAATCCATATTATTAAATTTATAATTATTAGAAACGATTGTGATATGAGGATTACTGTTTCAGGAAATCAAAATATCTCTTGTTTGTTTTCATTGTTATAATTTTTTGCTATAAAATGCAAAAAAATGATGGAAAAAAAAAACTCCCATATATGTATATTTGATAAAAACAGTATCCGTTATTACCAAAACATTCCATGAACTTTATTTAAAAAACTATGCCATGGCTATTATGTTTAAAACGAGATATTAAAAAAATCAACTAGGTCAAAAATCAACTAATCTAAAATCAAATAGCAGCAGATTGTCTTAGACTTGGTGGTGTGGGAGGTTCTTTGTATAGACATTCTATACTGACCTTCAGGGCAAAGGTCATTTATTTGCATAGAAGTGGAGTGAGTCCTGGTGCAATGCTTTATTAAAAGGCATTTTTAATTTAAATATTTTTTTAAATATATAATTTATTAAAAAAATAAAGAATGGCATTTCTCTTAAATTTTTTTTTTTTTAAATATCAACTAAAATACATTTCTTCTCTATATTATGAAATTTTTAATTGTTCTTGGTGTTGTCTTTACGGTATAGTATTTTGTTGGGCTGCCTGTACAATAATTCAATTTGACTTGAAAACTGAAAATTTCTGTACTGCAAAAATATTTATAATTAGTCTAACGTATACATGTCACTTGAATATTTGATTTCTTAATAGACAGAGATAACCTACGGGGATCTAGGCTTAAGCAAACTCATCTTCCGAGCCATTTCCAAAATTATTTATTTAGTATATCATATGTATATTAAAAATGAGGAATAATTTTTAATTAGATGGAGTTCCATAGTTTCAAAAAAATTATTTATTAAATTTTATTTTTCTTTACAGCATATTCTGAATTTTAATGTAATTGCTTGCTTATATAAATCTGGAATAGAATTGAATTACAATTGGAAATAAATCAATTGTACAATTGAAAATAAATCATCTTCAACAAAAATTCCTTGATAAATACTAAGGTGTATAGAAAAACGTACGGAGGAATAAAAAAATTAAATTCAATAATTTGTCCAAAAATTAATTTTTGTTAAATTTGCAATAAAAAATACAATGCGAGGAGATCTGCTGCCCACTGAAATGCAACTACGGAGTTGAAATTGGACTTACTGATAAGGAGGAACTTATTTGTTAATTTAAAGCGAGTTCTTTTCAAAATTTAAATTTGTTTTAAAGTTACTGCAGTCTTAAGAGTTTCTTTACGTTAATTTTTTAACTTTTTTCTTTTAAATATTGACTATTTATCTATTGCCACAGCAGAATTGATTTTTTTTTTGCTCGAAATCTTTATTTTAGCTCGCGCTTGAGTTGATATCAAAAGCAAAACAACAACAAAATAACAAATGGAAAACATGCAAATTTATTGATATAAATGCCTACCGAAATTGTATGGAATATAAAACAAAGATTTTTCTAATTTCCTATCTCCAAAAACCATAATTATTCCCGGGAATAATCTGTTTTTTTCTTCCTATTCTTGGCAGCTCTAGGTTTCAGTGATCATACCTCGAAATTTCAGATTAGCAATAACCATGTTTTTGATGTTCATGGGAAATTATATTAAATATTCAAATTTTTTAAGCTAGAAATGTTGTTGTTTTTACTAATTCCAGATGCTAATAACAGTAAGCCTGCTTGAAATCAAGAGTATTTTTAAGGCGGAAGGTGCTGTTTTTCAGTGGAGCCATCTATGGCTAAGAATACGACTTCAGCCTCACACACGTCACAGTCTATTTTACAGGTGGAACCCATTCATAATCTATTCATTCATTTGTAGATCGTAATTTTGACCTGAACTAGGGAACGATCAATCTACAGTTCCCTACCTTCCCCCCCAGATGTATTGATTTGTTATGCAAACTTGGAGGACATTGTGACCCCAACAGCTTTAACATGCACCAGCCCGATCACCATTTAATACATGGGAATTTTTCGTTCGGCGGGATTTGAAATCATGATCTGAAAAACACGAGCCCAATGTCCTATCTACCAAACTATCCCGGCCCTGAAAACAGGAAATACAGTAATGAACAAAATTGTACTTTATATATTTTCGACATATCAAAGATTCAGCTCTAATCTACTTTCCAATAAATGGTGCTGAATCTAATAAATTGAAACTGAGAAAAAGTCAACCTGATTTGTACAATTCTTCTTGCCTTTTCATCGCAGTTTTTCTGTCATCGCTCCCCGTCGCTTCTAAAATATTGCTATAGATCGTAACATCGTCGAACTTATTTCTTTAAATAACATTATTATGTAACAAAATTATTTGTAAAACATTTTTATGTTACAAAATGCTGTTTATGTTACAAATTATGTTTGCATTTTAGCACATATTTCCACTCTCTATAAACTTTCTATGTTAAAACGAATTTAGTATTTTATTCATTTTCTATCTGGTCGTTAAATAAGAATGCTTTAACTTCTTTCGAGGCAGAAAATTTTGTTCCAAATATTTATTCAAGAAAAGTCATGACAATTGTGGTCATCGTATGCATATCCACAATCAACCGATTGTTAAGGGGTTAACAACCAGAATTCTTTAGAAACTAAGACCACCTTTTGAAGCTATTTAATTCCAAGCCCCTGGGTACATACTACAGCTTGAAGGGTTAATCGGTCAATACATGACTGGTTGAACAAGGGTTTGAATACCAGAGTTGACACCACAACATTACTTCCATTCTTTTAATATATGAAGACTTTCCAGTGTTTTGCACTCTTCAAGTGACACTTGACTATTGGATTACGAAACTATTATTCCCGCATAAATGGCGCAACATCCACAGAACTCCAATGTCCATTTAAGTTCTATTATTACGGTTTAGAAACTATGTCAGTTTTTAATGGTTACAAAAGCGTATAGTTTTCTATTCATGGTTTCAAAACCATGAAGTTAAAAAATGTTTCTGATCATAAACTCCATGGTTAATCGGATGGACTGCTGATTATTTAACATAATTTTAGAAGGAAAAATCTAACAGTATATTAATACCTAATTAATATGTGCTGTGTATACTTGAAGTGATCTTAAAACTAATCTTAAAGTAACAAGAAACTGAAATTTTGCACACCTTTGACCAGGGTTCGCCAAGTGGGCCCACTTTGAAAAAACCGGCCCGGGTTTAGTTGGGTGGGCCCACCTTGAAAAAACCCACTTAATGGTTTTTTTTGACAAATTGGTTTTTTCACAAATTTGGTTGAAAAAGATGTATCTCCTTATACTATCATCGGACACACCGTGGAAGTTAACAAATATTTTAGATTTAGCAAATGATAAAATTTGCTTGTTGCCCCAATTACCAAATGATACTAGGTGGAGTTCATATTGAGACCGTGTAAAAACTTTTGCCGATAACTACCATAAATATCAAGAGATTGCTCTTGAACATCAAAATGAATATAATAATATGTCAAAAATATTAAATAATGTTGGGCTTTACTAATAAACTATCAATTTGGAAAAACATATATCAATTGTTTCTGAAGCTTTAAAAAAGCTTCAATCAGAAAACATTTCAATTTCTGAAGCTGTTGAAATATGAATTAACTTACTATCGTGTGATGAATTTGAGCCCCATAAACATTGTGTAAAAAGATTCCATCAGGCTGTTCAGCCACCTCATCCTGGATCCTGAAACAAGGGGACAATTTTTAAATGATGAACAGCAACAATTTTTAAGTGATTAGCAGAAAACTGTCTTTCTAAGCATCATCCAGAAATTCTGCCAGGTGTTAAGGCATTCAAAATTTCCGATCCTGAATACTTTCCAAAATCAATGATGCTTGACACTGTTATTCAAAGTTTTCATCAAAAAATAGTGGAAAATTAAGGCAAAAAAAAAGGAAAAAAATTCCAAGCTTCCACAAAATTTCTGCAATTATTTTTTCTTTACACTCAGCACCAGCATCCTCTGTCTGTCATCTTTTCAACTTTCGATTTGGTGTGTAGTAAACTACGAAATAGATTAGGAATAGATAAAGCTACAAAACTCGTAAAAGTGTATCACCATCTAAGAGAGAAATGTAGACACTTTGAATCTGCTGTATGATAATAAAAATAAATAAAAACATAGACATTTTTTTAAGTTAACTCTTAACATCTGCTGACAATTACTATTAATAAATATTACTATTAATAACTATAACTGGAGAAATAACTATTAGGAGAAATTTTATCATCATTAAAAAACAATAAAAAACAAAAATATTACTTTTAAGATTTTTTAAATATTATTTTTAAGATTTCATTTCAATATAATTTACTTTGTTTCTTTTTTAATCATGTTTTTAAAAAATTGAAAACAAACGAAATTTTTTTTTATTAAGTTATACATTAAACAACAATTAACAAATTTAAAGTTTTATTTTCTGGTTTAAAAAAAACAAGCTCCAACTTTTTATGTATGCTTTTTTTATAATATTAAGATTAATTTGTTTTATGAAATTATAAAGTTAAAATTTATCTAAAAACGCAGTCTTTTTTCTAAGATTAAATGTTTGAAAAATGGGACAAGTAACTGATACTCTTTATAATTATACGTAATTTAAATTTCACTTTCTATAAATCGTATTATAAAAACATGGAAGACCATTAAATATTTATTCCAGTTTAATTTTATTAAAGGTAAAAGTCAGAAGAAATTTTAGTTTTTACTGATTAAAAATATTTATTGATTAAGTAATATATATTTATATATATATGTGTGGGAAAACAAAAAGACTAATAAAATTGTTCCTTTTATATTACTGTTGCATTTATATTTTATGGTGCTGCAGTTAAAAATTGTGAAACGTTATGTATTTAACAATAAAGATTCAAACATGTATTAGTGATAGTGCATTATTTAAACTTCTTTTAATTTTATTATATATATTTTATATAAACATTTTGGATTTATTTCTGTTTTTGAAGCTTATACAACCCTATTTAATAAATAAAAATATTTTTACAGTAAAAATTTAAAGTTTATGAGCATTAAATGAAAAAACCCAATTTCCCCCGGCTTTTTTCAAATAAAACCCAATTTTCCCCGGGTTTTTTCAATAAAACCCGGTCGGGTTGGGAATTTTCAAAAATCCCCGGGTTTTTTCAAACCCGTCTTTTGACAGTCATTATCTGCCTTCGAAAAAACTAAAACAAATTGTGAAATTTACAGGAAAGGAAGATTTAGTAGAAAAGAAATCAATTAATACATTTATGATTACTGATACAACTTTTTTTATAATACGGCCCTAAATTTTAAGGATCGAACTTGATAAGAAAGCTGTAACTTTTGTTTAAAAATAAGATTTGCTATCAATTATTTTTTTATGCAGAATCGAATACCTCTTTCATGTCGATACAACGAATAGATCAGAAGTTATAAAACCTTTTATGGATAAATATTACAGTACAGTGCTGTGTTGACCAAGTCCAATGAAATCGAAACGTATTTATAATTCACAGTTTCAGAAATATTTAATAACGTATTTTGAATATGTCAACTGTTTTGAAACAACAACTTCTTTTAATAACCTCAGACTTTTAGCAAGCTAATAGTAAAGCAGAAAGTAAAAATTAGTTGATAAAATAGTTATATTTTTACTCTGAATTAAATAAAACCGATAGAACTATTAGTAATATCTCACTATACTCAGAATATTGGTACTATACCCAGAATATTGGTAAATCATTTGGAAGCAGAACGCGCAAACATTTGAAGAACAATTTCTCAATAATTTTTTCCTTTCCATTATCAACAAACTTTCAACTGATAACATCCGATTTCGTGATCGCATAGTTTCGAGATGTAAAAGATGCGTGTATTAAGGTTAATTCTTGGTTAGTATTTTTTAACCCTCGGCAAAATGGGCCTTGGTTCGGATTTGACGGCGTTATCACACTTTTCAACTACGATATCAAGAGTAATAGTGCGCACGTCATTATTGTATGCGTCCTATGGCGACCGCTGCTGTTTGATAATTTTTTTAGAATTCTTTTTCTCGCTTTTAATTTTGTTATGCATTAAGCTGGTGAGTTTATTTTTGAAATATGGGACCAGAGAGATCCCATAAATAATTCTTGAGTTGTGAATAAAAGAGAATTTCATCATTTGAACAATATTTTTCTTTTTATTGTTTTAAATAAGAATCAGAAATTCTAACCTACAGTTCAAACTGGATCGTTTTCAATACTAATTCATGTGAATATCACAAATAAAGGGGGCCCAAACTGATTTACACGGTACTAAAAGTTAGAGTTGAAGCAAAATGATAAAAAAAAAAGCGATGCCATGGCCCAAACTTACTGAGGCTGAAAAAGCCGAAGTCAAAGAACGTAAACGGGAATACATTAAGTGTTACACACAAACAGAAAAACGAAAGAATTCCGTTCACAAACGCAAGCATAAAGCCCCTCCATCACAAGCCCAAAGTTGTTGAGAGAAATGAACCCTACCAAAGAGCGAATGGTGGTTCTATGAACCCCTTTCATGCAAATAGGAGAACTGGGTGTTGATCACTTGTTAGGGATAAAAGGATCCATTGTCAATGCACACAATGACTTGCATAAGACCCTAAACCAGAGGTCGCCAAAGTGGTCTATATAGACCTCCAGGGTCTATTTAACAAAAGCGGGTTCGATCTGAGCCTGGGGGTCGAATGGGGGTCCATACGAATCGGAAGGGTAGATTGGGGTCGAAGAAAAAACAGTTCTTAATACGCAAATCACACATACCTAATTGAGTATGTAAAATTTGTGAATTTTTTTATAATTGTCTTAATATCAGTTTCTTTATAGAACATAAATTTAATAAACGTATATTTATTCGGGTAAAACAAGTAATTACGTACCAGCGCGCAGTGGCATGAACTCTGCACTTCTGGTTTATAAGTCATATGCATATGTGCGCTTGTCCAAATGTCACGTGTGACGAGCATAGACGTTACAAACGCAGATATGATACGCAGTTTCAGCTATTTTTGCAAACTGTGAACAGTGTTGAATATTCGAAGTGTCATTATTAAAACTGATTGGATTATTGTGCCATTTGCTGCTCAAATTGAAAACGTGGACATCAACCTGCAAGATGAGCTTGCTGAATTATTATCGGATCTTGAAGCAAAGGCACTTTTTAAAAATTTAAGAATAAGCAAATTTTGGACAAATATAAATATAATGCAAAAATATGTAAAACTTTACGAAATAGTTCAGCCATTTATGCTAGCATTTCCAAGTTCCTATATGGTTGAAGCCGGTTTCAGTCACGTAAATTCAATCTTAACTAAGTAGAGTAATAAATTAAATGTAGAGTTTCGATGGGATTTAAGAATAAAATTGACCAATTTTGAACCCAATATAGCAAACCTTGCAGAAAAACACCAGGCACACCCATCTCATTGATTAAGAAGCAATAAATCTGTAGTTACTTTACTTATTATTTCTACTTATTCATAATTACTTATTATTTAATAAATATTAAGGTATGTATTTAAATTTCAACATTAATATATTTTTCATAAAACTATTTTTACACAATGTACTATTACTTCAATAAATGTTTAAAATCATAAAATAAATGTACAAACATAATATCTGATAAAGTTTTATTTTAATTAACAGAAAATTACTTTCGTGGGGGTCGATAAAGATTTCGAAAAATTATATAGGGGTCGATAATCAAAAATGTTTGGAGACCCATGCCCTAGACAGTCTTCGACGCAATATAAATGATTCATCCGCTATTCATATAAAATTGAAAAAAAAAAAAAGAAAAAAAAAGTCTATCTTTCATATCATATTTCATGTGTGAACTTGTGAATCCAAAACGGGTGTAAGACGCAAGTTACAATATCCTTCAAACACCATTGTACCAATCCAAAAACGTTAATATTGATTTCAATTGGCTGTTCAATGTCTATTTAGTCATCAAAATAATTTACGCAGAATTTGTCCGAGCTGCATTCAAATATGTCTGCGAAATTGTGTACCGCGCAGTTCTAGTTTAACAGTTCAAGATGTCCAAGATGAAAACACAATAAAGTTTCTTTTCCAAAAAAAAATTAGACAACAACCATTTTGCCAATGGGTAACCTGTGATCTCCTTGCGGTGATCACAATTTTTTTAAAAATTTTGAATGATTGATTTCAACTCGAATTCAGCTATTCTGTTTTCATGTTACATGTTGAAATTCATATCGAGATCTTACAATTATATGTGTGGTTTGACATCTTAAAGTAATAAAAGGATAATCTATTTATATATTATTTGAGAACAAAATTTTCATACGAAGAACATTTCATTTTGGAATTCTCCGGAATTATAAAGCAGGTAAGTGTTATGATTTTTATAATAAAAAATTTAATTGTAAAATGTTTTTTTTTTCTAATTTGATGATAGTTCTCTAAAGAATGATTTTCTACGTCTGATTAAGAACTTAAAGAACTGAAAGACTTAAAAAAACAATATGAAAATTTCTTATTTCATAGCGAGGAAATTTAGAATTTTTTTTTTTTATCGTACGCATTCTTTATCTTACGTTTGTTAGTTTATAAATAATGATTTTTTTATTGAAACTTTCAATTTTTTCATAAAAATTGTTGTCAAAAAATATTTTTTTGCTAAATTAAATGACATAACATTGTGTATCTATACATACCTTTTGCATATTTTATTGTTTGGATTTCTATGATTCAGAAAAGAATGGAATGTAAAGTTTAAATAGACCTTAGATCATTAAATTTAATATTAGATCATTATATTAGAATATATTAGATCAGATTAGATATACTTGTATATATTAGAGCGAATTCATAGGCATTAGGTAGGTTTTAATTCTAATAAGAAGATAATATACACTTTTTGTATGTGTATTTACAAGTATTTTTCCAATGTGTTTGGGATACTCTTTTGCTAAAAAGAGATTCGAATTTGTTTTCGCTTGCGTAAGAAAGAATATCAAAAATTTTTCTTCTTTTAATTCAATAAACCCCAATAAAGATGGAACGTTACCATGCTACACTAAAGAAATCTCCAGTGCAACTGATGATCGTGCTGTTAAGATAGCAGTAGCCATTCGTCTCAACCATAGAGTTAAGAGTTCTATACTCTTTACTCTATGGTCTCAACAATGACCCCTATAGATAATTGCTTTCGCGAATTTCGTCTAGCCTGCATGTTATGAATTAATAAAGATTGCCTGCATCCTAATAAATGCAGACAGAAAAGCAAATAGCATTTAACGAGGTTAGATGTTACGAGAACGTACAATAATTTCGTTTTTAATTAAATAGAGCTGAAAGCTAGCAAACATCATATTAAATTATTTACCCCCCCCAAAAAAACAGGATTGCCTATAGTTAGAAGTAAATCAATTGCTTAATTAAATAGTTCTACAAAAACACAGAATTTTCAAAAGTCAATAGTAAATCAAAATTTTGCCCCGTAGAGCCATTGTTTAAATTTCAAGATGGTTCAAGAGTTATAAAAGCGACATACAGAAACACAAACTCTTCTTTTTTATTATAGATATACTAGGACGCATGTATCAAATCAGCTTTTCTCTCCAAAATTTTTTTACTTAATTATTAAATTTATTTCAGTTTTGAATGTAAATTAAACCTTAATTACAAGTTCTATGAAACTCCGGAAAGAATATGTTGGTGAGTATTTAAATCTAGACGCAACTCGAAATGAGTGTTAACGAAAATTGATATAGTATTTAATTCCTTTTTTTTCCTTTTGTGAGTATTTTATTTCTTTTTCAAAGAATAAACTAGTCAGTCCAAATAAATTCTTTGTATGATATCGTCCATTGACATAAATCATTTGGCACAGTAGTTTTTTTTTAATTAAAAACTTTAAAATTCAACAATTGTTTTAAGAGCTTGCCACAGTAGCAATACACTTATAATTGAGGTTTTAGATTTACATTGTAGGAATGTAGAGTTTTAAAATTCACTTTATCCTTTAGAATTCTGAATATAAATACATCGCCTGAAAAATCACATCTGTAATAAATCGAGCCATCCCGATCCTGAATAACGGGAAGCCCTGCAATGATTTTTTTATTATTTTAAAACTGTCGTTAAACAGCCGACCCAATTTTTGGGTTTGCGACTACTAATGTTCAACTTCGTAGCCTTGCAAGTTTGAACCCCATCCAGAAGACAAGGTAACTCCTGGATCAAGTAAATGGGAGAAATTTTGCCTTCATGGAGGACTTTTTGAACTAACCCACTTTTGCGTTACATGGAGTGGATAACCACGAGAACCTCTCAATGTTAGCCTGGCGGCAAACGGAATCTAACCCATGATTCGTCGAGGATATTTCATGTGAACATTGTGATCGGTCCAAGCCGCATGCGGATTCGCTTAGACCAACCATCGCTGGGATTCGAACCCTGTTCACCTCATTGGAAAGCGAACTCTCTATCCCCTCAGCCATCACGCCCTGTAATGATTATACTTTTAGTGTTAGGCACGCAATTTCTGCTTAGTTGTTACAGTTGGGTTGAAAAAATGAGAATTTTTTGCCGCGCCTATTTTCGTAAACACGCATTTGGAGCTGTGTACTTTTTCGTAAACACACATTTTAAGCATTGTCGATTTTCGTAAACACGCATTTCGAGCTGTGGACCTTTTCGTAAACACACATTTTAAGCATTGTCGATTTTCGTAAACACGCATTTGGAGCTGTGTACCTTTTCGTAAACACCCATTTAAGCATTGTCGATTTTCGTAAACACGCATTTCGAGCTATGTCCAGATTTAGAAACTGGTAATCAAAATGATATTTGAAAATAAGCCTTGTAAAAGAGTAATTTTTATGTTTTTTTAAGGTATTTCTCTACAATTTTTTAAAATCTTTTAGTTCATCAAAATCAAAACTCTAGTTTTCCAGGTTTTCCGGTATTAATTATTATATTATTTATTTTTTAAAAATTTAGAATGCCGTCCATGTCAATCATCAACTGTACTGCAGGACACTGGTTTGTAACATACGAAACATATAGCAAGACCTTTCGAAAACTCTGCTCTCAGTACTTGTTGCCCAAATCCTTTCAAAAACACTCTTTCTCCGTAGTAAAAAACAGATATTTATGCAAATTGTTGGTACTGTATGAGCATTATCTCCCAGCTTATGTTCTTGATGTCATATTTTCTCTTCAAAAAAGCAAACTCAGGTATATTTGCCTTCTATTTTTAGTGCTTTTTGTTTCTTAAAATGCTATAATATATATATATATTGGAAGTACAACTTAGTTCAGTCTGTTTTCAAAAGATGGCTCTGGCTGTTAGGAATGTTTCATAGTGACAGGTGGTTTCAGAGAGGTTTGACATCTGTCAATAATATTCAATTTATATTGCTTTCAGTTTCATACAAAAACCCAGTTTACACTTTGTTAAATAAGTCATACTTGTTGAATGGTGTCACTATGTGATTGGCAAATGATATGCTATAAGCAACTATAACCTGGCGATTCCACTACGGGCGATCCGTATAGGCTGCAACTGATTTGTTTGAGCCGTGCATTAAAAGAAAAACAGCAGAAACACGAGCAAAGACATGACAAAGTTATTCTTCTGCATGATAACGGTAGGCTTTTCATGTCGCAAAAGTAGTAAAAAATTATTTGGGAACGCTCAAGTGGGGTATTTTACCACACCCGCCATATTCACCGGACATTACTCCCTCTGATTACCGGTTGTTCCGACGGACGCAGTACGATTTAGCAGGTCACCGGTTCACTTCCTTCGCAGAAATCGAAAATTGGCTCCTAACTTGGATCGCTTCAAAAGACGAGACATTTCTTCTGCATGGAATTCGAAAATTGCCTGAGAGGTTTGAAAAAGTAGTAGCCAGCGATGGACAATACTTTAATTAATCTGTTCATTCATTTTGTTCTGAAATAAATGCATTTTTGACCACAAAAAAATACGGACCGAACTAATTTGCACTCTCAATATATATACAAAAATTAATGAGAAAATCATGAATAAAATAAAAAAATATAAACTAAAATGAAGAGAAACAAGAATGGGAAAAGCAATAGTCGTCATCAAGACACATCTATTGCTATAAATGCGATATTTCTGAATAAAGAATAATTATCCTAAGATAAAAATTATTCTTTATATGTGTCGATTTCTCAAAAAACATTTTGTTGAAAATTTATGAAATAAAAGTAAAAAGTAATCAAACTTACCGGCGTGTAGCAAAATGCAGTTTAGGTTTAAAAGTATAATAATTAAAAAGTTAGTAAATTTAGCGAAGAGGTAAAATATTTGATGTTGTGCTTATAGCTTGAATGGAATAAAATAAATGAAAAAAATATATTTGATCGAAATAGAAATTTTTTTTAAGTAAATGGAGAAAAATTTATTTGCTTAACAAATTCAATTAACAAAAAAAAAAAAAAAAAAAAAAAAAAAAAAAAAAAAAACATTTCTATTCTATCATTCATAGGGTAACTTATTTAAAAGTTAAAGGTCAGAGCCTGCACATCATACGGATAGAAAGCCGTTTATAGACTTTATCCTTCATTCATACATCCTTACATAATTTAATAGAATACACATTTCCATCATTTATAGGGTGACTTATTTAAAAGTCAGAGCCTGCACATCATGTGGATAGAAAGTCGTTTATAGACTTCATCCTTTATTCATACATCCTTGCATAATTTAATAGTATACACATTTTCATCATTCACAGGGTGACTTATTTAAAAGTCAGAGTCTGCACATCATACGGATAGAAAGCCGTTTATAGACTTTATCTTTCATTCATACATCCTCACATAATTTTATAGAATATATATATATATAGGGTAAACCAACCAGTGAAAGAACACTACCCAGTGAAGGATCATTTCATATATATTGATTAAAAATAAGAATTTGAAAGTTTTTCTTTAGATTTATTGGTAGATTATTAGATTTATTGGTAACAATAGCTTACTGCCAAACAATAGGAAGTCATCTAACAATGTTTTGGATTACCTGGTCAAATAGACTTCTCTGGAAAAATTTTTGAATTTGTTATTATCTCTGCAACACCTTGTTTTTTTGAAAAAATTATAAGGTGAGTGTTTGCATTTATATGTTTGAAGTGGAATTAATTGCATGTAATCGTTTTATTTTCCTCACTGTGAAAAAGAGAATTCAAAGTATAGTTATTGAAGTTACGTTTTATTTTTTTAAAGCATCATAGCATAATAAAGTACTGAGATAAGGGGGTGTTTATTCACTGGATCACCAAACGATGAAAAACAAGTGAAGGAACAAGTGTTCCTTTACTGTTTTTTTTTTCCTAAGTTAATGAAAATAAAAGATAAACTTTAACTTTCTTGTACCTTTAGTGATGTTCCGCATCAAAAGTATGTTAAAAATACGGAAAAAACTTCTAACCAGGGAGGGAATAGGCATGTTCCTTTACTGGGCATAGATTTCCCAGTGAATGAACAGTATGTGTTAATATGTTGACACTTTAATTTTCAATTCATGATTACAAAAAAAAAAGTTAACATTTTCCAAGTATTTATATGTTATAATTTCAAGAATAGGCTTGTTTTTAAACATGTGTATGGCTTATAAATTCATAAAGAGCATTAAAAAATAACCAAAATTAAGTGTTCCTTTACTGGGTGTTCATTCACTGGTAATAGCTGTTCCTTCACTTGGTCTTCCTACAACTTGTTATTTGAATCTCCAAAACTTTAAAACAATATTATGTAAGTTGCCTACAATTTTTTTACATAATTTGCAATTAGTAACAAATATGTTGACACTGTCATTTAACTAAAATTACGAATTTTGAAATTAATATGATTTTTTAAAAGGTAAGCGAAGCTTAAGTGTTCCTTCACTGGTTAGTTTACCCTATATGATGCTTGTATATTGAATATATAAATGATGAGACTCAAAAAACCAGTTGATACAAATTTAGAAACATACTTAGCTAAAATATAAAATTGGAACATTCTTTTCATTTATTGTTGCCTTTACTATCGCAAAATTTTATTTCTTCCTCAGCACAGCCTTTTTAAGTAATAAAGCCGTTTTGCCTTTGGTTATTGAAAGGCATAGGTATTATATGTTACAATATGATATAAGTAAAATATATTATAAGTATAATCTTTAACAAGTTACGTATAACAAATTATAAGTTAAATTAAAGGTTGGCAAATAAAATAAACCATCAGAAAAATTAAAGTATTTTTTAATTCAATTGTTGCACTGGTCGCACATTCTCCCGATTAATTTTACCTCCTGTATTTGAGAATATGAATCCACCGTAGATATCAAAAAGTTGAATTGTTTATATTAATAGAAAATGAGGATGAATTATATGGTATAACCAAGGAACTACATAAAACATGAATAATTAGTTACGACTTGAACATTTTGCTTTTGCAATTGATTTGTCACATTTCTCGTAACAAAACGCTCATTGATAATTCATTGGCTATGTACTACTTTATAATGCCTTTAACACTCTCCTTCTCTCCCCCATCAAAATAACGAGGTCAATTTTTGCTCTTTATTTCTCATAACTGTGATATTTCAGGGCTGGTGTCATTAAACGTAATGCGCCAAAAAGATTAAAGCAATCTATTTCCTATGCCCGGAATCATGTTTATTTCTCAATCTATGCACCAGATAGCAGTGTCAGGCAATTTTTCATGTGTTTAGAGATAGGTTATTTCAAACTAGATGTTAGCCAGTACACATTAAACATGTAAGCTAAAAATTAACTCAAAAAATAAAAATGAGCACGTATATTTAATATAAACTTGTCTTTATATAATTTTTTTGAATAAAAAAATGGACACTTTTATGACAATTTTTTTCAAGATTATGCGACTATTAATGGGCTAGCAAACCTAGACCATTTTTATGGTTATTGGCTTCACAGTATTTGAAAATAAAGGGGTATATATCCTAACATTTGGAATTTTGCATGCAATGAAGCTCATGAAAATCATCAGTTACATCATTACTTTATTTCTAGGTTGGTGAAGTTGTATAAACTACTGGACCAGCTAGCGTATAAACTCAGTTTCTTTACCAGCACTGAATTTGATTTTGAAATGGGCAATTTTATTACAGTTGAGGAACAATTAGATCCCAGAGATAAAGAGGAAAGATTTAGTTCTGAGAAAGGTATATTTAGATTTAGACTATATCTGGCAGTAATGAAACATACAGTACCGCTCAAAAGTATCAGTACACCTAGAAACTTATAAAAAATGGCAAAATTCAAAGTGTCATAACTTCTTTAAAAATGATCAAAAATGCTTCTGCTTTAGCTCATTTTGAAGCTCTACTTTTATGTACTTTTATTGTTTTTAATTAATATATTTTGCAACTATGTACAATTACACTCTAAACAATCATAGAAAATTGTATTAATTTTTTGTGAAGTTTGACGCGATGTACGGGCACAAAGGGGTTAGATATTGTTAATTTTTATTATACCATTGAAAAATTTGGACTTTTAGCTTTCATTTAAAAAGAAAATTCCAAAAAAACATGTTTTTTGACGAAGTTATTGTCAAATAAAAAAAAAGGTTTTTTTTTTCAGAGTTTAATGATTTTTCAGCAATTATAATGAATTTTAGTGTAATTATAATATGATATGAAAATTTTTTAATTAAAATTAATAAAAATAAATTAAAATTTAATATTTCTCGATAATATTATTTCGTAATTTATTATAACAATTTTAACTTTTTTTTTGGAAAATATAATAATGAAATATAATAATATAATATAATAATATGAATATAATAATATAAAAGCGCGGGGAGGATATTTTGAAGAAAACAAAATATGATGTAAAATATTTTTTCATTATTACATTTTCGTTTTCAAATTTTTTCTGAGAAAAATACGAAAAAATAAATTTCAAAATATTATTATATTTTCCAAAAAAAAAAGTTAAAATTGTTATAATAAATTATGAAATAATGTTATCGAGAAATATTAAATTTTAATTTATTTTAAAGAAAAAATTTTCATATCATATTATAATTACACTAAAATCATTATAATTGCTGAAAAATCATTAAATTCTGAAAAAAAACCTTTTATTTTATTTGACAATAACTTCATCAAAAAACATGTTTTTTTGGAATTTTTATTTTTAAATGAAAGCTAAAAGTCCAAATTTTTTAATGGTATAATAAAAATTAACAATATCTAACCCCTTTGGGCCCGTACATTGCGTCAAACTTCACAAATAATTAATACAATTTTCTATGATTGTTTAGAGTGCAATTGTACATAGTTGCAAAATATATTAATTAAAAACAATAAAAGTACATAAAAGTAGAGCTTCAAAATGAGCTAAAGCAGAAGCATTTTTGATCATTTTTAAAGAAGTTATGACACTTTGAATTTTGCCATTTTTTTATAAGTTTCTAGGTGTACTGATACTTTTGAGCGGTACTGTATTAAAAAAAAACGCATTTCAAAATGAGTATTTTTCTTATTTTATTTACATGAACCTTTAATAGAAGTGTAAAATCAAGAGTCTGACTGTCTCAACTGCAGGCATATATGTTATCGGAAGCTGCAGACAACAAGTTATTTCAAAAAATTTAAAAATTTGATTAAATATATATAATTTTACAAGTGAAAAAAAAAAAATAAGTTTTATGTGCAACCAAAAATTTTGACTTTATTCTGTGATTTTACATAATAAAATATAACTCAATAGTTTTTTATATTTTATGATCTTGGTTGAACATCCGACCCAATTATGTTCAACTCCGTAGCCTTGTAATTTTAAACTCAATCCGGAAGACAAGAAACTCCTGGTTCAAGCACTGGGAGAAATTTGCTTTTTGGAGAACTTTTATAATGAAACTAATTAGCATTTGCGTTATAAGAGGAAAACCCCGATTAGCCTGATATCAAAGGAACTCTAATCGATGATCCGTCAACCACTGAGGTTATTTTACGTCAGCACTGTGGTCTGTGCGAGCTGGGTGCGGTATCCGTATCAACCAAACACCGCTGGAATTTGAACTCAGGACATCTCATCAAGAAGCGAGTATTCTATCCTCTGAGCAACCACGATTCCTGACACAATAGTTTTAATAAAAATTATAACAAATTAAAATAATCCAAATACATATCAAATCGTAGCTGTGCAATGAAAAGTCTGGCACTTCGCGAAGGATGCTATATGAGGAAAATATGAGGAATTTTATCATCTTGATTCACTATTATTAAAACTTTTGGACGTAATTTTTTTTTATTAGTAGTGGTACTGCATCTCACAAGCACTATTGATTATAGAACATTAGACATATAGAATGTCAGAATTTTATTCATGAAAACAGTCTGATCTAATTCATAATTGCTTAAAAAATATTTGTTAATATTTAAGATTTATATTTTTTAATTTAAATACACAGCAGATTCCTTGCGTAATTTTTATGACTGTAGGTACATGATATTCTGTTTTTTCCTTTCCTATAGCTTTACAGCCCCTAGCCCTGGTGGCCCTGGCTTGGTAAACAATTATATTCCATTTCAGCTCTTTGTTTTGACTTCCCCCTCCATCTACGAATCTTCATTATATCCAAGTTTCCAATAACGTCGTCCTTCAATCTTTTCCTTGGGCGGCCTCTGGGCCTGATTCCCATAGGCATCCAGTTGATGTTCCTCTCTATGTGTTAAGACCATGAAAGCCGCTGGGATATGATAAAGCGAACAATATTTTGCCCCTTTATGATTTTCTCAATTTCTAGGTTTGACCTAATTTTCTATTCACCTCTATCATTAATACGCTCAATTATTCTCATCAGGACCATTCATTCAAATACCAGCAGGTCATTATCATCTTTATCATTTTCCAGGTTTCACTTCCATATGTCACAATTGGGCTGATAATAGTTATATAAAGTCGCCCAATTAAAGGTTTTGCAAGCAATTTATTTTTATTATCATCCTCCTTGAAGATACTCTGTTTAAACTGTCATTTTTGTCCAGTTATCATTAGAACTATATTTTAAATTTCGTTCTAATTTAAAAGGTTAAAAGCAACATTTATATGGATTCTAATATTGTTAGAAATTAACGATTTCGTGACAAAATGATTCTCAAAAACTCTCAAGGATTGCTGAAATCGTCAAAAGTTATTGTTTTATTTATGAAAGTGTAGTTAATAGAAACAATAAAAAAAATATTAAAATTATAAGTGTGATTGTGCCGCCATACAGATTCATTTAAACATTATGTTCCAAAATGACTGTGTTATTATTCGATTTTAAAATAATTGTAAGTAAAAAAAATGAAAAAGTATGCTTGTTGGGTGTCTTACAAGTTACGAGGAAAATATCTATTTAGTCACTAACAATCTATTTAGTCAGTAATAGAGAAATCCTGTTTGATAAATGAAAACAGAAAGGGTTTCATGAGTGATTTTAGAGACACCTACAAAACTCAAAATACAGTCAAATTGCGAAATTAATTTTCATCTCGCCATTCCCTTTAATTAATTATAACGTGTTTTTTATTCCATTTCAAAATTTATTTGCCACTGACTTTTAATGTATAATTGTTTTTAATGTATATTTCATGTATGTTCAAAATGTTCATTCGTTTACTAGATGTTTTCTTTGAGACGAGATGATATAGATATAATCAAACTGTACGAAGAAATTCCAAATGGGAGCCCATATTATGATTGGAAAGTTGTAGATACTCTGACGCCAGAAGAAAGAATGAAAAAAGTTATAAGGTATGTGTTTTATTTTTTCAATCCTCATTACAATTAAATTTCTAATTTCTGTAAAAAAAATTATTTTCTTCCATAAATCCCTTAAGCTTAATTTATGTCTTTCTCTCTCTCTCTCTCTCTGTATATATATATATATATATATATATATATATATATATATATATATATATATATATATATATATATATATATATATATACAGTACTGGTCAATAGTTTAGACTAACGCTTTAATTTTTAAAAATGAAAACAAATAACAAGATTTTTAAACTGAAAATCACTGAAGCAAATTAATTTTATTGCGGACTAGATTTCTGATTCTTAATAAAACAAGGAACACATCGTTCAAGGGAAGAGATTCTTTTTATTGAAAATTTCAGTGATATTTATAGGATCTCTCAGCTCCCATAACTGAAGAGTAAACTCACCAAAAATATCAATGCATAATGAACTTTAATGAAAAAAAGAATTCTAAAAATAATAACTAACAGCAGCGGTCGCCATAGCAAGGCATGCAATGACAATACATAGTTGATCCAATTGAATGGTTGATACCATACTACAGAATGGTAAAGTAAATACTAAATACTGTACTAAAGTAAATATTACGTACACCGTGTTGAAATATAATATCGTTAAAATTTGCAGAAAAATTAATATTGTATGAAAAAATATTTATTTTATACTAAACTAAAATACTCGTTCTTCTTACGGGGTAAGAAATAGAAAACAATTAATAAATCTGTGCTGAACACTACGAAATCATGTACAAAACTATAGAATTATACCGAGTTAAAACAGTTCCATTTTTTACCACGTTTATATCAACTTGCCTTCGTGTATGTCTGTTCGGGTGGAATTTTGTAATCGATTTTAAACTAACTTCCCGACTAGCTACCGACTTCAAATTTGACACATAGTTCAGAATTAGATTACAATCCATGAAAATGAAGAGAAAAAAGACATACAAAGTAAAATAAAATTAAAGAAAAATAAATATTTTTGCGAATGTCTTTTGTTGTCGATTCAATTATTTCAAATTTGTGTCACATAGCAGCTGAAAAGTTTGGTGTACAGTAAGTGAAAAAATTGAGATTTTGGAAGTGAGTACAAAAAAAAATCAAATAATATTTTTAAAAACCACGTTTTTGTAGTGGAGAATAATAATTAAAAAACAAAAATTTGAAAAACGAAAACGATGGGCGCATGGAGTACATAACAGTACATATACACATTTTCTTACTTATACACATGCACAACCACATACACATGCATATACACAAACATATTCCACATACACATATTCTCATGAGCACATATTCTGTTACTGTTATGTATTTCATTTGCCCCACGTTTTTCATTTTTCAAATTTTTGTTTTTTAATTATTATTCTCCACTACGAAAACGTGGTTTTTAAAAATATAATCTTTATTTTGATTTTTATTCATTATTATTTGTTATTATTCTCGATAGCTTTACTTTATTAGATTTAAAAAAATACAATTTTAACTGTTTGTTCTATCAAAATAAAGATTATTGCTCGAGGCCGATTCTTGAGAGTTAAAAATTACCATTTTCAACAATTTACCACAGTAGGCATCATGGTATCAATATTCATATATTTAATACCTATTGAAGCATTAATTACCGAAATACCATGAGTACTTAGCCCCAAAATAAACTGGCGTCAATAATAATAGGATAATCTTTTATGGTTGTCCTAGACAAGTAAGTACTTTTTCTCCATTTATCAAACGTTTAAGAAAAAAAAAAAATTATTCATATTTTGGGCTTATAACCAAAATTAATTCATTTTATTCTAGATAATAATTAGTAACGATACTATTAATTTTGTAATCATTTTCGGCAAACTACTGTACTAAGTACCACTCTGTGCTCTTAAGGTCGTAAAAAAATCACAATTATTTATGACGCCAGTCCTGTTTAAGTATGACATTAAATACTACTGATATTGTCCTCATAAGTGATGTGATGATTAGAACCCATTATGCGAATTCATTTTCCTAATTTCGATACCTTAATTGGTTTTTTATCTCCTCTGAAACGGATAAGTACCCTAATATTGCTATACTACATATTCATGGCACCTAATACAGAACCCTTATTTTTTTATTTCTTGTATATTCCAATGTGGCTTCATACGTTTAAATTTACCATAATAAAACTAAAATACTTCAAAATTGGAATTAACTATTCATATTTATCGCATTTTTCCAATGACTTAAAAAATACCTTTCATTTTGTTTTAATATTTATCGCGAGTTTCCACTATTTCAGTCTAAATGTACGCCCTTCAAAAGCGTTACCATATATCTTTTAAGAAGAAATTCGGTCACATCATTATCCTACGAAGAGATATGGGATACCAGCAAGTGACGTAATTTTATTATCTCGATCCTGTTTGATTGTTGAAACGTGGCATTTGTTTACGCCAGCAACTATTCTTTAAATACAATTTTGAGAAGGCCAAGCCAATCAAATATCAATTTTCTTAAGTGACACATTCTATATTCTCTCACAAATTTACTTTCACAAAGATTTCAATTCTTTCTCTATTTATTTCTTACTTAACATGAAAAACAGGCACGAAGCCATGCAGAACATAAACAAACTAATTATGCAACAAAGTTGCTAGGTATACAAAAAAATATATTATGGTAAAAATAAATTCATGAACAAATAATAAATCTAAGTTAAGTAGAAGACGTAGGCGAGAAATTATATTTTCACAAATTTGAGGCGCGATGCGGCGCTGTATTTAATCAATTCAACTTAATTAAATATGTTAATTAACTTAGTTAATTAACGTTCTAACTTATGTGGAGAAACTTTGCTCTGCTTTAAAAAGTCATCTTGTTTATAAACGGTCAAATGGCGCTGAAGTCATGAGTCACATGTCTGTCTATCAGTGATCATCTTTTCGAGTTGCAAGTGATCTATTATTGTAGTTGATTTTATTTGTGATAACCTAGCCCAAAAAACCGATGATGTGAGTTCATCAAAGCGTGCGATAAAACTAAGATTTGATTAATTAAAGCTGCTAGCTAGAAAATAGATCATAGAATAAAATATTTATCAAATCCAGTGGAAAATTCATTTTTTGGATGTAGTGATTGAACCGGTGCTTGGAGGTTGTTATAAAATAGACATTTAGATCCACCGTGTCAATGACGAACGTATGTACAACAAGTTTGGTATGAATCGACTCAGAAATGTAAGATTTGTATAAGGTAAAAATAAACACTAATAAATGAAAACATTCTGGTTTATTCATGTAGAGAATTTAATTTGTCCCACTTTTGTATAATTAGCAGTAATTGTATAAGTAATTACTTCCAAAAATAAATTTTCAATAATTGAATACTTTAAATAAAGGAATTTATACTTAATGGATGTTTCACTCTTTCAGGCAAACTTACATTACACGTTTTATCCAGGTTGCTGCATTGATATCTTTGGGTTCCATTTTGTACACATGCCTGGGTTTCATATCTGCACTGATTTTGTAGTTTGAACTGTTTTTATATCAATAAAGTTTACTGTTATTATAAATAGTTTATTACATAGCCCATCATTAAAAAACAAAGGAACAAGAAGCAGGGGAGAAAAATAAAGACACTATTATATCTGCAATAGCGTTGTTTAAAATTTATGCATTAGTTTGAAGCTTCGTTTCATTTCTGATTTTCTTAATGCTCGAATCCGTAAAATAAATGTGATTATATGTCATGTAGTCTTTCATATAAATGTAAGGAAAAGAATTGATATATATTGCTGATTTAAATTCCTTTTTGGTGAAGATAAAAAAATTATTTCACCCAAAAAAAAAAAAAAAATCGAAAATACTTTCCAACCAATTAATATTTATATGCTATATTGTAAAGAGAATCTGGCAGCATGACAAATCACATTCCATATGATATTATCTGTCTCATAAGTACATCACACCTAAATGTCTCTCGACCTGAGGGTTATAGAAATATGGTTTCAAACAAAGAGATTTTATTATTTTTTTTATTTTTTATCTGTCATTCATTCCATGTTAGTTTTTGTAACGGGATGAGTTTTTTTCAAAAAGTTACAAATTTAAATTTTTATGCGACCTTCAAAAAAGTGTTCATTTTCAAAAATGTTACACATAAAAAATAATAAAAAGGGGAAAGAAACACGTTATCTTAACATAAATGTTAATCGAGATACCGATATTTAAAGTTTGTATCCAATATTACGGGGCAGTATACTTAGTCCACATACACTTCGAGAAATTCAATGATTCGAAGAAAAATGAACTACCGTGAAACTCTTTTTATAAAAATGAGATTGTAATTAGATTTGCTCACGAATTTTCCTTAAAAATGCTTAATTGAATAAAAACGTAAATTATTTGAAAACAGCATTATAATTATTAGTTAATTAATAATAATGATATTATTTAGTGACTTTTTTTTCTTTAAAAATAAAATATTTAATTGGTCGTTCTGACGCAAATGAGGTAATAACCTTTTTTTTTTTATCTTTTGCTATTTTAGTAATATTAAAAATTTGTCGGAAATAATACATAGTTTACAAGAGATATAGCAGTTTCTTTTCTTTTCATTTAGTACTAGCTGTACTCTGCGCGCACTGCAACGCCTTCAGTTTGAATTTTAATTTATGTATTTAGGTGTTTAAATGAGATTTGCGATTATGATTTGAAATGAGAATTTTATTTAATGGTGAAAAAACCCGTGATAGTCAAAGCAGTTAATTCTCTAGGATATCGTTAGTGCATTTTCAAACAGACATGTATGGTGATGCACACGGACCATGAAACATATTTTGAATGATGGTCATAAATAAGACTGGATCAATGGCGACATCAGGCATTTCTGCTGATATGAACTGACCAATTGGGCATGGTGTGATTTTTTTCAATAAGCTGGCAATCCTCATTTTTGATACCTCAAACACTGTGTTTCTCCAAAAACATGACGCTTTGCAATGAAACCAAGTATAGAGCTTAATATTTGTTTTAACTCACGTGCTGTAATATCATGAAGATCAGATGATGTTTGCCTAGGTTACAAAAGCTCTTTAATTTCAGCTCAAGCAGAATTGCATGTGAATGTAATAAATAACTTTGCCTGCCCATATGCACACCGATACTTATAGCACCGAATGAAGTCATTTGGAAACACGAATATACCGACATATATTCGCCAAGAAAAGTTTCAATTGATTTGAATGACCGATAACAACGTTGATAATGTGTCAGTCATCTCGTGGTTTCACTTTTCCACCAGAACAGCAAATTCCAGTTGTTTTATTCTTAAATTTGAGAGCACTACAAAACACAGATAGATGATCCATTTTTTTTTAATGATAACTTGGATAGGGAATATAATTAGTAATTGGATAATAGTGAAATACTCTAAGATTTAAACCAGCATATTGGCGGCGTTTGAATAGAGAAGTGAGTTTTCTATCGTTTTCTATTCTTAATTCTTGTTTTGATATTTCAGATAATCGAGCTTGAGCAATGTATTTTAAATCGTTAACTTGTGTTGCTTGCCGTTGGTAAGATGTTTCAGAGAAATGGGCGAATGGGCTTGAGAATTGTGCAGTTGATCGATAACCAGTTTTGCTTGCTGTCGCTCAGATGCTTCAGATTTTGTATTTAATTGTTGTCAGAGATGTACTTAATTGGTGAAAAGCATTTGGCAATTTCCCGGCTAGTTATCATCAGGTTTATTCAAATGCTTTTGAATAAACAATGTTTTTTGTTTTACCGTTTGGAGTGTACACGAATAAATTAGAAGGTCTTCCGACACGTGAGCAGGCCACATAGAGCTGTCCGTGGGAGAAGCATGGATTTTTTAAATTCAGACCACATACTTGTAGTGACTGTCCTTGGGCTTTGTTGATGGTTATGGCAAAAGCAAGTCGCACCGGAAACTGCAAACTTTTAAATTCAAATGGAATATCTGTAGGGGTCATTGGAATACGCGGTAGCAGAACATGTTCTCCTTTCGTAAGATATCGTAAGTTAAAAAAAAACGATATATTGAAGCTAATTCCATAAAATCAAATAAAGAAAAACGTCACACTTAGAGCATTAATTAATTTATAAATTCATTGTCCATCTGATAGTTAATCTTTCTGCCATAAAGGAGTGAAATATAGTGAGACAACGATTTTCTTCAATCGGTTGTCCGGGCTGGAATGAAAGTTTTCTCCCAACAGACCAATATCATGGCACTATTGGGATGATTCGAAACTTTTTCATTATTGAGTCCTCCGCCATCAATAAGTATTCCGCTAATTGTGTTTTGCGGGAATTTATGGGAACCAGATATAACGTCCAACATTATACCCAGACACTTTAACAAGTATGCGTTACTTAAATAAAATTCTTTTTTTCGTTGAGGAAGTCATGGAAGACATTGCACCAGACCAATACAGGACTGTATGGTTCCAGTTAGATTGTGTTCTTCTCCATAAAGCCTTACAGTTGGAGTTTCTAAATGAAAATTTTGGCGATAGGTAGATTAAGCTGGGGTATCTGCTTTGCAGTGACCGAGATCTCCAGATCTTTGTTCCTTTGGTTTCTATTTATGGGGACATTTGAAATCCACTTTCTATGCATCTAACGATGTGAGAAAATTCTTCAATAGAATTACAGATACACGCAACAGTATATCGCATGAGGAAGCATGTCCACCACTCCACATCTGAAACTTTTCACGTATGAAGTGGAGTAAACGATGGGCCCAATGAACTAAATTTTTTGAGAGGAGCGTGCTTTTTAAAAAAATAGAAATCGAAAGTGTAGTGAAAAGGAATACCAGCTAACTCAAATTAATTGTAAATTAAGAAAAAGTGACTAAAAGTACACTTAATAAAGAATTTTAATTGATAACAACAGATACAAACATAAATTACATTTGAACAAAATGTAAAAGAAAGAATTAAAATTTAAGAAAAACCGGGGAAAGGGGAAAAGTCATGTTTAAGGTTTCATATCTGAACTTGAACTGAGTCTCGGTGGTGAGGACATAGGTGGCACCACAGGACATCGGTTGGTTGCTACAGAGTACCCCTCGGGCTCTGACGACGTCCCGACAATGAGTCCGTATTGGAGGTTGGACTCACAAATTTTCTTGGTCTACCTCTTTTCGTCAGGGGAGCTACAGGGCCTGGGTAACCCGAAGGAGGTAGATTGTAAGGTCTTAATATATTTGCATGAGAAGTGCCTAATATGTTTTCAGGGTCATCAGGATCAGCAGTATCATAGGTGGTAGGTGATCTATTTGTTAAAATTACATAAGGTCCTTCACGTTTTGACATCAACTTCTTACTTTTATTATACTTCGATTTACTCACTAGACGTAAAGTTATCCATACTTTATCACCTGGATTATAATAAGCTTGACCATTATTTGATCTTTGGTATGCTCTATCATTTCTGTATTTCATCTGGCTTGATCCTCTGGAATAGGGATCGTTGCCTGCTCCATTCCCAAAAGACTGCTTTGTTATATTGCTTTCTGGAATTTCACTGCAGTTAAATTGAGTTGAAGTTGCACTTTGAGGGCTTTCTGTGCCAAGTTGCGAAGAAGAAATGGGTAAAGAATTTGTAGCCACTATTTTGAGACAAAACCATGTTTGCACGTAGAACGTGAGCTGGAGAAATGGAGTGTGTCACAGGAACGTCTCTGGGGGGCACCGCAATCCTTTGATGGATTACTGAAGTAAAACTCTGATTAGTGGAAGTCTGAGTTGGGATTGGCCTAGTAGGATCAAAATCTATGGGCTGAGTTGTTGGTTGCAAAACAGGAGAAATACTGGATTGTGGAGATGGAACAGTTACCAATGTAATATTTACAGTGACAGGATGACTGTTTTCTTCACTTGTTCTGCGTGTTCGCCGTTGTTGGACAAGATTAGGAGGTATTGGCTGAGGTGGTGCAGAATACGCAGCATGTGAAAGTGAAGGTGGTATTTGAGATTTTACAAGATAAGATTCAACTCCAATCTGTGATTTTTGCAAGAAATTCAAATTTCCTTGAACAGATAAGACTTCTTGTATTGGATGAGGTTGTTCAGAATAAATTGGTTGGTTTTCAATCTGATAATATGGAGGTTCCACCTGTGTATCATTTTCTCCCGAAAATCTTCCTTTTCCTCTGAAACATTGGAATTTTCAGCTTCTTCATTCAAAGGTTCTACCTCTGACTTATTAAAATAGCTACAGTTATGGATCTTCTGTAACATTTCCCTAAGAGACTTATACGTTGTGCCAAATCCTTCTTTATATTCTTTGCATCGAACAACGATTGAATATGCTCAGCTGATGTATTTAGAAAAGTATCAAATTCTGTATTTTCAACTTCTGGATCTCGTTCTGGACAGATAATTTTATCGAGCTCATCAATGCTGCTTATTTCCTCTTCAGAAATTTTAACTGCTCCTTTGTTCCCTTCTAAGAAATTTTGCCTGACATCCTCACCACCCAAGCTTCAAAGTAGATTTTGATGCATTAAGAATTCTTTTATCCTTTGGCGTTTCAACTGCTGACGCTCCAAAAATTCAAGCTTAGCAGCTCTCTTTTGAGCTTTTGTGCAATCTTGAATCACAGTCTGGAACTGTTTCTGGAGATCCTTAGCAAATTCTAATAATTCAACAACTTGGTCATACTTCTCAACAGCATTTTTTTTCTTCATTTAGCTCTTTCTTCAACAATTCTTTCTTAGCAGGGGTCATTCTATAGGGAGGTTCAACAGCAGGTAAGCTATTTCCAGTTTGAATTCGATGTTCAATATAAGGAGTGGCATCTCCCCCTGGCTGAAAGATAGTTTTGTAATCTTCTAACAAGGAGTTTATTTCATATTGTTGCTCTTTTGATAAGTGCTTTCCTTCGTCATCTCTTAACTTTACGGCATCAGATGTTTCTAACTTAGCAACAGGATCGTCTGTGGACTTCGATGTCTCTGGAGATGTTATTTTCTGAGATGCTATTACTTTTGGGGTGACTTTACCTTCAGATGGTTCTTTGTAAAAGAGATACTGCTTCTCAGGATTTTCGCTGAAATGCCAAGTGCCATTCTGGATGTTGAACACTATTCCAGCAACTTGCAGAAAATCAGTCCCAAGTAATGTTCGATTACCTTTAGCTTTTGATAAAACGTTGAATTTCATAAGGATTATCTTTCCTTCTACATTAAGATTAACTGTTGTTGTTAAAGCTTGGACATTTCTCTCTTTACCATCAGCAAATACCATCGTAATATTTTTTTTGTTAAAGACAAAACCCTTGTCTTTCTACAGTTTATAGAATCTCTCTCCAGCAATAGAATTGGATGCTCCGGTATCAGCGCAAAAAGCTGCTCTCTCTCCACAAACATTTAGAAAGATTGAACTAGACTGCAAATCCGTTGATTGAACTGCATACAGGTTAATATAGTTCACAATAGGTTTTGTTTCTTCTTTAAACTTATTACATTTAGGGCACTTTGATTGAATAAATCCAGGATTACCACAACCATAGCAATGTATAGAAGTTTTTCCTTCTGGCCGGGCATTATAAAATTTCAAACCGTCAAAATTGGCATTTTTCGTTTGGGGACTCTCTCTAGGATTAGGAGATTTAAATCGCCTATCTTGAACAAATTTTGCGTTTTCTTTAAAATATGATTTCTTGACAAAGGGGGGTCCATTTTTCTTCATACTATATCTCATATTTTCAAAATAATCAAGCTTATCGGCTAAAATCAAGGGATCATTCAGCTCTGACCAAGTATCCATAAAATGTTCCTTGACATCAGGAGGTGTCTTTTTCTTTATTTGATCAGCAATGATCAAATCTTGAAGTTGATCGAATTTGGAGATGTTCAGCTCAGTAAGCCATCCTTCAAAATAAGATTTTAGTTCAAAAGCAAAATTCTTATATGTTTCGTCTGCACCTTTATTGCGATGAGAAAACAGTTGTCGAAATCTATCAGCCGTCAGTCTATAACGCTTCAACAGCATATCTTTCACCTTTGTGTAATCCTTTAAATCCTCTTCACTTTCTCTAGCAGCTATTTGATTGATTTCAAGGGATAATGAATCAATCAAATATGGGATCCAGTTTGTTTCAGGTATATTAACAAATTTCAGTTGACGTTCAAAAACGTTTAGGTAAAGACCGATCTTATCGTCTTTAGAGTTGAACTTCGGAAGTATGCGACTTAAATCAAATTTCGGTTGCTCTGCTTCTTGAGCAACAGATGGTCTCGGCAAATTCTGATTAACTTCTAGTTGAAGATTTAGTTTTTTAAATTCGAACGTGCGTTCTTTATCCAACCTTTCTTCTTCGGCCATCTTTAAAGCATTGTCTTCGGCTGTTTTTTCCTCAATCAGTTTAAGTCTTTCTTCTTCCTCTTTGGTTGCTAAGCGATCCTCCAATATAGTATCTAACATATTTCTCGTAAATTCTTCATTGTATGAAGTAGAATTTAAAATTATATCTCGCAATTGAATTACTTTTAAATCTTCTGTAACTTGTAACCCAAGCTCTGATGTTAGTAATTTCAAGTCAATTTTACAACCCTTTCCTAAATAGGAGATCCTGAACAGGTACATGAGTTTATTTCGTATAAAAACAGTTTCTTCAAATGTCCATCGGTGTAGATTAAATAAATTAAGGGGGGGGGATGGGGATACTACTAATAACTTATATTAACATACAATTAAATACACTATTTTTCTATTAAAATTGAAAGAATTAATATGCATAATAAAATTACTATAGATAAAATAATAATTAATATGAATATCATGAAAATATATTTTGATTGTTAACACTGCATGATGTAATATTTATGCTTTGACAGAAACAGAATATTTTTAAGTTAAATAAATATCAACAAACAACTCATCTATATTGATTTGAATTTCTTTAAATATGCACCATTCTTGTAATTCACAGAAAAATATTAATCAGATGAACCATCATATTCTATCTATTACATCGCAAAATTTATTTACGAACAAAATCTTTTATTTATTTGAATAACATCAATTAATAAGCGCTATAAATGACTAATTTATTAATCTTTCACTTTTAAAGTGAATATACAAGTAACCACAAAACCATATAAAAGTTAAAACAATCAAACAAAATATTCAGCGAAGAATAATAAATCATCACTAAGTATCATTTTTCTATTTCCGCTAATACATTTACATTAATCTTTTTTAGAGTCATAAATTATCTTTCTTTAAAGAATGAATAAGAATTCAACAAACAAAATAGCATTTCTTTTACTAGACGTCATTCAAGGTAATTTTTTTGTAGTAATATTTCTGTTAGCTTCGCTTAATATTATAAGTAAAGAAAAATGTATTTCTAGCAAAAATTATTTTCATATAAAAATGTATATAGTATGGGTCTGGTTCATTTGATCGACAATCACTTACTTAATGGACAGACCATTTCATGGACTTAGAAATTTCGTCGACAGGCCGTTTCCTTGACGGGGTTGTTTTGTCGACAGGGTTGTTTCGTCGACAGGCCATTTCGTCGACAAGTAATTTCATCGACAGGGTCATTTCGTCAACAGGGTCATTTCATCGACAGGGTTAATTCGTCGACAAGTCATTTCGTCGACAGGGTCATTTCTTCGACAGGGTCATTCCATCGACAAGGTAACTTCGTCGACAGGGTCATTTCATCGACAGGGTAAATTCGTCGACAAGTCATTTCATCGACAGGGTCATTTCTTCGACAGGGTCATTTCGTCGACAGGGTCATTTCGTCGACAGGGTCATTTCGTTGATACTGTCAAGCGTAATTCTGAAACTATTTTAAAGATTTTATCTAAGTATTTTTATTATGAATTAGAAAATGCAATTATTTAATTTTTATACTAAAGTAAAATTCTTTATGACTGTGTATTGTTCCAATTGCACTATAAGAATTTAATTCATTTTTAAATTAATTAATAGGTAGTTGAGAAGCGTTTAATTGAGAACGGTTGATGTATCAAAATCTACTTTTCCATATCTAAATCATAATAGCTCGACACTTATTTTCAGGATAGGTAAGGATTGTCTTCAGAACATTACCAGGCATGATATCCGGACCGTGGTCAACAGTTAATATACTGTGACGTTAGCAATCAAATTATTTTTAATATCAAATCAAATTAATAAAATAATATATTCTTAGAATTAAAAGTAATAAAAAAATATTACGATAAAAATTTAGATACTATTTCAAGGAGAGAAAAGCTAAATTTATTGCTGTAAAAAGTTTAAACATTTTTACATACATTTTAACAAAAACATAGACTTCAGTCGAATTCTCACAGAAATGAAAATAATCTTAGACCTAATTATTATATCTGCATAAGTAGAAAAAAAAAATTCTAGGTTTTTATGATGGATTAATTAGTAATAATTAGTTGTTTTTGTTGTAGTTCATTTACGTCGCACTAGAGCTGCACAATGGGCTATTGGCGACGGTCTGGGAAACGTACCTGATGATGATCCGAAGACATGTCATCACAATTTTGATCCTCTGCAGAAGGGATGGCACCCCCGCTTCGGTAGCCCGTCGACCTGCACGCGAAGTCGAGCACTTTACGGTAGAACAGTTTATCGAGGACCAATACCGCACACCTCGGTCCCTACGCAGACTAATCCAAGTGGTCACCCACCCGCACACTGATCGCAGTCAGTGATGTTTGACTTCGGTAGTAATAATTAGTAATAATTAAAAATTAGTAATTGGATTAATTAGTAATAATTAGTAATTTCTTAATGTTAATTTTAATTGCAATTTTAAACTTTTTATTCAGCATCTTTAACATTAGGACAGGAATATGCTTATTCGAACAATCGAACTTAGTCTTAGTTTCGTTACTACTATTAGAAATTTCGAAGAACAATAGGAACACAAACTTGATGTTTAGGTATTTACCGAGGCGGTTGTAGATTCCTACAATATTTAAAGTGCTACTCACCTTACCAAAAATGTTTAGAAGCACAGGCGTAACGTTGCAAGCGTGTTAGTGTTTGCTCTTCACAAAATATGTTTTTTCTATGAATAGTGAATTTAATAATAGTATTAATTATTAAATTCAAATCTAATACTATCAAATTATACTATTTTTGAATTATACTATTTTTGAATTATACTATTTTTGACATATACTATTATTATAGTTAAATAATAATAGTATAATTTAATAATAATAATAGTAGTAGTAAATAAATGATGAATTAATTCATCTTTTATTTGCAGGATTTAAATCAGACACATTTTGTTTAAAAGAAAATTAACAAAAAGTCAAACCTGGATTTTAAACGTAAGAATAAATAACTCTTACAAAAAAGAAAAGAAAAATCTTGCAATTAAAATATGACCAATTTTTTACTAGTTTAATTGATGAAATTTTTAACTGATTTTCTGTACAGGATGAAATCACAATTTTCAAACGCTTACCGACCACTATTAGCACGACCTATCACCAATTAAAATTTTGATTATTTTCGGCCTGAACAAGCCAGGAGGCTCAAAACTAAAATGTAGAAAAAAGGAAAATAAAAAATGCATATATATTTAAAATATCAAGTTTGTTCAGTAGACTACAAATGAGAAAAAAAATTATAAACATTTTCACGCATAGCAAAAACCACAAGGGCAAAATTTCACAATAAATTTCTATCAACAGTCATAATTCCACATTTTTCGTTTTGGTGACAAAACATTACTTTTTTAGAACACATATGAAACATGATATTTAAAAACATTTCCATTTCCGATTATATTTTTTAAAGGACTTTCCTTAGTGCCCGCCTTTAAAATATTTACTCTCACTGCAAATTTTATTAATTTAAACAAATTTTTATTCTCTGGCAAATTGAAAAGAAAAACATTTTAACACTTGAGTAAAAAAACAAGTTTGCTAAACTTATTTTAATAAAACATTAATAAGAATAAAATCAGATGCATATGGATAACTATCTTCAATTATAAACTCAAAAGTCAATTTATTTGTTATATGGTAATAAATTGCGTTTTTTCCACAAATGTTTTAAATTATAAAAACCAATTAGACAGGTTTCCTCCCCTCCTCTGATATGGAACCATTTTTTTATATCATTTCGATTGCATCGCATTCCGAGGATGTGGAGTCATTGTGAGTTGTTTTTTTTACATTAGCGAAGTTTATTTTATAAGGTAAAAGAACTTATAAATGTTTGGGGAACACATAGGATAAAATACATATTAATTTATTAAACATCAAAACGTTATAAATAATTAATTAAATAAGAAATAAAATAAACTGGAAATGCGAGAACGAGATTTTTGTTTCAAATAATATTTCATTTAAATTTCACAAGAATTGTCAGAAACTTCCCTCTTCAGCAGCATAGCTGACAAAGGCATGAGGAAGAGGGTTAGAATTTTTTTTTTATCAACAATATTTCCCAATATGTTTTCCAAGTTGGATTTTAATTTTAATTTTCCCTAAATGCATTTTTTTAAAGATTTTTATAATACTAGAAAGTTCCGTCCCTTGCTCACTTCGCTCACCAACTGTTCAATCTAAAATGAATTCTTGTTTTCTATATGAATAGTGGAAAATGCTCTACTTACCTTTAGACCGCAAAATTTGATTATCCATAAAAATATTTATTGGATTTCATTATATTTATGACAAATGATGATGAATTTACATTTAATGAAACGTGGAAATTATAAAGTGATGAAAAAGAGTAAGTAAGTAATTAGCGGGACAAGCCGCTTCTCCAGTTGTATAACATCTACTGTTTTTAGTTTTTGAAAAATAAAAAGTTAATATTTCTTCGGCGCTCGCCACGCCATCTGGGGATAGTTTTCTGGGATGAGGGGGATGATATCTGGGGATGAGGGCTTGTAACATCCTCCCACCTTGTTTTGGGAGATGAATGTCATGACGAAAATCAAGTAGTCAATTTCAAGTTTATAAAGTTTTTGACATGGTCGTAAGTACGATCCATTCCGAGTTTTTACGCGCACCACTCTAGTTTTTCCATCTTTTCCGGGGTAAAGAGCTTCTCTTTTGCCCAAAAGCCAATTGATGCGCTTATTGTTATCGTCCCCTATGAGAACGATTTCTCCTTCTTTAACTTGAATCTTTCTTTTTGCGGGAAAAATCCTTAAGTTGTCCTAAATACTCAATTCGGAAACGTTTTCTTAAGTCCTCTCGAATTTTTTGACGATAGGCAAATCGTTTTTTCATCCTCGTGGCATCAATTAGATCAATATTTGGTACTCCAGATTCTTTAAGTTCATGCAAAAACATGGCTGGTGTTAATGGTATCAGGTTCTCTAGATCTTCTGAGATGTACGTAAGTGGTCGGGAATTTATGATGCTTTTAACATCCCAAATGACTGTGTATAGTTCTTCATAGAGAAGGTTTGCTCTTCCAAGGACTCTTCGTAAAATTGATTTTAGCATTCCAATCATTCTTTCAAAAAATCCACCCCACCAGGGTGCAGAGGGAGGATTGAACTTCCAGTGAATCTTTTTAGAAGTATCAAAATCTTTTAGTTTTTCGAAGTCTACTGATTTCAGATCTGCAGCCGCTCGAGTCAGATTTGTGCCGTTGTCAGAGAAAACCATTGCTGGTCTTTCTCGTCGTGCTATGAACCTTCTAAATGCCAACAGAAAGCTAACCGTGGAAAGTGAAGTAACTAATTCAACGTGAATGGCTCGGAAAACCGCACAGGTGAATAGCACGATCCAATTCTGGCTTCCATCCTTCAAAAAGAGTGGTCCGCACAAAACCACTCCAATGACCTCGAAAATCAATGCGTCTCGTACACGATCTTCAGGTAGAGGACTACTTAGGACTTCTGTAGCACGAGCGCTGTATCTTTGGCAAATCACACATTTTTTAATCACTCGTTGAACAGTTTTTCTGCATCTGAGGATCCAATATTGTTCTCTTAGAACTGACATTATAGTTTGAGTTCCGGCATGAAGTTCTTTGTGTTTATCAAGTATAAGACAGTGAGTGACATTATGGTCAGATGGCAGAACAATAGGATACTTAAATGTTCTCAGATCCTTCCTCATCGCTATTCTTGTTCTGACTCGTATAAGGCCTTCATCATCCGTTATAGTTTGTAATGAAGTATAGCAAGGCTTGGTTTCTTCTGTAAGGCATCTGTTCTGCACGTACTTCATAATAACCATTTCAGCGCCTTTCATTTCTTCGATAGTCAGCTGTTTTTCGAAGTTTCGTTCATCCGTAGCACTCTTGATGTTTCGATAAAATCTGTAAATCCAAGCAGTTACTCTTACCATTTTTCGATATGATGTAAAAGTGTCATATAACGGAGTTTGTCCTATGAATAAATTTGTTGAAGTCACTACTGTTTTCCTTCTTTCAGCGTTGATAATGTCCAAATCTGGATCGATAATATCTTTTGGCCAGAGCTGTGGTGGATCTTTCAACCAAATAGGGCCCTCCCACCATTTAGATTGCTTAAGATGATCTGCAGAGCATCCTCGGGAGGGAAGATCAGCTGGATTAAGAGATCCGGGAACATAATTCCATTCTTCTGGCAACTTGAGAGGTCTGATTTCTTGGACTCTGTTGCAAACAAAGGGGGCCCATTTTTCATTCATTTTTATCCAAAAGAGGGCATTTACTGAATCTGACCAGAAAAATGTTTGAATATTTTCAAGTCTTAGGTCTGATTTAACTCCTTGTGCTAGTCTAGCTCCAATTGTACAAGATAAAAGTTCAAGTCTGGGTACTGTGACGGGTTTTAGAGGAGCTATTCGAGATCGAGCTTGAATGAGCTTATATGATGTCGAGTCTTCGTTTTGGCTTCTCAAGAATATGCATGTAGCATAAGCAACCTTGCTCGCCTCACAAAAAATATGTAAATTTAAATTTCTCGAACCTTCAGGATTGTCCAGGAGACATCTCGGAATTGTTATATCTTTCAACTGACTCAGTTGTTTTTGCCATTTTTGAAATGTTTTTCTAATGGAAGATGGTAGTTCTGCATCACAAGTGCATTTTAGCTTCCAGCACTCCTGAAGCATGATCTTCGGTTTTAATGTTACTGGACACGTGTAACCAATGGGGTCGAATACTTTGTGAACTTCCGACAGAATTTTTCTTTTGGTTTAAGTCTCAGAGGCCTGTGATGTTTCCTTTAAATCCAAAGTCAATGAATCAGTACTTAATTTCCAAATCAGTCTCAAAACTGGTACTTTTCTTTCTTCTTTAGGGATGGCTATTTCTTGCGAATTTAGGATACTATGCTCCCACCCTCTTAGATCGAATTGAGCTCTCTTCAATATATACTGCAATTCAGTAATAAACTTGTGCAAATGTTCTTTATCTTCAACACTGGTTAAGCAATTATCTACATAAAATGATTCTTCTAATTTAACTGCCGTTTCCAGCATTGATTCTGGTGCTTTCTTCAAATGGTACCGTAGAGTGGCTCCCGACAAATATTCACTGCTAGTTAAGCTAAACACTACTCTTCTATGTTGGTAAATTTTGATCTTCGAAAGGTTTCCATTTTCACACCATAGAAATCTTAGGAAAGGTCTATCAGCTTCAGTCAGATGGATCTGTAAGAAAGCTTTTCGAATATCTGCAATGACTCCACTCTTATTTAATCTAAATCTGTTGATAACTGAAGGAATGAGCTCCACGAGATTAGGTCCTTTTTCAATACAATGATTGATAGAGGAGAAAGTTTTTTTATTTTTGTCGAGCCATCGAATACTGGTCTGATCTTGGTTGTAGAATTTTCTTTTATCACTGCTCGGTGTGGCAAAAAATGTTCATTGGTGGCTGTATCGTCTTGGCCAACCTCTTCGATAATTCCCTCTTGCAGCCATTCTTTAAATACCGCCTCATAACCTTTAATATTTCTGATTTCTTTAAGGACTCAACGCAGTTCTTCAATCTTCATTCAGCAACACTTCTATAATTAGGCAAAGTAGGGTGATTTAAGATCCATGGAAGGCTCACTTCATATCTCCCATCTTCAAGTACCTTTATGCTGCGATTAAAATGGTCTTCGGTAGCTTTTGCAACTTCTTCTCTTGATTCTTTTTCATCTGAGTCTAATATTCCTAACGTATCTATTTTCCAGAGATCCGAAATTTTAGCCTGAGCCACATGAAGGGACAAAACTGTGTTGGTACTATTACTGTTTTCAGGATCACGAGTTTTACCCATAAGTGTCCAATCTAATCGCGTTTCGAATGCTACTAAACTTTCTGAAACCGATTTAATAACACATGTGAAAAGTTTACCGCAAACGTCGGCTCCGATAAGTAAATCAATTTCTTTAGTTTCTGAATTCAACCCTTCCATGTTTTTATAATCGCAAAATTTAATTCCACAATCTTATTTGCTTCTTTTATCCATGAGCCGTCTCTTATTTTTGGAATTTCTGTACAAATTTTTTCCTGATCATAAACTTCAAAGTTACAAAAATAATCCCGATTTAAATTGCTCAAAAAATTTTTGTATTTTTTTTTTGCTGATTTGTTCTTTGTAATCCACCGAAAAGACTATGATTTAGGTTTTCTTGACCTATTGGTTTGTAACCTATTTTATTTATTGTTTCTTTTAAAAGATACGACTTTTGGGGTCCCGTGTCTATCAATCCGCGTATAACTATTTCCTTTTGTCCGTTTATTAAGTGAATTGTTAACGTTTGCATTAATACTTCCGGATTACAAGTTTCATTCGATAAAATCGTACTTTCCACTTTACTATCTGTTTTCTTTTCCGGACACATAAATGTATAATGACGTCTTAAACAAATATCCCATTTTACAAAACTATTGCATTTTTTAGCCGTATTGCCAAAGCGAAAACAAATAAAGCAACAACCGCTCCTCTTTAAAATATCCCTTTTCTCATTTATTTCTTTCATTTTAAATTCATTACAATCCCATAAATTATGTCTATCGTTACCGCAAGAAACACATTTATTTTTCTTGTTACTCAATTCATTCAATAAACCTGACGCCGTTGATATGCGATTCTTATTTTGTTTATTCGAATTCTCACCTTCACTGCTACTCTTCGAGGAAGGGAAGGGTGAACATTCTGAAACTCGTGTTATAGATGAACTCGAGGCCGTGGCTTTTTCTCGGCTAATCACTTCCGTTTTTAAAATTTCTAGGATCTCTGATACTTTCCACTCGTCATCATTGCCACATTTTTTAGTTATTTCTAACACTATATCTGAGGGAAGTAATTTAATAAGTATAGGACAGAGTAAAGCCCCGCAATTTTCCTGATTAATTCCCAAAGATTCTAAATTTCTTATTTCGGTTTGACAAGAATCAAAGAGTTTTCTTAATGAAAAAATATATGTTGATTTTTCTACGGGGGTTGAACTCAACAATTTATTCAAATGAGAGTTAATTATCAACGTTTTCTTGCCAAAGCGTTCCTTTAATGTTTCAATTGCTGATATAAAATTATTATTTGTTAAACTGAATCCTTTAATCGCATCTGAAGCAGATCCCACTAAATATGTTTTTAAGTAATTAAACTTTTCAACATTCGACAAATCATTGTTTTTATCTGCGGCAGATTCGAACTGATCGTAAAATGATTGCCAGTCTGAAGGATCGCCAGGAAATTTCTCTATAGTTAAAAGAGGCAGTTTCACAGAAGAAGTTTCATTTATTCTTATATTAGTATTTATCTTCGGTTCGGAAATGTTCGAATTTAACTACACTACCGAAGTCGACAGTTTTTCTATTTTTTTTTTTAATCTGCTTTTACTTCGTACAATATTTGTCAAATACTCATCACACTTTATAATTTCTGTATCAATTTCATTTACATCCGTAATACCCTGCTGAATTTCGAGATCAATTTCTTTTAATTGTTCTTGTTATAACATTAGTTCAGACATTACTCATCCAATTCATCTTTTGTCTCCTTTTCATCTTGATATATGTTTTCGATTTTGGTTAATAACTTAGTTGTTAATGACCTTATCGTAGTACGTTTTTGTTTGGATTTCTCCATCTTAATTTATAAACGAACTACTTATACACTTAAAGTCACTACTAAATAAAACTAAATTTCTAATCGAAAATAAACAAGAAATCTCTTAATGGCGGTCGCTGTTCGGGCGCCAGAAAATGTTCAATCTAAAATGAATTCTTGTTTTCTATATGAATAGTGGAAAATGCTCCACTTACCTTTAGACCGCCAATTTGATTATCCATAAAAATATTTATTGTATTTCATTACAATATTTATGACAAATGATGATGAATTTACATTTAATGAAACGTGGTAATTATAAAGTGATGAAAAAGAGTAAGTAAGTAATTAGCGGGACAATCCGCTTCTCCAGTTGTATAACATCTACTGTTTTTAGTTTTTGAAAAATGAAAAGTTAATATTTCTTCGGCGCTTGCCACGCCATCTGGGGATAGTTTTCTGGGATGAGGGGGATGACATCTGGGGATGAGGGCTTGTAACACCAACCATCGTAATAGCCACTCGTACAACTTAGTTTAGTTTTTTCCTATATCGATATTTTTTTTAAAGAGAAAATATATAACTATTGAAATTTTATGTAAGAAAATTTTATTAATATGTCAATAGTAACGAAATTAACGATTACTTGCATATGAAAAATAATCAACTGAGCTTGAAAAAATAAATATCTAAATATCGGGAACATATAAATTTTTGATAAAACAAGAAGTAATTTTACTAGCTAACTATCTAAAAGATTTGTGTTTTTCCGATTAAATTCTTTGTAAACGTCACCATTGTTATCATTGTAGAAGTTTGTTCCTTTTCTTTCTCTCTTTTTTTTTTTTTTTTTTTTTTTTTCTCTTTCTGGACACAATTTTAAACTGCATTAATACGTATTACACATTGTGGGGGGAACATTATATAAGTATAATTTTCTTTTTATCGATAGAAAAATTTTGCAGCTGAAATGGCCTGTTAACGAAAAGACCTTATCATTGAAATTACCCATCGACCACAAGGTTTCATTATCGCACAGATTCATTATATATTGTCTTTTTTTCCTTCCTAATTTCACACGTCATTCACTCCCTACATCAAGAATCATTCACAATAGTTATTGCAATTGCTTTTGCGATGATAATCTATAATAATGTACATCAAAAATTAATCTTAGAAATAAATGTGTTAAATATGACTAGAAAAAAATTGTGTAATATACTACTTAAATGTGTAAAATACAATTAATGTTTCGTTTTTGCAACGTGATGTGAATAGAGGAATTGGCAATTTTCAAATAAAATGCTTTTTTCTGACAACTTCAACATACTATTAAGATTTTGCATCAGGCTAGGTTTAAAAAATTTCATCATAAATATACTAAATTACAAAGAAGCGCAAGGGGCATAACGTCTAATGTAAAAAATCATAAAACTAGTTTCAAAATTGCACATGATTTTGCCTACAAAATAATCTTTTCTTAATATTGTCGACGAAATGACCCCTGTTGACGAAATAACCTTGTCGACGAAATGACCCTGTCAACTAAATAACCTTGTCAACGAAATGACCCAGTCGACGAAATGACTTGTCGACGAAATGACCCTGTCGATGAAATGGCCCTGTCGAAGAAATGACCCTGTCGACGAAATGACCCTGTCGAAGAAATGACCCTGTCGACGAAATGACCCTGTCGACGAAATGACTTGTCGACTAAATGACCCTGTCGATGAAATGACCCTGTCGACGAAATGACCCTGTCGATGAAATGAACTATAAATGATCGCTTATCAATTCAGAGCACACAACAAAATATGTTTCTTTAAACAATTAAAATTAAATCTATAAGCGAATTTCTTACTAAACAGAACAACACATGTTCTAACATATATTTCTTTATATATAAACTGATAATATGTATCATATAATTATTTTATTCATATTCACAAAAATATCGTAGGTTTCGATATTTAATTAAATAAACATTAGCAGCAGTTTTGATATTTAATTAAATAAACATTAGCATTAGTTTCGATATTTAGTTAAATAAACATTTGTATCAGTTTCGCTTAGATTATATTTTTGTTTTTAAGCATTATGTTAATACTTTAACAATTATAATTCTAAAAAAATTCAATATGTTTTATCAGTATCTCAATAATTTTATTAATCTTAAGTTAACTCTGATTAGTGTAAGTCTGAGTTGGGATTGGCCTAGTTGGATCAAAATCTATGGGCTGAGTGGTTGGTTGCAAAACAGGAGGAATACTAGATTGTGGAGATGGAACAGTTACCAATGCTATATTTACAGTGACAGGATGACTGGTTTCTTCACTTGTTCTGCGTGTTTGCTGTTGTTGGACAAGATTAGGAGGCATTGGCTGAGGTGGTGCAGAATACTCAGCATATGAAAGTGAAGGTGATATTTGAGATTTTACAAGAGAAGATTCAACTTAAATCTGTGATTCTTGCAAGAAATTCAAATTTCCTTGAATAGATAAGACTTCTTGTATTGGATGAGGTTGTTCAGAATAAATTGGTTGGGTTGTTCAGAATAAATTGGTTTTGTAGGAACCAACCGATGCCACTGAGCATCGGTTGGTTGCTACAAAAGTAAATAAATAACGGTTAATGTAATAATCGAAATATGTGCTTTTTCTAAGTTACTTTTAACTATGTGTTGTATAATAAAATAGTTTAATATAGTTTATAATCATATTGTCATATAGTGTTTATGGTAAAAATAGTTAATAGCCATTGTAATATACATTAATTGTAAAAGGAGCAAATTATTAAATTTACTTTATAATGATGTTTTTTTGTATTACCTTTTATTTACAGACTTATGTCTCAAATATGAGAAAAATATGTCATAATGTGTGTAGTTTCTTAATGAAAATAGTAGATGCACTTTTCATAATTTTACTTCATTAAGAGTAAATCACCCTTGAAACAGTATCTTTATGACGTTTTAATTTTATGTGATGACATTCATCATCATGGGATGACATTTATCATCAATAATCATAGCGGAAATGGAGATGGGAAAACTGTTTGAAAGAAATTTTTCATTGATGAAACAAACCAATTTTGGAGTGTAAAAATAACATTTAACAACTGCGATTCATCCTAAATGGTGTTCCTGAGACAATACTGGTATATACGCAATTCACAGATCCATGAGCATATTGTCGCAATTGACATCGTAAGACTGATGGTGATTTGTGATCAACCGTCCTTTACAATATATATCCTAGCAGCACGCGAAATTTTCTGGTCTTCAGCGGTGATTTTTAATTGGAGTGAATTCCGAAATAACAAAACAAAATAAAAAAAAAAGTGCTGTCAGATACAGTACAAAGACAATCGAACAAGCGCAGTTCGGAAAATCATACCTCGATTCAAGCTGTGGTAGGATAAGATTAAACCCACCACACTATCTTGATGAATCAAAGTTACTTCACGGCTGACAGTCGAGCCTAATCTTTATCACCGAGGGATACTGTTTTTTTTTATAAGACACAAGAGAGTATAAGACCTCAATTCTCGCCAATTGATTTGCTGTTTTCTTTCTCGGTGGGATGCCTTCCTGTAATTTGTACAATTTCTTATTTTATTTGATGTCTAATAGTATAATTGTATAGATCTTGTGCAATGAAAAGAAAATAAATTTCACTATGGCTTCTTAGCTGTTGAAGCAAATTACCCTTAGAAAGGTAAAAGAATGAAAAAAGAGCAGAATAAGCTTATTTGAAGTTAGATAAATATTAAACATGTTATTGTTTTGCAAAATTTAGTTTTTCTAATTAAAAACACACGAATTGATCTTACAGGAAGGGGGGTAGTCTTGCCAACTATTTTTCGAGGAAGCTTAAGAAAAAAAACAATAACTAATTTCTACTTTTCCTATGCTATTTATACTATATATCCTATTACTGCGGGGGGAAAACGTTAAAGGGCACGTGCTTATGCCAAAATTTTATAAATTTTTTTTTATTTTAGATTTCCCGCACTGACTGGAAGAGTAGAAAATATTTTTCTTTTCAGTTTTTTCGAAAAGTAGTTGGCAGGACTGAAGCTATTTCAGCATACAGCAGTCTAATCAATGTAAATTTTATTAATTTTTCCTGTAGAAGCGAAAAATACACTCAAGTTAAACAAGGCTGGTGTTTGTGAAACAATATTTGGCTATTTATTTGACTGAAAGAGTATGTGCGAGGAAGATAAAAAGAGAGAGTTCAAACGCGTGTCCGATTTTTATGATGGAAAGTCTTTGTTTATCACTGGAGCAAGTGGATTTCTTGGATCGGTAATTACCTTTAATTATCCCGTTTTTAGTTATTTTACTTATAAAGTGATTATTTGTGTTGTATATATATATATATATATATACACTTTTATGCGGCAGAAACCAGTTTGCACCTTTTTACGTTCGTGTATCAATTGGTTACCATTGTAATGCAATACGTTAAAAGTAAATACAAATAGGAAGTGTATAAAAAAACTCCTGAATAAAAACCCATTACATGTATGTTTAAATATAAAGGCATTGCATATAAACTCGTGCAAAGCATGTAATTATTAAAAAAAACTATAGTGCGTCCATAAATTTTAACTAATTATTTCAATATGATACCTGACGTAATAAATATTCTATATTTTTATAATATATCGTCCAATTTATCTAATCGTAAAATTTATATTATATATCGCCTAATTCAACCAATTTGTATATGAATGTAAACAAGTGCAAACCGGTTTCAGTGGCGTAAAAACAATAAAGCTGTAGTATCACCTAATAATTAAGATTTTACATAAAATCTTATAGTGTGTCGAATAATTTGGCCAGGGACTGTATATATATATATATATATATATATATATATATATATATATATATATATATATATATGTATACTTGTTTTAGTGATACTGGTATCTGTCATAAGACAAAGACCAGCATTATATTGATATTAATATTGTTCTACACCTAGTATACTGGAATTTGTGCTTTAAAAACTGGTTTATTTTTAACACCACCCTACAAAAAAGGTTTTTCAATGATGTCCAAACCTCTGTACTGTAGACATAATTATGGTAGCCATGTTAATTACATCAGAACCTATTTATCTTATTAAGAGATTCGGTGATAAATTAATACAGTCTCAAAATTTATTTATGCAACTGCATTGAAAAAAAATACTAAAACATTATTACTTACAAGATAAGTTTCCATTATATATAAATTGCCTCATTTTATTAAACTCAAATAATTAAAGATTTAATATTGATATTGTTTATTTAACATTTTAATTAAATTTTGTAAGAAGCTTCTGATTGCACTTTTTTAAAAAAGTTATTCATGGGAGAGTATAATTAAAATAGTCTCCCAATTATTCACAATTATTATTAATTAATTACAAATTATTATTACGGTTAAACACTTTTAACCGTTAGAAAATCCTAAACTAAAAGATGTATGTGGTTTAGCAGCAGTCATCACATATAGTTTTATATATTTATTTTTATGTACGAGATTATAATGACCCGACTCTGGAAATGTGAAGTTACAAGGGAAACTTGCAAGAGAGTTTTCCATTCTTGCTAATATTAGTCTGCTTTACTTAGACTCAGACACCTGTGGCAGCTTTTTATGTCACACAGTAAATGTTCTGTGCAGAACAAGGTGTACTATGTCACCAGAAAAAAAGTTCTAAATCAAGGAATACTTACTATAAATTTGAATATACTTTCTTAAGTCTCATTAGAAAATTTTTTCAAGAGCCTCAAATCTGGTCTTATGCAATGTATGAATTCTAATACTTCAAATTATGGATTTTTAAGGGCATAAATAACGTAGTTAACTGGGGATACAGAGATCCGTATTAGAGAGGGGGGAGGTTCCTCATTTTTTACTATCTTTTATGTTTTGTAAGGATCCATATTAGTTTTTTTTTCATCCGCATAAGATAGAACATTCTTGAAGAATTTTTTTTCCAGCTAGACCAAACAATACAAAGAGAGACCTAAACTTATGGATAGATACGGCAGAGAAAGATCGTTGATTTCTCAAAATAATGAATTGGAAAAATTTAGTCTCTTTCGAAGCTGTTAAGAAAAATCTTCACTGATCCATTAAAGTCAAAGAATGTTTTTCCTTGCAGAATGAGGCACCTAAAATAAATAAAACTGAAATTAAATAAATTTAGTAATTTTATCAAAATAAGTGAAAAATACTGAAGTATTCATCAAAATATTCATCAGTTTCAAAACAAATATTTAGATTCTAGAGTAGACCCTGCCGTCTGAAGACTCCCCGTGTAGTAAATGGTGACTGATGCACGTTAAATCTGTCGAGTCTCAAAGTCTCCATGTTCCCATAACAAATCAAGACTTCTGGGGGTACTGAATAGGTGATTGATCGTTCTCTGATTCAGGTCAAAATTACGATCTGGGGATGAATGAATGGATGTATGAATGGGTCCACCCTATAAACGGGTGTGACGTATGAGTGTGACAGAAGTCGAATTCTTGGCCATAGATGGCACCACTGGAAAACAAGAACAATCGCACCCCCTCTGCCTTAATGGCATACGTCAACAACAACAATTAGTATTTACAGAAATCCCGGAATCTTTTATCCTAACTCAGGAATAAACTTCATATTTAAAGAATAAATAGATAATTTTTTATTTTAATAAAAAGAGAGAAAAATAAATCACGAAAATTCAATTAAAATTGTAATAACTCTATCAGATATTAAAATTTCATTTAAATTTTAAGTTCATAATTAAAATGACCCTTTCAGACCTTTAACTTCAACTCTGAGATTACATTTCTGCGTGGTATGATGAGCGATCCGTGTGATATTTTTTTCTACAAAATTAATAATTAATAATTATCTGATTAACTATCTCGAATAATGATTATACTTATGTAAATTCATTTTATTAATATGTTATAAGAGTACAATATTTCCCACTTAATAAATAATTATTTTAATTTTATGTGGAACTTTGTTAATAATCGAATGAAAAAGAATGATTATCTGAAGGACACAATATGAAGTAATAAGAAAGCAGCGAATTTGCACATCAATCATGCATAATGATCACTTAAAGATACGCACTATCTACCAATAAGTATTTGGACACATATGCAAATGACTATATCTGCGGTCCTGAAGTACATCACGCCCTCCGCGGTTTATCGTACACGGAATAACATCGGCATTAGTTCCATGCAAGATTCCTACTGCACTATTTTGGATGACAATATGCTTCCTACGTTGTGGCAGTTTTACGGGGTAGACCCCTGTTATTTCCAGGATGATAATGCCATCTGTCATGTTACGAGGGTCACCAAGGCTTGGTATGTTGCCAATGGGGTTAATCGAATGGACTGGCCTGCCCAGAGCCCAGACCTGAACTCTATCGAGAACCTCTGGGACGAGTTGGATCGCCGAATTAAGTGGTGTACTACCGGTCCAAAATAAGTGAAGGAACTTGCACGTCTTCTCCAAGCCGAGTGGAAGAAAATACCGCTAGCCGTCAACTTGCGGAAAGTATGCCCCGGAGGGTTCACGTTGTTATTGCCTCTCGTGGAGGCTCTACCAATTATTGATTATGTAAAAAGTTTGTTTTTCTTTTCAATCACACGTTCTCAAATACTTATTGGTAGATAGTGTATAATGATAACTTTCTGTCATTACATTATTTAAAATTTTTTTTATATTTCTTAAATTTTTGAATTAAGGGTTTTATGTTTTTAAAACTTAGAGTATAAATGTTAAGAAGTTATATCTGGCAGTTTCTAATGTCTCACTTTACTTTATTTTAAATTGTTTTTGTTACTTTTGACACCAAATCAAGTGCGAGTACATAAAATGAAAATCTTTAGAGAGATAAGAGTTTTAAAGCACTGGAGAAATAGTTATTATAAAAATCAAAAATAGTTAGAAAAGTTTCGAATAAAAGCCCTTGAAATTTTATTAAGTTTGGAACAAATGGAATTTTGAAAAAAATAAATGCGTCAAAGTTTACTACGAAAAATGACTCAGCTCTTTAGTTGCATTCCTACAGACCGCAAGGTCTCTTTTACCAACAGATAATATTAATTATTAAATCTTTATATTTTATGGTATTCCTCCTACATTTTTCTATCATTTTCATGATTTCAAGTTTTTAAGTCTTATCAAAAAATATGATCAAAACTACCAGAATATGGTAAATATTAATCTGGCTCTTTGGCATGTCCAAAAAGCTCGGTAATTCTTACCAAAAATTAGCAATAAAATATGGTTTTATAATATGTGATAAAATGTATTAAATGTGGTAACATTTGGTAATCCTATTATGATGCCTTAGAAAAATGCATAAAAATCCTTTGATCGCTTAAATTTACTTTCAGTTTTGTATTTTTTACTAAATATGTGGTAAGAGGAACTATCATTTAGATAATCAGAACTTCCGGTAAACCGTTACCATATAAATCAGAGTTACTAAATGAATAATGGAAATACCCTATATTTTATTTTTATAAAATCTAACTATGTTTTTCTTATTTTTTTTTTTTGAATTATAAATGTCATTAATTACCAAATAGTGCAAAAATTTTACCTGAAATTTTTTCTTCGCGTAACATAAAATTGAACAAGTGATTAATCCCGGACCCGCTGCTCCACAGCACCAATCGCTCGAATTTCATGCAAATACAAGTCTTTCTCGAAACGCAAAAATTTCACATATTAATCGATAACCACAGTTTGCCAACCTCTCTTCTAGGGAACTTCAAAATCGAATGAATGAGCTTCAAATGAATAAGCTAATGAATATGCCTCAAATAGAACAGCATCTCATAGTGTTTTTCATCTATTAAACCCTAAATTATAAAGGTTCTTTGGTGGAACCCTGATTTTAAAAATAATATTTATTAGCAGCTGCTAATAAATTTTAACAACTAATTATTTTAATATATTTAATGTAAAAAATAAAACATTTTTGTTGATAATTGTCTAAAATAAAACATTTGTTTTGTTGATAATTGTCTTAAAATAAGGTTTTATGTCAGACAATTAAATTCACAGGTCTAGAGGGCCTTCTGAATTTGTCAGTGGCAAATGCATAAGACGAAAATATTATAAAATAAGCTGAACCATGGATTTCGGAAAAGAACAGTCATAGACGTTGAGAATGGTTATCACGGAAACATAATTCTTTGTTCTTAAATTCAGTAATTTTAGTTTGAATTGAAATGAATCCATTTCCAATCCATTGGAATGAATTATACTGGACGATATCGGTCAGAGGAAGTGGAATTGAATATATTGCGATGGAATGTCGAGCCTCGCCGAGAAGCTGTAGTCCTCTTTCGTCTTGTAACAGGTCACGACTGCCTGAGAGAACACTTGTATCGCTTACGCATATATGACCACCCTGGTTGTCGACTATGTGATTCTGAAGAACCAATGGCCCGAAAACATCTCCATCGCTGTAGGTCACTCCACGGACTTGACTACGAGACTACTAAATATTGGTGTGCGAGAGAGTTTCTGGGGAAATGACTGCAGTCTTTCTTTTACTTCATGTTGTGATTCTTTCTGATTTTTATCGTTCTTCTTTGTTGTATTTGATTGTTTTCTCCGCCATTGGAAAAGTTAGAATTGAAAATTTTTATGAGAAATATTGATGGAATTTTTAACAAATGCGTATCCCTTTCATAATTTTGATAAATATATTGTTACTGAAAAGAAAATATATTTTTCTTTGAAATTTTTACTTGTGTAATTTCACATAAATAACTGAAATGTTGAATAAATTGAGAATTATTGTTTGGACATGAGTATAATTTCTAGTTTAAAAAATCATTGTAGGCTAGAAAAGAAAGAAGCTCCTGACTGATGGAACTCTAGTGATCCTTCCACTGAACATGTTTTTAGATTTATAGCTATAAATCTTGAAGCATTAGATTTTTGAAATATAACTTGATTGTTTTGCTTGCAGGTTTTGTTGGGAATTCTTCTCCAAAATTTGCCTCAAATCAAAAGTATCTTCATTCTACTCAGACCAAAGAAGGGGGTATTGCCAGAAGAAAGAAAGAAGATAATATTGCAGAAAAAGGTAGAAATGTTTAGACTTGTTTAAGTTTATGAATGTTGCAATGGTGTAAATAAATTTTCTAGTTATAAATTTTTTTAAAAACCTTATTTATTTGAAAATATTATTATCCGTATAAAATGCGAGCATCAGAACTTTATTCGATGATAGTTTGAATTTACTGAAACTAATAAATATTTTAATGGTTTCTATAAGCAGGTAAGGCATAATAAAAAAAATTTTATTATACAGATTTATTTAGGCATTGTTGATGGGGTGTAAATCAAAATTATACAACATTTTGATGAAAAAGATTTTTGATTTAAAAAAAAATGGAGGTATTCTGGGAAACAAAGTTTATATATTAATTTGCTCTGTTCTAATAAAACACTTCAAAATCACCAAAGAAATTTGAATGACAGACATAGAGGTGTGCAAAAATATATAATACTTTTAAATGAATCTTCTATATAGTTACTTCTATTTTATTTACATTTTTAAAAATATTCAATAGAAAAGAATAATTTTTAGTATTTATACTACTTTTGTATGAGTTATGAATATTCAACATTGAAATTTGAAAAGAAACAGATTAGTTACGATTTCGATGAAGAAAAACCTTCCAGAGCATCATACCACATTTTCACTGTTTTTGTTTCCTTTTAAACTAAACGCTGTTTCATTAATATGTATATCACACGATGAAAATTATCGGCAACGAAACCGGCAAGTCAGTCGTAAGCGCAATAGTATCCTCAACCTCCACAAAAAATTGCTGCAAAATACTAGTGTGATATAGGAATCGCAGTTACCCGAAATATCAGCAACCGTTTCTATCTTCTGAGAAAAAATTGCCTATAATTAAAAGCAACTCACACTTGAACCAATCAGATCGTTTGCGTTTCATGACTTTTCAATTCTATGTGATGACATTCATCATCATGAGATGACATTCATCATCAATAATCATAGCGGAAATGGAGATGGGGAGATTGCTTGAATGAAATTTTTTATTGATGAAGCTAAATAGTTTTGGTGTGTAAAAATAAAATTTTTTTTAAATTTGAGCATTCAAAATACTTTCGTATGATGAGATGGAAAGCTCAATGCAGTTGTTGTACCGTAATAGCATTTAGTTTCAGTGGTGGTAAGTGTGATGAACTATTTTCTAGTTAAAGTATCTATTTATAATATTTATTTGCCTTAAACTAATAAAATTAAAACTTGTAATTGTTATAATTATTATTATTGTCTAATTGTTCTAATAAAGACTTTAATTACTTATGCTAGATATAATTTCTATTTTTATATAGCCGGTGAATTTTTCTGGCAAGAAGCTTCATATTAAAATATTCGCCAAGCAATTCGGCAAACTTTTTTGCATTATTCTATAGCTTAAAATATAATATAGAGATTTCATTTCTTTATTTTTAAATTTTAATCTTTTTTTTAAAAATTTTTATTTCTGTTTAATATGTTCGATTATTTGAAAGTTTTCAAACTTTCTTTTATTTGTGAAATAATTATTTTATTTTCCCCTAAGAATTCTTTAAGTTTTTGAAAAACTTATCTTGAAACAATAACAAGTTAGAAAACTCAGAAAACATCTGAGGCAAATATTTAACTTGCCTTCCAATAAGTCACCCCATTTTATGGTAACTATTTAAAAGTTTTTTTTTCTTAAAAAAAAAGTAGAGATAGTAATGTAATATGCATTAGGTAATTTTTTAAAATACAAATTCCACAATCTTTACTGCCCTATGTTCTATAATCCCTTTCCTTTTTATTTTCTTATCTGTTTCTACATTCACACTCTCTTTATTTTGGTGTACTATGATTGTTTGGTGTATTATTGCATAATATTTATCTAACATAGGGGATGGTGGCCTAAAAGCGGGTAGATTAACAACAAACTCTCAGAAGTTGTATTTTTTTGGGCTTTTATCGCAGCGTTTTTGATTTTATTTCTTAAGAGAGATCTTGAATTTTAAAATAAAAAATGATTATTGCGTTATTTTAAATTTTTTATGATTAGTTATTATCAAAAATAAAAAACACTGAAAAAACCCGCTTTGCCCTTCAAGGGGGCCTAAAGCGGGTAAGCCGTTCGGGCAAAGTGGGTAAGCGCCATTGATTTTGCAAATACAAGCGCATATTAATTTTCTTAAACATTAATAATGAGACCTTAATCACACGTATAATAAATGTTAAAAATAACATTTAACTATCAATTTTTGACTTATTTTATCAGTCTTATTGAAGGTCTCAATAATTTAAATAAACATTAAATGAACTAATTTGGGTTTAGTACATTTGATAGTTGAATCTAAAGTAATGAAATATTAAATATTTAAACTAGTTAACTGCCTTTGTAAAAAAAAAACTTTTTCAAGTTATACTTATACGATGTAAACTAAACATATAATTCGGTACAGTTGTCAACAAAATATAAAGTAAAAAACGATTAAATCATTAGACTAGTTAACTGTGATAGTAAAAAAATAATTTTTGTAAGTTATACTTATCCGATTAAAATTTTAGACTTATATTTAATCAGTCTCAAATTATGATTTGTTATTCTTGACATAGTTCGCAAAAATAAGACCCTCTTCCTGAATAAGTTGTGCAAGCTTCATGAGCTCAGTCTTTACAATCTCCACATTCAATCCAATCTTTTAGCGGTGGGTCCTCATAAGGCCCCCCCACAAACAAGACAAAAATACTCTTTTACAATTTTTTTCTTTGAAGCTCTTTGTTTTTTAGTTTTACCTGGTTCACTTGTCGAAGGAAGATTTTTAAATTTTTTTTTAGCAACAGCATTGTTACTAAGACGATTCTTCTTTTCTTCCTTTTCTATTTGCATATTTTTAAATGGTGAACTTGTTAAGACTTCAGCTCTTTGAGTTTTACGTTTACGAATAGTTTTGTTCGGGGCTTTGATAGCGGTCTAATATCCAAAGAATTCACATGAGGTGTCAATGGCTCTTCTACTGGTTGAAATGAATAGTCACTAGTTGTCGTAGAACATGAAGGATCATCTTCAACAGCTGGATCATACGAAGTTTCTCCGTTTGTGCGTCGTAGCGAAATCCTTGAAACTTGAGAGTAATTGTGATCCACGTTTTCAAATACAGATGTAGAAGTAGAGCAATCAGAATTATTAGAAAGACGACCAGCATCAGTAGATTGGATCTGCGATGGGCTATCGTTGGTGTTTTCAATAACTTCAGCCCTGTCTGTCAGACGAGCTGGCAAAAACTCAGTATCACTAAATATGTGTCGGTTCGTGGGCCATATTCCTGAGGATTTAAATCCTCGAACAGCATTTTGTGCACTAGCTGCTTTTAAATATGCTTTTCCAACAAGTGAAGCTACGTCGTACTGAGTAATTATTCTACCTACATGGCTTCGTTGAAAAGTATAAACTTCTTGTTCAAAGTAAGTTTTGAACGGTCCATAAACGCAACGGTCCAGAAGTTGCATGCGATGAGTTGTATGAGGAGACAGTGATGCAAAACTTACATTATTTTTTCTAGCATATTCAAGGGCCTCAGGGCCCTTGAATATGCTAGAAACTGATTCAGGGCCAAGGGCCTATATATTTGTGAGATTCATGGTTATCTAATATTAAGATTACTTTTTTCTCAGGAGTTGGACGGGTATTCTTGACGAAATGATGAAGCCAATCTAGGAATTTCGGCAAGGGAACCAGGGGGTGCTCCATCTAACAATCTACCAACCATTCTTTTTCTACCGTAAATAAAAAATGGAGTTATAAAAGATCCAGCCGCGTTGCAGCAGCTTATAACAGTCGTCAATTTTTCTCTTTCCGCGCTTGAAATTACACCCACCTGTTTATCCCCTGATTTTGACAAAATTTTCGGAGGTTTATTACTAAATGCATGAATGCCAGTTTCATCCATATTGTATATTCTTGTTGGATCAATGTCATGCTCATCAATTTCTCCTTCCAACAAATCATAAAATCCGTAAACTTGAGGCCGATTGAAACCTCGTGATCTTGCAATTGATGTTGGTTCTGGTTGCCTAACAACTAAATTAGGATGTCGTTTTTTAAAGCCTAAATATCAATCATTTCCAGCACTGCCGTTCTTAAAAGTATGAACGATATTATTGCGTTTTGCATACTCATAGACTAGTTTCAAAAATTCATTTTTAGTTAAGCCGTAGAAAAGATCATCGACTTGAAATACATATTCCAATAACTCAGCTTCTTGCTCATCATTGAATACTCTTCGATATCGTCCAAGATTTTTACTGCAACTGCCCTTTTTCAGATGTATTTGTAGAGTAAAAAGTGAGATACCATATTTTTCAGAAGCCGCAGAAACCGAAGTGGTCTCAGATTCCTTAATTGCATTCTTCATGGCCGTTTCACACCAGGCCGCCTGTTCTGTTTTTCTCTTGTATTAATTTACCATCTATACAAAAATACTGAAAAGTTAGTATCTACCCGTTTTGCCCTACCCACTTTGCCCAAAAGCATATTTTTTACTAAAAAAATTATAACCTTAAATATTTTTTTTTTTTTTTTTTTTTTTTTTTAAATTGAACATCGTAGTTTATAGGTGAATAGCGTTAGAATAATATAATAATATCGACAATAAAAAAAATAAGCCGGCTTTCAACTAGCCACAAGTTACATACCTTGAGTTTTTTTAATAAACTTATTAATTTTTTTATTTTGTGCTTGATTACGCCATGTCGCTTTTTTCTGCTTTATTGACACTCGTGAGTATTTTGGTAATCACGGCATACTTAGATATCGTAGCTTGCGCGCCATGCGGCGGGATACGAATGCCTACCCGCTTTAGGCTGCTCTCCCCTATATTTATCTATTGATACTTTACTTTTTTAAAATGAGAGGAACTATGTAAATATATCTTACTAATTTTATAATATAGTATCATTTTCAAAAGAGAAACAATGCTTTAGAAATAATTTATATTTTCTAAAACAAATAAATTTTCTTCCAATCATAAAAATTAAAAAATCTATTATACCTCCCATATTTCTTTGTGTATGGAACATCTTAGAACTATAATCAAAATATCTATCAGACTTAAAATAACTTTTGAAAGGATACCTGAAGGCATCACTGATTTTAAATTAACAGTTATTTTAATGTGTTGATGATGGTTTATTATGCTAGTAATTTTTTTCCCTTTTCTTCCAGATATTTAGTAGAACCCTGTAAGGTCTACATGTAGAAGGAAAATTGTCTGACGTAGAAGAAAAGAAATGCAACCGTGTTTTTATGCTAGAAATTAAAAAACTACAACTGTAAAAATATAAATGAATGATGTTCTAAATGATACATTTAATATTAAATGTTTTACTTTTTAATTGATTGTTGTTTCATTCAAGATGCAAAACACATTTAAAACCTCTGACAAAATTAGAGTACATAAAAAGAGTGCTATTAATGATATATTTTTTAGACATTATTTAATTTGAATTTTCATATTGTATGTTGCAATAAAATTTGCCCTAAAATAAGTCAAGTAGTTTTTAATTCGATTATATTTTACCAATAATGAAAGTTTTAGATTTTTCTATAATAAACTGTAAGTATGATACTTAATTCATTAAAACCAAGCCTATTGTATTTGAATTTGTTTTTGTTTGGAAAAATGATAGTTTGTAAAAGTAATACTTCTGATAATTATAATTAATTTAATTTCAATTAATTAATTATATGACCATAAAACTTTAAAACATTGTTGTATTGGCTAGTCCGGTATTTTTAATGTATTTTTTAAACTAAATTTTAAAAAAAAAGAAAGTTTATTTCATAAAAATTATGGTTTTGATGTTATAAGTATTTTATGAGTAAAAGGTATGTCAAAAATTGTATATTGTAAACATAAGGACCCTCATTTCTTCTAAACTATTAATTCAAAGAAATAATTTTGATTTTATTGGATTTAACGTAATTTATTAAATTGGAAACCATGCTTCAATTGTCAAGATACAGTTGTGTGAAATAGTACAAGCAACAATTTATTTACTTCGTGCACACGAAACCATTAAGAATTTTATAACTGATAAAATATTAAATCAGACATTTTGGTTTTATTCTCATTCGATTTAACATAATAATACCAGATAACGATATCCCACTTGTCTAGATAGCAATGTTAGATACGTAAGCAGGTAAAAGTAAAAACAAAAGCTGTACTTTTTGTTCATAAAACCTAAATAACTTCAAAATAGTCACTCAATTAAAAGTAAAAAGAAAAATCGGAAAATACTATAGCAGTCACTTAAATGTACCCCTTATCCTTTTAAAATGGAATATGAAATGCCCTCTGCATCTTAAAATTATTTCAATATCAATGATAATCATTTTTATTCTATGCAGCTCCACTAATACGCAAGTGACTTAATTTTTAAGTGCAGCTAAATAGAGATTATAAAATGCACAAAATTAAACAGGTATCAATCAATATTCTACAACGTCTTTATTCTCTTTTTCTTAAAAGGAACGTTAAAAAGAAGATCCATCCACAATTTTAAAACCATCTGGTCAAATGTTATTAGAATCCTCCTAATCAGGACTTTTCTCACAGTAAAAAAAAAAAAAAAAAAAATTAACAAGAAATATAAAAGGGGTCAGTATATACCCCCCAACCCCCCAATCAGGCATTCACGAAAAACAGATTAGGACTAGAAATTCATTTCATATTATCTATATGTCTTAAGTTTGCAAAAGGCAAATAAATAAACAGTTAAAATAAAAATTAAATAAGTTCAATTAAAAAATAAATTTAGATACCGGACCGGAAATTCATTTCATATTATTTGTACATCTTAAGTAAAAAAGGAAAATAAATAGTTAAATTAAAAATTAAATAAGTTCAATTAAAAATTAAATTTAGATACCGGACCGGAAATTCATTTCATATTATTTGTACATCTTAAGTAAAAAAGGAAAATAAATAGTTAAAATAAAAATTAAATAAGTTCAATTAAAAAATAAATTTAGATACCGGACCGGAAATTCATTTCATATTATTTGTACATCTTAAGTAAAAAAGGAAAATAAATAGTTAAATTAAAAATTAAATAAGTTCAATTAAAAATTAAATTTAGATACAAAGCAATGTTAACGAAGATATTGTAACAAAATGCAAACATTAGTTCTTAAGAATTCTTGTAAGAATTTATAAATGGAAAGTATAAAATTAATTCTAAATAATAACTATAATAACTTTGTTAAATTTAAACTAAATATTCGAATAATGCACATAATTTTTAGGAGGAAAAACGGAAAAATTTTTTTATATACTTCTCTTATGTTTTTATATTACTCCTCTTATGTTTTCAGCTTTTGATATTTCCTCAGTTTATCTTTGTGTCATTCTATTTTGCACGATGCTTCTGGAATGCTCAAATACACAAGATTTTGGTTTCACTATAAATGACAAAGTGTTTTTGCATACCATATAAACAACCAATGAAACCGATCTCTTTTCCAGTCTAAACTTAGTTAAATGGTCTGAGCACATGACTTCTTCTGCCTCTATTTTCTCTGCTGCTCATCGACTTAATTGCGATGCTCTTACTCATTCGTGACTCGAGGCATTTTGTGTTGGAGAGTCAGCCTGAATATAACCATTGTCTACTTGGCTTTGTTTGTTTCGGCAGGTTTCTACATGCGCTCTATGGATTTACCTTTTGTAGAGAAAAAAATTTATCATTGGTGGACATGAGCAAAAATTATTTCAAATTACAATGGTACATGCCTAAAAATTATAGTGTCCCTTATTTCTCGTTATGTATTTGGAATATTCATTTATCCATATTTACCATGAATATGTATTTATCATTACTCTTTAATGTTATTGTCTGAATTTGATATTGGTCAAAATTTTACAAATAAGATTATTATTCCTTTATTACATTGCTAAGTAATCCCTGATATTATCTAATTATGAAACATTCTTTGACAAAGATATTTAGTTTCCGTTTTAAAATTATTTAATAATTTTAGCTAAAAATGATTTTAGCTAACTTATATAATCAAAATAATTACATTATATAACTATTTAAAATTCTAAAGATAAATTAAGAATTATATTTTAGAGCAAGTGCTAAGAAACCAGTTAGGCGAAACAAATTAAACAAGAATAAAAATAAAAAGTTTTCGGATAAAATTGTATTAATAAACGAGCGAAATGATAATGTTTGTTTTATCTGGAACTCCTTTATCTAGCTTTAATTGGAAAGTTGTGACATTGGCTTCAAAAATATTCAAAATAGTAGGGTTTCGGAAGCACATTTTAACCACACTATTTTTTAAGGTAGTGGGGCCCTACAATGTGTATTTTTTGTTGTTTTTTTTATAAAAGTCTTTCAAAGATACTAAAAAAATACAATAAATATTTAAACAAAATGGACAAAACTTCTTTTAAAAAAATGCGCTAAAAAAGCAGCAGAAATTTCAAAAAAAGAGAGAATAAAAATAGAAATAAAAGTAGCGAAGGAAATAAAACAAAATTAAAAATATGACCACTGAAGCTGACGTCTTCAGGGGGTACCTGCCCCAGTGGCCAAAAAACAAAACCTTTTCTATTGAGGAAGATGGCAAAAGCCTAAAAACCTCCCTCAGTACCCCGAAGGTTTTGTATAAAAGTCCAGGAGAAAAAAAACATACAAGACATAAAACTAATACAGAAAAGAAACTCAAACAAATTTATCAGAAAATAAAATCAACAGAAAATAAAAACTCACATAAACAAGGTCAGACAGCAAACTCAAAAGCAAACCAAATGAAATGGAATCACTTAAACCAAAGGAAAACAACGCCCTCTTTTAAAATGCGCAGATTGAGAAATGATAGATGGAATGATTCTTTAAGTTGATTTTACTCAAACGCACCATTTTAGAGTTATGACACTGTTTTTGCCGGGTGCGATTCCCTTTTTATGATGTCCCGATTTTGTTTGCATATACGCGGAATACTCAGTTATTCAGAATTTATTTAATTTTTGTGTTGTATTTTTGCGAAAAAAATGTGTTCTTTATATTTTAAAATTTCCGATGAAGATATGAAAGGAAGTATTTTGGGAAACTATCTTATATTGATATGCAATCGCCTGATCGCTAAGATGTGGATTTACGCAATTCACTTTACAACAGCAGAAATTCTTCTCATTCTCCTCAGGTAAACTCATTTAATTCTTCCTGCTTCCTAATATAACTTCCTGCCAAATTTAATATCATCAGTCTTGTTACTTAAACACTAATGCATAGAGGAAAGTTGTCTAAATTAGGAACTTTTGATTTCTAAAAATAACAGTGTTGAGAGAACGCCCTAGTTAATAAATTAGATAGCTTTTTCCTCGTTGAGATCATTGCAAAAGAGTTTGATTGCTGTATTCGTAATTAAACTTTTTTCTTATTCTTATTTATTTAATTTCTTGAATCATTGTTTTTTAAAAATTTTCAATGTAATTTTTAAACGTCCTGAGTAAGGATTGTAATAAATAGAAATTTATTATGTATTTTTTTTTTATCAATACTTTTAAAGATGGGTTACTTTATCCGCGGAAATAGTTCGCTTATTTCATCAATAGATGGCTGCACTGGCTATCTCTGCTTATTTTCGAATTCGGATGAGTGTTTTGGGGGTATAACAGGAATTGCCTCCAGATGGCACCACTATTAGAAAGTGTAAATTCAATCACTATAGTGATATTTATTAGAAATTTTAATTATCCTTTTAAACTCGTATTTTTGGGTTGAATTATGTGTATTTAAGTCTGTTTATATTTAATTAGTATTGTATTATCACTTTTATAATGAATTATTTGGTTTGTGACTGTTTTTCTCAGGGAACTTTTTTTTTTTTGCTCTGACGTCCACTGGTTGCGTGGCGGCTCGTGAGGGAGTAAACAGGTCAGTCTAGACTTTTTCGCCTGGCTGAGAGGAGAATAAAAAGGTTGAGAAGAGTGTGCGACTCTACTTATTTAACCTAGATTATTCTTATTTCACTTATGTGCATTGCGATTTATTAACCATACGCTATACGTAGCACCCCCCACTTCCCTTCCTCCTTATATTTACTTATACTGAGATGATAGAGCAGATAGCCATTTCAGGCTAGGCACTCTGAAAAATTTTAATAGTTACAGTTACTGAGAAGAGAGGTTGGATTGAGACTGCTGGAAGCGTGGACTAAGACGGCACCACTGAGAGAATGATTAATTAAAGCTGGAGTCGCTGAGTAAGATGGTCTAAGTTGAACCGCTGACAGGTTGATGCATGAAAACCAGTTTCGCTGGATGAATGGGCTAGGTATGAACTCCTGAGCGGATGAGTAGTTGTCTTGAGAAAAGTTAAGCTGAAGCCTCTGAGTTGATGACGGAAAGTGATATGCTGAATGCCACTACGTTCGAGTCTGTTGACAAATCCCGAGCGTACCGATGCTGAAAGTCTGATGCCCCACTTGTGCAAGTTGCCTTACTAGTAGAAAGCCTAAAGAAATTGGAAGAGTTGGAGTGCTGGCTGTCAGAAACGAGGAGTTTACTTTATCCACGAGTCTGGATGGCGTTCCAGGAAGTTGGTCCGTAATTTCATTTTGTATTTATAAACTCTAATTTCAAGTTGAGTACCGTTTTATAAGAATAATTTACTGTGAATTTTAAATAGTTTCTACTATATTTTTAGATATATATTATAAAATGAGCCATTGATATTGAATCGCATTTACTGGATGTAGAGAATGTCATGATCTAAATTTTAATTGATTTTAGTAGATTTTAAATTAAGTGTGCATTTTTATTCTTAATTTTTTTTTTTAATTTTTTTTTATTTGGAGTAATGGAATGTTGTGCCTTAGAGTTTTTAAATTGCTTTTTATTGAAAAAGTTAATCTAGTGAAGTCAAATACTGAACTTGAAGTAGTGTATAATTTGGAAATATTTGTTTACATGATAGAATTTGGAAATGTTTTGAGTGTGTTTTTGTTTGAAGATTTGAGTTTTAATAAATTTGGAATTAAATTTTAAGTGTTTCAAGTGATTTTCCTTGTTGAACCTGGGTAACTGTTACCAAAGTCATATTAATGATCACAACGTAACCTTAAGGGTAACAGTACAGGATATAGCATCTAGCAAAACAAAAGTTTTGCGCATATTATTAAAAGTATCATATAATTGTTAAACAAATTATTCTCTTATGTTCTACTTGTTTCTTCAGTAGTTGCTAATTGCTTGAGTGAGGATAGGAATGACTCGTTTAAAACCTTGTGTAATTGTGAAAATTATACTATTTGTGGGCTCCTAACTCTCATCGGTAAGTGATTTTCCAATCCTGCGGCTTTTAACGACTCGCTTTTTTGTTCGGTATTTTCTTAAATAAAAAAAAAATCTTGATACTTGACTTTTTTTTAAAAGTTTAGGTGACAAATTATAAACGAGCTTATTACAATTGTGTACAATTACAGCCTAGAGGAAATGCTCCAAAAAAGACAGCGAATTGATAAAGGCCGCTGGATTGTAAATTAGCCACCGTTACTATAGAAAAGACTATTCCAACTCCATATTTACCGTATAAATTTATTATTAGTTTAATTTATTCGAATAATTTACTAAGCAATTGTTTCTCTTTTGAAAATGAAACTAATGAAAGTTTTAATGGTGTGTTATGGAACTTGCTTGCTAAGAGCATTTTCGTCGAACTGCAAACTTTTCGATTGGGAGCAAATATTGCCGTAATACTGTTCAATTCTGATTTTGTAGGCTTGTTGCCCATTTTTAACAGCTAAAACATTAATGTTAATGCTGAAACCATTACTAAGTACTTGGAGTTTGATAAAACAAGAATTAGGGAATCAAAACGATTTTCTTTACCCAGCACAAAAATTGCTAGAAAAAAGCGAAGAGCTGCAAAAAACTAATATCGAATAAGCATGAACTGAAAGAGGGTGTATCATATAAGGCAGGACAATTCTAGGCTGATATAGTTCATATAACTTGATCTTTCATTATATGTAAAAATGTAGTTATCAATTTCGTAAATTATTTTTTTCATATCTCATTGACGTTAGAAAGTTTTACTTAAAATTTTAATGAAATTATACTTAGAATTGATGGTTATTTATTATAAACTTAATCATTGTGATGTGAAGTAAAATTTTATGTTTTATTTCATTGTTTAGTTATAGTAAACAAATATGCTAACATAGTAAATCTTTTTACAAAAGTTAAAACATCTTTTTACATAGTAAATCTTTTTAAAAAAGTTTTTCATAGGAAAGACATATCTTATAATGTTTATTTTGAATGATACAGTTATGTTTGAAATAAAGTTAAAAATAATAATATAGTGTAGTATGAAGTTAATATTTTTAAGCATGTAGTTGTGTATACAAATTACAGCGAAAATTAACGCGTCTTTTTTGCCTGTTTTAATTATGAAAAAATATAAATATTTAACTATACTACATTCTAAAATGACTTATGTATTGTTTGCCATTTGATTCTAATAACTTAAAACTGTTTTGAAAGGAGTTTAGCGGTGATTTGCTGTGAATTATTGCATGCATAATTAACATTTTGAAAAAAAAAGACAATCGCGCACTTGAGTTGCTGTTTGTCGCTCAATAGAAAATTGGTCATAAAAAAAAAGATATTGAATTAAAATGCAAACTGTAAAAAGCAAGAGCTACATAAAGTGTTGAACTACAAATATTATTAAATTTAAGCTTGTGGAATAAGTCTGTGTAACTTTTTTTGTTTAAGTAAATCTTTAAAGATCTTTCTGAAAAACTGTATTTTTCAAAATTTTAATTCACGCCAGACACTCATACTCCTAAACTAATGGGAGTTTTCTTATGAAATTTGGTAACAATGTTATAAACTATATATACTGTGTTTTGAACTAAAACTAAGTTTCAATTTAAGTATTTGGTCATGCTACAGGTATAAAAACGTAAGAAACTTAAAAAAAAAAATTACTGTTTTTCTAGATTTTAACATTTAACTTGGGTAATTTTTAAAATTTGCATAAATCTTAAGTTCAGAACACAGATAAGGGTCAAAATGAACTGTACAGAAAAAGAAATTACATTTTATTCATTTAAATTAAGTGTATGGTATCTGGCGTAAGCCCTAAATTTCACTCATTTAAGCTTAATTATTCAAATATTTTAAAAACTATGTGATAATCAATAATATTTCTTCTTGTTTATATCATTTTATATCACACTTGAACCAATAACACATATGTTTAAAAAAAATCTGATTTTTTTAAAAATTTTTTATTGTACCCAGGCAGTCGCCTTAATACCCGGAAATCTTGTTTTATTTTTATGAACGCTGATTCCCTTGTTAACGATATTAGTTTCACATCATCTCTCCATGGCACGTTAAAAAGCATTTTGCTCTGATTTGCCTTTCCCGGCTATTGCAGTTGTTTAGTTTGTTTTTATTTAATTTTTTTTTCTATTTCATTCTAGGGGTACTGATGTTTTTCCAGCTTTATTTTCCGCTTTCACCTTGGCAACTTCACATTTCTATTTCATATTAATTTTTTTTCTTCATTATCCTGCCATGCGAATCTTAAGAATGGGCGTTTATTTTCTTCATATTTTTTGAAGACAATAAAGTTCTTACCATGAAGTTTAATATGTTACATTTGGATCATTCTTGATCTTTAGTTTGATTAGAATCTTATGCTGAAAGAAGCAAACATCAGAAAAATATTATTTCAACAGGGTTCATGCAGACCTTAAAACACTTAAAAAATAGTGACACCTACAATGAAATAAAGAAGATGTCTTTAACTTTAAAATCGAAATTTCAAAACTTAAAGATTTCTTAACCAGATTTTTGAAGTTATACGTATTGAAATTGATCATTTAATGTTGCTGTGAATGTGAAGGTAATAAAATAAGTTTATCTTCTTAGTTTTTCTGCCATTATTACAGTTTTTAAGGATCTTACGAATTCTGTTTAAATGAAGACTATCGTGTCAGATATAGGTATGTAATGATGATAATAATTGTAAAATAAGTTCGTAATAAAAGAAATAAAACAAAGAAATCACGGAAGCAATATTTGGTGATCGTAACTGTTGAACGTCTTGAGAGACATTTTATGGTTAATTTATGAAACTCCATTTCATAATATATAAAAACATCTGGATGATATTTGAAAATTAAATTATCTTTTTCTAAAAAAAGCCACGTAAGTCATATATTTGTTAGAATGAAACGATTTCTTCAAAAATGAATTATACACTATTCCTAAATCTTTTTAAATTTTAAGAATAGTGTATTTCAATCTTTTTAAAATGTCACGCAACATTCATTAATTTCTTGAATTATATATTTATCTAAAAAGAAATATCGTGAATTATATAAAAACCTTGTGATTGTGCATTATAATCTCTTCCAGGTATTTAACATTTTTTAAGGGACATATTTTCGTTATTTACCCTACTCTGCATATAATTAAAAATACGGCCAATTAGGTTATAGAATAAAATCTTCTTATTTGAAGAAGTTAAAAAGAACATGAAAATCTACATAATGCTTTATAAAAAAGTTCATGTGTTCATATAGTAAAATCTGGGAAAATTACAAATAATTTATAAATCGATTCAAAATTTATTTTTAAAAAAGAGAAAAACAAAAGCAATCTTTGTTTTTGGGCAGAAATCAACTAAAAACAAATCTGTTGCCTAGAAATTTCAAGATATTTTTCTATTAAATATTTAAAAAAGAAAAAAAAAAGCCTTTCCGATCCGAACTAGCACAAAAAGAACGAAAGGTTTTAGTTTTTATTTCATTCATTTTTGCTCTCTCAACTTAGTTGCTTAGCAACGGGGTATTTCTCTCTTGTCGATTCCGCAGTTAGAGTATATGGTTATATTAAATTTCTCCTCCATTTATGGTGATAGTTTTTTGCCTTTTCTAGGAGTTATGGCAAGCATATATAGTTTAAAAGCACCCCAAGTTTTAATCCAATTTTTCAGAAATTTAGCCTACCTTCCTATTTTGAGGGTCAGGGATCCAAAAATGCAAAAAAAAAAAAAAAAAATAACTAAAATGTTTATTCAGAAAAAATTACGTTTTTGTGTCGGATTCTTAAATTCAATTAATAGCTAGCACTAATTAATTAGCATATTTGAAGTCCCCCCCCAGAAATCATTAAGATTTCACTTAGTATGAAAATCCGATCATTAGAATGCAAATTATTCAAGGCTATATATATATATATATTTTTTTTTTTTCCGCACTGTATATTTGAAGTTTTTAGTCTGTTAACTCTTTTCAGATTTACAGATTTTGAGCATTTTAATGCTTTTTGCTATGTCTGGGACATTTTTGGGAGAGACTCGGATGCTTTTGGATATTTTGATGATTTTAAACAGCATTGCTTGCTTATTCCAAAATCTACATCCTGGTATTATTGTCTCTGATACTGAATAAGGATTTTAATACAATGCATATTTTACAGCTGTTCCACCGTCTTCTTGAGGAGAATCCGAGTGCTGCAGAGAAAGTGATTGCTGTTCATGGTGATGTCAGTCAACCTAATTTAGGAATGAGTGATGAAGATTATGCCCAAGTTACTGAAGAAGTTACGATTATCTTTCATATGGCAGCAGTTATAAGTTTCACAAAACCTCTAAGGTAAAACAACATAATTTCAATTCTTTTTCTCCAATTATTAAAATATTTTTGTTTTAAATACAATGGACCAACAATAAACTAACAATAAACCATATTATTCAATACATTATTTGTCTCAGATGAAACTTGCATAGATAAATTTGTGTACAATTCCTGATCATTCAAATGAAGATGAAACAAAGATAAATTACAGACATATGAAAATAGGGGGAAAAAGAAAAAAAAAAAGAAAAATAACAAGCAACTGGGGGAAGAAAAAGAATTAATAACAAAAAAAAAAAAGAATAAAGTTTTTTTAAAATATCCAGAAAATAAAAGATATAATCTTTTTATCAGATTATATCCGCAAAACACACATGATTATATCCGCAAAAATGAGCGATTTCTAATATTGTATCAATATAGCCAAAGCAAAATATATCAATACAATAGTGTGAGGAGCACTTAAAAAATGTTTACAAAAATTACGACAAATAAAATAAAAAACAATAAGTAAAAATAACATATAAAAACTGAAAATAAAATATAAAGAACGAGCAGAATTAAACATAATCTATAAAGCGAGTAGCGAATTTAAATGAACTTACATGAACGGGAAATTTTTCAAGAATGATTTAAAATATTTTCGTAACAAGATTGCCAAATATCTCTGTTCTATTTTTTTCTTAAATAAATATTTATTTTCTAAAATTATTTATAGGCAACTTCTTTAAATCATCCAGTATAATATTACCTTGCACACATCCATATTCGGGCCCATGCTTGGTAACTAACAAATAAAACGCACTTCAGTAATGTAGCAAGAACGCACTTTAAAACAAAACTCCTCTAGTTACGCTCAATTTGCGCTTTTGTTTTCATACTTTGCAATCTGGCAATCTTGTTACGAAAATATTTTAAAGACATGACGTGAATCTAAAAAAAAACAAAAATTAGATTTGAGATAACAAACGTAAAGCTGCCAGTGAAAATGGAAAAAATAAATGTGATGAACTAAACTAGAAAAACGACAGATGCCATGAGAGAGAAAAAATGAACTGTGATTCTCATTGCTCTGCATATCTTGATATTTTTTCTCTCTCAGCTTCTTTTTTTTTTTTTTTTTTTTTTTTTTTTTTTTTTGTTTCTCACCTTTATTTTTCCCATTTTTCGTTGCTAGTGTTTTTTTCTTATTTCAAATCAATTTTTCTTTTCATTCTTGTTTAACAAATCTCAAAAATGGGAATGTATTTTTCAAGCTCTTGAGCCATGTCGACAGCTATTCCATATTTGTATACTTTTGCTGGGAATGAAATTTTCAATCAGGTAATAATAAGCAGGAGTATCGCTCAGAATGACATCCACCTAGTTAGACATTCAAAAATCATCTTAACAGTTTGATTATACAGGAAAGCTTAAGTGCCTCTTATATTTATATTAACCATAGATTCGTAGAAGAAGTTGAAACACTTACTGCAATAATTAATCAATTTTACAGATACATAGCAAATCAAAATTGCGTTAGTGTGAAACATGTGATAGAATTTGCTCGGAAATTGAAGAAATTAGAGGTAAGAATATCTTTTATTTGCAATGAAAATTTAATATACTTTCTAGAAGTTAGGGAGACAAAATATATTTTAACTTTAAATTTCAGGTTTTAGTATACACTTCAACCGCCTATTCGAATTCAAATCAATATAAAATAATAGAAGAAACTATTTATCGCTTGCCTTGGACTGGAAAAAGATTTTTAAAGGCACTGGAGTAAGTAAATTTATCCCATATATATATATATATATATATATATATATATATATATATATATATATATATATATATATATATATATATATATATATATATATATATATATATATATATATATATATATATATATATATATATATATATATATATATATATATATATATATATATATATATATATATATATATATATATATATATATATATATATATATATATATATATATATATATATATATATATATATATATATATATATATATATATATATATATATATACACATAGGATGTGTGTTCAGCCCCAGTGGTAGGTTCTTAGGGATGACGTAGCAAGGCTCTTGCAAGGTATGGACTGGACAAATCAAATGCTTCTTAAAATATTTGGTTATTTATTTCTTCTCAATTATAGGTATATTTGAAAACTTAGACTCTAACTGTTTAAAATGAATTAAGATTCAAATGAATTCCTTATTGCAAAAACAAATTCTTCTTAAAAAATTTTTGATATTTATTTCGTCACATTCTATTTTTCAAAAAAAATTGAAGCTTACTTTGTAATCTAAAACAAGTTTCAAATGAATTTCTCATTGGAAAAATATTTAAAAAAAAAAATCGCAATTTTTTCTTTATTATGTTAACTACGCATATATTAAGGCTCTTAACGTAGAATGATTTAGACTAAACAACTGCTTCTTAAAAATTTTAGCTATTTATTTCTTCACATATATGTGTATTTTTGAAAAATTTGACACTTTGTAATCTGAAACAAGTTTAAAAGGAATTCCTTATTTAAAATAAAATATAAAAAATTCGAAAAATGTCCTCCGATATGTTAGCTATAAATATGTTATTAATATAGTATTGTTTGGAGTAAACAAATTCTTCTTAATCTTTTCTCCTTTTGAAGAATTGACGCTCACTTTGTAATCTGAAGCAAGTTTTAAATTATTTCCTTACTTTGTTGTCTAATGATGATTCTAATGATGACGACTAATGATTTTATCATTGCAAAAAGTTTCAAAATATTCGCCAAATAAACTCCCTTATGAAAACAATATACACGTTCCTTAAATTGTATGGTTTGGACTAAGTCAGTCAATGCTTCTTAAATTTTTGAATATTTATTTCTTCAGAAATATGGGTATTAATGAAATAATTGACACTCCCTTTTTTTCTAAAATTTTCAAATGAATTTCTTATTGTAAAAAAAATAATAAAAAATTTGCAAATTGTCCTCCTTTTTGTCAATTATACATTTACTCTTATTACATACTTTTTTGCAGTAAAAAAATCCTTCTTAAAAATTTTGATTACTTATTACTTGACGCATATGGGTATTTTTGGAAAAATTGATACACACTTTGTAATCTGGAAGAAGTTAAAAATGAAATCCTTACTGCAAGAAAATGTTATATAAAATTCGCAATATATCCTTCATTATGTTAACTGTATTGTTGCTTTCAACGTAGCATGGTTTGGACTAAACATTTGCTTCTCGAAATCTTTTTCACATCTATGGTACTTCTGAAAAACTTGGCGCTTACTTTGTAATATGTAAAACGTTTGAAATGAAATCCTCATTCTAAAAAATTAAAGAATTCTAAAAAAAAAAAAATTTAAAAATTAAAAAATTCCTCCCATAATTTTACATGTATACCCATAATGTAGCATTGTTTGGACAAAAATTACTTCTTAAAAATTTTGAGTTCTTATTTTTTGACATAAATTTAAATGGGTATTTTTGAAAGAACATTGATGCTCACTTTATGGTCTGAAATAAGTTTAAATTATTTTCTCTTTTCAAAAAAGTTAAAAGAAGAAAAAAAATCGCAAATTGTCCTTTATTACTTTGATTATACGCGTGAAAAAAATGTAATTTGATAACGTGAGTAAAAGGAATCCTTCTTAAAACTTTTGAATACTTGTTTCTTGAAACTTATTGGTATTTTTGAAAAACTAATGACTCTCACTTTGTAATTTGAAATGAGTTTCAAATGAATTCCTCATTGCAAAAAAATTTAAAAAATTCGCAATTTATCCTTTATTATGCTAACTATATTGATGCTCTTAACGCAGCATAGTTCGGACTAAACAAATACTTCATAAAAAATGTGGGTATTAATTACTGCCAATCTATGTTTATTTTTGAAAAATTTGATGCTTACTTTGTAATCTGAAAAAGTTTCCAATGAATTCCTTATTACCAAAAAATATAAGAAATTCGCAATGTCTCCTTCAGTATGTTAACTATAATCATACTCTAAACATAGTATTGTTTGGAGTTAGCAAATACTTTTTAAAAATTTTGAGTACTTGTATCTTGACAAATATATATCTGTATTTTTTAAAGAATTGTCACCCAATTTGTAATTTAAAAAAGTTTCAAATAATTTTCTCATTGCAAAAAAATTTTTAAGAAATCTCAAAATAAGCTCTATGATATATATTCTCTTTACATATATAAGATGAAGTTGAAAGACAAGGAATTTAGTTAATATTAAATATAATAAAGAAGCGAAAAATATTTTATAAAAGTATATAATAAAAAATAATAAACAGCGACAAAAATGTTAATGCGAAGCGTTCTATTTACGTATCTGAATGTTGCCACCTTTTTTATACAAAAGTTAAACTTTTCTCTGCTGTAATAAAATTAAACTTATGTGAACCTTACATTCGGCCCCGCTCAATGCTAAATGTAGATATTTACATTGAAGCGTAAACATTAAGGTTCTAAGACAAATTTTGTCTAAGTCTTTCAGGCGGGCGGCGATTGCGTCGCAAATTGTAGCGGCTCGATATGATGTTCGGGAAATTTTCAGGATCCTGGATGTTTTCTACTGGATCTTGCAATTCGGAAACTGATTCTTCCTCTTCTTCCGAGCTCTTTTCTTCCTGGGTGACTGGCGTATCTCGCATGTAATATGGACGAAGATGTAGCACATGAACAACCTTCAAAAGATTATTTCGTTGATCCATAGACTTGATCTCGTAGCATACGGCCCCGACTGGACGAACAATCAGAAACGGTCCTTTATAAATGGGAGAAAGTTTATGATCTCCTTGTTAAGGCCAGTCGTACAAAACGAGATCTCCAGTCTTAAATGAATGTGATCGACGGTGAAGATCGAATCTGCGCTTATTATCTAGATGTTTTTCGTACACATTATTTACGGCTTCGGCCCTGGCTAAGGCAAGAAGGTCAAGTTGATCTTCACGTGGAAGGCGTGGTTCATATCCATGAAGCAAATAAAATGGGAATCTTTTAGTTGAATTTTGTCGTGTGGTGTTGATTGCTAGTAAAAGCGTTAGGTAATAATTCATCCCATTTTTCTGGATGTTCATCAATTATTTTTCTCAAAGTTAATGCAATGACACCATTGGCACGTTCAACAATGTTATTAGCTTGTGGTGAATATGGTGGTGTCATGGACTGTTGTATTCCATACTTTTGTAAAAATCGCTGCGGGTGGCGCGCTGTAAACGCAGTTCCTCTGTCTGATAAATACATGCTGGGCGGCCCACATCGAAGTATGATGTTGTGATATAGTGCGTCAGTGACTGTATGTGCTGCGAGAGAAACAGAAGGTATCGCAATAAGATAGCGTGTAGCATGATCAATCTGAACGAGCATGTTGGTGTTACCAGATTTGGATTGCGGTAAGCAAATAATGTGATCAGCAGATGCAATTTCCCATGGTGTTGTAGGAATCGGCAATTGTTGTAATAAGCCATAAGAGTTGGCAGTTCGACGATTAACAATCTGACATTTATGACAACTTCGAACATATAATTTGGTATCCTTTCGCATTTGTGGCCACCAATAGCGCTGCTGCAAGTTGTGAAGGGTTTTCTTGACATCCACATGTCCGACATCATCATGGCAAGCAATCAATGATCTGTCTTTCATGGATTTTGGTATTACAACAACAGATTTGAATCCATTGTCTTTAAGTCTTACAAGCGAGCAAATTTCCGACTGAGAGATGATTTTGTAACTACATATGCAGTCGTATAGTTTTCTGTTATCAGCTGAAATTTGTGACCAATAAGATATAGACGAAATTTTTCAGTAAGTGCCCAGTGTACAGCAGCACACTCCAACTCGTTGTTGTGGTAGCGTGTTTCAGCATCTTTTAAAGTCCGTGATGCATATTCAATGATACATCGTTTTCCATTTTGCTCTTGAGATAAACGTGCACCTAGTCCTAAATATGATTCATCAGTTTCTACAAAGGTTGGTAGTCCTTGTTTTTTTTTTTTTTTTTTTTGTTTTGTTTTTATAACCGTCGTTGAACAGCCGACCCAACTTAATGGGTTTACGGCTACTAATATTCAACTCCGTAGCCTTGTAATTTTGAACCCAATCCAGAAGACAAGGGAACTCCTGGATCGAGTATTGGGAGAATTTTGCCTTCGTGGAGGACTTTTTGATGGAGCTAACCCGCATTTGCGTTACATGGAGAGGAAGACCACGAGAACCTCCCACGGTTAGCCTGACGGCAAGGGGACTCTAACCCATGATCCGTCTACCACTGAGGATATTTCACGTCAGCACTGTGGTCAGTGCAAGCCGGATGCGGAATTCGTATCGACTGGGATTCGATCCCGGTTCGCCTCATTGGAAGGCGAACGCTCTATCCCCTGTGCCATCACGGCTCGTAATTACGAGCCTGCCAGGATTCGAACCTGAAATCTCCTGATCCGTAGTGAGGCGCGTTGTCCGTTTCGCCATACGCAAGAATAGGAGCGGTAGTGATCTTGGTTTTCAAAGTTTCGAATGTTTGATGTTGGTCATCAGTTGAAGTGATTGTCGCACTACTTGTCTTCTTTTCTAATCCTTTAAGAATATTTGTGAGCGGTTTTGCAACAACAGCATAATTTCGAATGTGCTTTCTAAACTGATAGGCAAATCCTAAGAAACTGCGGACTTCATGAATTGTTTTTAGAGTAGAGTAACGTTCAACTACTGCTGTGCGTTCTGGATCAGGGCGATCGCCATCTTGTGAAAGAATTTGACCAAATAGAGAAATTTCTGATACAGCAAATTGCGACTTTCCTGGATTTAGCTTGAATCCAGCTTTACGAGTGGCTTGAAAAATATTGTAAATAACTTTAAGGTGGTAATCAAAATTATCATGTGAAGTTGAAATGTCGTCAATATATGTATTTACATTATGTTCAGCAAGGTGGTCTTAAGCACATTTTATTGCTCTTGTCAGCGTAGATGGGCCATTAGTGACACCAAATGGCATTCGAAGATTCATAATGTCCGTCAGCTGTTACAAAACCAGTTTTGTAGATGTCAGATTCTCTGATGCGAATGGTGTTGAATGCGGATTTTACATCCATTTTAGAATTAAAGTGTTTTCCTACTGTTCGTTTAATCACATCTTCCATCTGGTCGATTGGGTGCGGATCAATCTTGGTGATGGAGTTGATAGTGCGTGAGAAGTCTACAATAACTCGTCTTGGAGTGCTTTCATGGAAGGGCTGCTCAACGATGAAAGCAGGGGCGGCGTAAGGCGAGTTAGAAAGACGACAAATTCCTTGTTTCAACCATTTTTGAATTTGAGTGTTTAAAAACTGGCAGTCTGGTTCTGTAAGGCGATATGGACGACAACGGATAGGCTTGTCATGTTGCAATTCTATTTTGAATTCCACATACGGACATAGTTCAATATTGTCATCGTCAGAATAAAATATGTCTGAAAATTGTCCAATTATAACACCAAGTTGAGTGTTCTGAAGTTCAGACAGTCCTGCAGATTTTGGAATGAGTTCGATTTGATGAGGATGTTTACTTGGGTTAACAACGTTGTCTAAAGATGGTACCGAGAGTTCACTGGAAGAAATGCAGTTAATGCTAGGTTTCGATGATTGAACACATGAATGTGTTCAGTCATCGAAACCTAGCATGGAAATGGAGTGCAGACGGCGTAGAAATACATAGTGAACCGTAAGAGTCGTAAGTGCATCCAGCTTGCACTTGGTGTAGCGAATCAAATCCCAAAATGAGCGAAAATGGAAGTTGGGTGCAAATTCCAACCTTGGTCATTAGATGATCAATGTTTCCAACCTTGATGTTTAAAGAAATCCATCCAATAGGGTTTATTAAATGGTTGACGACTTGAAAATGTCCATCAGTCCATGGGTGAATAACAGCATTAATAGGAACGCAAGAATATTGAATAACGGTAATGTCTGCACACGGATGACAGAGGGCTTGACTTTCTGTATTATTGTCAATAGTAACAGGTATTAAGGCACGCTTATTTGTTTGAGTTTTAATACAATTTATAGAATGATCATTTTTATTTGCAGTTTTAGATCTTGTGGGTGGAATGTTAAGATTTGTGTTGCGACGTAAATTTGGATAATTTGAACTGGTGGAGCTGCGTGGTTCATTATTACTGGAACTAAGTGAGTGTCTAGTCGACGGGAGCTGAGTTCTCGGTTTGTTGTTGGATTCTTGAACGGATCGTAAAGAATTTCGTGATTGAGTTGTAGGCAAACTTCGTTGAGGAGGAGGTAAACTGCACATAAAAGAAGCATTACCTTTTTTTCCGTATCGCCAGCAAGTAATATCTTGAAGATCGTCAGCAGCAGGGTTATATTTACGTCTTTGTTCAACGTGCGAAATGAAATTTTTTGACTGATTTTTCGGTACTGAAAATAAATTGTTAGCTGATTGGCGTAACATATTGTCTTGTCTGAAACTTCGAATTGCATCAAGTGCGGCAGCTCTGTCAATTAATTCTTCAAAAGTAATCTAATTCTGAGTAGCTAAGGTAATCTGCCACTTTTTTTTCTGTAATATCACCAATTATCATAGAAATGCGATCAGCTTGAGGTATAGTAAATGGAGCTTTTTCAAAAAGAGCATCCTTAGCATAAATATAATCAACTAAACTTTCATTAATTTTTAATTTTCGAGCGCTCTGATAAGCTAAAAATTCTTGCATTGTAATACTCCTTTTAAATCTGGAAGCAAGGGCAGTTTTCCATGCAGTCCATTATAAGTTTTATCTTGTGTCATTTGCCAATTTTTGGCAGATCCAGCGAGGCGAGAAATAGCATTAGTTAGCTTGAGATCATCAGACCAATTAGCTAGTGTCGCAATTCTATCTACTTCTTTCATTCATTCAGAAGCATTGTCAATAGCATCTCCTTTAAATATTGAAATAGAATTTGCGGTATCATTAGTGGATGTAATTTGAATGATATTTGGTTGACTTACTTGTCTCTGGCCAGTAATTGTTTTTGAGTCTCCATAAATGTAGCGAGAATTGTTGCAATATTAGAATCAGTTTACGAGACAGGAGGTGAAGGTGAGAGTTGACGAATATGTTGACTGCTTAAAAATTCCACTTGTTTCTGAAGTAATTCAATTTTAGTCAATAATTCTGAGTTATCGAAGCAATTTTCTTCGGAATATTGTGTGTTGTCATCATTTGGCGATTGCATGCGAAGAGTTAAAAGTTCATCTAAAGTTCCATCACCTGTTCTTTTTATATTATCATTAACTTTACGCGATATTAAGTCACTTTTATTTCCATTGGGCGAAAGATTTCTTAAGCGCAAGTCTGATTTTAACTGGACGACAGTTAAATGAGTCAGTCTTTCCACATTCAAGACATTCAAAACAGTATTCACCTCTGTTGACATCTTAGCGAGAAAAGTGCAGCGAATCTGTTTTGGCGACGTCTGTTTGGCGAGAAGAAATCAGTATGTAATGGAATCCAATTTTCAAATTTTCTTCGGTTAAATGTTATTTTTTGTCAAAATATGTTTACCTGGGAGATTGTAGTCAATGATGAATGCTTTTTTGCATCGTTGGCAGTCAAAATTTCATGAAAAGAATTTAAAATGTAGTGATAGAAGAAGTTCGATGTAGAAGTAGACGATGTTCAAAGAAGAAGTTGTTAAAAGGTTCTTTTTTTAAAAAGACGGCTGCGCCATATAAGATAAAGTTGAAAGATAAGGAATTTAGTTAATATTAAATATAATAAAGAAGCGAAAAGATATTTTATAAATGTATTTAAGAACAATAATAAACAGCGACAAAAATGTTAATGCGAAGCGTTCTATTTACGTATCTGAATGTTGCCACCTTTTTTATACAAAAGTTAAACTTTTCTCTGCTGTAATAAAATTAAACTTATGTGAACCTTGCACTAAATAAGCATAATTTGAACTAAAGAAATACTTCTTAAAAATTTTGAGTATTTATTTCTTCACAACATGGGTATTTAGGAAAAAATTGACTCGTACTTTTTATCTGAAACAAGTTTGAAATAAAATTTCTATGTTGAAACAATATAAAATATTCGCAAAGTGTCTGCCATTATGTAATGTTATGTCTGTTATGTTATGTTATGTGTGCCATTAAATATGCTCATACCGTGAGTAAACAAATTCTTATTAAAATTCTGAGAACTTATTTCCTGAAACATATTGATATTTTTGAAAAAAGTGACGCTCGTTTTGAAACCTAAAACAAGTTTCAAATGAATTATTCATTGCGAAAAATTATAAAATTAGAAAGTGTTTTTTACTATTTACATGCTCTTTATGCACATATAGTGCATATTCTTTGAATTATGCACATATAGTGATATTCTGTTCCAACAAACAAATTTTCTCTAACAAAACTAAACTCTTCTAACAAAACTAATTTTACAGGAGAGACAAAAACCTGAATATATAAATATCTGTTTCATATATAGAGTTTTTCATTATTTGATATTAAAGTAAAGTAAGTTTTGTTGTAAAATATTATATTATAACAAAACATCACTAACTGTTTAATTTGAAAAGTAATTAGAACTTAGAGATGAGCAGATAAGAATAGACATTATTTTTAACAAGCGAAAATATTTATATTTTGTCATTCAGAAATGAAATAAAGACTTTATTTAAATCGTAGACTATATATTCATGGATATTTAAGTAGATTCAAAAATCTTTTGCTCCATGACAATCTGTGCAAGACTACTTACTGATTTCGTCTTAGAAAAAAAAACTTATTTGGTTTATGTTGTAAAATCCATTTTGATGTTTGAAATTTTCCTGTGGTTTATGACAACTTTTCTAAGAAATGCTTCCTTAACTGGTTATGCAACTTTTAGGGTACTTTTTGTACAAAGTAAATATTTATTTGCATAAAAGAGATACTTCAACTTCACCAGGGGTAGTACTTTTGTGAGTAAGATTGCTATAATGCGTCACATGAAACTGCTGTTTCTCCTTTCATACTATTCAATCAGAGCATTTTGATAACACATTTTTCTTATAATGCTCCGGACTTCAGCATTTGAAATCAAGTACCATACTATTTGTAGTCACCTCCTTCAAACTTTTTTACTTTTATACCTCTTTATTTCATGACAGATACCTTCTAGAAAACTACCCCCTTTATCACGAATTGTTTGATAAAAAAAAGCATTCATAAAATAACAAGCCTAAACTAAATAATTCATTGTTAGGTTATACGAACACTGTTATAAGGAACAACAACAGCCATCTAGCGGAATATTTCCAAGTTAATTTCCAAGTTAGTTCCATGGATATAGCATATTTTTGAACTAAACTGAGATTTGACTGTACAAAATATACTTTACCAAGTAAGCAAACATGGATTTTTTATATCCTTATTAGGTATTTACAAATGCAAGAATATCAAATTTGAAAAAAAAAAGTGGAGATGACTCGTTTACGGATTGATCGATTCATTCAGATTCAACAAAACTGTGTTTACCCGTCAGTTATTTAACGTCACCAAATGGTTTTTTTAAAAATGGAAATAATCTAATTAATCAAAATTAAATTAGAAAATTTATCTAAGGTGTAAATATAGTAATTTTTTCTAAAATGAAAAAAGATGATTTTTATATTTTCAGGAGTGGTGAAAATGGGGAATTTGAAAAATTAGCTGCCGAATGCAAACCAGAATGGCCCAACCATTACACTTTCTCAAAATGTTTATCTGAAAATATCGTAGAAGAAATGTCATCGGATCTTCCTGTACTAATCATTCGCCCATCAATTATAGTTAATTGTTGGAGAAGTCCATTGAAAGTATGTATAATAATACCATAAAATGCAAAAAAATATTAATTAATTATTAAATAAATACTTCAGTTTACAACCCTAGCTTAAGCTTGACTTTCTTTACCGTAGACATTTCTTTACCACTACACCCTTTTATTGCCTGTCTTTCTCCAGTTCTCCACAGTTTCCATTCAGGCAACTCAGTTTTGGTCGCTGCTCTTTTTGTTGTTATAAAGCTTTACTCTAATGATTTTGTTTCATCTTCACTTCATAACCATTATGGTTCTCTTTCACCTTTTTCATCCATTCACTTCAGTTTTGGCCACTTCTCTTTCTGTTGTTTTCACACTTTCCTTTTATTATTTAGTTTTATTATCATTTCATAACCTTTATTACCCTTTTTAATCTTTTCCATCCCTCCACCTCTGTTTTGGATAATTTCTTTTTCGGTTGTTATGAAGCTTTTCTTTTATAATTTTTTGAGACATATTTATATCTTTCCCTATTTCAACGTGTCTTAGCCATTTATTTTATTTTCGGCTATCACAAGCTATATAAATAAAAGTTCATTTTTTTTGTAAAAAAACTTTTATTCACAAACACAAATAGTAACAAATATGAAGCACCCGTAACGGGTTAGTGAAAATATTATAAAACAACTAGAAAAATCCGTAACGGGATATATATAATCTTATAAAACAACTAGGAAAACCCGTAACGGGTTACAAGAAACCACAAATTCCACAACAAAATTAATCTCTAAAAAAAAGTCCAACAACTTCTGTTGTTCTACAAAAAGTATTCTAATTTTACTGTCTGCTTTTATTTTATTGTTTATCTCTTTATGTGTTTATTTTATTTTATTCATGCTTTTGCTAGCCCGTTATTTTTTAATATTTTTACTTTTATTAATGCTTTTGCTTGCCAATTATTTTCTTAATATTTTTAGACTTTATACCCTATTTCAACGTGTCTTAGCCATTTATTTTCTTTTTGGCTATAATAAATCTAACTACACCTTTACTCTCAATTAAATATTTAGTTTAATGATCGTATCTTTTCCTCTTACTTTCCTAGTACCATAGATTTTTCTAATAATTGTGTGTTCAAAATTTCTTTACCTAGTTTGATCTATTTTTGATAAAACGTATGTGTCAGAACCGTGTGTAATTATTTTTCCATTTAAAGTATATGTCTTGTACAATTAAAGTACATTTAAAAATTATTATGACTTGAATTTAGTACTTAGTTTAACTTGCATTTCTTTATTTGTACAATCATGCGTTTCGTGTATTTCGTTTGTTTGATTCATTTCGTATATTTCGTGTGCATCTTGTGTTTCAATTTTTGCATCGTGTATTAATTTCTCTACCTAAGTAAGGGAAAGAGTTTGCATCTTAGAATCTTTTATTATTAAAGGCTAAATCCTGTATCTGTCCTTTTTAAATATTTTGACAATATCATATCCTCATTATTATCTAGGCCTCTTTTATTCGAGTTATCCATTAATTCTTTTGCAGCTTCTCTTAAACTATTCTTTGTTTTTTTCTATATTTACTATGTAATCTGCATATGCACAAATTTGTGTTAATTTTGTAATGACTGATACTTTTTGATCTATGATTGAAATGGAATTCAGAGATCAGTAGATCAGAGAATGTCATGTTTATTGGTACATAACACGCACAGAAAGTATCACAGTTGAAACGTATACTAAGACAGGATTAATAGAAAAAGAGTATCTGAGTTAAGGATTTCTCACAATTTCATTTAAGCGATAATAAATTTTGAACAACTTTGTTGAAAACAAGTACTTCTGCCTCTGTGAAAGAAAATGCTATACAATTTTGTTTATTACAACACCACAAAATAGGATTATTACAATACATAATAAATAATAACATAACCAGTTATAGATTTTCTATCATTAAGATTTGAACCCTAATCTGTATTAACATACATAGACAATTTTGAATTTTTTAATGTTTCTTTTATACTCAATTTTAAAAGCCTGAGCTCTCTTCAAATATCTCAAAACTTTCTTTAAAGCACACCAAGGACATCAATGACACGAGGAAAGGACTAATAGAGAAAGAACATTTGAGTAAAGGATTTAATTGTATTTATAGCCTTCTTGGGCTCAATCTCAGCGTTCACTCAGGCGTAGAAGGAAAGATGCTTCAAATAAATGCCTTTATAGTTTTTTTTCCAACATGATCAATAGATATATATCTTTTATAATCCAATTAAATTCGAAACCGTTTCCAGTTTTTCTTCTACCCTTTTTTATATTGACTTGGGTATTTGCTATGGTCAAAACGTAGGATTTGTAAATCTTGTTGGTACACGAAATCTTTTTCCACGATAGTTTCTTCTGTCAAAGAAGTTTTCGGCTTTAAGAAATAGCTCATGTTATATTTATGATGCTAATTTTCAAATAATTTGCCCAAATACAAAAAAGGGATCTACTGTCCCTCTAATATTTCTCAATCCATTCATACCCTTCTTAAAAATGTATTGAAATTTTTTAAGTTTCGTTTGATAGTAAGCTATTTACATATGACTTCTAAAATAATACTTATCACCTTTTTCATGTACTCGAGAAAAAATTTCTCTACTCATTCACATGGTGCAGTTTCGGTGATCCAGAATTTTGGGTACAGTAAATATCCGTTAAGTGGACATCCGTGGGACCGAAAAGATTGTCCGTTTATGGGAAGGGTACCCTAATAACGAAGTTTAACACCGTAAATTATTTTTAGAATATTTGCAAAGATGTAGAAATTATTAAATAATCTACAATAATTATCTACAAGGATATTTATTTAAACTTTAAGAAAGAGAAAAAATAATATATAAAAAAGTTTGATATAAATACATAATTTTAGATGTAACTACAGATAAATTAATATAATTTTCCTACTAGCATAGATACTCAAGTTAGACATATGATACCGAGTAGCAGCTTTTAGTCCTCAGTCGGTTTTAATTATTAGGTTTGCATACCCTTACACGTAATTATCACCTTCTTGAAAGTATACCTCCCAGGATTTACAGAAAAAAGCAATGCATACCTGTAAGTCATGAGGACCTATGAAGTTGATTATTCCCAATTCATCAGCTATCAAGTGTCTGAATAAGTGTTTCATTTATATGAACACCTCCAAGATTATACTTCTGTTCTCTTTTTTTATCCCAGCTGAGTTAAATACAGTTTTCAAATTGATAAGAAAATTAAGGAAATTTTCAATGAAGAAGGATTGAGAGCATTTAAGATGTAATTTTAACTTGAGGGGTCTCATATTCTGTATGGTCCAGATGAAAAGATCAAAAGATGCTGAGGTCGGAATTATTTCAGGAGAGCAGTATCATTTTCTCTCCTTTCTTTACAAAGATAAGGGAAGGGGACAGGAGAAAGATTGATTGTTCTGTAGTGAAATACAGCTTAACAATACTTTTAGCTATGGATAAGGTAAAAAATTTGCATGCTTTAAAAATGGTGAGAAATTGTATTTTCCCCTTGCAATTTAAAGCAGAAAAAGTTTTTTTTTTTCAGATTTAGAAAAAGTTGTGTCCGGTATGAAGAGATAGAAAATAACGATTCAAGGCCAAAATGACTGTCCGCGTCCGGATACCGGAGGGTCCGCTTTGCGGAGAATGTACATAATGGTTTATTCATAGAAGATTCCCGGGGAATTACAAATATGCCCGTATTGAGAGGCGTCCGTTTTGCAGGAGTGTCCATAACAGGAGGTTTCACTGTAGTTATTTTTTTAAAGCTGAATTATCGTGTTTCCTCCCTGTTTTATTAGTCGAACTACAGCATTATCAATTCTTGAATTTTCATTTTTTATAACGAAATTTGATTTATCTTTGTCTTGAAATATAATCCTTATTCATAGAGTCGCGTTTTTCTTGCTCTCTTTCTGTATTCAATTCGTAATGCTTTATAGTGTCCTATTTGTTCAATGTATCTCTAATCTATGTCTTCGTAACAATTTTCTCTTCATCATTTACATTTTTATCTTTTGCTTTATTTGTTTATTTTTTGAGATTTTTTTTTAATTTTAAGGCACTATATTACATATTTATTTCCCTTGACCAATGTTGCCTAATAAACTCATAGGTGGTTTTCGACTGAAAAAATTTCTGTCTAATGTGTTTAAAATTAGAACAATGGATTAATATATGTTCCAATCTTCAACAAGCTGACAAGTACGGCACAGTTGAGTTCCCCCGAAAAACCTGGCCTGATGTTGCCCATGACAGCCATAATTAAATAGGAATTGATATAAAAAGAGATTCCCAATGACTTTCCTCGTTTGAACTTTCGGGAGGAGCTTGAATGTGTGCTTTACCTTTGTAAAACTGTCACTCCATCTCTCCTGCCATTCAATAAGTTTTTCGAATTCCAAAGTTTTTTTAAAAGTCCACCTGCTGGGATTTTCAAACAGGTCGACCATCGATATCTCACATTCTAATTTAGCTAACCAATCAGCCTCCTCGTTGCCCATGTGGCCTGCATGTGCTCTAATCCAATGAAAACGATACTGCTTGTGAATCCGTGTTTAATTAGGTGAACTAAATATTCATCAAAGTTGCTGTTTTCCAAAGCTTGCAGACTAGATAGGGAATCGGTATAAATTGAGATTTTATCCGTCATTCTATGTTCTTTAATCCAGTGAATCGACTGGAGAATGATTAATAAATTCGTTGTTAACTAAAAGTTTCAATCCATCTGTGAATAATTCTAATCCTTTATAAGTAGTGTAGTTGACATTCAAGTAAAACTTCTTCAGCAGGATGATAAATATAAGGTTTCGGGTATTGGCTTTTAGATTATGTGTTCTTCATGTTGGAAAATATTATTAAATTGAGCTTTTACGTTTACGACCATATCTAAAGTGATTGTCCCATCAAGTTCTTGGAGAGCGTCAGTAGATGTAGTCTTGTATACTTTAGTAATAGATAGTAAATGAAGTTCTTTCCATTTTTTCAATCTATTAATGATTCTTATCTGTTGCCCAAACCAAATTTCCGCACCATAGAAGATAAGTTTCTGAGTGCTGTTCAGGTAGATGAAATTCCTAACATCAGGGCCAATTCCCCAGTTGACCCCAGAGATCCTATTTAGTTTAGATTGAAATTTAGTAACTTTGATATAGATAAATTCAAGGTGGGGCAACCAGGAGAGCTGATAATGCAGTCTAAATCCCAGATAATCTATAGTTTCCCTCGTTGCAATACTGATTCCACAAAGTTTTATAGTTGGTCGTCTTGAGACACGTTTTGCCTCGGGAAAAACAATCACGACTTTTTTTTTCGTACTGAATTGAAGATTGTGAGAAGCAGCCCAATTTTCAAATTTCGTCAAAATCACAGTGGCTTTGGGTACAAGTCAATCAAGAAATGTTCCGTTGAGAAGTAATAGAAAGTCATCAGCGTAAACGATTATTTGCCCATTAGATTCCTTTGGCCTATTTAAGAGAGTGTTCGCTATAAGTAGCCATAAGATGGGTCGAAAATTTGATCCCTGTGGGAGTCCCAGGGATCAAATTTTGGACCTCTTGCCACAGGTCTCTCCAATTTCTCACTCTGGATATTAAACAGAATCCTTCTGTTGTCTAAAACACGTGAAATCAACTTAACCAAGTCATAGAAGCAGTTACAGGAATTCTATTCTTCAATAAATTTTAGTCCAAAGGCCGCTATCAAAGGCACCTATGATATCAAGGGAAATTCCCAGTGCGTGATGTTCCTTATCTTTTATTTTCTTAGTTTTCTCAAATATGGACTTCAGAGCTGTGGTAGTTGATCTACCTTTCCGAAAACCGTGTTGATCAGTATGTAGAATGTTATTAGACTCAAGGTGAAAGACTAATCTATTCGTTATTAATTTTTTCAACACCCTCCCCCGAACCGAAAGAAGAGAAGGGGGACGATAGCTGTAAGGTTGGTGTAAGTCCTTTTCAGGTTTAGGGAGAAGAACTAAAATAGCTTTTTTCCATAATGTAGGGAAATAATTGAGAGAATGACATTTGTTAAGGATTTTAATGAACCGTTTTGGTTCTAAGTAGAATATGGATTAATGACTTCGGGAGGAGGGATGTTATCGGAACCTGTAGCTTTACTGTTCTTTATACTATTAACAACAGCTGTAATTTCATTCCTAGTGAATAGTTGATCTTTGTTATAACTTGCAGGTACCGGCAAGGGGGAAGGGTGTTGGTCAAATAGGAAATGATATTCCAGGATAGCTTCAATTGTGCTTTTTTTAGGGGTGGGGATAGTTCCATCTGGTTTATGTATCTGCTTAAAGTCATGATAGCTATTAAACTTGTCCCTGGCTATCAAATAGCCAGGATCAAAGCATTCTTAGGTTGTAATATTTTTAAGATAATTCTTTAGTCTTTCCTTTTTCATTTTTTTAATATTTCTTTTGTAGATAGATTTTTTTTTTTTGGATTCAATTTGTTTTTCAATTCTAAGTTGAAGCTCCTTTTCATCTAGGAAAAGTCTTCTTCTTGCTCTCAGCTTCTTTCTTTGAATTGAGAGACCAACCTATCACCACTTAGGGCTATGTTTATCACTCTTACAGATTTTCTACCTTGAGCTATGACAAATATTGGTAATTTTCTGAGTGAAATCTTCAAGAAAATAGTCCGATTGAGATGTAGTGGGTATCTGTGCTAGAGCATCTTCCGACTCCACCACAATTCTCTTAAAGGATGATGGGAAGGTAAAGAGATCCAAGTCATGACAGTTTATGAGCTTCGAAGTAAAATAGGGTGTTTTTTCTAAAGCTATTGACTTAATTAAGAGCCTATGGTCACTCATTGTTTCCTCGTCAGAGACCTGCCAATCTGTTGCATCGATGTCACCACGGGTAAGTGTGACGTCAATCCAGCTTTGGCCCGTGATTGAGTCAAAGGCTGGAGGAGAGTTAGTCATTTTCAATATCTATATCCATTAAGTTAACAAACTCCACCGATTCTCGACCTCTGTCATCCTCAACAGGGCCCCACAAGTAACTCTTAGCATTGAAATCCTCATTGACAACAATTGGTAGGGTCGGAAGTTGCATAAGATGCATTTGGAGTTCATCCAGTGATGGTGCAATTGCCGCATAAGGGGGAACATAGACGCTCTCGAAGTAAAAGTTGAAATTCCGCATTCTAATTTCACTGATTATTTAAGTCTCTTTTAGTAGTAATAGGTAAAAAGTCAACTAGTTTATGATTTATGAGAATTGCCGCACTTGGTCTATGATCACCAATTATATCTATTCCTGTCTAACATTCTGTAAATTTATTATCTGTGTTAAAATGTGGTTCGTTTAAAGAACTTACAGCTATCTGTTTAGAGATAAAATCTGCGGAGTGTTGAGCATTAGCAATATGGAAATGGTTAAGATTAATATGAGCTATTTTAAGTTTGTGAATATCTTTATCCATAACTTATTCTTTTAATTATCTTTAATAATCTGTTCTCTCTTCCAGATGTAGGTTTCACAGTATTTATAGAGTGAGCCATGGTTTGTAGAAAGGTTTAAGTCGTATCTCTGATTCGGTTGTTTACAATTAATCCACCTACTTTTGGCAGTACAATCATCAAACTTACTGCCTTTAGCCTTTACTGCCGCAGTTTACGTATACCTCTTCTACTTTGCAGACTTTTGCTATATGACCAAAAGAGCAACACTTAAAACATTGCATGACTCGTACACATTCCCTTTTTCTAATTCTGTACCACTCCAAGTTTATTTTTTCTAATCGTACAACTGCCCTAAATGTATGTGGATCAGCTCCGATAACCCAGTGGTTGCCATTTTTTGCCTTTAGTGGAAATTTAACATCAATGATTCGGTGCTCAAGGGCTGGGTTTTGTTCCTAAATTTTTTCGACCAATTCTTTCCTAGTAAATTCCACTTGTACGTCATATAGAATAATTCTCGGATTCAATTTCCTATGAACCACAAATAAACTCCTTTCCCTGATCTCTTTTCTAAATTTCGTTTCACAGTTTTTCTATTTCCCCCTCCTCGCTTAATTGCACAATAATGACACCATTTCTAATCTTATTGACCCGCTTGACTCTGATCTTAAGTTCAATTGGATCAATCTTATTGATGATCTCCTGTCTAGGGACATCGGATGAACTATATGGATTTCTTAGGTGGATTAAAAATACGTGCTCTTGTTTGCGTCCCCGAAAAGGTGGATTTCAAAGTTGGTCCCTCAGTAATGGCTTGAGTGGAAGTACCCTATGCAGTCACAGCAGCAAAAGTTGGCTATAACTGTTTAACGATCTCAGATCTCTCATGTAACTTTACGACTACTAATGTTCAACTCCGTAACCTTGCAAATTTGAATCCAATCCAGAAGACAAGGGAAGACCTGGATCAAGTATAGGGCAAAGTTTGTCTTCAGGGAAGACTTTTCGATGGAGCTAGCCCGCATTTGCGTTACATGAAGAGGAAAAACACGAACATCACCCATGGTTAGCCTGACGGCAAGTCGACTCTAACCCATGATCTATTTACCATTGAGGATATTCTACGTGGGCACTGTGGTTGGTGCGAGCCGGTAGCGGAATTTGTTTCAACTAGACATCGATGGAAGGAGAACGCTCCATTCCCATGTGACACCACGGCTCTACATATGCAACTTGCTAATAACAGCAAGCCTGCTTAAAATTCGGCAAATTTTTAAGGCTGAGCGTACACTTTTTGAATTTCAGTGGTGCCATCTATGGACAAGAATATGATTTTGTCACACACATACTTAACAAACCATTTCACAGGGAGGACTCATTCACACTCCTTTCATCCATCTTCAAATCTTTATTTTGATCTGAGCCATAGAACGATCAATCTCCAATTCAGCACCCCCAGAAGTATTGATTTGTTGTGACTTTTAACTTTAAGGGGTTAAAAATTTTAATTTATGCTGTGAAAGGTGACAAATAAAATAATGCACATGTAACATAATATACGAAACTATTGGTGGTTCTTATAGAGTTAAGTAATGGTTTGTAAACATAAGATTATTTATTTTCAGCTGTTACATTCGTCCTTTTACTTATATTTACAATCGTCCCCAAGACGCCATTTCAGCTTCATTTGTTAAAATTAATGCTAGTTAATTAACAAAACTAATCTTTTTCTTTGAAATGTTAATTAAGATGTTCACTTACATATTCGGTTAATATTTTTTATTTGTTTAAACAAAATTACTTTGTTACAATATAATATTCTAATACCAAAAAAAGTACTTACGTAGCGTGTAAATATCTTTTGTGATGCAACTCTTTCAAAAGTAGATAAAAATGGTTGCCAGCAAGGGTATACATGTAGATTTATTAAATACACCTTGCGCACCACCTAGGAACCAAATCTAAAACCCGACACTCGAAATTTTTGCTCTCTTACAATCGTACCCTGTTACAATTGACCCCACTCTCCCCTAGTATTAAAATTAATAATCATTCATTTATAGACATTTTTTTGTGTAATTTTTAATAATATTCTAGTTTGATTCAATAGTTCAGTAAAACAAAGGCTCAAACATATTCAAGTATAAGAATTTAATTTTGGTAAATTTGTAGTTTAAGTAACTGCTACGAGATTCACTTGATAAATATTTTTCTTTTTTTATTTATAAATATTTTGTCCAAACAATTTTCACCAGTTTAAAGCGTTTCTATCATTTTTATACTTATGGGATGTTACTTTAAATTTTTTTCCATTTCTTTTCATTTTTTCTAACTTTAAATTTTCAGATATGTAACTGAGATAAATTTAGATTAGATAGATTAAAATGCACTTTAAATGCCTTATCCATCATTATTACTTAAAACCATGTTCCGTTTGCTATATTTTAAATATAAAAATTAATAAATAATTTCTTCACTTACGATTCATTAATCAGCTAATATTCTGCTATGGCTGGTCGATACGAATTCAATTCAGCAACCGGCTCACACTGACCATACTGCTGACGAAAAATATCCTCAGTGGTAAACAGATCATGGGTTAGAGTACCCTTGTCGTTAGACTAACCATGGGAGGATATCGTGGTTTTTCACTCTGTGTAACTCAAATACGGGTTAGTTCCATCAAAAAGTCCTCCACAAAAGCAAATTTCTCTCACTACATGATCCAAGAGTTCTCTTGTCTTATGAATTGGGTGCAAAATTACAGGGTTATGAAGTTGTACACTGGCAGTCATATAAACCCAAAAAATTGGGTCGGCTGATCTACGACGGTTATAAAATAAAATCACCTAATATGTAGACTAAAATTTTTTAATTTGTTATTTCGCATCATTTGCTTTCAGGGCTACATAGAAGAAGGATTTGGAATTGTTGACTTACCGATTTTGGTAAGCATTATTGATATTTTTTTGATGCTTTTCAATATATTTTAAAGAATTACTTGAATTAAAATAATTTCAAAAAATTTAAATAAAAAACTTTTTTTTGATAGTTTTGCAAGAAATAGTGAGAAATAAAATATTGAGTGTATGTCTCAGTTAATTTTCCAGATATTATGTTTATTTTAAGTAAATTTTATCTTAAATTTTGTTGAAAGAATTTTTCATTTAAATAAAGAAGCAGGATGAAAAGTCGTAGGTTTATTTGATGTCATAATTGTAATTGAAAGACCACCGCCTTTTCAACCACTTTCTTTAGATTTGGTATTGCAGTAATTACATGTTCTATTTTCGATTAATGTTGTTGATCAATTAAAACTATTTATAATCCATATTATTAAATTTATAACTATTAGAGACGATTGTGATATGAGGATTACTGTTTCAGTAAATCAAAATATCTCTTGTTTGTTTTCATTGTTATAATTTTTTGCCATAAAATGCAAAAAAATGAAGGGGAAAAAAAAACTCCCATATATGTATATTTGATAAAAACAGTATCCGTTATTACCGAAACATTCCATGAACTTTATTTAAAAAACTATGCCATGGCTATTATGTTTAAAACGAGATTTTAAAAATATCAACTAGGTCAAAAATCAACTAATCTAAAATCAAATAGCAGCAGATTGTCTTAGACTTGGTGGTGTGGGAGGTTCTTTCTATAGACATTCTATACTGACCTTCAGGGCAAAGGTCATTTATTTGCATGGAAGTGGAGTGAGTCCTGGTGCAATGCTTTATTAAAAGGCATTTTTAATTTAAATATTTTTTTAAGTATATAATTTATTAAAAAAATAAAGAATGGCATTTCTCTGAAAAAAATTTTTTTTTTTAAATATCAACTAAAATACATTTCTTCTCTATATTATGAAATTTTTAATTGTTCTTAGTGTCGTCTTTACGGTATAGTATTTTGTTGGGCTGCCTGTACAATAATTCAATTTGACTTGAAAACTGAAAATTTCTGTACTGCAAAAATATTTATAATTAGTCTAACGTATACATGTCACTTGAATATTTGATTTCCTGATAAACAGAGATAACCTACGGGGATCTAGGCTTAAACAAACTCATCTTCCGAGCCATTTCCAAAATTATTTATTTAGTATATCATATGTATATGAAAAATGAGGAATAATTTTTAATTAGATGGAGTTCCATAGTTTCAAAAAAATTATTTATTAAATTCTATTTTTCTTTACAGTATATTCTGCATTTTAATGTAATTGCTTGCTTATATAAATCTGGAATAGAATTGAATTACAATTGGAAATAAATCAATTGTACAATTGAAAATAAATCATCTTCAACAAAAATTCCTTGATAAATACTAAGGTGTATAGAAAAACGTACGAAAGGAATAAAAAAATTAAATTCAATAATTAGTCCAAAAATTAATTTTTGTTAAATTTGCAATAAAAAATACAATGCGAGGAGATCTGCTGCCCACTGAAATGCAACTACGGAGTTGAAATTGGACTTACTGATAAGGAGGAACTTATTTGTTAATTTAAAGCGAGTTCTTTTCAAAATTTAAATTTGTTTTAAAGTTACTGCAGTCTTAAGAGTTTCTTTACGTTAATTTTTTCTAATCTTTTTTCTTTTAAAGATTGACTCTTTATGTATTGCTACAGAAGAATTAATTTTTTTGTTGTTGCTCGAAATCTTTATTTTAAGCTCTTGCTTGAGTTAATATCAAAAGCAAAACAACAAAAAAATAACATCTAACATAATAAATTTTTAATTCTCCTTAACCAAGTTAGTTTTTTAATTTAACATCATCAGATATTTAAACTAATTAAGAAATTGATCTTCTTTCAATGAATTTCATGAAGTTAAATTAAAACTTTGTAATAAAAGAAATAAAACGAAATGATTTTACAGGTAGGTAAAGGCTTCTGTAAAGTTGTTTTAGCAGATACGAGTGCTCGCATTGACATAGTGCCGGCTGACACTGTGGCTAATATGCATATTGTAGCTGCCTGGACTGTTGCTACAAAGAGGTATTGGATTTACTTATTAATAAAAAATTGAATTTATTTAAATATTTATAAACAAGTAATAGTTTTAATTCAAATTATAACCAAATTCTTCCTTTTCAATTTAGGAGTTTGATTTAATTTGCATTTTAGCACATATTTCCACTCTCTATAAACTTTCTATGTTAAAACGAATTTAGTATTTTATTCATTTTCTATCTGGTCGTTAAATAAGAATGCTTTAACTTCTTTCGAGGCAGAAAATTTTGTTCCAAATATTTATTCAAGAAAAGTCATGACAATTGTGGTCATCGAATGCATATCCACAATTAACCGATTGTTAAGGGGTTAACAACCAGAATTCTTTAGAAACTAAGACCACCTTTTGAAGCTATTTAGTTCCAAGCCCCTGGGTACATACTACAGCTTGAAGGGTTAATCGGTCAATACATGACTGGTTGAACAAGGGTTTGAATACCAGAGTTGACACCACAACATTACTTCCATTCTTTCAATATATGAAGAGTTTCCAGTGTTTTGCACTCTTCAAGTGACACTTGACTATTGGATTACGAAACTATTATTCCCGCATAAATGGCGCAACATCCACAGAACTCCAATGTCCATTTAAGTTCTATTATTATGGTTTAGAAACTATGTGAGTTTTTAATGGTTACAAAACCGTATAGTTTTCTATTCATGGTTTCAAAACCATGAAGTTAAAAAAGGTTTCTGATCATAAACTCCATGGTTAATCGGATGGACTGCTGATTATATAACATAATTTCAGAAGGAAAAATCTAACAGTATATAATACCTAATAAATATGTGCTGTGTATACTTGAAGTGAACTTAAAATTAATCTTAAAGTAGCAAGAAACTGAAATTTTGCACACTTTTGACCAGGGTTCGCCAAGTGGGCCCACTTTGAAAAAACCGGCCCGGGTTTAGTTGGGTGGGCCCACCTTGAAAAACCCCACTTAATGGGTTTTTTTCACAAATTGGTTTTTTCACAAATTGGTTTTTTCACAAATTTGGTTGAAAAAGATGTATCTCCTTATACTATCATCGGACACATCGTGGAAGTTAACAAATATTTTAGAAATGTGCATCAAGCACATGGATGGGCAAATGATAAAATTGCTTGTTGCCCCAATTACCAAATGATACTAGGTGGAGTTCATATTGAGACCGTGTAAAAACTTTTGGCGATAACTACCATAAATATCAAGAGATTGCTCTTCAACATCAAAATGAATATAATAATATGTCAAAAATATTAAATAATGTTGGGCTTTACTAATAAACTATCAATTTGAAAAAACATATATCAATTGTTTCTGAAGCTTTAAAAAAGCTTCAATCAGAAAACATTCCAATTTCAGAAGCTGTTGAAATATGAATTAACTTACTATCGTGTGATGAATTTGAACCCCATAAACATTGTGTAAAAAGATTCCATCAGGCTGTTCAGCCACCTCATCCCGAAACAAGGGGACAATTTTTAAATGATGAACAGCAACAATTTTTAAGTGATTAGCAGAAAACTGTCTTTCTAAGCATCATCCAGAAATTCTGCCAAGTGTTATGGCATTCAAAATTTCCGATCCTGAATACTTTCCAAAATCAATGATGCTTGACACTGTTATTCAAAGTTTTCATCAAAAAATAGTGGAAAATTCAGGAAAAAAAAAAAAAAAAAAAAAATTCCAATCTTCCACAAAATTTCTGCAATTATTTTTTCTTTACACTCAGCACCAGCATCCTCTGTCTCTATCTTTTCAACATTCGGTTTGGTGTGTAGTAAACTACGAAATAGATTAGGAATAGATAAAGCTACAAAACTCGTAAAAGTGTATCACCATCTAAGAGAGAAATGTAGAATTTGAATCTGCTGTATGATAATAAAAATAAATAAAAACATAGACATTTTTTTAAATTAACTCTTAACATCTGTTGACAATTTGGAGAAATAACTATTAGGAGAAATTTTATCACCAATTAAAAAACAATAAAAAACAAAAATATTACTTTTAAGATTTTTTAAATATTATTTTTAAGATTTCATTTCAATATAATTTACTTTGTTTCTTTTTTAATCATGTTTTTAAAAAATTGAAAACAAACGAAATTTTTTTTTATTAAGTGATACATTAAACAACAATTAACAAATTTAAAGTTTTATTTTCTGGTTTAAAAAAAAACAAGCTACAACTTTTTATGTATGCTTTTTTTATAATTTTAAGATTAATTTGTTTTATGAAATTATAAAGTTAAAATTTATCTAAAAACGCAGTCTTTTTTCTAAGATTAAATGTTTGAAAAATGGGACAAGTAACTGATACTCTTTATAATTATACGTAATTTAAATTTCACTTTCTATAAATCGTATTATAAAAACATGGAAGACCATTAAATATTTATTCCAGTTTAATTTTATTAAAGGTAAAAGTCAGAAGAAATTTTAGTTTTTACTGATTAAAAATATTTATTGATTAAGTAATATATATTTATATATATATGTGTGGGAAAACAAAAAGACTAATAAAATTGTTCCTTTTATATTACTGTTGCATTTATATTTTATGGTGCTGCAGTTAAAAATTGTGAAACGTTATGTATTTAACAATAAAGATTCAAACATGTATTAGTGATAGTGCATTATTTAAACTTCTTTTAATTTTATTATATATATTTTATATAAACATTTTGGATTTATTTCTGTTTTTGAAGCTTATACAACCCTATTTAATAAATAAAAATATTTTTGCGGTAAAAATTTAAAGTTTATGAGCATTAAATGAAAAAACCCAATTTCCCCCGGCTTTTTTCAAATAAAACCCAATTTCCCCCGGGTTTTTTCTATAAAACCCGGGCGGGTTTGGATTTTTCAAAAATCCCCGGATTTTTTCAAACCCGTCTTTTGACAGTCATTATCTGCCTTCGAAAAAACTAAAAAAATTGCGAAATTTACAGGAAAGGAAGATTTAGTAGAAAAGAAATCAATTAACACATTTATGATTACTGATACAACTTTTTTTATAATATGGCCCTAAATTTTAAGGATCGAACTTGATAAGAAAGCTGTAACTTTTGTTTAAAAATAAGATTTGCTATCAATTATTTTTTTATGCAGAATCGAATACCTCTTTCATGTCGATACAACTAATAGATCAGAAGTTATAAAACCTTTTATGGATAAATATTACAGTACAGTGCTGTGTTGACCAAGTCCAATGAAATCGAAACGTATTTATAATTCAGTTTCAGAAATATTTAATAACGTATTTTGAATATGTCAACTGTTTTGAAACAACAACTTCTTTTAATAGCCTCAGACTTTTAGCAAGCTAATAGTAAAGCAGAAAATAAAAATTAGTTGATAAAATAGTTATATTTTTACTCTGAATTAAATGAAACCGATAGAACTATTAGTAATATCTCACTATACCCAGAATATTGGTACTATACCCAGAATATTGGTAAATCATTTGGAAGCAGAACGCGCAAACATTTGAAGAACAATTTCTCAATAATTTTTTCCTTTCCATTATCAACAAACTTGCAACTGATAACTTCCGATTTCGTGATCGCATAGTTTCGAGATGTTAAAGATGCGTGTATTAAGGTTAATTCTTGGTTAGTATTTTTTAACCCTCGGCAAAATAGGCCTTGGTTCGGATGCGACGGCGTTATCACACTTTTCAACTACGATATCAAGAGTAATAGTGCGCACGTCATTATTGCATGCGTCCTATGGCGACCGCTGCTGTTTGATAATTTTTTTAGAATTCTTTTTCTCGCTTTTAATTTTGTGATGCATTAAGCTGGTGAGTTTATTTTTGAAATATGGGACCAGAGAGATCCCATAAATAATTCTTGAGTTGTGAATAAAAGAGAATTTCATCATTTGAACAATATTTTTCTTCTTATTGTTTTAAATAAGAATCAGAAATTTTAACCTACAGTTCAAACTGGATCGTTTTTAATACTAATTCATGTGAATATCACAAATAAATGGGGCTCAAACTGATTTACACGGTACTAAAAGTTAGAGTGGAAGCAAAAAAGAAAAAAAAAAGCGATGCCAAGGCCTAAACTTACTGAGGCTGAAAAAGCCGAAGTCAAAGAACGTAAACGGGAATACATTAAGTGTTACACACAAACAGAAAAACGAAAGAATTCCGTTCACAAACGCAATCATAAAGCCCCTCCATCACAAGCCCAAAGTTGTTGAGAGAAATGAACCCTACCGAAGAGCGAATGGTGGTTCTATGAACCCCTTTCATGCAAATAAGAGAACTGGGTGTTGATCACTTGTTAGGGATAAAAGGATCCATTGTCAATGCACACAATGACTTGCATAAGACCCTAGACCAGAGGTCGCCAAAGTAGTCTATACAGACTCCTAGGGGTCTATTTAAGAAAAGCGGGGGTCGATCTGAGCCTGGGGGTCGAATGGGGGTCCATACGAATCGGAAGGGTAGATTGGGGTCGAAGAAAAAACAGTTCTTAATACGCAAATCACACATACCTAATTGAGTATGTAAAATTTGTGAATTTTTTTATAATTGACTTAATATCGGTTTCTTTATAGAACATAAATTAATAAACGTATATTTATTCGGGTAAAACAAGTAATTACGTACCAGCGCGCAGTGGCATGAACTCTGCACTTCTGGTTTATAAGTCATATGCATATGTGCGCTTGTCCAAATGTCACTTGTGACGAGCAAAGATGTTACAAACGCAAATATGATACGCAGTTTCAGCTATCTTTGCAAACTGTGAGCAGTGTTGAAAATTTGAAGTGTCATTATTAAAACTGATTGGATTATTGTGCCATTTTCTGCTCAATTTGAAAACGTGGACATCAACCTGCAAGATATGCTTGCTGAATTATTATCGGATCTTGAAGCAAAGGCATTTTTTAAAAATTTAAGAATAAGCAAATTTTGGACAAATATAAATATAATGCAAAAATATGTAAAACTTTACGAAATAGCTCAGCCATTTATGCTAGCATTTCCAAGTTCCTATATGGTTGAAGCCGGTTTCAGTCACGTAAATTCAATCTTAACTAAGTACAGTAATAAATTAAATGTGGAGTTTCGATGGGATTTAAGATTAAAATTGACCAATTTTGAGCCCAATATAGCAAACCTTGCAGAAAAACACCAGGCACACCCATCTCATTGATTAAAAAGCAATAAATCTGTAGTAACTTTACTTATTATTTCTACTTATTTATAATTACTAATTATTTAATAAATATTAAGGTATTTAAATTTCAACATTAATATATTTTTCATAAAACTATTTTTACACAATGTACTATTACTTCAATAAATGTTTAAAATCATAAAATAAATGTACAAACACAATATCTGATAAAGTTTTATTTTAATTAACAGAAAATTACTTTCGTGGGGGTCGATAAAGATTTCGAAAAATTATATAGGGGTCGGTGATCAAAAAAGTTTGGCGACCCATGCCCTAGACAGACTTCGACGCAATATGAATTATTCATCCGCTATTCATATAAAATTGGAAAAAAAAAAAAAAAAAGAAAAGCCTAGCTTTCATATCATATTTCATGTATGAACTTGTGAATCCAAAACGGGTGTAAAACGCAAGTTACAATCTCCTTCAAACACCATTGTACCAATCCAAAAATGTTAATATTGATTTCAATTGGCTGTTCAATGTCTATTTAGTCATCAAAATAATTTACGTAGAATGTGTCCGAGCTGCATTCAAATATGTCTGCGAAATTGTGTACCGCGCAGATCTAGTTTAACAGTTCAAGATGTCCAAGATGAAAACACAATAAAGTTTCTTTTCCAAAAAAAATTAGACAACAACCATTTTGCCAATGGGTAACCTGTAATCTCCTTGCGGTGATCACAATTTTTTTAAAAATTTCGAATGATTAATTTCAACTCGAATTCAGCTATTCTGTTTTCAAGTTACATGCTGAAATTCATATCGAGATCTTACAATTATATGTGTGGTTTGTCATCTTAAAGTAATAAAAGGACTCCTATATAATATATAAAGGACTATTTATATATTATTTGAGAACAAAGTTTTCATTCGAAGAACATTTCCTTTTGGAATTCTCCGGATTTATAAAGCAGGTAAGTGTTATGATTTTTATAATGAAAAATTTACTTGTAATTTTTTATTTCTAATTTGATGATAGTTCTCTAAAGAATGATTTTCTACGTCTGATTAAGAACTTTAAGACTTAAAAAAACAATATGAAAATTTCTTATTTCATAACGAGGAAATTTAGAATCTTTTTTTTTATCGTACGCATTCTTTAGATTACGTTTTTTAGTTTATAAATAATGATTTTTTATTGAAACTTCAAATTTTTTGATAAAAATTGTTGTCAAAAAAATATTTTTTTGCAAATTTAAATGACATAACATTGTGTATCTATGTATACTTTTTGCATATTTTAATGTTTGAATTTCTATGATTCAGAAAAGAATGGAATGTAAAGTTTAAATAGACCTTAGATCATTAAATTTAATATTAGATCATTATATTAGAATATATTAGATCAGATTAGATATACTTGTATATATTAGATCATTAAATTCAGTAGAACGAATTCATAGGCATTAGGTAGGTTTTAATTCTAATAAGAAGATAATATAATTTTTTTTTATGTGTATTTACAAATATTTTTCCATTGTGTTTGGGATACTCCTTCGCTAAAAAAAAAAAAAGAGATTCGAATTTGTTTTCGCTTGCGTAAGAAAGAATATCAAACATTTTTCTTCTTTTAATTCAATAAACCCCAATAAAGATGAAACGTTACCATGCTGCACTAAAGAAATCTCCAGTGCAACTGATGATCGTGCTGTTAAGATAGCAGTAGCCATTCGTCTCAACCATAGAGTTAAGAGTTCTATACTCTTTACTCTATGGTCTCAACAATGACCCCTATAGATCATTGCTTTCGCGAATTACGTCTAGCCTGCATGCTATGAATTAATAAAGATTGCCTGCATCCTAGTTACCGCAGACAGAAAAGCAAACAGCATTTAAAGAGGTTAGATGTTTGAGAACGTACAATAATTTCGTTTTTAATTAAATAGAGCTGAAAGCTAGCAAACATCATATTAAATTATATACAAAAAAAAAAAAAAAAAAAAAAAAAAAAAAAAAAAAAAAACAGGATTGCCTATAGTTAGAAGTAAATCAATTGTTTAATTAAATGGATCAACAAAAACACAAAATTGTCAAAAGTCAATAGTAAATCAAAATTTTGCCCCGTAGAGCCCTTGTTTAAATTTCAAGATGGTTCAAGAGTTATAAAAGCGTCATACAGAAACACAAACTCTTCTTTTTTATTATAGATATACTAGGACGCATGTATCAAATCAGCTTTTCTCTCCAAAATTTTTTTACTTAATTATTAAATTTATTTCAGTTTTGAATGTAAATTAAACCTTAATTACATGTTCTATAAAACTCCGGAAAGAATATGTTGGTGAGTATTTAAATCTAGACGCAACTCGAAATGAGTGTTAACGAAAATTGATATAGTATTTTATTCCGTCTTTTTCCTTTTGTGAGTATTTTGTTTCTTTTTCAAAGAATAAACTAGTCAGTCCAAATAAATTCTTTATATGATATCGTCTATTGACCTAAATCATTTGGTACAGTAGTTTTTTTTAATTAAAAACTTTAAAATTCAACAATTGTTTTAAGAGCTTGCCACAGTAGCAATACACTTATAATTGAGGTTTTACATTTACATTGTAGGAATGTAGAGTTTTAAAATTCACTTTATCCTTTAGAATTCTGAATATAAATACATCGCCTGAAAAATCACATCTGTAATAAATCGAGCCATCCCGATCCTGAATAACGGGAAGCCCTGCAATGGTTTTTTTTTATTTTAAAACTGTCGTTAAACAGCCGACCCAATTTTTGGGTTTGCGACTACTAATGTTCAACTTCGTAGCCTTGCAATTTTGAACCCCATCCAGAAGACAAGGTAACTCCTGGATCAAGTAAATGGGAGAAATTTTGCCTTCATGGAGGACTTTTTGAACTAACCCACTTTTGCGTTACATGGAGTGAATAACCACGAGAACCTCTCAAAGTTAGCCTGGCGACAAACGGAATCTAACCCATGATTCGTCGAGGATATTTCATGTGAACATTGTGATCGGTCCAAGCCGCATGCGGATTCGATTAGACTAACCATCGCTGGGATTGAAACCCTGTTCACCTCATTGGAAAGCGAACTCTCTATCCCTAAGCCATCGCGCCCTGTAATGATTATACTTTTAGTGTTGGGCACGCAATTTCTGCTTAGTTGTTACAGTTGGGTTGAAAAAATGAGAATTTTTTGCCGTGCCTATTTTCGTAAACACGCATTTGGAGCTGTGTACTTTTTCGTAAACACACATTTTAAGCATTGTCGATTTTCGTAAACACGCATTTCGAGCTGTGGACCTTTTCGTAAACACAAATTTTAAGCATTGTCGGTTTTCGTAAACACGCATTTGGAGCTGTGTACCTTTTCGTAAACACACATTTTAAGCATTGTCGATTTTCGTAAACACGCATTTGGAGCTGTGTACCTTTTCGTAAACACCCATTTAAGCATTGTCGATTTTCGTAAACACGCATTTCGAGCTATGTCCAGATTTAGAAACTGGTAATCAAAATGATATTTGAAAATAAGCCTTGTAAAAGAGTAATTTTTATGTTTTTTTAAGGTATTTCTCTACAATTTTTTAAAATCTTTTAGTTCATCAAAATCAAAACTCTAGTTTTCCAGGTTTTCCGGTATTAATTATTATATTATTTATTTTTTAAAAATTTAGAATGCCGTCCATGTCAATCATCAACTGTACTGCAGGACCCTGGTTTGTAACATACGAAACATATAGCAAGACCTTTCGAAAACTCTGCTCTCAGTACTTGTTGCCCAAATCCTTTCAAAAACACTCTTTCTCCGTAGTAAAAAACAGATATTTATACAAATTGTTGGTACTGTATGAACATTATCTCCCAGCTTATGTTCTTGATGTCATATTTTCTCTTCAAAAAAGCAAACTCAGGTATATTTGCCTTCTATTTGTAGTGCTTTTTGTTTCTTAAAATGCTATAATATATATATATATATATATATATATATATATATATATATATATATATATATATTGGAAGTACAACTTAGTTCGGTCTGTTTTCAAAAGATGGCTCTGGCTGTTAGGAATGTTTCATAGTGACAGCTGGTTTCGGTGGTTTCAGAGAGGTTTGACATCTGTCAATAATATTCAATTTATATTGCTTTCAGTTTCATACAAAAACCCAGTTTACACTTTGTTAAATAAGTCATACTTGTTGAATGGTGTCACTATGTGATTGGCAAATGATATGCTATAAGCAGCTATAACCTGGCGATTCCACTACGGGTGATCCGTATAGGCTGCAACTGATTTGTTAGAGCCGTGCATTAAAAGAAAAACAGCAGAAATACGAGCAAAGACATGACAAAGTTATTGTTCTGCATGATAACGGTAGGCTTTTCATGTCGCAAAAGTAGTAAAAAATTATTTGGGAACGCTCAAGTGGGGTATTTTACCACACCCGCCATATTCACCGGACATTGCTCCCTCTGATTACCGGTTGTTCCGACGGACGCAGCACGATTTAGCAGGTCACCGGTTCACTTCCTTCGCAGAAATCGAAAATTGGCTCCTAACTTGGATCGCTTCAAAAGACGAGACATTTCTTCTGCATGGAATTCGAAAATTGCCTGAGAGGTTTGAAAAAGTAGTAGCCAGCGATGGACAATACTTTAATCAATCTGTTCATTCATTTTGTTCTGAAATAAATGCATTTTTGACCGCAAAAAATACGGACCAAACTAATTTGCACTCTCAATATATATACACAAATTAATAAGAAAATCATGAATAAAATAAAAAAAATATAAACTAAAATGAAGAGAAACAAGAATATGAAAAGCAATAGTCGTTATCAAGACACATCTATTGCTATAAATGCGATATTTCTGAATAAAGAATAAATATCCTAAGATAAAAATTATTCTTTATATGTGTCGATTTCTCAAAAAACATTTTGTTGAAAATTTATGAAATAAAAGTAAAAAGTAATCAAACTTACCGGGTGCAGCAAAATGCAGTTTAGGTTTAAAAGTATAATAATTAAACAATTAGTAAATTTGGCGAAGAGGTAAAATATTTGATGTTGTGCTTATAGCTTGAATCGAATAAAATAAATGAAAAAAATATATTTGATCGAAATAGAAATTTTTTTTAAGTAAATGGAGAAAAATTTATTTGCTTAACGAATTCAATTACCAACAAAAAAAAAAAAAAAAAAAAAAAAAAAAAAAACATTTCCATTCTATCATTCATAGGGTAACTTATTTAAAAGTTAAAAGTCAGAGCCTGCACATCATACGGATAGAAAGCCGTTTATAGACTTTATCCTTCATTCATACATCCTTACATAATTTAATAGAATACACATTTCCATCATTAATAGGGTGACTTATTTAAAAGTCAGAGCCTGCACATCATGTGGATAGAAAGTCGTTTATAGACTTCATCCTTTATTCATACATCCTTGCATAATTTAATAGTATACACATTTTCATCATTCACAGGGTGACTTATTTAAAAGTCAGAGTCTGCACATCATACGGATAAAAAGCCGTTTATAGACTTTATCCTTCATTCATACATCTTCACATAATTTTATAGAATATATATATATATATATATAGGGTAAACCAACCAGTGAAGGAACACTACCCAGTGAAGGATCATTTCATATATATTGATTAAAAATAAGAATTTGAAAGTTTTTCTTTAGATTTATTGGTAACAATAGCTTACTGCCAAACAATAGGTAGTCATCTAGCAATGTTTTGGATTACCTGGTCAAATAGACTTCTCTGGAAAAATTTTTGAATTTGTTATTATCTCTGCAACACCTTGTTTTTTTGAAAAAATTATAAGGTGAGTGTTTGTATTTATATGTTTGAAGTGGAATTAATTGCATGTAATCGTTTTATTTTCCTCACTGTGAAAAAGAGAATTCAAAGTATAGTTATTGAAGTTACGTTTTATTTTTTTAAAGCATCATAGCATAATAAAGTACTGAGATAAGGGGGTGTTTATTCACTAGATCACCAAACGATGAAAAACAAGTGAAGGAACAAGTGTTCCTTTCCTGTTTTTTTTTTCTAAGTTAATGAAAATAAAAGATAAACTTTAACTTTCTTGTACCTTTAGTGATGTTCCTCATCAAAAGTATGTTAAAAATACGGAAAAAACTTCTAGCCAGGGAGGGAATAGGCATGTTCCTTTACTGGGCATAGATTTCCCAGTGAATGAACAGTATTTGTTAATATGTTGATACTTTAATTTTCAATTCATGATTACAAAAAAAAAAGTTAAAATTTTCCAAGTATTTATATGTTATAATTTCAAGAATAGGCTTGTTTTTAAACATGTGTATGGCTTATAAATTCATAAAGAGCATTAAAAAATAACCAAAATTAAGTGTTCCTTTACTGGGTGTTCATTCACTGGTAAGAGCTGTTCCTTCACTTGGTCTTCCTACAACTTGTTATTTGAAGCTCCAAAACTTTAAAACAATATTATGTAAGTTGCCTACAATTTTTTTACATAATTTGCAATTAGTAACAAATATGTTGACACTGTCATTTAACTAAAATTACGAATTTTGAAATTAATATGATTTTTTAAAAGGTAAGCGAAGCTTAAGTGTTCCTTCACTGGTTAGTTTACCCTATATGATGCTTGTATATACTTGTATATTGAATATATAAATGATGAGACTCAAAAAACCAGTTGATACAAATTTAGAAACATACTTAGCTAAAATATAAAATTGGAACATTCTTTTCATTTATTGTTGCCTTTACTATCGCAAAATTTTATTTCTTCCTCAGCACAGCCTTTTTAAGGGGTCTCACGACCCTTCGACAGACAAAAATCATGAATGAATAGGCAACATTTGAAATTGCTGTAATTTCTAAACTAAAGCAAGTGGCATTTTGAAATTTGAACTGATGAAAATAAACATTTGAGGCAATAATTTGATATCTTTAAAGTAGTCAAACATGGTATATATTTTCTGCAAATTAAAAAATTGCAAGAAGGAAATTTCAAAAATTTGAAAAACATGGATATTGCGGTGCGCATGATTACAAGCTAAGTTTCAATGCAAATTTAATAATTCAGTTCTACAATTATGCACAAATGTTATATCTAGAAGTTATACATCATTCTGCAAAATTTTTTTCAAAAATAATACATTTAAAAAAATTAAAACTTTAAAAAAATGAAATTTTTAAAAATTTTTTTATTAAAAATATCCTAAATTTTTTTTTAAATGGGGAATAATTAAATATGGATGTATAAGTTGTTCAAAAGGTTAATATAAAGTTGTGTACAAAATTTCATGAAAATACCTTAAATAGTTTTCAAGAAATCATGCGCGCAAGCTCAAAATTTCACTTTTGAGTAAAATCAATTTAAAGACAAAAATTAATAAAAAAATAGTTAATTATATTAAAATGCATGTTAAAAACTTCCAGAGGCATAGCTTTCACCCTCTTTTTGTATAAGTTGCTCATTTTGAGCTGCAGTTTTCAGTTTTTTGGCCTTACGTGCTTCATAGCTAGCAGAAGAGGCTCGTTTTTCAGCAACGTTAATACGAGAAATGTTTTGCATCTGGCAACTGAGCATCATTTTTTTGCTTGTTTTAAGTTCTAGGGCATGACACAAAGAGAGAATCATTCTAGGACCATCATTAAATTCGCATGTTGCCATGTATGTAGCTATTTTAGCTACTGTTATGCCAGAACCAATGGTTTTTGGACTGTATCGCCATATCATTGAGTTTAACGACTCATTAGCGTTTTGTGTTTTTCCACCCAAACACCTTCTTAAAAGTTTCACATCTGACAAATCTTTAAAGACCGGTTTAATCTCCTCCATTACAGCTTTTGGCAAATTGTTTTTGTGTGTGAAAGTATTTAAACAATTCGTATGTAAAGCAACATTATATTTGCACCAGCTTTCTGGGCCCTGAGGACAAAACCAATGCATTGGCTCTGCATCAGTACTAGAAGTATGTGTCCACACAGCCCAAATTGCTTTACGCATATCAGTGACACTATTTGGATTTCCTCTTATTGCATTTCCATAAAATAGGGTCAATTTTTTTATTACTGCATCCGTTAAACGGCCTTTTCCGCCAATTGTTTTTTTGTCAGACAATTTTCTATTGCCTAGTGAGGCCTTCAATTTTCGTAGCCTTGTCCCCATTCTTTTCTGAATGTGTCCCACACATTCAATTTTTTCAAGACTTTGATTTGGACCATATGGGTTTTCTTTGCTAACTGCAGTGAATGTTTTACAATCCCCATCACCGATATATTGATTATAAATCAGGCCTCGTTCAGTTTCTGAACGTTTAAACATCTTAATCATGCCAGAAACTTCCATTAGGCCTGCTGATCCATCATGATTTTTTTTGCATACATTCTTATGTTTAGCATACCAAAGTTTATATTTTGCTCCAAACTTTGGACCTTTATAGCTGTCGCAAGCTTTGCAAAAGGTTGACATAATTTCAACGTCAAGCACTTTTCTCGACTCACCTCCAATTAAAGTACAAACTCCAATAAGCGAAGAATGACCTCGTGTTTTCCAAGTTCCATCTCCACTTACAGCTATCACACCATCACTTTTAGCTTTTTCGTCAACAGCAGCTTGTTTCATGGAGTTTTCAGCTAGAGTATAGCAGGTATCACCCAGTGTTTTGTTTATGCTGTCATAGGCATTTTGAGTTACAGGTTCTGGTAAATTCATCACTATACAAAATTTTTGAAGAGATGATAAACCACACCCAATGTACCGCATGGCTAATACTGAGCGTCGGTTAATATCAGGAACATTATTATTTTTTCCAATGAGCGAACATGATTTCATTTTAGTTTTGGAATCACAATTTTTACAAATAATATTAAAAGTAGAAGAAAGTCCAGAGGTTGAAACTTCTTTCATTTTTATTTCACCACTGCAACGTGTACAACAAAGATTTTCCTCTAAAGTTTGAAACAAAATTGATATATCAATCAGTCTATATCCAAGGAAATCAGATTTAGTGTAGTCATAATTTGAAAACGAACGATCGGCTCCTAATTTCTTTGCAGATGCACTTATATTCTGACTAACAGTCTCAAAAGTAAACTTATTTGTTCCATTGTTTACTTTTTTCAAATATTTATTTCCCTGGAACCTCTTTTTCTTAGGACGCTGTCCAGACCTCATTTTCTTTTTAGAATTTGCGGTGAAAAAGATGTCAAACGTTTTTAGCAGACGATAAAAAGAAATAAAAAATATGCCGAATAACTTGAACTATAAACAAACGAGATAGAATCAAAGCATCAATCAGAAAAGAGTTGAGGTGTAAAACTTAGTACAATCAAATAATCTTAAAATTAATGATCGATCAGACTGAAATATCGATTTAAAATGAAGAGTAACACAGTTTCGTTTTCAAAGGAGCGTTGTTTATTTTCAAGATTATGCGACTATTAATGGGCTAGCAAACCTAGACCATTTTTATGGTTATTGGCTTCATAATATTTGAAAATAAAGGGGTATATATCCTAACATTTGGAATTTTGCATGCAATGAAGCTCATGAAAATCATTAGTTACATCATTACTTTATTTCTAGGTTGGTGAAGTTGTATAAATTACTGGACCAGCTAGCGTATAAACTCAGTTTCTTTACCAGCACTGTATTTGATTTTGAAATGGGCAATTTTATTACAGTTGAGGAACAATTAGATCCCAGAGATAAAGAGGTAAGATTTAGTTCTGAGAAAGGTATATTTAGATTTAGACTATATCTGGCAGTAATGAAACATACAGTACCGCTCAAAAGTATCAGTACACCTAGAAACTTATAAAAAATGGCAAAATTCAAAGTGTCATAACTTCTTTAAAAATGATCAAAAATGCTTCTGCTTTAGCTCATTTTGAAGCTCTACTTTTATGTACTTTTATTGTTTTTAATTAATATATTTTGCAACTATGTACAATTACACTCTAAACAATCATAGAAAATTGTATTAATTTTTTGTGAAGTTTGACGCGATGTACGGGCACAAAGGGGTTAGATATTGTTAATTTTTATTATACCATTGAAAAATTTGGACTTTTAGCTTTCATTTAAAAAGAAAATTCCAAAAAAACATGTTTTTTGACGAAGTTATTGTCAAATAAAAAAAAAGGTTTTTTTTTTCAGAGTTTAATGATTTTTCAGCAATTATAATGAAATTTAATGTAATTATAATATGATATGAAAATTTTTTAATTAAAATTAATTAAAATAAATTAAAATTTAATATTTCTCGATAATATTATTTCGTAATTTATAATAACAATTTTAACTTTTTTTTTGGAAAATATAATAATGAAATATAATAATATAATATAATAATATGAATATAATAATATAAAAGCGCGGGGAGGATATTTTGAAGAAAACAAAATATGATGTAAAATATTTCTTCATTATTACATTTTCGTTTTTAAATTTTTTCTGAGAAAAATACGAAAAAATAAATTTCAAAATATTATTATATTTTCCAAAAAAAAAAAGTTAAAATTGTTATAATAAATTATGAAATAATGTTATCGAGAAATATTAAATTTTAATTTATTTTAATGAAAAAATTTTCATATCATATTATAATTACACTAAAATCATTATAATTGCTGAAAAATCATTAAATTCTGAAAAAAAACCTTTTCTTTTATTTGACAATAACTTCATCAAAAAACATGTTTTTTTGGAATTTTTTTTTTTAAATGAAAGCTAAAAGTCCAAATTTTTTAATGGTATAATAAAAATTAACAATATCTAACCCCTTTGGGCCCGTACATTGCGTCAAACTTCACAAATAATTAATACAATTTTCTATGATTGTTTAGAGTGCAATTGTACATAGTTGCAAAATATATTAATTAAAAACAATAAAAGTACATAAAAGTAGAGCTTCAAAATGAGCTAAAGCAGAAGCATTTTTGATCATTTTTAAAGAAGTTATGACACTTTGAATTTTGCCATTTTTTTATAAGTTTCTAGGTGTACTGATACTTTTGAGCGGTACTGTATTAAAAAAAAACGCATTTCAAAATGAGTATTTTTCTTATTTTATTTACATGAACCTTTAATAGAAGTGTAAAATCAAGAGTCTGACTGTCTCAACTGCAGGCAGATATGTTATCGGAAGCTGCAGACAACAAGTTATTTCAAAAAATTTAAAAATTTGATTAAATATATATAATTTTACAAGTGAAAAAAAAAATAAGTTTTATGTGCAACCAAAAATTTTGACTTTATTCTGTGATTTTACATAATAAAATATAACTCAATAGTTTTTTATATTTTATGATCTTGGTTGAACATCCGACCCAATTATGTTCAACTCCGTAGCCTTGTAATTTTAAACTCAATCCGGAAGACAAGAAACTCCTGGTTCAAGCACTGGGAGAAATGTGCTTTTTGGAGAACTTTTATAATGAAACTAATTAGCATTTGCGTTATAAGAGGAAAACCTCGATTAGCCTGATATCAAAGGAACTCTAATCGATGATCCGTCAACCACTGAGGTTATTTTACGTCAGCACTGTGGTCTGTGCGAGCTGGGTGCGGTATCCGTATCAACCAAACACCGCTGGAATTTGAACTCAGGACATCTCATCAAGAAGCGAGTATTCTATCCTCTGAGCAACCCCGATTCCTGACACAATAGTTTTAATAAAAATTATAACAAATTAAAATAATCCAAATACATATCAAATCGTAGCTGTGCAATGAAAAGTCTGGCACTTCGCGAAGGATGCTATATGAGGAAAATATGAGGAATTTTATCATCTTGATTCACTATTATTAAAACTTTTGGACGTAATTTTTTTTTATTAGTAGTGGTACTGCATCTCACAAGCACTATTGATTATAGAACATTAGACATATAGAATGTCAGAGATTTATTCATGAAAACAGTCTGATCTAATTCATAATTGCTTAAAAAATATTTGTTAATATTTAAGATTTATATTTTTTAATTTAAATACACAGCAGATTCCTTGCGTAATTTTTATGACTGTAGGTACATGATATTCTGTTTTTTCCTTTCCTATAGCTTTACAGCCCCTAGCCCTGGTGGCCCTGGCTTGCTAAACAATTATATTCCATTTCAGCTCTTTGTTTTGACTTCCCCCTCCATCTACGAATCTTCATTATATCCAAGTTTCCAATAACGTCGTCCTTCAATCTTTTCCTTGGGCGGCCTCTGGGCCTGATTCCCATAGGCATCCAGTTGATGTTCCTCTCTATGTGTTAAGACCATGAAAGCCGCTGGGATATGATAAAGCGAACAATATTTTGCCCCTTTATGATTTTCTCAATTTCTAGGTTTGACCTAATTTTCTATTCACCTCTATCATTAATACGCTCAATTATTCTCATCAGGACCATTCATTCAAATAGCAGCAGGTCATTATCATCTTTATCATTTTCCAGGTTTCACTTCCATATGTCACAATTGGGCTGATAATAGTTATATAAAGTCGCCCAATTAAAGGTTTTGCAAGCAATTTATTTTTATTATCATCCTCCTTGAAGATACTCTGTTTAAACTGTCATTTTTGTCCAGTTATCATTAGAACTATATTTTAAATTTCGTTCTAATTTAAAAGGTTAAAAGCAACATTTATATGGATTCTAATATTGTTAGAAATTAACGATTTCGTGACAAAATGATTCTCAAAAACTCTCAAGGATTGCTGAAATCGTCAAAAGTTATTGTTTTATTTATGAAAGTGTAGTTAATAGAAACAATAAAAAAAATATTAAAATTATAAGTGTGATTGTGCCGCCATACAGATTCATTTAAACATTATGTTCCAAAATGACTGTGTTATTATTCGATTTTAAAATAATTGTAAGTAAAAAAAATGAAAAAGTATGCTTGTTAGGTGTCTTACAAGTTACGAGGAAAATATCTATTTAGTCACTAACAATCTATTTAGTCAGTAATAGAGAAATCCTGTTTGATAAATGAAAACAGAAAGGGTTTCATAAGTGATTTTAGAAACACCTACAAAACTCAAAATACAGTCAAATTGCGAAATTAATTTTCATCTCGCCATTCCCTTTAATTAATTATAACGTGTTTTTTATTCCATTTCAAAATTTATTTGCCACTGACTTCTAATGTATAATTGTTTTTAATGTATATTTCATGTATGTTCAAAATGTTCATTCGTTTACTAGATGTTTTCTTTGAGACGAGACGATATAGATATAATCAAACTGTACGAAGAAATTCCAAATGGGAGCCCATATTATGATTGGAAAGTTGTAGATACTCTGACGCCAGAAGAAAGAATGAAAAAAGTTATAAGGTATGTGTTTTATTTTTTCAATCCTCATTACAATTAAATTTCTAATTTCTGTAAAAAAATAAAATTATTTTCTTCCATAAATCCCTTAAGCTTAATTTATGTCTTTCTCTCTCTCTCTCTCTCTCTCTCTCTGTATGTATATATATATATATATATATATATATATATATATATATATATATATATATATATATATATATATATATATATATATATATATATATATATATATATATATATACAGTACTGGTCAATAGTTTAGACTAACGCTTTAATTTTTAAAAATGAACAAATAACAACAAGATTTTTAAACTGAAAATCACTGAAGCAAATTAATTTTATTGCGGACTAGATTTCTGATTCCTAATAAAACAAGGAACACATCGTTCAAGGGAAGAGATTCTTTTTATTGAAAATTTCAGTGATATTTATAGGATCTCTCAGCTCCCATAACTGAAGAGTAAACTCACCAAAAATATCAATGCATAATGAACTTTAATGAAAAAAAGAATTCTAAAAATAATAACTAACAGCAGCGGTCGCCATAGCAAGGCATGCAATGACAATACATAGTTGAACCAATTGAATGGTTGATACCATACTACAGAATGGTAAAGTAAATACTAAATACTGTACTAAAGTAAATATTACGTACACCGTGTTGAAATATAATATCGTTAAAATTTGCAGCAAAATTAATATTGTATGAAAAAAGATTTATTTTATACTAAACTAAAATACTTGTTCTTCTTACGGGGTAAGAAATAGAAAACAATTAATAAATCTGTGCTGAACACTACGAAATCAAGTACAAAACTATAGAACTATACCATGCAATTGATAGAGTTAAAACAGTTCCATTTTTTACCACGTTTATATCAACTTGCCTTCGTGTATGTCTGTTCGGGTGGAATTTTGTAATAGATTTTAAACTAACTTCCCGACTAGCTACCGACTTCAAATTTGACACATAGTTCAGAATTAGATTACAATCCATGAAAATGAAGAGAAAAAAGACATACAAAGTAAAATAAAATTAAAGAAAAATAAATATTTTTGCGAATGTCTTTTGTTGTCGATTCAATTATTTCAAATTTGTGTCACATGGCAGCTGAAAAGTTTGGTGTACAGTAAGTGAAAAAATTGAGATTTTGGAAGTGAGTACAAAAAAAAATCAAAATAATATTTTTAAAAACCACGTTTTTGTAGTGGAGAATAATAATTAAAAAACAAAAATTTGAAAAACGAAAAACGATGGGCGCATGGAGTACATAACAGTACATATACACATTTTCTTACTTATACACATGCACAACCACATACACATGCATATACACAAACATATTCCACATACACATATTCTCATGAGCACATATTCTGTTACTGTTATGTATTTCATTTGCCCCACGTTTTTCATTTTTCAAATTTTTGTTTTTTAATTATTATTCTCCACTACGAAAACGTGGTTTTTAAAAATATAATCTTTATTTTGATTTTTATTCATTATTATTTGTTATTATTCTCGATAGCTTTACTTTATTAGATTTAAAAAAATACAATTTTAACTGTTTGTTCTATCAAAATAAAGATTATTGCTCGAGGCCAATTCTTGAGAGTTAAAAATTACCATTTTCAACAATTTACCACAGTAGGCATCATGGTATCAATATTCATATATTTAATACCTATTGAAGCATTAATTACCGAAATACCATGAGTACTTAGCCCCAAAATAAACTGGCGTCAATAATAATAGGATAATCTTTTATGGTTGTCCTAGACAAGTAAGTACTTTTTCTCCATTTATCAAACGTTTAAGAAAAAAAAATTATTCATATTTTGGGTCTATAACCAAAATTAATTCATTTTATTCTAGATAATAATTAGTAACGATACTATTAATTTTGTAATCATTTTCGGCAAACTACTGTACTAAGTACCACTCTGTGCTCTTAAGGTCGTAAAAAAATCACAATTATTTATGACGCCAGTCCTGTTTAAGTATGACATTAAATACTACTGATATTGTCCTCATAAGTGATGTGATGATTAGAACCTATTATGCGAATTCATTTTCCTAATTTCGATACCTTAATTGGTTTTTTATCTCCTCTGAAACGGATAAGTACCCTAATATTGCTATACTACATATTCATGGCACCTAATACAGAACCCTTATTTTTTTATTTCTTGTATATTCCAATGTGGCTTCATACGTTTAAATTTACCATAATAAAACTAAAATACTTCAAAATTGGAATTAACTATTCATATTTATCACATTTTTCCAATGACTTAAGAAATAACTTTCATTTTGTTTTAATACTTATCGTGAGTTTCCACTATTTAAGTCTAAAGATACGCCCTTCAAATGCGTTACCATATATCTTTTAAGAAGAAATTCGGTCACATCATTATCCTACGAAGAGATATGGGATACCAGCAAGTGACGTAATTTGATTATCTCGATCCTGTTTGATTGTTGAAAAGTGGCATTTGTTTACGCCAGCAACTATTCTTTAAATACAATTTTGAGAAGGCCAAGCCAATCAAATATCAATTTTCTTAAGTGACACATTCTATATTCTCTCACAAATTTACTTTCACAAAGATTTCAATTCTTTCTCTATCTATTTCTTACTTAACATAAAAAACAGGCACGAAGCCATGCAGAACATAAACAAACAAATTATGCAACAAAGTTGCTAGGTATACAAAAAAATATATCATGGTTAAAATAAATACATAAACAAATAATAAATCTAAGTTAAGTAGAAGACGTAGGCGAGAAATTATATTTTCACAAATTTGAGGCGCGATGCGGCGTTGTATTTAATCAGTTCACCTTAATTAAATATGTTAATTAACTTCGTTAATTAACGTTCTAACTTATGTGGAGAAACTTAGCTCTGCTTTAAAAAGTCATCTTGTTTATAAACGGTCAAATGGCGCTGAAGTCATGGGTCACATGTCTGTGTATCAGTGATCATCTTTTCGAGTTGCAAGTGACCTATTATTGTAGTTGATTTTATTTGTGATAACCTAGCCCAAAAAACCGATGATGTGAGTTCATCAAAGCGTGCGATAAAACTAATATTTGATTAATTAAAGCTGCTAGCTAGCAAATAGATCATAGCATAAAATATTTATCAAATCCAGTGGAAAATTCATTTTTTGGATGTAATGATTGAACCGGTGCTTGGAGGTTGTTATAAAATAGACATTTAGATCTACCGTGTCAATGGCGAACGTATGTACAACAAGTTTGGTTTGAATCGACTCAGAAATGTAAGATTTGTATAAGGTAAAAATAAACACTCATAAATGAAAACATTCTGGTTTATTCATGTAGAGAATTTAATTTGTCCCACTTTTGTATAATTAGCAGTAATTTTATAAGTAGTTACTTGCAAAAATAAATTTTCAAGAATTGAATACTTTAAATAAAGGAATTTATACTTAATGGATGTTTCACTCTTTCAGGCAAACTTACATTACACGTTTTATCCAGGTTGCTGCATTGATATCTTTGGGTTCCATTTTGTACACATGCCTGGGTTTCATATCTGCACTGATTTTGTAGTTTGAACTGTTTTTATATCAATAAAGTTTACTGTTATTATAAATAGTTTATTACATAGCCCATCATTAAAAAACAAAGGCACAAGAAGCAGGGGAGAAAAATAAAGACACTATTACATCTGCAATAGCGTTGTTTAATTTTTATGTATTAGTTTGAAGCTTCGTTTCATTTCTGATTTTCTTAATGCTCGAATCCGTAAAATAAATGTGATTATATGTCATGTAGTCTTTCATATAAATGTAAGGAAAAGAATTGATATATATTGCTGATTTAAATTCCTTTTTGGTGAAGATAAAAAAAATTATTTCACCCCAAAAAAAATCGAAAATACTTTCCAGCCAATTAATATTTATATGCTATATTGTAGCAGTAATCTGGCAGCATGACAAATCACATTCCATATGATATTATCTGTCTCATAAGTACATCACACCTAAAGGTTATAGAAATATCTATCTCTAATGTCTCTCGATGTCTAATGTCTCTCGATCTAAGGGTTATAGAAATATAATTTCGAACAAAGAGATTTTATTATTTTTTTTTTATCTGTCATTCATTCCATGTTAGTTTTTGTAACGGAATGAGTTTTTTTCAAAAAGTTACAAATTTAAATTTTTATGCGACCTTCTAAAAAGTTTTCATTTTCAAAATTGTTACACGTAAAAAATAATAAAAAGGGGAAAAAAACAAGATATCTTAACATAAATGTTAATCGATAGATAACGATATTTAAAGTTTGTATCCAATATTACGGGGCAGTATACTTAGTCCACATTAGACTGATACACTTCGAGAAATTCAATGATTCGAAGAAAAATGAACTACCGTGAAAATCGTTTTATAAAAATGAGATTGTAATTAGATTTGCTCACGAATTTTCCTTAAAAATGCTTAATTGAATAAAAACGTAAATTATTTGAAAACAGCATTATAATTATTTGTTAATTAATAATAATGATATTATTAAGTGACTTTTTTTTCTTTAAAAATAAAATATTTAATTGGTCGTTCTGACACAAATGAGGTAATAACCTTTTTTTTTTATCTTTTGCTATTTTAATAATATTAAAAATTTGTCGGAAATAATACATAGTTTACAAGAGATATAGCAGTTTCTTTTCTTTTCATTTAGTACTAGCTGTACCCTGCGCGCATTGCAACGCCTTCAGTTTGAATTTTAATTTATGTATTTAGGTGTTTAAATGAGATTTGCGATTATGATTTGAAATGAGAATTTTATTTAATGGTGAAAAAACCCGTGATAGTCAAAGCAGTTAATTCTCTAGGATATCGTTAGTGCATTTTCAAACAGACATGTATGGTGGTGCACACGGACCATGAAACATATTTTGAATGATGGTCATAAATAAGACTGGATCAATGGCGACATCAGGCATTTCTGCTGATATGAACTGACCAATTGGGCATGGTGTGATTTTTTTCATCAAGCTGGCAATCCTCATTTTTGCTATTCAATAGGATACCTCAAACACTGTGTTTCTCCAAAAATATGACGCTTTGCAATGAAACCAAGTATAGAGCTTAATATTTGTTTTAACTCACGTGCTGTAATATCATGAAGATCAGATGATGTTTGCCTAGGTTACAAAAGCTCTTTAATTTCAGCTCAAGCAGAATTGCATGAGATTGTAATAAATAACTGTGGCTGCCCATATGCACACCGATACTTGTAGCACCGAATGAAGTCATTTGGAAACACGAATATACCGACATATATCCGCCAAGAAAAGTTTCAATTGATTTGAGTGACCCGATAACAACGTTGATAATGTGTCAGTCATCTGGTGGTTTCACTTTTCCACCAGAACAGCAAATTCCAGCTGTTTCATTCTTAAATTTGAGAGCACTACAAAACACAGATAAATGATCCATATTTTTAATGATAACTTGGATAGGGAATATAATTAGTAATTGGATAATAGTGAAATACTCTAAGATTTAAACCAGCATATTGGCGGCGTCTGAATAGAGAAGTGAGTTTTCTATCGTTTTCTATTCTTAATTCTTGTTTTGATGTTTCAGATAATCGAGCTTGAGCAATGTATTTTAAATCGGTAACTTGTCTTGCTTGCCGTGAGTAAGATGTTTCAGAGGAATGGGCGAATGGGCTTGAGAGGTGTGCAGTTGATCGATAACCAGTTTTGCTTGCTGTTACTCAGATGTTTCAGATTTTGTATTTAATTGTTGTCAGAGATGTACTTAATTGGTGAAAAGCATTTGGCAATTTCCCGGCTAGTTATCATCAGGTTTATTCAAATGCTTTTGAATAAACAATGTTTTTTGTTTTACCGTTTGGAGCGTACACGAATAAATTAGAAGATCTTCCGACACGTGAGCAGGCCACATAGAGCTGTCCGTGGGCGAAGCATGGATTTTTTAAATTCAGACCACATACTTGTAGTGACTGTCCTTGGGCTTTGTTGATGGTTATGGCAAAGGCAAGTCGCACCAGAAACTGCAAACTTTTGAATTCAAATGGCATATCTGTAGGGGTCATTGGAATACGCGGTAGCAGAACATGTTCTCCTTTAAATTTGCCATTTAGAATTTTAGCTTCGAGGATATTGGTCATTATTCTTTTCACTGAAAGACGCGTACCGTTACAAAATCTGGGTGGGTTGATGTTTCGGAGGAGTATGATAGGTGCTCCCGTTTTCAATGTTAAAACGTGCGGTGGCATACCTGGCAAATCAAGTGAATTTAGAAATTCAGTTGGGTAGTTTACAACCTCGTTTTAATCTATTACAGAATCGATGGATTTATATGTTCTTGCAGAACCTGGAATTTCATTTAGAATGAGATTATTGATGTCATGTACATCGCTATTTTTTGCTGCTAATATAGCACGTTCACTGAGCCACTGAAGATTTTTGTAATTTTGAGAGATATTTGGAAAAACGTTGTGAAAAAGTTCATCTACGGTTGAAATAATTTTACAGAAGTCTGCTAGCAGTGTAATGCTTTGGGTGGATTTATCTATTGCTATCATTCCATTACCAATATCCAACAATTGATTTGCAAAACGTTCGGCTGATGCATCATGCCGTAGTTGTTGCCATGTTGGTCTTTAAGTGTAATTTTTGTGCATGTTGCCACAACGCTGATGATTTGAGACATGCATGAAGTTCATCAGCAGGAGTTGATCGTGGAATTACTGGTAGAGTTTGCCGGAAATCACCAGACAATAAAATAAGTGCGCCGCCGAAAAGTTGTTAATTTTCTCTCAAATCTCTTAATGTATGATGAAGCGCTTCTAATGTCTTTCTGTGCGCCATATCGCAATCATCCCAAATTATAAGTTGGCATGATTGTAGTATTTTACCCATTACAGAATTTTTTTTTTGATATTGCATGTGGTTGTTTCAGTGAATTGCATATTTAATATGCTGTGCATTGCATATTAGATGCATCAGCTATTGCAGCGTTCCAATGTGGGTCATTTTCAAGAAGATTTAATTTTTGGCAAGCTTCGCGATAAGTGACACATACTTCATTGTTTACTGTTCTTAATTCTTGAAACGATGTCGGCCCTTGCACGTTGACTAATAGTAATCGAAAGTAGATGCATTCTGCATTGTTAGGGTGGATGGTTTAGAGACGACCTAATGCGTCAGTTGAATATAAATTGTGATGTCCTTCAACTGGTTTACCTTGCTTTCTACGTTGAAAATGTTTCGCCGAAACACTCCATGTGTAGTATGTTGGCACCTCACAGTAAAGAAGCGTCTTTGCAAATGTGTTATCCCTGCACAAAGAGAAAAATGCCGTTAACATTGTTTGTGGTGGTGACAATGCTCTTCAACTGGCATTTTCTGCTGTAAAGTAAACTCGCTGTCCATTTTCAAGGTGCACTGCCAAATGAAGAACTGTTGGATGTCGTTCATGAATTGGAAATGATAAAATGCGCCTGACTGCTTCAGTGCTACTAATGTAGCGTCCCAATTGATATTGATTGATTTCATCGATTGTTGAAGTAGCATTTTCCAATCCAAAAACTGCCATGTCGCTTCCTTTATTTACATATTTACAAATATATTTGATCGCTTTCACCGAATTACAATTTTCGACCTTGATGTGTGCTTTGTACGTTTTCGAGAGCAACGGTGAATAGGGTACGATCCAACGATTATCGACTTCAACATCGTTGTTCCGGATTTTTAAAATGATGGATCTTCCGCCATCTTCTTTAGATCGTAGTCGATAAAGCGGATAGCCGTCATTGCCAGTGATAGACTTTTTTAAATGAAAGAAATAAAATGAATGAATTCAAATAATAAACAATCCATTAGTTTTCAAATGACAACTGTCACAGCAATGAAATCTTCAAAAACTAGATTTGTTTGTGTTAACCTAAAATTGCATACTAAATATGAATAATTACGGAAAACGTGCAACTTGAATGAAATTTGCTTTTGCTTTTATTTATATTAAACAGTTTTCACAACACTAAATCCGTGATGTGACCTATAATTACGAAATCTATTCTCGTTGATTTTACGTTCTTGTGCTCACCTGACATAAAGAAATTTGCGCGAATTATAGTAAAAGTATATGTACTTTACTTTTCTAAATGAATAGAGCTATAAGATGCAAAATTTCACTGTTGTTGTCTTCAAGATATTTGAAAACTGAATCGCTTATTGCAACATTTAAAACAATGGCTAACTTTTAACCAATCAGAAAATTCCATTTCGATTTTCGCTGAAACCGCTGGAACGGCTTGTCGCAGAATGTTCTAATGTTGACAGTGACCTTCCTCGTGCTTCGAACTATCTGTATGCCAAGTTTCATAGCATTCTGTCGGCTGGTTTAGGAGTCTATAAAGGACATACATACAGGCATTCATTTTTATATATATAGAAGATTTTTGACAATGATACAGAAATTTCGCGTCAGTAAAGGGATTAGTAACAAATATAATTAAGAATACTTCTCAATATTTTTATATTAACTGATTACAGATTAGTAAAGGCATATTAGTTTGTTATTAGAATACATTTTAGTAAATGCATAGTCTTTTGCGAGTTGCTTCCTAATAAGGAATCAAAGGGAAGTATTGAAGAGGATTTATTGTAATATTAACCCATACAAAAAAGCAACTCTTTTTTTCTTCATTGCACAATGATAACGTAAGTTTCAAATGAAGATATCGTAAGTTAAAAAAAAAACGATATATTGAAGCTAATTCCAAAAAATCAAATAAAGAAAAACGTCACACTTAGAGCATTAATTAATTGATAAATTCATTGTCCATCTGATAGTTAATCTTTCTGCCATAAAGGAGTGAAATATAGTGAGACAACGATTTTCTCCAATCGGTTGTCTGGACTGGAATGAAAGTTTTCTCCAAACAGACCAATATCATAGCACTATTGGGATGATTCGAAACTTTTTCATTATTGAGTCCTCCGCCATCAATAAGTATTCCGTTAATTGTGTTTTGCGGGAATTTATGGGAACCAGATATAACGTCCAACATTATACCCAGACACTTTAACAAGTATGCGTTACTTAAATAAAATTCTTTTTTTCGTTGAGGAAGTCATGGAAGACATTGCACCAGATCAATACAGAACTGTATGGTTCCAGTTAGATTGTGATCTTCTCCATAAAGCCTTACAGTTGGAGTTTCTAAATGAATGTTTTGGCGATAGGTAGATTAAGCTGTGGTATCTGTTTTGCAGTGACCGAGATCTCCAGATCTTAGTTCTTTTGGTTTCTATTTATGGGGACATTTGAAATCCACTTTCTATGCATCTAACGATGTGAGAAAACTCTCCAATAAAATTACAGATACATGCAACAGTATATCGCATGAGGAAGCATGTCCACCGCTCAACATCTGAAACTTTTCACGTATGAAGTGGAATAAACGATGGGCCCAATGAACTAATTTTTTTGAGAGGAGAGTGCTTTTTTAAAAAATAAAAATCGAAAGTGTAGTGAAAAGAAATACCGGCTAACTCAAATTAATTGTAAATTAGGACAAAAGTGACTAAAAGTACACTTAATAAAGAATTTTAATTGATAACCACAGATACAAACATAAATTACATTTGAACAAAAGGTAAAAGAAAGAATTAAAATTTAAGAAAACACGGGGAAAGGGGAAAAGTCATGTTTAACGTTTCATATCTGAACTTGAACTGAGTCACGGTGGTGAGGACATAGGTGGCACCGCAGGGCATCGGTTGGTTGGTACAAACTACCCCTCGGGCTCTGACGACGTCCCGACGAAGAGTCCGTATTGGAGTTTGGACTCACAAATTTTCTTGGTCTACCTCGTTTCTTCAGGGGAGCCACAGGGCCTGGGTAACCCGAAGGAGGTAGATTGTAAGGTCTATATAAAAATGCATGAGAAGTGCCTAATATGTTTTCTGGGTCATCAGGATCAGCAGTATCATAGGTGGTAGGTGATCTATTTGTTAAAATTACTTAAGGTCCTTCACGTTTTGGCATCAACTTCTTACTTTTATTATACCTCGATTTACTCACTGGATGTAAAGTTATCCATACTTTATCACCTGGATTATAATAAACTTGACCATTATTTGAACTTTGGTATGCTCTATCATTTCTGTATTTCATCTGGCTTGATCCTCTGGAATAGGGATTGTTGCCTGCTCCATTCCCAAAAGACTGCTTTGTTATATTGCTTTCTGGAATTTCACTGCAGTTAAATTGAGTTGAAGTTGCACTTTGAGGGCTTTCTGTGCCAAGTTGCGAAGAAGAAATGGGTAAAGAATTTGTAGCCACAAGAGAACTCTTTTGAGGCAAAACCATGTTTGCAGGTAGAACGTGAGCTGGAGAAATGGAGTGTGTCACAGGAACGTCTCTGGGGGGCACCGCAATCATTGGATGGAGTACTGAAGTAAAACTCTGATTAGTGTAAGTCTGAGTTGGGATTGGCCTAGTTGGATCAAAATCTATGGGCTGAGTTGTTGGTTGCAAAACAGGAGAAATACTGGATTGTGGAGATGGAACAGTTACCAATGTAATATTTACAGTGACAGGATGACTGGTTTCTTCACTTGTTCTGCGTGTTCGCCGTTGTTGGACAAGATTAGGAGATATTGGCTGAGGTGGTGCAGAATACGCAGCATGTGAAAGTGAAGGTGGTATTTGAGATTTTACAAGATAAGATTCGACTCCAATCTGTGATTTTTGCAAGAAATTCAAATTTCCTTGAACAGATAAGACTTCTTGTATTGGATGAGGTAGTTCAGAATAAATTGGTTGGTTTTCAATCTGGTAATATGGAGGTTCCACCTGTGATTCATTTTTCTCCCGAAAATCTTCCTTTTCCTCTGAAACATTGGAATTTTCAGCTTCTTCATTCAAAGGTTCTACCTCTGACTTATTAAAATAGCTACAGTTATGGATCTTCTGTAACATTTCCCTAAGAGACTTATACGTTGTGCCAAATCCTTCTTTATATTCTTTGCATCCAACAACGATTGAATATGCTCAGCTGATGTATTTAGAAAAGTATCAAATTCTGTATTTTCATCTTCTGGATCTCGTTCTGGACAGATAATTTTATAGAGCTCATCAATGCTGCTTATTTCCTCCTCAGAAATTTTAACTGCTCCTTTGTTCCCTTCTAAGAAATGTTGCCTGACATCCTCACCACCCAAGCTTCAAAGTAGATTTTGATGCATTAAGAATTCTTTTATCCTTTGGCGTTTCAACTGTTGCACTTTGAGGGCTTTCTGTGCCAAGTTGCGAAGAAGAAATGGGTAAAGAATTTGTAGCCACAACAGAACTATTTTGAGACAAAACCATGTTTGCTGGTAGAACGTGAGCTGGAGAAATGGAGTGTGTCACAGGAACGTCTCTGGGGGGCACCGAAATCATTGGATGGATTACTGAAGTAAAACTCTGATTAGTGTTAGTCTGAGTTGGGATTGGCCTAGTTGGATCAAAATTTATGGGCTGAGTGGTTGGTTGCAAAACAGGAGGAATACTGTATTGTGGAGATGGAACAGTTACCAATGCAATATTTACAGTGACAGGATGACTGGTTTCTTCAATTGTTCTGCGTGTTCGCTGTTGTTGGACAAGATTGGCTGAGGTGGTGCAGAATACTCAGCATATGAAAGTGAAGGTGATATTTGAGATTTTACAAGAGAAGATTCAACTTAAATCTGTGATTCTTGCAAGAAATTCAAATTTCCTTGAATAGATAAGACTTCTTGTATTGGATGAGGTTGTTCAGAATAAATTGGTTGTGTTGTTCAGAATAAATTGGTTTGGTAGCAACCAACCGATGCCACTGAGCATCTGTTGGTCATATTGTCATATAGTGTTTATAGTAAAAATAGTTAATAGCCATTGTAATATACATTCATTGTAAAAGGAGCAAATTATTAAATTTACTTTATAATGATGTTTTTTTGTATTACCTTTTATTTACAGACTTATGTCTCAAATATGAGAAAAATATGTCATAATGTGTGTAGTTTCTTAATAAAAATAGTAGATGCACTTTTCATAATTTTACTTCATTAAGAGTAAGTCACACTTGAAACAATCATATCTTTATGACGTTTTAATTTTATGTGATGACATTCATCATCATGGGATGACATTTATCATCAATAATCATAGCGGAAATGGAGATGGGAAAACTGTTTGAATGAAATTTTTTATTGATGAAACAAACCAGTTTTGGAGTGTAAAAATAACATTTAACAACTGCGATTCATCCTAAATGGTGTTCCTGAGACAATACTGGTATATGCGCAATTCACAGATCCATGAGCATATTGTCGCAATTGACATCGTAAGACAGATAATGATTTGTGATCAACCGTCCTTTACAATATATATCCTAGCAGCACGCGAAATTTTCTGGTCTTCAGCGGTGATTTTTCATTAGAGTGAATTCCGAAATAACAAAACAAAATAAAAAAATGTGCAGTCAGATACAGTACAAAGACAATCGACCAAGCACAGTCCGGAAAATCAGACCTCGATTCAAGCTGTGGTAGGATAAGATTAAACCCACCACACTATCTTGATGAATCAAAGCTGACTTCACGGCTGACAGTCGAGCCTAATCTTTATCACCGAGGGTTACTGTTTTTTTTATAAGACACAAGAGAGTATAAGACCTCAATTCTCGCCAATTGATTTGCTGTTTTTTTTCTCAGAAGGATGCCTTCCTGTAATTTGTACAATTTCTTATTTTATTTGATGACTCATAGTATAATTGTATAGATCTTGGGCAATGAAAAGAAAATAAATTTCACTATGGCTTCTTAGCTGTTGAAGCAAATTACCCTTAGAAAGGTAAAAGAATGAAAAAAGAGCAGAATAAGCTTATTTGAAGTTAAAAAAATATTAAACATGTTCTTGTTTGGCAAAATTTAGTTTTTCTAATTAAAAACACACGAATTGATCTTACAGGAAGGGGTGTAGTCTTGCCAAATATTTTTCGAGGAAGCTTAAGAAAAAAAAAACAATAACTAATTTCTACTTTTCCTATGATATTTATACTATATATCCTATTACTGCGGGGGGAAAACGTTAAAGGACTCGTGCTTATGCACAAATTTGATTTAAGTTTTTTTATTTTAGATTTCCCGCACTGACTGGAAGAGTAGAAAATATTTTTCTTTTCAGTTTTTTCGAAAAGTAGTTGGCAGGACTGAAGCTATTTCAGCATACAGCAGTCTAATCAATGTAAATTTTATTAATTTTTCCTGTAGAAGCAAAAATTACACTCAAGTTAAACAAGGTTGGTGTTTGTGAAACAATATTTGGCTATTTATTTGACTGAAAGAGTATGTGCGAGGAAGATAAAAAGAGAGAGTTCAAACGCGTGTCCGATTTTTATGATGGAAAGTCATTGTTTATCACTGGAGCAAGTGGATTTCTTGGATCGGTAATTACCTTTAATTATCCCGTTTTTAGTTATTTTACTTATAAAGTGATTATTTGTGTTGTATATATATATATATATATATATATATATATATATATATATATATATATATACATATATATATATATATATATATATATATATATATATATATATATATATATATATATATATATATATATATATATATATATAATATATATATATATATACACTTTTATGTGGCAGAAACCAGTTTGCACCTTTTTACGTTCGTGTATCAATTGGTTACCATTGTAATGCAATACGTTAAAAGTAAATACAAATAGGAAGTTTATAAAAAATCTCCTGAATAAAAACCCATTACATGTATGTTTAAATATAAAAGCATTGCATATAAACTCGTTCAAAGCATGTAATTATTAAAAAAACTATAGTGCGTCCAATAATTTTAACTTATTATTACAATATGATACCTGACGTAATAAATATTCTATATTTTTATAATATATCGTCCAATTTATCTAATCGTAAAATTTTTATATTATATATCGCCTAATTCAACCAATTGATATACGAATGTAAACAAGTGCAAACCGGTTTCAGAGGCGTAAAAACAATAAAGCTGTAGTATCACCTGATAATTAAGATTTTACATAAAATCTTATAGTGTGTCGAATAATTTGGCCAGGGACTGTATATATATATATATATATATATATATATTTATATATATATATATATATATATATATATATATATATATATATTATATATTTATATATATATATATATATATAAATATATATATATATATATATATATATATATATTTATATATATATATATATATATATATATATATATATATATATATATATATATATATATATATATATATATATATATATATATATATATATGTATACTTGTTTTAGTGATACTGGTATCTGTCATAAGACAAAGACCAGCATTATATTGATATTAATATTGTTCTACACCTAATATACTGGAATTTGTGCTTTAAAAACTGGTTTATTTTTAACACCACCCTACAAAAAAGGTTTTTCAATGATGTCCAAACCTCTGTACTGTAGACATAATTATGGTAGCCATGTTAATTACATCAGGACCTATTTATCTTATTAAGAGATTCGGTGATAAATTAATTCAGTCTCAAAATTTATTTATACAACTGCATTGAAAAAAATACTAAAACATTATTACTTACAAGATAAGTTTCTATTACATATAAATTGCCTCATTTTATTAAACTCATTTTATTAAACTCAAATAATTAAACATTTAATATTGATATTGTTTATTTAACATTTAATTAAATTTTGTTCTGATTGCATTTTTTTAAGAAAGTTATTCATGGGAGAGTATAATTAAAATAGTCTCCCAATTATTCATAATTAGCTTTGTTAAACACTTATAACCGTTAGAAAATCCTAAACTAAAAGATATATGTGGTTTAGCAGCAGTCATCACATATTGCTTTATTTATTTATTTTTATGTACGAGATTATAATGACCCGACTCTGGAAATGTGAAGTTACAAGGGAAACTTGCAAGACAGTTTTCCATTCTTGCTAATATTAGTCTGCTTTACTTAGACTCAGACACCTGTGGCAGCTTTTTATGTCACACAGTAAATGTTCTATGCAGAACAAGGTGTACTATGTCACCAGAAAAAAAGTTCTAAATCAAGGAATACTAACTATAAATTTGAATATACTTTCTTAAGTCTCATTAGAAATTTTTTTCAAGAGCCTCAATTCTGGTCTTATGCAATGTATGAATTCTAATACTTCAAATTATGGATTTTTAAGGGCATAAATAACGTAGCTAACTGAGTATACAGAGATCCGTATTAGAGAGGGGGGAGGTTCCGCATTTTTTACTATCTTTTATGTTTTGTAAGGATCCATACTAATTTTTTTTTATCCGCATAAGATAGAACATTCTTGAAGAATTTTTTTTCCAGCTAGACCAAACAATACAAAGAGAGACCTAAACTTATGGATAGATACGGCAGAGAAAGATCGTTGATTTCTCAAAATAATGAATTGGAAAAATTTGGTCTCTTTCGAAGCTGTCAAGAAAAATCTTCACTGATCCATTAAAGTCAAAGAATGTTTTTCCTTGTAGAATGAGACACCTAAAATAAATAAAACTGAAATTAAATAAATTTAGTAATTTTATCAAAATAAGTGAAAAATACTGAAATATTCATCAAAATATTCATAAGTTTCAAAACAAATATTTAGATTCTAGAGTTGACCCTGCCTCCGAAGGCTCCCCGTGTAGTAAATGGTGACTGATGCACGTTAAATCTGTCGAGTCTCAAAGTCTCCATGTTCCCAAACAAATCAATACCTCTGGGGGTTCTGAATAAGAGATTGATCGTGCTCTGATTCAGGTCTGTGGAAGAATGAATGGGTCCACCCTATAAACGGGTGTGACGTATGCGTGTGGCAGAAGTCGAATTCTGGGCCATAGATGGCACCACTGGAAAAAAAGAACAATCGTACCCCCTCTGCCTTACTGGCATACGTCAACAACAACAATTAGTATTTACAGAAATCCCGGAATCTTTTATCCTAACTCAGGAAAAAACTTCATATTTAAAGAATAAATAGATAATTTTTTTTTTACAAAAAAAAAAAAAAGAAATATAAATCACGAAAATTCAATTAAAATTGTAATAACTCTATCAGAAATTAAAATTTCATTAAAATTTTAAGTTCATAATTAAAATGACCCTTTCAAACGTTTAACTTCAACTCTGAGATTACATTTCTGCGTGGTATGATGAGCAATCCGTGTGATATTTTTTTCTACAAGTTTAACAATTAATAATTATCTGATTAACTATCTCGAATAATGATTATACTTATGTAAGTTCATTTTATTAATATGTTATAAGAGTACAATATTTTCCACTTAATAAATAATTATTTTAATTTTATGTGTAACTTTGTTAATAATCGAATGAAAAAGAATGATTATCTGAGGGACACAATATGAATTAATAAGAAAAGAAACAGCGATTTTGCTCATCAATCATGCATAATGATCACTTAAAGATAGGCACTATCTACCAATAAGTATTTGGACACATATGCAAATGACTATATCTGCGGTCCTGAGATACATCACGCCCTCCGCGGTATATCGTACAGGGAACAACATTGGCATTAGTCCCATGCAAGATTCCTACTGCACTATTTTGGATGACAATGTGCTTCCTACGCTGTGGCAGTTTTAGGGGTTGGACCCCTATTACTTCCAGGATGACAATGCTATCTGTCATGTTGCGAGGGTCACCAAAGCTTGGGGTATGGCGCCAACGGGGTTAATCGAATTGACTGGCCTGCCCAAAGCCCTGACCTGAGCCCTATCGAGAACCTCTGGGACGAGTTGGATCGCCGCTCTCTGGCTCTATGGAAAATCCAAAAAGCTCAGTAATTCTTGCCAAAAATTAGCAATAAAATATGGTTTTATAATAAGTGATAAAATTTGTTAAATGTGGTAAAATTTGGTAATCCTATCATTGTACCTTAGATAAATGCATAAAAATCATTTGCTCGCTTAAATTTACTTTTCAGTATTTTTTATAAAATATGTGATAATAAGAACTATCATTTTGATAATCAGAATTTCCGGTAAACCATTACCATATAAATCAGAGTTACTAAATGAATAATTGAAATACCCTAAATTTTATTTTTATAAAATCAAACTATGTTTTTTTTTAATTTTTATTTTTTTAATTATATATGTCATTAATTACCATATAGTGCGAAAATTTTACCTGAAATGTTTTCTTCGTGTAACATAAAATTGAACAAGAGATTAATCCGGGACCCGCTGCTCCACAGCACCAAACGCCCGAATTTCATGCAAATACAAGTCACTCTCGAATCGCAAAAATTTCACATATTGTTCGATAACCACAGTTTGCCAACCGCTCTTCTAGGGAACTTCAAAATCGAATGAATGAGCTTCAAATGAATAAGCTAATGAATATGCCTCAAATAGAACAGCATCTCATAGTGTTTTTCATCTATTAAACCCTAAATTATAAAGGTTCTTTGGTGGAACCCTGATTTTAAAAATAAAATTTATTAGCAGCTGCTAATAAATTTTAACAACTAATTATTTTAAAATATTTAATGTGAAAAATAGAACATTTTTGTTGATAATTGTCTAAAATAAAACATTTGCTTTGTTGATAATTGTCTTAAAATAAGGTTTTATGTCAGACAATTAAATTGACAGGTCTAGAGGGCCTTCTGAATTTGTCATTGGCAAATGCATAAGACGAAAATATTATCAAAAAAGCTGAACCATGGATTTCGAAAAAGAACAGTCATAGACGTTGAGAATGGTTATCACGGAAACATAATTCTTTGTTCTTAAATTCAGTAATTTTAGTTTGAATTGAAATGAATCCATTTCCAATCCATTGAAATGAATTATACTGGACGATATTGGTCAGAGGAAGTGGAATTGAATATATTGTGATGGAATGTCGAGATTCGCCGAGAAGCTGTAGCCCTCTTTCGTCTTGTAACAGGTCACGACTGCCTGAGAGAACTCTTGTATCGCTTACGCATATATGACCACCCTGGTTGTCGACTATGTGATTCTGAAGAACCAATGGCCCGAAAACATCTCCATCGCTGTAGGTCACTCCACGGACTTGACTCCGAGACTACTAAATATTGGTGTGCGAGAGAGATTCTGGGGAAATGACTTCAGTCTTTCTTTTACTTCATGTTGTGATTCCTTCTGATTTTTATCGTTCTTCTTTGTTGTATTTGATTGTTTTCTCTGCCATTTGAAAAGTTAGAATTGAAAATTTTTATGAGAAATATTGATGGAATTTTTAACAAATGCGTATCCCTTTCATAATTTCTTAAATATATTGTTACTGAAAAGAAAAAATATTTTTCTTTGAAATTTTTACTTGTGTAATTTCACATAAATAACCGAAATGTTGAATAAATTGAGAATTATTGTTTGGACATGAGTATAATTACTAGTTTAAAAAATCATTGCTGGCTAGAGAAGAAAGAAGCTCCTGATTCATGGAACTCTAGTGATCCTTCTACTGAACATGTTTTTAGATTTATAGCTATAAATCCGGAAGCATTAGATTTTTGAAATATAACTTAATTGTTTTACTTGCAGGTTTTGTTGGCAATTCTTCTCCAAAATTTGCCTCAAATCAAAAGAATCTTCATTCTGCTCAGACCAAAGAAGGGGGTATTGCCAGAAGAAAGAAAGAAGACAATATTTCAGAAAAAGGTAGAAATTTTTAGACTATTTAAGTTCATAAATGTTGCATATAAACCAATGATGGAAATAAATTTTCCAGCTATAAATTTTTTTGAAAGCCTCATTTATTTGAAAATCTTATTATCCGTATAAAATGTGTGCATCAGAACTTTATTCGATGATAGTTTTAATTGACTGGAACTAATAAATATTTTAATGGTTTCTATACGCAGGCAGGGCATAATGAGCAAAAATTGTGTTATACAGATTTATTTAAACATTTCTGATGGGGTGTAAATTAAAATTATGCAACATTTTGAAAAAAAAAAAAATTTTGATTAAAAAATTAGAGGTATTCTGGAAAACATAGCTCATATATTAATTTGCTGTGTTCTAATAAAACACTTCAAAATCACCAAATAAATTTGAATGGCAGACATAGAGGTGTGCAAAAATATTAAATACTTTTAAATGAATCTTCTATAAAACATTTATAGTTACTACTATTACTTCTATTTTACTTAAATTTTTGAAAAGGATAATTAATAGTATTTATACCACTTTTATTTAAAATGAATTATAAATATTTAACAAATACAGTAAGACCTCGATTATCCAAGATAATTAGGACCGCTAATACCTCGGATATCGGAAATCTCGGTTAATAGAAACCATGTATAAAAACCTTCCGTGCTTGCGAATTTAACTACTTTTAAAGTAAAAAACAGTAGAACGTTTTTTAAATGGTAAAAATAAACTTATATAAACTTATGTTTCACAGCTAGAAATTTTTAAAAAGGAAATAAACTCTATCAAAACAACTCTAATCATCTGTTAACAAATCATTCATGAATGTTGTCTTCTCAGGGTGTAATATTTCTTGGAAGTTGAGTGCTTTTCTGGGGAAGAAGTGCCTGTAACATGGACAACGAACTAACAAGTGTATAATTTTTCACAAACGCATTTTGGAAATGACAAAAAAAAAAAAAAAAAAAGAAAGAAGAAAAAAAATTGGACTTCGTTATTGCCTCGGTTAACAGAGACCTCGGTTAATCGAAGTTCTACTGTACATTGAAGTTTGGAAAGAAATAGATTAGTTACGATTTAGATGAAGCATTTTACTGTTTTTATTTCCTTTTTTAATCTAAACGCTCTTTCATTAATAGGTATATCACACGATGAAAATTATCGGCAACGAAACCGGCAAGTCAATCGTAAGCGCAATAGTATCCTCAACCTCCACAAAAAAATTGCTGCAAAATACTAGTGTGATATAGAAATCGCAGTTACCCGAAATATCAGCAACCGTTTCTTTCTTCTGAGAAAAAATTGCCTATAATTAAGAGCAAGTCACACTTGAACCAATCAGATCGGTTGCGTTTTATGACTTTTCACTTCTATGTGATGACATTCATCATCATTAGATGACACTCATCATCAACAATCATGGCGGAAATGGAAATGGGGAGATTGTTTGAATGAAAACTTTCATTGATGAAACAAACCAGTTTCAGAGTGTAAAAATAACATTTATTTCAAATTCGAGCATTAAAAATACTTTCGTATGATGAGATAGAAAGCTCAATGCAGTTGGAGTAAAAAAAAAAAAAAAAAAAAAAAAAAAAAAAAAAAAAAAAAAACTTTTAAAATGTAAATGAATAATGTTCTAAATGTTACATTTAATATTTTACTTTTTAAATTGATTCTTGTGTCATTCAAAATGCAAAACACATTTAAAACCTATAAAAAAATTTAGAGTACAAAAAATAGTGCTACTAATAAAATATTTTTTTAGTTATTATTTAATTTGACTTTTCATATTGTATGTTACAATAAATTTGTCCTTATATAAGTCAAGTAGTTCTTAATTAGATTATATTGTACCAATAATGAGTGTTTTAGTTTTTTCAAGAAGAAACTGCAAGTATGACATTTAATTCATCGAAACCAAGCCTATTTCATTTGGAAATTTTTTTTTTTTTTTAAAAACTGGTATTTCGTAAAAGTAATATTTCTGATAATTATAATTAATGAAATATCAACTAATTAATTATATGACCATAAAACTTTAAAACATTGTTGTATTGGCTAGTCCGGTATTTTTAATGTATTTTTTAGACTAAATTAAAAAAAATGAAGTTTATTTCATAAACATATTAGTGTTAATGTGCTTTATGAGTAAAAGGTATGTCAAAAATTGTATATTGTATACATAAAACCCTCATTTCTTCTAAACTATTAATTCAAAGAAATAATTTTGATTTTATTGGATTTAGCGCAAAATATTAAATAGGATTGTCAATTGACTACATAGCACTGTCAGTTGCGTAAAATGATACAAGCAGCATTTTATGTACTTCATACACACGAAACCTTTAAAAATAACTGATAAAATACTAAATCGAACAATATGGTTTTATTCTCATTGAATTTAAAGTAATAATACTATATAACGTTATCTATCTTGCCTAGATAGCAATGTTAGATACGTAAATAGGTATAAGTAAAAAATAAAAAAATAAAAAAATAAAAAAAAAAATAAAAAAAACTTTACTTTTTGTTTATAAAATCGAAATAACTTCAAAAATATTAGTTACTCAATTAAAGGTAAAAAGAAAATTCGGAAAATACTATAGAAGTCACTTAAGTTTACCTACTTCCGCTGCTCACATCGACTTAATTGCGATGCTATTACTCATTCGTGACTCGAGGCCTTTTGGGCTGGAGAGTCAGCCTGAGTATAACTATTGTCTGCTTGGCTTCGTTTGTTTCGGCAGGTTTCTGTATGCGCTCTATGAATTTATCTTTTGGTTCCTTCTCATTGCACAGAAAAGAACTTATCATTGGTGGACATCAGCAAAAATTATTTCAAATTACAATGGTATATGGCTATAAATTATAGTGTCCCTTATTTATCGCTATATATTTGGAATATTTATTTATCAATATTTACCATGGACATGTATTTATCATTCCTCTTTAATGTTATTTTCTGACTTTGATATTGGTCAAATTTTTTACAAATAAGATTTTTATTCCTTTATTACATTTCCAAGTAATCACTGATATTATCTGATTATGAAAAATTCTTTGATAAAGAAATTTAGTTTCCGTTTTAAAATTATTTAATAATAAATAAGATACATTTATTTTTATTATAAATATTATAAAAATGATTTCAACTAACTTATATAATCAAAATAATTGCATTATATAACTATTTAAAATTCGAAAGATGAATTAAGAATTATATTTTAGAGCAAGTGCTGAGAAATCAGTTAGGCGAAACATATTTAATGAGTTTTTTTAGTAACCAAAAATTAAATAACAATAAAAATAAAAAGTTTTTGGATAAATTTCATAGTGAAGCGAGCAAAATAATAATGTTAGTTTTATCTAGAACTCTTAATCAAGCCTTAGTTCGAAAGTTGTGACATTAGCTTCAAAATTGTCCAAACATTGGGGTTACGGACACATATTTTAAACACACTTTTTTTTTTTAAAGAAGTGAGGCTAGACAATGTGTATTTTTTGTTATATTTTCTGATAAAAATGATATCTTTTAAAGATAATTTTTTTTTAAATAATATATCTTAAAGATATTTTTCTTTATTGCATTAAAGAAATCTGAAGGTTTAGATATATGTAAAAGTACAATTGAAGCGGTCTATTTTAAAAGGATATATGTTATAAATCTGCACTTTCGAGAAAAATCTAAAAAACTGTGTCATATGTGGAAAGATTGTTTCAATTGCTTCCAAATTGTTGGATTCTCTTCTTTAGGCAGTCTAGAAAATTACTCGATATTTGATATTCAATAATTAATATTTCAAAACTAATAAAAAAACTAATTTTTGTTTAAATAGCCCCTTTTAATATTGACGACTTCAATTGTGAAAAATTTTATTGAATAAAATTTGTGGAATTGAGAAAAAAGAAAAGGAGCAGCTTGAATGGTACAATAAGTTTTAAGTACAAATATTGTTAGAGTAATTCAAGATATTGAATAAGAATCGACCTTTTTAATAACTTAAGATTGTTTAAATCAATTTATTACTGTGAAATTCCATATTTAGTAAAAAATTGCAATAGTTCAAAAACCGTTAGCGTCAAAGAAGACAACTGCATCAAAATATTACCCGACAATAGAATAACCTACAGTGCGGCTTTTAGGACAACTCCTCCAGACACCAGTCTCGCGTCGTGACGGGTACCATGGTTACGAGGAAAAGTCACTTTGAATAGGGGTGTGGTGTGAATAGTTTCTAGCCTTGATCTTGACATTGCTCAGCGTGAATAAACATATCGACACCTTCAAACCTCCATGGCACCCCCATTAGAAATGGGTTTCTGCTTGTTACCATAGCAGCAGACAGTCCCAGATTTTTAGTAAGGAGTTCTCCTCAAAGTCGTTCAATAATTCACCATCTATCCTAACAAAAAGCAAACAAACCCTACCGTAAGACTTGGGGTCCTTTTCTGACGTCATAGCATTGATGCGACAGTTTCGCACCCCGGTAAGAAAAGTGGCACAGGTCAAAAAACAGAAGTTTTGAGATTATGTCAGTAAAAAATATTTACGAAGTGCCTCCTTAAGCTCAAATCTCTAACTCGCAATTTATCCAGCTGAGGGCAGTTGTGTCAGTTTTGTGTCTATTTCAGAATAAGTTTTATAGTATTCTTTAAGTTGATTTTTCTCAAATGCAGCATTTTAGAGTTTTGACACTGATCTTGCCGGGGTGAGATTTCTTTCTTTCTTTTTTTTTTGACGTCCCGAGTTTGATTGTATACACGGAATACTCAGTTATTCTATTAATTTTTGTGCTGTATTTTTGCGAAAAAAATTTGTTCTTCATATTTTAAACTATCAGATGAAGATATGAAAAAAAGTACTTTGGGAAATCATCTTATATTGATATGCAATTACCTGATCGCTAAGATGTGGATTTACGCAATTCACTCTACAACAACAGAAATTCTTCTCATTCTCACCACGTAGATTCATTTAATTCTTCCTGCTTCCTAATAACTTCCTGCCAAATTTAACGTCACCAGTCTTGTTATCTAAAACACTAATGCATGGAGGAAAAATGTCTAAATTTTGAACTTCGTAGATAATTTGAGCTTCGTAGACAGAACGCCCTAGTAAATAAATTAGAAAACTTTTTCCTCGTTGAGATTCTTGCAAAAAAGTCTGATTGCTGTATTCGTAATTAAGTTTTTTTCTTATTCTTATTTATTTATTATTTTTTTAAATCATTGTTTTTATAAATTTTCAATGGAATTTTTAAACATCCTGAGTAAGGATATAGCATATAGAAAAACAAAAGTTTTGCAAATATTATTAAAAGTATCATATAATTGTTAAACAAATTATTCTCTTATGTTCTACTTGTTCCGTCAGAAGTTACTAATTGTTTGAGGATAGGAATAATGCGTTTAAAACGGGATGTAATTGTGTAAATTATACATCTCATCGGTAAGTGATTTTCTAATCCAGCGGCTTTTAGCGACGCGGCTTTTAGCGACGCGGCTTTTAGCGACGCGCTTAGCGACGTACGGTATTTTCTTAAATAAAAAAAAATCTTGATACTTAACTTTTTTCTAGTTTTGGTAACAAATTATAAACGAGCTTATTACAATTGTGACCAATACAGTCTAGAAGAAATGCTCGAAGAAAGACAGTGAATTGATAAAGGACGCTGAATTTTAAATTAGCCACAGTTACAATAGAAAAGACTATTCCAGCTCCATATTTACCATACAAATTTAGTATTAGTTTAATTTATTCGAATAATTTAGCCAATTGAGAAAAAGTCACACCTCTGCTCTCGATTGTAATTCATGACATCATATTGGCCTTTTGAGAGCTCATATAAGGACATACAAGCCTGCTAATCTACGCTATGTATCATGGGTTAGAACTTCGTTGCCGTCAGGCTTACCGTGGAAAGTTTTTGTGGTTTCCATTCAATATAATGCAAATGCGGGTAAGATCCATAAAAAAACCTCCACAAAGGCAAATTTCTCCCAAAACTTCATTAAGGAGTTCCCTTGTCCTCTGGTTTGGGTTCAAAACTTCAAGGCTAAGTGTGGAGCATTGATACTCGTTAGATTGGCTATTCAACGAATATTCAATAAAATGAAAGAATGGGATTGAGTGAACTTCAAGATCTGTCTGTGCAAACAAATTTTGTATCGTTGAATCTGAATCTGCTTGAGCATTTCTATTGCTGATGCATTTCCCCATCTCTGACGTTTTGAGATGCTGGGAAAAGTTAATATAAGTTGATTATTATTTTTTTTTTCTGAAAAATGAAATTTATAGAAATAGAACAAAACTTAATAATCATAAAGTGAAAAATTAGTAGAGATATCAATTGCTCCAAGAAAAAGTTAGCTCTGTATTTCAGCAATTAGTATAAAAATATATACTATAAGGTTAGCTGTTATTTTTGTTTTGTTTGCAATAAAAAATAAAAAAGCGAATTCAAGAAAAACAAGCGTTTCTTTTTAGAAAAACAACCAAATCATCAATATAATATGCTGACCATTCTCATACAAAGTAATATATAAATTTCTGAAAAACTCTGCTTAATAACGTTGGAGCTTGTTAGTTGGTTAAAAAATAAGTTCAGTTTTGAAATTTTTAGAGTGTTCCCAGAGAACTTCTTGACAAACGAGTGAAACATATCATATTCAAAAGTAATGATTCATATGAGATGAATTACGCGGTTTGCATAAGCATTCTGCTTTACAAAAAATAAACAAATCGTAGTTGCATCACGGTGTTATTAAAATTCAGCTCAATTTTAAATTTTATCTTCACAGAAAATCAACAAATTTTCAGTCATATTTTTTTTAAGCAATTCGAAAAAAAAAAAAAAATTGCACCCACTCATAAAATTGTTTACCCAAAAGCAATTTCTTGGAAAAAATAATTTTTAATAATTTTTTAATATTTTTTTAATTTAATTGTGGATGAAAAAAAATTTTGAGTTATGAGGTATAATTTTTTTACTATAATAGTCTAAATATTTTTCTATCGAAAAATCTTAAGTTTCAACTGTTTTTATTTAATAGAAGCTGAGAAAAATTAAAATTAATTACTTTTAAAAAAGTAATTTGGTGACAATGAAGAAATACTTAAATGGGGTGATTATTATTTAACTGTATTTACCTTACGAGAAACTCGACATATACGCTGGGAGCTTAAAATGTCATTCATATTTTTTTCGCTAATAACTGATTGCTAATCCTTTTTTTTTTATTATCAAATAATATGTTTCTGTTCTAGTCGTATAAAAATTTATTCGTAATTTTGTAAGAAAAATTAAATAAAGCATTTTATTGAATAAAAAATATTTTATTCAACGAATTTAGGGTTTCATAAAAGTATGTTTCTGATATAATGTTATTATACATCAGCTTTTTTTTAATTTTATTTTTTAGTTTGTTTTTTTCAATAATTGATACAATTTCAATAATATACGTACACATGAATAGATTTGGAATAATATATTTATCAATTTCTTCAAGATATATTTTATAACTATTAATACGAATACGTAGTTAACATTTTTGAGCATCTAAAAATTTCTCAGCATCTTATATATCGTCTTAATCTTAAAATAAATTTTCTAATTACTTGTCCACGCGTGTCTCGTAGAACTATTTTACCAACTACTTAATTAAATTTTATCATTTCTCAAAATCTTCTTCACGCTGTCTCTTATATTATTTTTTCATTATACTGAATTTTTTTTTTAGTAATTTAATTCAGATTTTCCTTTAAAGTAAAATTCTTTTTTAAATTATTGTCAAGTTTTTATTAAACGAAAACTTAGAATTATCGCTAGTTGGCTGAGAATTAAATCTTGCTAAGAAATTAAAATCATTCTGCTTTTTTAATTCATTCGGTGCAAAACAGCTGACTATTTAAACTAAGCATAATATTAATTCAAAAATATGAAGATAAATTATTGAGTGTATTTTTTATTGTTTTTTATTTATTTGAGTAAAAATTTGTTTAAGTAAGCATGTCTGAAATAGGTTTTGGAGCGATGAATAAAAAATATATTTTCCAAAAATTTCAAATCAGGTGGAGACGCTACATTGTTCAAAATAATCGATTTTGTGTCTACTTAACGTTGATTCCAGGAACGCGATGTTATTGTCCATTGTCTTAATTGATTTTTGACGGAACGGACGGAATTATTAAATTCCCTTGAAAATGTTTTTCAGAGCAGCAGAGAATAAATAAATAAAACAAAATAAAATGAAGTGAAATCAAATAAATAAATAAATAAAAAAAGAACTGCTTTTATTTTTTTAGAAAGTTCTGAGGAATTATATATTATTATGTTTTTTTCGATCTATGAGCCATAACCATTACCCAACGTAAAACAAATTTTAATATTGCGTCAAGTATTTTAATTTAATATACTGTTTCACTAAATGAATAATTCCCAGTAACTGAAGCTGGAAGATAAAAGTTTCATTTTCAAAAAATATGGAAATAAATGTCGATATGTTTTGAATACTCAAAAATTCACGTCACGAATCATTAACGTCCAGCGAGCCATGAGAATAACAACGTTTAAAGAAAAGTTTTGGCGCGCTCAAAAATAGGCAGTGATTTGTAAGATTCGGCAGACGTAAATGGATATAATAAAGTGATTTGAAATAAAAAATGTATGGTTGCCAACGAAAAATGAAAAAGTGAAAAAGAAAAAAAACTAGAGAAACCGTGGTAGCTGAGAGTGAAACAGAGAATAAATTCCTTGCCGGTGCAACCTTAGCTATAAAACCAGACGGGTTTAAAAATTTTGTAGACTAAAAGAACACGGTAGACACGTCCCTTTTCAAAAATGTGATAAATCTATCGCTGCACATTCTTTGCATCCAGGGGGAAAATTTAATCTCGATAAGGTGAAAATTCTAATCACCCCTGCCGCATCATCTCATCTTGATACCCGGAAATTTTTTTTTATTCTCATGAATGCCGATTTACTTGTTAACGATATTATTGTCGCATCATCTCTCAATGACATGTCAAAAAGCATTTTGTCCTGATTTGTCTTTCCTGGCTACTGCAGTTGTTTAGTTTTGTTTTTATTTAATCTTTTATTTTCTATTTCATTCTAGGGATACTGTGGTTTTTCCAGCTTTATTTTCCGCTTTCTCCTTGGCAACTTCACATTTCTATTTAATATTACTTTTTTTCTTCATTATCACGTTATGCGAATCTTAAGAATGGGCGTTTATTTTCTTCATATTTTTTGAAGGCAATAAAGTTCTTACCATGAAGTTTAATAAGTTACATTTCGATCATTTTTGATCTTTAAATTAATTAGAATCTTATGCTGAAAGAAGCAAACATCTGAAAATTATTATTTCAACAGGGTTCATGCTGTCCTTAAAACTATTAAAGAATAGTGACACCTACATTGAAATAAAGAAGTCATCTTTAGCTTTAAAATCACAATTTCCAAACTTAAAGATTTTGTAGCCAGATTTTGTTTTAAGTTTTATATATTGAATTTGATCATTTAGTTGCTTATGAAAGTAATAAAATACATTCATCTTCTTAGTTTTTCTGCAATTATAACAGTTTTTAAGGATCGTATCTGATTAAAAGTAGACTATCGTATCAGATATAGGTATGTAATGATGATAATCGTAAAATAAGTTCGTAATGAAAGAAAAATAAAACAAAGAAATTATGGTAGCAATATTTGGTGATCGTAATTGTTGAACGTCTTGAAAGTCATTTTATGTTGAATTTATGAAAATTCGTTTCATATTGTATACATCTGGATGATATTTGCAAATTATCTTTATCTAAAAAAAGCCACGTAAGTCATATATTTGATAGATTGAAACGCTTTCTTAAAAAAGAATTTATATTATTGTGAATATATAAAAACCTCGTGAATGTTCATTATAATCACTTCCAGATATTCTAAATTTTTTATCGATACTTTTTCGTTATTTCCCGTATTTTGCATAGAGTTAAAATACGGCAAATTAGGTTATAGTATAAAATCTTCACATATGAAAAAATATAAGAAAAAGAATATAAAAACACAAAAAATGCTTTATAAAAAGTTTATGTGTTCAAATTGTAAACTCTGTGAAAATTAGAAATAATTCATAGATCGATTCAATTTTTTTAAAGAGACAAAAACAAAAGCAATCTTTGCTTTTTGGGCAGAAATCAACTAAAAACAAACCTGTTGATGAAAAATTTCAAAATATTTCTCAATTAAACATTTAAAAAAAGAAGAAAAAAGCCTTTCCGACCCAAACTAGCACAAAAACAATAAAAGTCTTCGGTTTTTATTTAATTCATTTTTGTTCTCTCGACTTAGTTGCTTATCAACGGGGTATTTCTCTCTTGTCAATTCCGCAGTTAGAGTATAGTTACAATAAATTTCTCCTCCATTTATGACGATAGTTTTTGACCTTTTTTAGGGGCCATGACAAGTATATATAACTTTCCATCACCCCAATTTTTGATCCAATTTTTCCAAAATTTAGCATACCTTCCTATTTTAAGGGACAGGAATCCAAATATTCAAAAAAAAAAATTTTATTTAGAAAAAATGCGTTTTTGTGTCTAATTCTTAAATTCAGTTAATAGTTAGCACTAATTAATTAGTATATTTGAAGTCATCCCCAGAAATCATTAAGATTGCACTTTGTATGTGAAAATCCGATCATTAGAACGAAATTAGTTCTAATAATCTAATTAGTTCTAATAATTCATTAGAACGAATCCGATCAGCAAACAGTTATTCAGGGTGATATATTTTTTTGCTCACTGTATATTTGAAGTTTTTAGTCTGTTAACTCTTTTCAGATTTACAGATTTTGGGCATTTTAATGTTTTTTGCTTTGTCTGGGGCATTTTTTGGAGAGACTCGGGTGCTTTTGGACATTTTGACGATTTTAAACAGTATAGCTTGCTTACTTCAAAATCCACATCTTGGTATTATTGTCTCTGATATTGAATAAGGATTTTAATATCATGCGTATTTAACAGCTTTTCCACCGTCTTCTTGAGGAGAATCCGAGTGCTGCTGAGAAAGTGATTGCTGTTCATGGTGATGTCAGTCAACCTAATTTAGGTATGAGTGATGAAGATTATGCCAAAGTTACTGAAGGAGTTACGATTGTCTTTCATATTGCAGCAGTTGTAAGTTTTACAAAGCCTCTAAGGTAAAACAGCAGAATTTTAATTTTTTTTCACCAATTAATAAAATATTTTTGTTTTAAATACAATAGACTAACAATAAATCATATTATTCGATACATTATATGTCTCAGATAAGAGGAAACTTTCACGGAAAAATTTGTAAACAATTCCTGTTCGTTATTGTTGCTAGTAATACTAGAAAATGCTGAAAATTTATATAACATAGAAGCATAATAGATTAATTAAATTCAATCTCTCTCTCTTTATATATGTATATATAATTATATATATATATATATATATATATATATATATATATATATATATATATATATATATATATATATATATATATATATATATATATATATATATATATATATATATATATATATATATATATATATATATATATATATATATATATATATATATTTATTAATAAAAATTAGGTTATATCTATTTTTATTAAAATTCTTAATGAGTATATTTTAAAATTATCTAACAGACGTAATTTTCCAATTTGAAGGTTTTTTTGAATGGAGAGAAAATACGAGTATCATTAATGATTTTCTAAATAATATGAAAAGGAACAAATTAGTTTTTCATGAAGATTTCAATTTTAACTCTGTACTAAAACAAGATATTAAAAAAAAATATATTATTGCCGCTGTTGATAAAGCTAGTAATAAATTTGTTGTTTTTTGAATTTTTTTTTCATAAATAACTTTTTTCCAATGAACTTAACAGCAATATAACACACAAAAAACTCAACAACAGTGCTATTATTATTAATAAAATAAATGCTATTTATAAAAGACACAAAATTAAATCAAATAATATTAACAATTTTCCATCTCTTTTTGCTAATTCAAAATTTCATTAAAAAAACCCTCAAAAAATCAGGTTTATTGCTAGTGGTGTTAATAGTAACATGAAGAAATCGGGATTTACTTTGAAAGTACTTAAAAAATGTATACAATAAAATTAATAAGCATACTAAAAATAATAATCCCTAAATTGGATATTGAAAATAGTATACAGGATTGAAATATACTAAAAACTTTAAATAATGTTAGCTTTCTACACTGTTTTGATTTTGAAAACATATATATTTTCCTTCCAACTAATAAAATTCTTGATGACCATCTTCAAATTCATAGCATGTTTAGTCTCAGTGATATTATTGATGAAAAGAACTGGAAATTTCTAGTTCATATTAACCTCAACAACAATTATATACTATTTAATGACTGTCTTTTTCAGCAAATTAATGATATCCTCAAGGGAAATAATTTTACTACTAATATTTGCAATAATTTTCTCTTTCTACAAGAATTTGTTTTCGTGAAATCCAACGTTAATTTTCTTATCAATTATATGTTTCTCAGATTTATCAATGATCTTTTAGTTATTAATTTTAATGATTTTTATATTTTAGCTAAACAAATATATCCAAGTGAAATAATTCTTAATAAAACTAATAGTAGTATTTCTCGAGCAACTTCTTTAGATTTAACTTTTAATACTAATGTTATTAGTATTAATATAGCTCTAGTATTAATATTATTAAAAAAAGCAGGATTGTCTGAATTTTTTTTTAAATCAAAAAACCTTTCATATGTGTATGTGTGTGGCTAGTTTTCTCAGGAGTGTTTTCAACAAAAATTTCATCCTTTTTGTCTTCAACAGAACAAGGGTCATTTCGTAATTAGGCATCTCACAACTTCGAGTGGTCTAAGTAATTTCCCCCTTTTTTTTGCTTTTTAGCTAATCAGACTACAACTACAACTTTTACCATAACTACAACTTTTTATAAGCTTTTACAGAATATGCAACGTTGTTTAAATTTGTCCCGTGTAACAGCTTTGCGCTCGATGTAATTATCGACATAGCTGTAGAAGGATTAATTTTTTACAATATTTTTCTTGCGTACTATATTTATTATATAGTACGCAATATATTTTTATTATTTATTATATTATTTTATATTATTTATTATATTATTTTATATTATTTATTATATTATTTTATATTATTTATTATATTATTTTATATTATTTATTATATTATTTTATATTATTTATATTATATTATTTTTTTTTTAATATTTCCTTGCACATTGAACTTAATAAAATACCTCAATTAGGTTCAATTATTTGATTATGCGATTTAAGTAACAATAATTATCAAAAGCAATTGTTGAGGAATATTTTCCTAAATGAGGTGAAAAATAAAAATTTTGTTATGAAAATTTTTATTTTTTACTTTCAACTACATGTTAACTTCTCTCTGTATATTCAAGAAAATTGTAGGAGACTGCTGTTTTGGGTGTATAATTTTGATTTATATTTTGTTATGTGCTACCTTTAATTTAGATTCGATTATTTTTTCAAGAACTATCGATGTTAAATTGGTTGTAAAAATAACATTCTTGCCGATCTACTGAAACTTTTTTACAGAGTGGAAATTTGATGTGCTAAAGGCGTCTTTTCATTAATGAACTTAAAATAAGTTATTTCAAGCTAAAATGCTTTTTCTGAAACTTTTTTTTGCTTTAATGATGACTATTTAGCTACCGTTGAAGAAAAGTTTATTTATCTTTCCCGTGATCCTCATTTCATAAGATTGCGTTTAACTTGATCTCAATGATAAAAAAAGGTGAATAAATAAAATAAAATGTAAGGGAGAGAATTGAGAATGGAGAGAGAGATTTCATAATACTAGATATAAATCTTAGCATTTTTCTATCGGAATTTTTTTTTTTTAAAAATGTTAATGTCTCAAGAGAGTTAAAAATGTTTTCAGTTTGAATTGCTATGCTGTATAAGGTTATGGTTAAATATTTCCAATATTTAAAATTAAATTATATTAAAATTATTGCTCTTAAAATTTTTACATTAAATTATATTAAAATTTCTGCTTTGTAAATTTTGACACATTCCATATTCCGAAGTTTAAATATTTGTTTTTTCATTATGTACACAGTTGATGACTTACAATTTCAGGAAATCATTCACTTCGTTATGATTAACATATTAATAAAATGTTCTTACACATTAAATTATTACATAATAATTGCTAAACTAATGTTTCCTTTTTAAATATTGTCATTCAATGAAAAAAATGATATATTAGAAAAAATGCTGGATTTGGTAAAACAAAATAAATTTACTCTGCTTTTTTCGCAACAACAAACACTGTTATAGTTTAAAGCAGGTTGTAAAAAAAATGTTAAAAAGAGTACCTCATTTCACAAGAACATTTAAAAAAATTTAAACTACAAAAAAAATCATTTTGTATTATCTTAAATAAACCTAACTCTATAACTATAGGATAATATTCTACATAAATTTCCTTTACTAAGTAATTCTCAATCTCGAATTTAACATTAAAAATTTACTCCATAGTTCAGTTCTTTGTTGTTGCTATTTTTGTATTTAAGAGTGACACACGTGGTATTTTTTTAAGACGAAATTAATAATTGATAACTCATTAATTGATAACCGATGCTTGAAGTTATATTTTTAGTTGTTCTCCCTGCAAAGGAGTACCTCATTTTTTTACACACTTTCATAATTTTACATTTTGAAGTGTTGTTGTTTTCGCAAAACCAACACAATCAAACATAAAGTTGAAAACCAAAATAGACGCAGTGGTTATTACAATTTCTTTAATACTGATGAACTTATATATAATATTGTTGTAACAAAGATAATATTCCATCAGTTTGCCGAAAACAAAACATTCTTTTTTGAAGGAAATTCAAAATTTTAAATAAATAATGAATATAATAATTAAGAAATTTTTTTTTTTAGAATTTTTCAATTAATGGGAATTGATGTTTGTAATAAGGAGGAGTCTCATATAACTTATCCCAATAAACTAAAGCGGTAAGATAATACCTGATAGAAAATATTCGCTTCAAAAATATGCAAATATGAAAAAAAACTGTTGACATGTTTCAAGCGTTTCAAAACTCGGAGCCGATTTTCAAGATCTGCCAGAAGTGAATGTAAAAAAAAAAAAAAGAAAAAAAATACATTTGAAATAACAAACGTAAATCTGCCCATGAAAATGTAAAAAAATAAAGGTGAGAAACAAAACTAAAAAAAACACAGAAGCCGTGTGAGAAAAAAGATGAACTGTGATTCTTCCTGATCTGCTATTCTTGATATTTTTTCTCTTTCAGCTTCTTTTGTTTTTGTTTCTGACCTTTATTTTTCACATTTTTCTTTGGCAGCGTTTTTTAATTTCATGTAAATTTTTCCTTTCATACCTTTTTGACAAATCTTAAAAAAGGCGTCTATTTTTCAAGCTCTTGTTATATGTCGACCGTTATTTCATGTTTATATATTTTTGATGGGAATGAAATTTTCGATCAGGTAATAAAGAGGATTATCGCTCAAAATGACCCCCACCTAGTTAGTCATTCAAAAATCATCTTAACAGTTTAATAATACAGGATAACTTAAGCGCCACTTTAATTTATATTCTCCGTAGATTCATAGAAGAAGTTGAAACACTTACTGCAATAATTAATCTATTTTACAGATATGTAGCAAATCAAAATTCCGTTAGTGTGAAACATGTGATAGAATTTGCGCTGAAATTGAAGAAATTAGAGGTAAGAATATTTTTCATTTGCAATAGAAATTCAATATACTTTCTAGAAGTTAGGGAGACAAAATATATTTTAACCTTACATTTCAGGTTTTAGTATACACTTCAACTGCCTTTTCAAATTCAAATCAAAATGAAAGAATAGAAGAAACTATTTATCGCTTGCCTTGGACAGGTGAAACATTTTTAAAAGCACTGGAGTAAGTAAATTTGTCCCAATATATATATATACATACATACACCGAAGAGCCATTTTATTATGACCACCCTCCATCTATAACAATGGGCTCGCCTAGGTTTTCATGGTTTCTCGCCCAGGAACAATGTTTTCATGGGGCACATTAGGACCCATAATCCTTATCGAACAATCCCTGACGTCTGTATGCCACTTTACCAGGTTCACCCATTCATGGCAATAGTTTTTCCTGCGGGGGATGGTGTTTACCAACAGGATAATACACCATGTCAAAAGGGTCGAATCGCCATGGATTGGTACGAGGAACATTCCAGTGACTTTCAAGTCATGTCTTGACACCTAAATACACCTGACCTTAATCCAATAGAGCATTTGTGGTCCTACTTGGAAAACCAAATTCGTGCTGCCACGCTACCCCCTCGCCATGTGAGGGAATTGCAGGACCAGTTGGTGAGCGCTTGGTACCAGATACCTCAGACTACCTATCAGCACCTTGTGGAATCAATGCCACGGCGGGTGCTAATAATGTAATGGCTCTTCGGTATATATATATATATATATATATATATATATATATATATATATATATATATATATATATAATTTTATACTTACAATAAGATGCATCACATATAAGAGTCAGTAAAGTTATTTTAATGATATACTGTGATGCGCGCTTTACTCCCGTCTTCCTCACTATGGATTTGAGTTCAACTACGGTGATAAGGTCTTAATAGGGATAACGTAGCAAGGCTCTTGCAAGGTATGTACTGCATTAATCGAATGCTTCTTAAAATATTTGGTTATTTATTTCTTCACAATTATGGGATTATTGGAAAAATTTGACTCTAGCTATTTAAAATAAAACATGATTCAAATGAATTCCTTATTGCAAAAACAAATGCTTCTTTAAAAAATTTTTTGTATTTATTTCTACAATTCTTATGGCTATAATTTTTTAAAAAATTTGAAGCTTGCTTTGAAATCTAAAGCAAATTTCAAATGGATTTCTCAGTGGAAAAAGTTAAAAAAAATTCGCAATTTATCCTTTATTATGTTAACTATATAATGGCTCCTATCGTAATTTTAAAAAATTCGAAAAATAAACTCCATGAATTATATTACTGCTTTTACGTAGCATGGTTCAGACTAAACATATGTTTCTCGAAATTTTTTTCACATCTATGGTACATCACTTTATAATCTGAAATAAACTTTAAATTATTTCCTCTTTTTAAAAAATTTTTTAAAAAAATTCGCACATTGTCCTTCATTATTTTAATTTTACACGTGAAAAAATTTTTTATTTAATAACGCAAGTAAAAAAAAATCCCTCTTAAAACTTTTGAGTACTTGTTTCTTTAAACATATTAGTATTTTTGAAAAACAAATGACGCTGACTTTGTAATTTGAAATAAGTTTCAAATGAATTCCTCGTTGCAAAAAATTAAGAAAAATTCACCAAGTGCCCTCCATCTTGTTAGCCAAATATATGCTTTTAATGTAGCATGGTTTGGACTAAACAAAGGATTCTTAAAATATTTTAGTATATATTTCTTCTAATCTATGGGGATTTGGAAAAAATGATGCTTATTTGTATTCTGAAACTAACTTGAAATGCATTTCTCATTTCCAAAAATGATGAAAAAAATTGCAAATTGAGCTCCGATATGTTAACTATAAATATGCTGTAAACGTAGTATTGTTTGTTGTAAACAAGTCGTTCTGAAAAATTTTGAGTACTTATTTTGTGAAACATATGAGTATTTTTTAAAGAATTGGCACTCACTCTGTAATCTGATAAAAGTTTAAAATAATTTTCTCGATGCAAAAAATTTTAAGAAATTCGCAAAATAGATTTTATTATATTTACTATATATATTCTTTTCACATAGCATAATTAGGACTAAAGAAATGCTTCGTAAAAATTTTGAGTATTTATTTCTTCCCAACTATGGATATTTTGGAAAAATTTGACTCGCACTTTTTTATCTGAAACAAGATTCAAATGAATATCTTATTGCAAAACATATAAAATATTCGCAAAGTGTCCGCCATTATTTTATCGATAAATGTGTTCAAACCGGGAGTAAACAAATATTTAAAAAAAATTTTAGGAACTTATTTCTTGAAACATATTTATATTTTTTAAAAATAGTGACGCTCATTTTGAAATCTGAAGCAAGTTTCTAATGAATTCTTCACTGAAAAAAATTATAAAATAAAACAGTGTCCTCTATTATGTTAATTATTTAGATGTTCTTTATGTAGTTCATATTGTTTGAACTGAAAATTGCTTTTTAAAAATTTTGGGAGTATATTTCTTCACATCAATGAGTATTTTTAAATAAATTAACTCTCACTTTTTAATCTTATAAGTTTTAAAAGAGATCTTCATCGCAAAATATTATAAAAAATTTACAATGTCTAAAATGTCATCCATTTTTTAACTTCATATATGCAATTCAAGTAGCAAAGTTTGGACTAAACAAATGCTTCTTAAAAATGTTTGGTTTTTAATTCTTCACATATATGGGTATTTTTTAAACAGTCTGTCTATTTATTAAACACACTTTCTTGACCGTGGCACCATCTAAACCAAGCCACATTAAGAGCATATATATGGTTAACATAATGGTGGACACTTTGTGAATTTTTTTATTGTTTTTTGTAATAAGGAATTCTCTTGAAACTTGTTTCAGATTAAACAATTAGTGTCAAATATTTCAAATATACCCATAGGTGTGAAGAAAGAAATACCCAAAATGTTTAAGAAGCATTTTAGTCCAAGTTATGCTTAATAAACAGTCATGATACGTCATACTCTAAGAGCTTACCATAGTGGTTGAACTCTCATCCATACTGAGGAAATGGGCTGAAGCGCTCATCCCATTGCACTACAGTAAGAGAGGTTATTAACCCTAAAAGTGGGTTGTAGCGCTCATTTCCCCCCTACCAATACGCTAATTTAATTGCACTTAATTGTGGGTCAAACTCAAGTTTTTCAGATGAAATAGAAATTTGATAGCATCATGAATTTTAATTCGTGCCTTTTGCAAAATTGTAACTAACATTAAATAAAAAATTAGAAAATAAATTAAAACTTATTTGCAGGTAATAATTTGAAATCGAATAATTAATTAAAATTTTTAACCAAGTCTGGCACACTTTAGTTAAACAATTACTAATATATTTTAATTTAATTAAGTAATAAACTGATAAATAGTTTTTACAATATTATAGTAAATGTATTTTTAAGAATGTCATTTAATGGTCAATGAAGGCTTAAATTGAATCAATATAAACCGGTTTTGTTGAAGATGACCGGCTTTCGTTGTGTTCTAACAAACAAGTTTTCCCTAACAAAACTAAACTCTTCTAACAAAACTAATTTTACAGGAGAAACAACAACCTGAAAAAATAAGTATCTGTTTCATATATAGAATTTTTCATTATTCGATATTAAAGCAAATTAAGTTTCTTTATAAAATATTATATTATAACAAAACATCACTAACTTTTTAATTCAAGAAATAATTAGAACTTGGAGATGACCAGCCAATACTACACATTATTTTTAGCAAGCGAAAATATTAGTATTTTGTCATTCGGAAATGAAACAAAGACTTTATTTAAATTTAAGACTATATATTCATGGATATTTGAGTAGATTCAGAAATCTTTCACTCCATGACAATCTGTGCTAAGTTACTTACAGATTTCGTCTTAGAAAGGAAAAAACTTATTTGGTTCTTTATAAAAAGTTATTTGGTACTTTTCTGTACAAAGTAAATATTCATTTGCATAAAAGAGATACTTCAACTTCACCAGGGGTAGTACTTTTATAAGTAAGATTGCTATAATGCGTCACATGAAACTGCTGTTTCACCTTTCATACTTTTCCATCAGAGCATTTTGATAACACATTTTTCTTATAATGCTCCGGCTTCCAGCATTTGAAATCAAGTACCATACTATTTGTAGTCCAATTTTGTTACTTTTACACCTCTTTATTTCATGGCAGATACCTTCTAGAAAACTACCCCCTTTATCACGAATTGCTTGATAAAAAAAAGTACCAATAAAATAACAAGCCTAAACTAAATAATTCATTGTTAGGTTATTCGAACACTTTTATAAGATACAACAACAGCCATCTAGGAGAACATTTCCAAGTTAATTTCAAGAACAAGTCATCCCCTTAATAAAGCATGTTTTGAATTAAACTGAGATATCACTGTACAAAATATACTTTACCAAGTAAGCAGACATGGTTTTTTTATATCCCTATTAAATATTTATGTCAGCTAAGCTTATTAATGCCAAAATATCAAATTTGAAAAAAAGTGGAGTTGACCAATTTTGGATTCATCGATTTATTCGGATTCAACAAAACCGTGTTCACTCGGCAATTATTTAACGTCGCAAATGGTTTCTTAAAAAATGGAAATAATCTGAATTAATCAAAATTAATTTAGAAAATTTATCTTAGGTGTAAATATAGTAATTTTTTCTAAAATGAAAGAAAATTTTTATATTTTCAGGAGTGGTGGAAATGGGGAATTTGAAAATTTAGCTGCCGAATGCAAACCAGAATGGCCCAACCAGTACACTTTCTCAAAATGTTTATCTGAAAATATCGTAGAAGAAATGGCATCGGATCTTCCTGTAATAATTATTCGCCCATCAGTTATAATAAATTGTTGGAAAAGTCCATTGAAAGTATGTATAATAATGCTATAAAATGCAAGAAATATTAATTAATTATTAATGAAATACTTCAGTTTACAACCCTAGCTTAACCTTGGCTTTCTTTACCATAGAGTACCACTATGCCCTTTTATTGCCTGTCTTTCTTCAGTTCTCCACCGTTTCCATTCATGCAACTCAGTTTTGGTCGCTGCTCTTTCTGTTGTTATAAAGCTTTACTCTAATGATTTTGTTTCATCTTCACTTCATAACCCTTATGGTTCTTTTTAATCTTTTCCATTCATTCAATTCAGTTTTGGTTAATTCTCTTTTTGTTGTTTTCTCACTTTCTTTCATTATTTAGTTTTATTATCATTTCATAACCCTTATGACCCTTCTTAACCTTTTCCATCCCTCCATCTCTGTCTTGGATAATTTCTTTTTCAGTTGCTATGAAGCTTTTCTTTCATCATTTTTTGTGACATATCTATATCTTTCCCTATTTCAACGTGTCTTAGCCATTTATTTTATTTTCGGCTATAATAAATCTAACTACACCTTTAATCTCAATTAAATTTTTAGTTTGATGATCGTATCTTTTCCTCGTATTTTCCTTGTACCATATATTTTTCTAATAACTGTGTGTTAAAAATTCCTTTACATAGTTTGATCTGTTTTTGATAAAACGTATGTGTCAGAACCGTGTGTAATTACTTTTTCATTTAAAGTATATGTCTTGTCCAATTAAAGTACATTTAAAAATTTGCATGACTTGAATTTAGTACTTTGTTTTACTTGCCTTTCCTTGTTTGTACAATCATGCGTTTCGTGTATTTCGTTTGTACCGTGCATTTCGTGTGTTTGGGTCGTTTCGCATATTTCGTACTCGAAAAATAATTTCTCTATTCATTCACCTTGTGCAGTTTCGGAGATTCAGATTTTTGAGTTATTATTATTTTTTTTTAAAACTGAATTATAGTGTTTCCATTCTGCTTTATTAGTCGAACTACAGTATTATCAATTCCTGAATTTTCGTTTTTTATGACAGAATTTGTTATATCTTTGTCTTGAAATATAATCGTTATTCATAGAGTCACGTTTTTCTTGCTCTCTTCTCTATTCAATTCGTATTGTTTTATAGTGTTCTATTTGTTCAACGTATCTCTAACCGATGCTTTCGTAACAAGTTTCTCTTCATCATTTAAATTTTTATCTTTCGCTTTATAGCTGTTTATTTTTTGAGAACTATTACTTCCTTATCTCCCTTTTTACTTGCTTTGCTTCTTTAAGCACTTCCTTTTTTTCTGACAGCAATTTTTTTTAAAAATCTAAGAATGTCTTTATATTTATCATATATATTTCTCGTCTTCTCTAGCTTCACTTCTTTCTTAATAACCCCCATACATTTTCTACATATCTATATATTTTTCCAAAATTGGAACAGTAAACAATCTACACTTCTGCTGATTAATTTTTTCCCATGTTGTTACATATGATATTTTTTATGATCTTTTATAACCTTCGTTGAACAGCCGATCCAGTTTTGGATTTACGACTACTGATAACAAGTTTAACCCTTCTCCGCCCCTGCAAGGAGACGTCCGGGGACACACCGATAACTCGAAGTGCGCGCAAAAGTTTAATCATATAAGCAAACATATTCTAAAATTTTCAAATTAGAGTTTTAACAAATAGGGAGAATATTAAATATGAAATCCAGAAAACAGCATTACATAGAAATGAACTTAATACAAATAAACATTACAATGAATATAAACAATATCAATCAGAAGAGATATTGATGTCGCATCTTCAGTAAGGGGACAAAGTTAATAACAAGAAACACTCACACATGGTTAAATATAAGATGCTTATAGCTCAGAATACAATTACAGCTGGCAGAACAGTACTCTAGGTATTAAGTTCAAGGAAAAGATTTTTCTCCTTTCTAACACAGTAAATGTATGATCAAAAAGGACGTAAAAATGTACAAGCATAACAGTGAGTATGTACATTGAAAGCCTGATGAATAATTTAAGACACATGGTGAAAAGTTCAGCAGTCTCACCTGAAGGCAAAGAAGACATACTATTGGAACACTAGTGATTAAAAGTTCGAGATGAGAAAAATAGGGGAAAAAATCGACAAAAAGCATGAATTTAAAAAAAAAAAAATTAAGAGAAAATTCAACTAAAAATTAAACCATAACAGATAAATCAATAAGAGATTTACAGTATGTTTTTCCCTACAATAGGCAGCAAGAAGCATCAGGATTCAGGGAGGTGCCTTGTTACTAAACAGTTTTCTCACTAATTCCTCAATTCCCTTTTTTATTTTAGGGTTTGACCAATGCTGCCTAAAAAAATCATAGGTGGTTTTCGAATGAAAAAATTCTTCTCTTATGCGTTTAAAATTAAAACAATGGATTAATATATGTTCCCTGTCCTCAACAAGCGGACAGGTACGACACAGATCCCCCGAAAACCCTGGTCTGATGTTGTCCATGAAAGCCATGATTAGTTAGGAATTGATTTAAAAAGAAATTCCCCATGACTTTCTTTGTTTGAACTATCGGGAGGAGCTCGAGTGTATGCCTTCCCTTTGTAAAACTGCCATTCAATCAATTTTTCGCGTTCCAAAGTTCTTCTTGCTGTCCGCCTGCTGGGATCCCGCAACCGGTTCGCACTGACCATACTGCTGACGTAAAATATCCTCAGTGGTAAACAGATCATGAGGTAGAGTACTATTGTCGTTAGATTGACAGTGGGAGGATTTCGTGCTTCTTCTCCCCATGTAACGCAAATGCGGGTTTGTTCCATCAAAAAATCCTCCATTAAAGCAAATTTCTCTCACTACTTGATCCAAGAGTTCTCTCGTTTTCTGGATTGGGTTCAAAATTACAGGGCGATGGAGCTGAACACTGACAGTCGTAAACCCAAAAAATTGCGCCGGCTGATCTTCGACGGTTATTATATAAAATTACCTAATACGTAGACTAACATTTTTTTAATTTGTTATTGCGCATCATTTGTTTTCAGGGCTACATAGAAGAAGGATTCGGGATTGTTGATTTACCGATTTTGGTAAGCATTATTGATATTCTTTTGATGCTTTTCAATATATTTCAAAGAATTACTTTTTTTAATTACTTTAATTACTAAGAAATTAAAATAATTAAAAAAAAACAACAATTGAAATCTGTATTGTACAAACGATTGAACTCCGCATCGGGAGTTCAATAAAGATTTGATTGCAGCAATTAGTCGGAAAGTGTTCAAATTACGCATTGTAATTTCGTAACTGACATAAATTTAAGCACCAAAATATTTATATTTAAAGTAAGTTAGTTTTTATGTATTAACACTTACAAAATTCTTTGCTTAAATTTTAATTGCTAAATCCCACTCTCCCTAGCAAGTAGGTTGCAAAAGAAAAAAAAAAAAAAAAAAAAAGTCTAAGTTTTGTTTACTACTCAAAATGTAACATCAACTCTCAAAAATAATTCTTTATATAGTTAAGTTTTATAAAAATGCAAAAAAATGAGGAAAGAAACTCCTATATTTGTATATCAACAATAACCGTTATTACCAAAACATTCCATGAACTTTATTTAAAAAAACTATGCCATTATTATTATTCTTAAAACGGGATTTTTAAAAAATCAACTAGACCAAAAATCAACTAATCTATAATCAAATAGCAGCAGATGGCCTTAGACTTGGTGGTGAGGGAATGTCTTTCTATAGACATACTATACTGACCTTCAGGGTAAAGGTCATTTATTTGCATGGGAGTAGAGTCCTGGCACAAAGCTTTATTAAAAAGCATTTTTAATTTCAATATTTTTTTATGTGCATCTTTTTAAGTATAGCATTCTATATTCAAAAAATATAGAATGGCATTTCTCTGAAAGAAAAATAATTAAAAAAAATATGAGCTCAAATACATTTCCACTCTATATTATAAAATTTTTTATTGGTCTTGGTGTTGTCTTTACGTTATAGTATTTTGTTGTGCTGCCTGCACCAAAGTTAAATTTGACTTAAAAACTTAAAATTACTGCCCTGCAAAAATATTTATAACATAGTTCCTATTATTTAAAAACTAAATTATAACATTCCTTTAATCCATTTCTCAATAAATAAAAATCATAACTATAATCTTTAATCTTTTTATTTCTCGACCTTGAATTGAGTGCAGAAATAAAACTTTTTTTAGAAATTCCCTCTACATCTGCCTAACACATTATCATACAATTCGAAAACCGTTGCATGGATGCTAAATAATTTGATTTTGATAAGATTTGTTACTATTTCTCGCACTTTTTTTCAGTCAACATATTTAAATACACAACATATTTAAATGGTAATGAATTAAAGCAATTAATTGCCAATGATTCTTTATATTTCCTTGGCGAAAATTAGTCTAACGTATACATATCACTTGAATATTTGATTTCTTGATCAACAGAGATAACCTACGCCGATCTAGGCTTAAGCAAACGCACCTTCGGAGCCATTTCCAAAATTATTTATTTAGTACATCAAATGTATATTAAAAACGAAGAATAATTTTTATTTAGATGGAGCTCCATATTTTCAAAAAAATTATTTATTAAATTATATATTTTTTATTAAAGCATATTCTGAATTTTAATGTAATTGCTTGCCTATATAACACTGGAGAAGAATAATGGACAATTGAAAATAAATTATCAACATCTTCAACAAAAATTCCTTGATAATTACTAAAGTGTATAGAAAAACGTGGGGGGGGGAGTAAAGAGGAATTAAAAAATGTAACATACAATAATTAGTCAGAGAATTATTAATTGTTAAACTTGCGCAATAGAAAATACCATGCGAGCCGATCAGCTGTCCACTGAAATGCCACTACGGAGTTGAAATTTGACTTCCTGATAAAGAGGAACTCATTTGTTAATTTAATGCGAATTATTTTCGAAATTTCAATTTGTTTTAAAGTTATTGAAATCTTAAGGGTTTCTTACTGTTAATTTTTTCTAAGCATTTTGGTTTTAAAGATTGACTATTTATTTATTGCCGCAGAAGAATTTATTTTTCACTCTTGATATCTTTATTTTAAGCTCGCGCTTGAGTTGATGTCAAAAGCAAAACAACAAGAAGCTATCAAAAGAAAAACAAACAAAAGAATAACAACAACAAAAAGAAAGTAGAGATTTATGAGTTGCCAGATTTAAAAATTTATAATTATTGAATTTTTTGTTTTAAATAATTTTAATTCAGGAAAGATAAAAAGCGTTCGCTATTTAGAATACTGCATGTCTCATAAACAAGTAAAATTTCTTCTTCATTTCTTTGGAGTCCACGTAATCTGTATTCCATAAGTTGTTTTTTTATGTATAGACGATTATTTTACAAATTCAGGTCATAGCTCATTTTGTTATGATTAACATGTAGACAAAATAATTTTATATAAATGTTCTTACATAAAGGTGCAATAATCGTACATTTTGTTAACATTGTATACGATTGTAAAATGATGAATGAAAAACAATTAGGGTGGTTGGTGAGCTAAGCGAAGAAGGGGGGGGGGAGAGCCTTGTTGTGACATTAAAAGAATAAAGAGAAAAGAAATCTTTAAAATTTCACATTTTCAGAAATCGGTATAGTAGAATATTTTTTTTTTTTAGAAAAAAATTTGGCAAGAGCACAATATTATTTTTTCAAATTATGGTACCAAAATCTAGACTATTTTTTCGATTACCAAAGATAAACTAATTCACTGTATTTGGCATAATCATAACATGTTTTTCGGCAGATGACAGAATATTAAAAAGCTTCTATATCTGCTGAATATGCAAATTCATACTCTATTCATTCATCCACAGATCGTAATTTTATCCTGAGCTAGAGAACTATGAATCCCCAATTCCATACCCTATCAAGAATCAAAGTAAAATTCATCACTCACCAAGAATCTAATAAACTGAAAGTACGAAAAAGTCAACCTGATTTACATGTTGCTTCTGACCTTTTCATCGCAGTTTTTCTGTCATCTCTCCCCGCCGTTTTTAAAATATCGCTAGATCGTAATATCTTCAAACTCATACTTTTAAATCACATTATTGTATAACAAAATTATTTGTAAAACTTTTTTATGTCGCAAAATGTTTTTTGAGACATCTAACATATTAAATGTTTTAATTCTTCTTAACAATGTTAAAATTTTTTAAATAACATTATCAGATATGTAAACTGATACAAATATTTAATTTTATTCAAGGAATTTTATAAAGGTAAATTAAAAATTTTATAATAAAAGAAATGAAACCAAATGTTTTTACAGGCAGGTAGAGGCCTCTGTAAAGTTATGTTAGCTGATACGAATGCTCGCATTGACTTAGTGCCGGTTGACACTGTAGCTAATATGCATATTGTAGCTGCTTGGAGTGTTGCTACAAAGAGGTATTGAATTTATTTACTAATAAAAACTTAAATTTCTTTGAATATTAATAAGCAAGTAATCGTTTTAATTCAAATTATAACCAAGTTTTTTTCCTTATAAATTTCAGAGTTTGATTTCATTTGCATTTTGGCATGTATTTCCACTCTCTATAAATTTTCAATGTTAATCTCGAATTTAGTATTTTATTCGCTTTCTATCTGGTCGTTAAATAAGAATACTTTAACCTTTTTCGGGGCATAAAATTTAATTCCAAAAATTTATTTAAGAAAGGCTATGGCAATTGTGGTCATCGTTTGCATATCCACAATGAAGTCATTTGCAGTATCTTTACCTTTTTCAAAACAAAAAGTGGTAGATTTAAAACAGTGTTGTTTATGAGATAAGACTGTTAGCTTTTTCAGCCATTGTATAAAAACCATTTTCTTTTATTTCCACTGAATAACAAGAAAAATAAGAAAAAGTCGTTTGGTTGCCTAGCAACCAGCCAGAGTTGTTACACTTCCCTGTTAATACAATTATTTAGACTAACTCTCCATTCTCGTGATTGATGTCGCAACAAAGACTATTCGCCATCGCAACGAACTATAGGGGGCGTTGTTGTATGTGCCGAATCCCTGCGATTTCCATATGAACAGTCATTCAGTTACACTGGAGACGTCTTTAATGTAGCATGTAGCATTGTAACGTTCCATCTTTATTGTGGCTGATTAAATTTAAAAAAGAAAAATGTTTGTTTTCTTTCTTATGCAAACGAAAACAAAATGGTATCTCTTTTTTTTAGAGAAGGAACATCCAGAACACATCGGAAAAATATTTGTAAATAAAGAGAAAAAAATAGGTATATTCTTATAAGAGTTCAAACCTAATGCCTGAGAAATAGTTTTACTAAATTTAATGGTATAACATGAAAGGCCCATTTAAATTTTAACGTAAAATAAAGAATGCTTACGAAAAAAAAAAAAAAAAAGAACCATTCTTTTTTTGTCGCCATTTTTTAGTGTTACGAAAGTGCGTCTTTGGTACTTGCCAAAAACAAAACAAGATGCAATTTTATTTTTTTAGGAGTGAAATATAACGAAAATGTACCAATGTGCATAACATGAAACTTTATCTTAGTAAACGTCCGTTTTGGAAATGTTATTTCATTTTTAATCTTATTTATTAGAGTTCATAATGGCTATTGAATCAGGTGAGAGAAAAGTTTGTTTTGAATCTATGCTAAACTCTATATCGGCCCATTTTCCACCGAAATCCGATTGACTACTTTGATTTTAAACAAAGTGTTTCATTTTAAGATTTTTTCCAAAAAATTTTAAGTGTAGATTGGCGGCACTTAAAAATCTGCCAAATCTGTAGCTGTGGTTAATACGTAAGTACCGAATTTTTCTTCCACACTTTTCTGAATCATATTACTACTTCAAATATTAGAATATGCAAGAAGTATACATAAACACATAATTTAATACCATTTAATTTTTCAAAAAAGTATTTTGACAACAATTGTATCGAAAAATTATAAACTAAAAAACGTAAAATAAAGAATTCTTAGGATAAAAACGATTTTAAAAATACCTCATTTTTCAATAAAAACTTTCGTATTGTTTCTCTTTTTTAATTCTTATAGTATTTAATCAGACGTAAAAAAACCATTTTGTAGAGAACGATCATCAAGTAAGAAAAAAAATTATTTACAAGCAAATTTTTTATTATAAAAATCATAACACTTACCTGATTTATAAGTCCGGAGAATTCCAAAATGATATGTTCTTTGTTTGAAAACTTTATTCTCAAATAATATATAATACATAGTTTATTCCTTCATTACTTTTAGGTAACATACCACACATCAAAATTTTATAATTGTAAGGTCTCGATATGAATTTTAATATGTAGCTTAAAAACAGAATAGCTGAATTCTAGTTGAAATTCTTTCAAAACTAAAAAACACTTACCAAGAAAACGATAAAAAATTTATTTATAATCAGCGCAAAAGATACTTTTTCAAGTAATTCGGATTATTCTTTATTGTTGTTTTCTGAATTATGTAGATACAGAAATATATACTATTCTATGAAGAAGAAGAATATTCTATAACTATTACAGTTCTGTATAGCATTCATTGGAACACATTTATTCATTGGAATGACGAAAGCAATGTTGACTTCATTTTAACTTGTAATGAATTGAAGACAGAAAAATTATTTTACCACAATACACACATCTGTAACAGCAAGTGATCATGAAATCATGTTATGTTGTTGTTAATAGAAAGGTAAAAATTATTGAGAAGTTGTTCTTCAAATGCTTTACGTGTTCTGCTTCAATGTTTGGCATGTTCTGATTAGTTTTTTCAAGAAGTTTTACCTTTTCATTAGGGAAATTTTGCTTCTTTTTTGATGCTAAGAAAATGGCGTCCGTCATTGCCAATGGTTATGTGGGAACTAATGCCCGATATTTACAGTCTCCCGCTAGATGGCGTATCGAGTGTTGCGATCGCGAATTGCAGTTTTTGTGCCTCACTAATTTTGATGCAATTTCACTTAACACCACTAATAAAGTTAAAAGGTTAAATGTGCTGCGTAAACAGCTTTATACAGGGATATTTTTGAAGTTATACTTCTTATGCGACTTGCAACAAGAAAGCGTTAAACGTTTAACGCTACATTTTTATTGGCCGGGAAATCACGTGGTAGGATCCAGTTTCCCCTCATTCATTTCCATATTGTTTTGGTTCTCACTAGCATAAAAATAATAAAAGTCATAAAACTTTTGTTTTTCCATAAATATTTTTTTGTTTTGGTTCTCACTAGCATAAAAATAATAAAAGTCATAAAACTTTTGTTTTTCCATAAATATTATTTAAGTTTGTTTTGATACACATATAATTTAATATGGAGCAGGAAAAAGAGTTGAATAAAACTAGTGATCCTTCTACAATTAACGTCGCAGGATCAGTAATATACAAGAAAAGGAAATCGGCCGCGGAATACCAGAGAGAGTACCGAGCACGTAAAAAAGCCAAACGTGACAATATACTCATTGATTCGCTAGCTGTAATTCCATCAATTTCGACAGAGGGATTTACTACCACTCATCAGTCAACTACAGTAGACCAACTAACAACTGCTGGGCCTTCTATTAATCCACAAACGACTGCTGGGTCTTCTATTAATCCACCAACGACTGCTGGGCCTTCGACGAGTAGTGATATTGGTTTTTCAAAGCCAACAAGGAGGAAAACACCCGCACAATATCAGTGAGAATATAGAGCAAGGAAAAAAGCTCAACGGGAATTTATGAGGGCTGCGAAAACCAACGACGGTTCAGTGGAGATTGCTGATGAAAATACCAGCAATATTGGTGACGAAAATGCAAGGGTAAATCCACAAGTCCCATATACTCAATTCCATCAGCATAAGAAAGCTCACAACTACATTAGAACAAAATTCAACAAGAACAATTTTGGCTTTGCATGCTCGATATGTGATCGATTATGGTTTAAACAAAATTTGAAAGGACTCTCAGATATTGGTCATGAAGTTCTGGACAGAATCTTACCAAATGTTCCGAGAGAAAGTATCGAATTGTGTGCAACGTGTTTTCAGTCAGTGCAACATAACAAAATACCAACTTATGCAGTTTATAATGGTTTCAAATATCCACCAATGCCAAAAAATTTGCCACCACTGGATATAATAACGGAACGATTGATCTCACCTCGAATCCCGTTTATGCAGATCAAACGCTTAAGACACGTTGACGGTCAATACGGCGTATATGGTCAGATTATAAATGTGCCTGTTAACGTGGATACAATGGTAAAACGCCTGCCACGGGATATTGGAGATGATCATGCAATAAATGTCCGTATCAAGAAAAGAAAAATTCACAAATCCAGATACGTTCAAGGCTTGGTTAATAAAAGAACAATTAAAACTTGGTTGCATTTTCTGAAAGATACTCCACTGTATCATGACATTGAAATTGATCAGTCTTTTTGGAATGAACCTGTAACATATGGAGAAATACAGAACGATGATTTGAGTGAAGCGATCACAATGGAAGATAGTCTCGTTGCTCAGCAGCAAACTTTATTATGGGATGAAGATAAATATTTGGGACTTGCACCAGGAGAAAATCAAATTCCAAAAAGTCTGCAGTTTGACGAGCACGCCGGGGAACTGTCATTTCCAGGAATTTATCTTGGACACATGAGAACATTTCGTGAGGAAATTTCAGTCACACCTTTTCAAATGGCAACGAGTGAAATACGACGAACTGATCGTCGAGGGGTTAATCCTCGCCATTTGCTGTATATGGCTGCGAAAAATATGAGACTGCGTGTTGCTTCATCACTTACTATCACTACATCACATTGTGCCTTCAAGTTTATCGACAATAATACAAAAGTGACGAAACAACAAATCGAAAGAGAAGAATATGTTAACGATTGCCTAGAAACAAATCTCGCATTCCTGAAGTCGATACCGAATTCCGTGTACTATTGGTCCCAGCGCAAAAAAGATCTATTCGCCATGATTCGGCAACTTGGTAGGCCGACGGTTTTCCTCACGATGAGCGCAAACGAAATTGGCTGGATCCCATTGCTGCAGTTGCTACAGAAATTTAAAGATGGAAGAATAATTTCTGAAAATGAAGCAAGTGAACTCAATTGGTTGCAAAAAAGTACACTTATCAACGAGGACGCAGTCACATGTTCCATCTATTTTGACAAAATAGTTAACACGTTAATGACTCTCCTACAGAACAGAGGCCTATGCTCATTTGGAAAATATAAAGTTAAAGATTATTTTAAACGAATCGAATTTCAACATCGTGGGAGTCCGCACGCTCATATTTTACTCTGGTTGGAAGATGCACCAAACAGTCCACTTAGCGATGACAAAGAAGCTGCGATAACATTGATCAATACTTTAATCTCAGTATCAACCTCAAAAGCCTCTGGTAACATCAAGCTACAGACACATAAACACACGTTTACGTGTTATAAGAAAGTGCAGGGTAATCAGCCACAGAAATGTCGGTTCGAAGCACCTTTACTGCCTTCTCGGTCTACGCAAATACTTATTCCTATTGATAAAGAAGAACATAATTTTGCCAGATATGCTGATCATTACTAGAAAATCGAATCCCAGTACGAAATTGCAAATTACAATAGTATTGATGACTTTTATCAAAGCAACAATATAATTTCAGATGAGCATTATTATAAAATTATTTCCGCAGGAATCAATCGGCCACGAGTATTATTAAAACGTTAACCATCGGAGAAATGGCATAATCCATACAATCCATTCTTGTTCAATGTGTTGAAATCGAACATGGATTTGCAGTTCATATTGGACGAATATTCGTGTGCAATGTACGTAGTGGACTACGTCAATAAATCTAATCGAGGGATAAGTAATTTGCAAAGACAGATTCTTGAGATAAGTGAAAAATATCTTGATTTTGGAGTGTTTGAAATCACGAGAAAAATTAGCGTCGATTTATTGAATTCTGTGGAAATTTATAGCCAAGAAGCAGCTTGGTGGTTGCTGCGTAAACCGATGTAACATGCATCCAGATCAGTAACGTTTATTCCAACATCATGGCCTGTCGATCGACAAAGAATGAAAAAAGCACGCACGGAATTGGCAGACCATAATGATGAATCCACCGATATTTGGAAGGATAATGCCATTGATAAATACGAAAGACGGCCTCAGGATTTAAATGATCTCACTCTTGCTAAATTTTGTGCGCATTATAAATGTAATAACAATGAATACAAAAAAATGAACACCTCACACATTATAAGATATACAAATTATAATATGGCAACTCAGTTTGAAGAGTACAAAAGAGAAATGGTGATGCTACATATTCCCTTCCGCAACGAAGAGATAGATCTACTTTCTGAGGCAAAATTTCTGGAAATCTACACAGATAATGAGAACATTATCATGGAGTGTCGAAAGGAATTCGAATCTAACATCAATATTGAGGAAACTATGAGAGTATGTGAACAGTTATATCGTGAAGAAGAAGATTTGAGGCAACTAGACAATCAAGTTCGTCCGGGAGCAGTTCCAGAGCCACCTCCATTCACTGACATGTATGCGGATCCCTATTCAAACATCAACGATGATCTTCGTTTAGCAACTTTGAGTCGTCTCCGAGCGATTGCAAAGCGGAGAGAGAATTTAATGCCAAATGAAGAATTTTGCCAACTGATGCGAGCAACCAATCTTGAACAACGATCGATTTTACTAGAAACTATCCATCATTTAACATCTCAACCACTTCAACCATTGTTGGTGTTCCTGACGGGCCCAGCCGGATGCGGAAAAAACCTTCGTGATTCGTCTAATCATGGAAATTTATAATAAATATGGAACGACAAATGCACATTGCAGTGCGTACCTAACATGTGCTTCGACAGGAAAAGCTGCAGTGGCATTCAGCGGTACGACCATTCACTCTGCTCTATCACTATCCATCAGCTTAGATAATAGCTTGAGTTCTGAAGCATTACAACAATTCAGATCATTATTTCAACACATTCGCTTGATATTAATCGATGAAGTCAGTATGGTTGGAGCAGAGCTTTTGGAACGAATTGATAGAAGATTGATAACAGGCAAATCAGATATCCCTTTTGGAGCAATGGATGTCATACTGTTTGGAGATTTAAGACAACTCCCACCAGTCAACTCCCACCACCTATCTTCAAGCAATCGAAACATTATATTGGCTCAAAAACTTGGCGCTCATTCAAACTTCACGAACTCACCCAAGTCATGCGTCAATCAAATGTTGTATTTTCGACGATTTTAACGAAGATAGGAAATGGAGATCGATTGGATGATGTCGAACTTTCACTAGTGGAATCGAAATTCGTGACAGAAGAAGAGGCTAATCGGTTATGCCCGCAGGGCATACGTCTGGCTTATTCCAACCAAACTGTTGAGAAATATAACAGAGAAATTATAGAAAATCAACCAAATCAGACACTATCCAAGGCTATAGATTTCATCTCAGGTTGTGACAACGAGGAACAACTTGAAAGTGCACGTAGAGCACTTGAAAAGAAAAAATTACCAGCAGACACCGGTGGATTGCTGAAAAGTTTAACATTCGCCCTTGGGCAGTATTACATCATAACGACAAACATTGAAGTTGCTGATGGATTGGTCAACGGCGCCATGGGAAAATTGGACCACATCGAAAGAAATGATAACGGGGAAGTTACTCGGGTATTGTTGATATTTCCGAATTGTGAAAGAACTGGAGTAAAAGCTCGGGCCGTGGCACGTTCATTTATATTCGCTAATAATCTCAATCCTTTAGCTGTTCCGATCGGTCGACGAAATGCTACAATCTATCTTAATAGACAAAGAAGTATCTCAGCTAAGAGAAATCATTTTCCACTAGCACCAGCCTGTGGATTGACGATTCATAAGTCGCAAGGGGGAACTTTCAATGAGGTGGCTTATTATTATGAAAAAACTCAATCCCAACAGTTGGTTTACGTTGCCATGTCGAGAGTGGTTTCAATTGAAGGCTTGTATATTATCCCAGTCAACAAACATAAGAAATTTTACCATGGGAACGGGAGTAACGACCGCTCGTGTGTCGCTTTACGGAATGAGATGATGAAATTGCGTCAAAACCCACTTTCCACCTTGGATGAGGATCTATGTAAATATATCAACTCGAAAAGAAACTTATCAATCGTAGCATTTAATTGTCAAAGTGTTCGTGCACACGCCAATGATTTGACGGATAGAGTTTTTGAAAAATCGAACATTTTAATGTTATCAGAAACGTTTATGGACGATAATGAACCTCGTGTTCTCATACCAAATTTTGATTTAATTGTAAGATTTCAGCGTAACGAAATTCGGAATGCAGGGGTTGCTATCTATCACAATCAGAAAAATAGATGTAATATTGTGACTCCATATTTAGATATAAAAGCTCCTTACTCCGGTAACCCTGATGTGACAATTTCAACGTCAAAAAGAATCGGAGACATATGTGCTGTAGAGTGCATAGTCAACCACAGCGAAAATAATCCGTAGAAATTGATTCTAATTGCCATTTATATTTCACCAAATGCAGCCATGAGGGATATTAAATTATTTATTGCCACTATCCACTGCAGGTTCACAAGCTCTGGCAGACGTTACTGGTGAAGAAATTGGTTATTGTGAGCAGCCTGTGATCCTTGTAGGAGATTTTAATGTGAATTTCGCGTTACCTGAAGCTGAAACATTAATAACCTTCCTTAAAGACAAATTTGGATTGGAAATGATAAATGGTAGGAATGATCCAACAACCAAAGGGGGAACTACCATTGATGCAGTTTTTGCCAAAACAATTGAAAAAATAGAACTCAAACATGTAATATCTTACTTTAGTTATCATAATCCCATTGTAAATTTTATAGATTTTGATATTTCTCCACTCCAAAATATTAATTAAATGATGCGATCAATTGTGAATTGTAAGCAATGTTAATAATTAACGTCGCAGGTTACGAAGTTTAACTTCTTCCGCGCGGAGGGACTCCACGCACTATTTTTTTTTTAAATCTGATATATCTACATTCACTAAACTTGCATTTAAAACAATCCTACATTACACTTTTAGAAATATTGAAATCTATTTGGACTACCCAAATTCGTTCATTGTCGTTCGAATTTGATTCAAACTTGTTATGGTGCTCAAGTTGATTACTATAATAGTACTTCTTAACATAGATTTGGTATATCAAATTTAGCTCCCGTTTCTTTTGGTATAAAGTTTAATCCATATCAATTTGCCCACCGTAGAGATTTTTTGAAGTTATACTTCTTATGCGACTTGCAACAACGAAGCGTTAAACGTTTAACGCTACATTTTTATTGGCCGGGAAATCACGTGGTAGGATCCAGTTTCCCCTCATTTATTTCCATCTTGTTTTGGTTCTCACTAGCATAAAAATAATAAAAGTCATAAAAGTATTGTTTTTCTATAAATATTTTTTTAGTTTTTTTTGATACACATATAATTTAATAGGGTAGTATTTTTTATTTTCAAATTTAGTGGATAACAATTGTAAAAAAATGAGTGAAAACAATCCCACGGACAATGCGACGGATTTAAGGTTATGTCAAGGTACGTGTCTTGTGAACATCAATTGATTGTTAGGTTTTCTCTTTTGAAATTACATTATGACGCATTCACATACATTATTAATACTAGAGCCCCTGAATTGGACTTATCTATTTTTGTCTATTTTTGGAGCAAAGAGCTAGCATAAGCACAATACTAATATAACGTAAACTTGCGAACTTGGAGCAAATATTGCTTGATAGGTCAGCTCTGATAGTATAGGAGCCTTAATTATACAAATTATACTTAATTATACAAATACATTTTAACGGGCGAGACGATGAGGCAACCACAAGCACTTCCACTGGTTCAAGAGGTCCACTAGGGAAAAAAGCACAATATTACCGTGATTACAGAGCACGGAAGCGAGCGGAGCAGAAAAAAGAGTTGTTGAATAGAATTCCTACTACGACTGCTGATTCTTCTACAATTAACGTCGCAGGTTACGAAGTTTAATTCTTCCGCGCGGAGGGACTCCACGCACTATTTTTTTTTTTTTTTACTCAAGTTAGTTTTTAAAGTTAGTTTCTTTTTTACTTAGTAAGAGTACTCAAATTAAATTCCCATAAGCCTAATAATGCTTTATAATATAAGTAAATTATTTATTGTTTAAAGTTAGTAAAAGGGTTAAAGTGTTTAGAGGCCAATTTGTTGTTATAGCTTACAATAGATGGCCTCTCTTACTTTTGATGAATTTTTGACGCCAAGGTCGGCGCCAAAGAATAATAGATTTTGTCATACACTTAACAAGTCTTTTTTAAAACAACTGAAACATATTAAAATAAATTGTGTTAACAATGAATATTTAAAACATTTAATATGGATGTTAATTTAACATCCAAACAAAATAGCTACAAAATTGTAATTTTTTTCGTAACACAAATATCATAAACACGAAATATTTCAAACAACGAAAATAGCTCTTATCAGTGAACTTTAAAATTTCTTTTCAACATTGTCAGAGGAGTCAGGCGTGCTCAGATCTTTTCTGTTTTGCATTAAGCTCTGGTACGGATGAGTAAAATAAATTAATATTATAATTAATTACAGATTATAACTAATTAATTTTCAGAAAAAAAAAATCGAAGATTTTTCGGATGACAACCAAGCATTTTACTAGCAAAATTCTCACATTTCTGGCTCCACATGCTCTCTATTCCATTTGCATGAGCACAAATTTGAATGTACTTAATATAAAATTTATTTTTAATAAGTTATTATTATAGGTTTATACATATATGTTTACTTTCAGTTTTAAGTCTTTAATATAGAATGGTAATCAAAGTGAAAATAATAAGAAAGGATGAAAAATACAGGTAAAAAGGTAGGATTCAGGTAAAGGCTGTTGCTGTGTTTTTAAGCTCTTTGCTTCATATAAATGCATTTATAGCTGTTAAGAAATTATTTCTTGGAAGATTTCTTTGAATTACAAAAATATTTATATCGTTAATAAAAATATTAATATATTACATATTTATAACTTTATAATTTTATGCTGAGGGCAATAAAAAATTTTGATTTTCACCTGAGAGAACTCAATTATAAAATTTCTATTTTAAATTTTGATCCGACGAGAATAAAAATCTGTTGATGTTGTTGCACTTATCCATTGTTGTTAATACATTATAAAAGACGGGAAAATTATTATAGAATGCAGTTTTTGGAAATAGTTTACAATTGGGAGCCCCCTTCAATTTTGGCTATTTGCAATTAAGCGAACTAAAAGCAAGCAAACTAAGAATCAATCACATAAAGATAAACAGAAGTTGTGGTAACCCGAAGGTGACGTCATTGAAACAATCAACCATTTCAACCGACCATTTTCAACCGAAACAGTAAAAAAAAAACTATACAAAAAAGATGATATTCAAACTATGAGAAAAAATGTTTATGTCTTGTGTTTACCTAATATGGTTCTACAACCAGAATTCTATCGAAAACTAAGACCACCATCTTATGAAGCTATTTAGTTCCATGCCACTGGGTACATACTACAGCTTTGAGGGTTAATCGGATAATATCATGACCGGTTGAACAAGGTTCGAATACAAGAGTTGACACCACAATATTACTTCCATTCTTTCAATATATTAAGAGTTTCCAGTTTTTTGCACTCTTCAAGTGATACTCGACTATTGAATTACGAAACTATCATTCCCGCACAAACGGCGCAACATCCACACAGCTCCAATGTCTATTTAAGTTCTATTTTTATGGTTTAGAAACTATGTGAGTCGTTAAGGGTTACAAAACCGTATAGTTTTCTATTCATGGTTTCAAAACCGTGAAGGTAAAAACTGTTCCTGATTATAAACTTCGTGGTTAATCGGATGGATGGACAGCTGCTGATTATTTAACTTAATAACATAACATATATAACATAATTATATAACATAATTTTGCACACTTTTGACAGTCATTATCTGCCTGCGAAAAAACTAAAAAAAATTGTGAAATTTACAGAAAAGGAAGACTTAGTAGAAAAGAAATCGATTAATAAATTTATGATTACTGATACAACTTTTTTTTAAATATAGCCCTAAATTTTAAGAATCGAACTTGAGGCAAACTTGATAAGAAAGTTGTAATTTTTTTTAAAAAAAATAAAATTCACTCTCAATTATTTTTTTTTAATGAAGAATCGAATAATAAATAATAACTCTTTCATGTAGATAAAACTAATAGATCAGAAGTTATAAAAGCTTTTATGGATAAATATTACACTACAGTGCTGTGCTGGCAAACAAAGTTTTAGATCCTATAATTTTTTGGGGTTTATCAAATGTGATAAAACCAAGTTCAATGAAATTGAAGCGTATTTATAATTTACAGTTTCTGAAATATTTAATACCGTATTTTGAATATGTCAACTGTTTTGAAACAACAACTTCTTTTAATAGCCTCAGACCCTTAGTGAGCTAATAGTAAAGCAGAAAATAAAAGTTAGTTCATCGAGGAGTTATATTTTAAAGCTGGATTAAATAAAACTTCATAAGTCGATAGAACAATTAGTAATAACTCGAAGGTACTATATCCAACACATTGGTAAATCGTTTGGAAACAGAAAGCGCCCAACATATGAAGATTATCAACAAACTTGCAACTGATAACTTCCGATTTCGTGATCGCATGGATGTTAAATATGTGTGTACTTAGATTAATTCTTGGATAGTATTTTTTAAAAAAAATTTTTTTTGAATGATTAGTTTCAACTCGAATTCCAGCTATTCTGATTATATGTCATATATTGAAATTCATATTGAGATCTTACAATTATATGTGTGGTTTGTCATCTTAAAGTAATGAAAGGATAATCTATTTACTCGTATATATTATTTGAGAACAAAATTTTCACTCGAAGATTTCATTTTGAAATTCTCCGGATTTATAAAACAGATAAGTGTCATGATTTTTATAATAAAAAATTTATTTGTAAATAATTTTTTTTCTAATTTAATGAAAGTTCTCTAAAGAATGATTTTCTACGCCTGATTAAGAACTTTAAGACTAAAAAAAATGGAACAATATGAATTTTTAAACATATATATATATATATATATATATATATATATATATATATATATATATATATATATATGTATATATATATATATATATATATATATATATATATATATATAATGAGGAATTTAAGGATCGTTTTTTTACCGTAAGCCACTTTTTATCTTACTCTTTTTAGTTTATAAATGATGATTTTTTATCGAAACTTTAAATTTTTTAAAAAACTTTTGTCAAAAAAATTTCTTTAGAAAAATTAAATGACATAACTTTGTGTGTCTAGGTATACTTTTTGCATATTTTAATGTTTGAAGTTCTATAATTCAGAAAAGAATGGAGTGTAAAGTTTAAATGGTGCTCAGATCATTAAATTTAGTATTAGATCATTAGATTAAAATATATTACATCAGATTATGTATATTAGTATATATTAAATCATTAAATTCAGTAGAGCGAATTCACAGGTATTAAGTTTTAAGTCTAATAAGAAGATAAGATACATTTTTTCTGTTTATTTACAATATTTGTAGCATGTGTTTGGAATGTTCCTTCTCTAAAAAAAGAGAATCCATTTTGTTTTCGCTTGCATAAAAATATTTTTTGTTTTATAATTTAATAAGCCACAATAATGGAACTTTACCATGCTACAATGAAGAAATCTCAAGTGCAACTGATTCTGGAACTGGTCGTGTTGTTCTGCTAGAAGTCATTCGTCTCAAATAACAACGCCCTCTATAGGTCGTCTCGTTCGCAAGTTTCGTCTAGCCTGCATGCTGGAAATTAACTAAGATTGCCTGCATCCTAGTTACAGCAGACAGAACAGCAAATAGCATTGAAATATTTAAAAGGTTAGATGTTAGAGAAAGTGCAATAAATTTTTTTTCAATAAAATAGAGCTAAAAGCTAGCAAACATCAAATTTAATTATTTTAAGAAAATAAATAGCAGGATTACAGGATTGTCTATAGTTTGTTATAAATCAATTGTTTAATTAAATAGATCTACAAAAAAAGGGATTGTCTACTGTCAATAGTAAACCAAAATGTTGCCCCGTAGAGCCATTGTTTAAATTTCAGAATGGTTCCGGAGAGACATACGGAAACACTAACTCTTCCTTTTTTTATTATAGACTAGCCGCTTAAGGCGGCCAGCTGTCCGCCAGAGTTTTCCTTGTCTTGCCACAAATGCAATCGAGCTTGGGATGTTGAAACACGATTTTCTTCTAGCCTTCTTCGACGTTCCTGGGATGTTTCTCGGGTCCTTGCATTTCTGGTTGAGACACGATTATTTTCTAATCTTCTTCCGCGTTCTTCAGATGTTTCTTGTGCCCTAGCACTGCTAGTAGAGGCACGATCCTCTTCCAATCTTCTTTGACGTTTCTCAGGTGTTTCTCGGACCCTAGCACTGCTTATTGAGACACGATCCTCTTCTAATCTTCTTTGACGTTCCTCAGGTGTTTCTCGGGCCCTAGCACTGCTAGTTGAGACACGATCCTCTTCTAATCTTCTTTGACGTTTTTCTGATACTTCTTGGGCTCTAGAATTGCTTGTCAAAATTCGGTCATGTTCCATCCTTCTTTGACGTTCCACAGACGTTTCTTGGGCCCTTCTTCTTCTTTGAGAATCTCTTAATATCTTTTTCTTTGACAAAATACAAAGTTTTTTGGAAGGCCGTTCTGCCATGTCAGTAATCGGGTTCTTAAGAAGTCAACGAATACTTTAGAACAACAATTACTATGAAAGCAAATCATGAAACTTCAATATTAAAATCTAAGTGCTTACCTGCAAACTGAAACTTTCTGAAAATAACTAATTACATTTAATAAAAACTGTTAAAATAAAGTATAGAAAAACCAAAGAGATCCAAGATCAATTTCTATTTCTATATAATTTTTTATGGTATCAATTTCTATCTACAAAAATTATCGTCTTCGCTTAAGAAAAAAAAATAGAGCGTGGAAAGAAGAAGAAAAACTTATTATAACAATTATGAACAGCGACAAATATATCAAAGCGAAGCGTTCTATTTACGTCTCGAATATGTTGCCACATTAATACAAAAGTTAAACTTTTCTCCACTTTATAAATGTAAACTAATGCGAACCTTACAATTAAATTATTAATTCCTTCGTATATTATTGGTTTAAGCTGTCGAAAATTAATATTTCAATTGTAAGGTTCGCATTAGCACACATTTATAAGAGTGGAGAAAAGTATATGCATTTTTTAATAGTTTTTTGAATATGGCTCTTTGAAGACGAAAAAGCGTAGATTTTCTTACAAAATGACTGATAACTAAAAAACTAATCCAAATTTTTGAAAAAGAAAAAAAAATACTTCTTCATTATGTCAAAACACAATTATGTGGCGAGTTTCGTGCCTGGCCGAGGCTTCTGGGGCGATATATTGTGATTACAGACACACACACACAGCCGCGTTTATTATTATGTATAGATAGATATACTAGGACGCCTGTATCAAATTAGCTTTCCTCTCCTTAATTTTTGTTACTTAATTATTAAATTTAATTCAGTTTTGAATGTAAATCAAACCTTAATTACATGTTCTATGAATTTCTCGAAAGAATATGTAAGTGGGTTTTTACATCTAAACGTATCTCGAAATGCGTGTTAACGAAAATGGATATAGTATATAATTCCTTTTTTTCCTTTTTAAGTATTTGTTTTAGTATTTTTTTCTTTTTTAAGGAATAAACTAGTCTGTCCAAATAAATTCGTCATATGATATCGTCTATTGACATAAATCACGTGGTACAGTAGTTTTTTTTTTAATTAAAAACGTTAAAATTCAACAGTTGTTTTAAGAGCTTGCCACCGTTTAAAATTCACTTTATCGTTTAGAATTCTGAATATAAATACATTGCCTGAAAAAATAAATATCTAATAAATCAAGCCATCCCAACCTTGAATAACGGGACATTACCCTGTAATGATTTTTTTATTTTATAACCGTGCTTAAACAGCTGACCCAATTTTTTGGCTTACGACTGCTAATGTTCAAATCCGTTGCCTTGAAATTTAGAACCCTATCGAGAACTCAAGTGAACTTCTGGACCAAATAATGGGATAAATATTGCTTTCGAGGAGGACTTTTTGAATGAAATAAACAGCATTTGCGTTACATGGATAGGAAAACCACGAGAACCTCCCATGGTTAGCCGGGTAGCAAAGGGATTCTAACCCATGATTCGTCTACCACTGGGGATATTTTGTGTGAGCATTGTTTTCAGTGCAAGCTGGATGCGGATTCGTTTCGACCAACCATCGCAGGGTATCGAACCCGATTCACCTCATTGGAAAGCTAACGGCCATCCCCTGGCCATCGCGCCCTGTAATGACTTTTTTTTTTATATATAACCATCGTTGAACAGCCGACCCAATTTCATGGGTTTACGACTACTAATGTTCAACTCCGTAGCCTTGTAATTTTGAACCAATCCAGAAGACAAGGAAACTCCTGGATCAGTACCCCCAGAGGTATTGATTTGTTATGGGAACATGGAGGACTTTGAGACTTTATAGTGTTTAAGTAAGTAAGAACGCTATTTTCTGCTTAGTTGTTAAAGTTGGGTTGAAAAAATGAGCATTTTTTGCAGTGCCTATTTTCGAAAACACGCAGTTAGAGTTGTGTTCCTTTTCGTAAACACACATTTTGAGCATTGTCGACTTTCGTAAACACGCATTTGGAACTGTGTCCATATAAAACTAACAAACAAAATAATATTTAAAATTTAAACTTGTTTAATTAAAATAGTATTTTTTATGTTTTTTTAAGGTATTGCTTTACTACTTTTAAAAATCTTTTATTTCATCAAAATCAAAACTCTAGTTCTCTGGTTCCTTTTTATATTAATTACTATATTATTCATTTATTATTTAAATTTAGAATGCCGTCCATGTCAGTCATCAACTGTACTGCAGGACCCTGGTTTCTAACATACGAAGCATTTATCGAGGCCTGGAAAAAACTCTACTCCCAGCTTTTGTTGCCCAAATCTTTTCAAAAACTCTCTTTCTACGTCGTTAAAAACATATATTTGTATAAATTGTTGGTACTGTATGAGCATTATCTCCCAGCTTATGTTCTTGATGTCATATTTTCCCTTCAAAAAAGCAAATTCAGGTATATTTCTCATATATATATTTAGTGCTTTTTGTTTCTTAAAATGCAGTAACTATTTAAAAAGTTCTCAAAAAAATTTTTTTAAAAATTTTTTATCCTCAAAAAAGTTTACTCTATATTATGATGATACTCAAAAATCCAGTTGATTCAAATTTGTAAACACACTAAGCTAAAATATAGAATTTGAACACTCTTTTCATTAATTTTCTGCCATCTTGCCTTCACTATCGCAATATATATATATATAGCACAAAAAAATATACAAAGAGAAAAAAAGAGAAAAACGAAGAAAATTAATAAGTTATATTAACTGCGCATAAGCTGCAAGTATATAGAACTCATAAAATAAGCTAAAAAATTTAGAAAAAAATGGAGGGAAAAAAATATTAAAAATCCGAAAAACAAAATAAAGAAAGGATATAATCTCTTCATCAGCTCACACTATTATATCCGCAAAAAGGAGTGCTTTCTAATATTGTATCAATATAGCCAAAGCAAAATATATCAATACAATAGTGTGAGGAGCACTCAAAATATTGAAACGAAATTAGAATACATTAAGTAAAAAATAAAGAAAAATATCAAGCAAAAAACAGAAAATAAAATGTAAAGAGATTATATAACAAAACACGAGAGGAAATCTGCATAGTGAGGAGCGAATTTAAATGAACTTACTCGAATTACTCGTACTTACTCGTACTCGTACTACTGAACTTACTCGTACTTTCAAGAATTATTTCAAATATTTACGCAATAAGATTGCCAGATTACAAACTATGAAAACAAAAGCATAAATAAAGTGATATCATATGGCACGTTCTTACTGCAATACTGAAGCGCGTCAAATTTGTTAGTTACCTTGGATGGGCACGATATGGATGTGCGCAAGGTAATTTAAAGTTTGTAATTAAAAAATTTGAAAATTAATTATACATTTATAATAATTTAAGAAAATTAATTATAATTTCAAAAAAAAATAAAAATAATAATAAATAAAAAAAAGAAACAGGATTGCTCGTTTTGCAAAGGCGCCAAATTAAAACTACTGCTGAAATCCAAAAATTAGGCTCAAAGGATATTTTTGCGGATATAATCGTGTGAGCTGATGAAGAGATTATATCCTTTCTTTATTTTGTTTTCCGGATTTTTAATATTTTTTTTCCTCCATTTTTTCTAAATTTTTTAGCTTATATATATATATATATATATATATATATATATATATATATATATATATATATATATATAACCTAAACACGCCGTTAGTTTGCTACATGCCGGTAAGTTTGATTACTTTTTACCTTTTTCACTATTTTTCAACAATATGTTTTTTGCGATATCGACACATATAAAGAATAATTTTTATCTTAGGATAATTATTCTTTATTCAGAAATATCGCATTTAGCAATAGATGTGTCTTGAAAAAGACTATTGCTTTTCCCATTCCTGTTTCTCTGCATTTTAGTTTTTATTTTATTCATGTTTTTCTTATTAATTTGTGTTTTATATATATATATATGTATGTATATCATAATAAATAAATATAAAAAACACTAAGAAAATTGAGAAAAACTCTTTTTTGCAGATATAATCGTGTGGGCTGAATAAAATCTTTTTTTCCCTGGATTTATTTAAAAGAATTCAATACTTTTTTTTAAATTTTTTTCTTTAATAATTTTCTTTTTTTTCCCTTTTTCATTTGTCTGTAATTTTTCTTTGTTTTATCTTCTTTTTGAACTTATTTAATGAGTTCTATTTACTTGCAGCTTATACGCAATAAATGAAACTTTTTTTATGCAGCTTTAGCATTTAATATTATCTATTATCTACTACTAACTTTCTTTCGTTTTCCATCTGTTTTCGTTTTGATTTCTTTTTTCTAATTTCATGTCTTTAGGACGTTATGTGTGTTTAGGATGTTGCTCTATGAGCCAATTTGTATGGATTTAAACAATTATAACAATTTAGCGCCTGGCAAAAAATATGTTCAATATTTAAATTATTCTTCATGTTGTACCCGGTACGGAGAGCCTAAATCAGAGGGGACTTTCGGATCGACATCCTGCTACTCTGAAAGCAAAAGCGAAAGCAAATGATTTTTTGAATTGCATTCTATACCCGATACGTTACCATATGATGCAAAACATGCCATAATATTGACAAAAAACATACATTTCCTTATAACGAGAGCTCCAAATCTTTTTTTAAAATTATAAATGTTATTTATATGTTAACCTGTGGTTTATGTAATATGAAATATATAGGACAAACCAGTAACTCGCTTAACATTGGAACTAATCAACACCGTTCTGAAATAAACAGTAATAAAACTATTAATAACCTGGAATTGAATAATTTTAGAGTACATAAATTTAACAGTGTCAAAATTAATATCTTAGATATTGTAGAAGATTTAGATTTAAGACTACAAAAAGAAAATTACTACATGCTTTTATACAAAACAATTTCGCCGTATGGGCAAAACGATACCTTCCAACATACACAGACTAACTTTAATAACTCCTTAACTTATTCACTTTTTCATATTAAAGATAAGCGTACAAATCGAGGTAAACGGGGATCAAGAAGTAATAGAAACTCTCTTAATAGTGACAAATTAAATATAAATTTTCTTTCTAATATGGAAAAAAATTTTAATAAACATTATAATATTAAACCAATTAAATATTTTGTTTTCTCCCTTAAGAATTATGATGTTTATGAGCTCTACGATCTTATTATTAACTTTTCTTTTATTAATTTAAACTTCAAAATTCTTTTTTTCGATCTTATAAAAGCCAAAATGAGTAAAATTTCGCCAAATAAAAAGAAAAATTTAGATAATTTATATTTTGTTATTAACTTTCAAAATCCTATTTTTGATAAGATCAAATTTCATAATATTTTTGAAAATATTAAAACTTTATTTCCATTAAAAGATTTTAACATAATTAAAAGCTTTAAGTATAATAAATCTCTTGGTAGAACTATATTTAATTATAATGATATAAGCAAAAATTTAGGGAGGATTAATATATCCGATTATGAATGTCACTGTGAAGAAGAGAAATATTTTGATTTTGTTGATAAACATCATAAAAATATTATTACTGGTAATTTAAATATTATAGAGAACTTAGAACTTAGGAATTTAATGATAAAAGGCACAAAATTTAGACCCATTTACCATATATCAATCAATAAAATTCTAAAATACTTTCTTAATGATCTCAATAATTTTTGTTTAAAAATATCAAATAGATTCTCTTTACCTTTAGGTATGCTAACAGAATGGAAATGTGGTGATTATTATTACTTTAAAAACTTTGTTTTCAATAATAAGGATAATTTAAATAACAGAAACCATTCAACAAATTTTTCTAATATTGTTCAATCAATTAAGCAACTTCAAAAAAATTTTTTAATTACTCCCATAGACAAAGCTAACAATAATTATGCAATCTTCTGTAAAAAATTCTATATTGAACTTTTAAATACGGAAATAAAAAATAGTAAAAATTTTAAACTTAGTAATTTAAATAATAATATTGTCATTAAAAATTTTTTAGCTTTATATAAGAGATTAAAAATCAAAATTAGCAATATACAATTTCCTTACTTAATTATCAGTCCTAAATTTCATAAAACTCCTGTAAAATTTAGAACTATCACATGTGGATCTAATACTTATCTAACTAAACCTGGCACCATTTTCTCTAACTACTTTAAATAAAATTAGTAACAATATTTCTAAAGAAGGTTTCTCTTGGATTATCACTAATAATCAAACGATTTTAGAATTGAACATAATAAAATTAATTCTATTGCAACCTTTGATTTCCAGGATCTCTTCAATAGCAATCCCCTTTCTAAACTAAAAGATGTCCTTTTGATTTATTACCATGATTTTAAAAATATCCTTTGTTGTGATTTTGATTATTGAGAAATTCTGATTAATTTTTGTCTTTTTAATAATTTTCTATACTATGGAAGGGATATGTTTCTTCAAATTGATGAAATACCACAAGGATCTAATTATTCATCTCTCTTAGCTAACTTATTATTGCATTATTATGAAAAAAATTATACTCTTAGTATTAAATATGTTTTTAGATATATTGATGATTTAATTATCTTTAATTTTCAAAATTACACTATTTTATTAAATGATATTTACCCCGAGGAATTAATCTTGCTTCGTAATCATGATGATAATATTAATTTCAATTTTTTGGATTTGGGTATTATAAAAGAAGAAAATATCTGCTTTGCTGATTTATACGATAAAAGAAATGATTTTAATTTTAATATAAATAAACTTATTACTTGGAATTCTAATGTTTCTAGGAGCATCTATTTAAATGCCACTTTTAATGAAATGAATAGAATTTAAAGAATATGTAGTAATATTTATTTATCCAAAAAAGAAATTGATAAACTCTTTCAAAATTTGATAATAAACAATGGATACCCAACTAAAATAATAAAATTCTATATAAAATCATTGAGTTAATCGTATATTGCAGATATATTTAGTAAAATTTTTTTTTTGTTAATTTATATAGTTTTCCCTAACGCAAATCCATTTCGGGTAAATCCGTGGCCAAAATTATTTACTAAAAATTTATTTTTTAATTTGTATAAGCTTTCCATGTGCAGGTCCATTTCGGGCAGATCTGAGGTCAAAATTTTTTACTGAAAAATTCCTTAACTAAAAAATTCCTTTGTTAATTTATGTAATTTTTCCATGTGCAAATCCATTCCGGGCAAATCCGTGGCTAAAATTAATTACTAATAAAATTCCTTGTTAATTTATACAATTTTTCCATGTGCAAATCCATTTCGGGCAAACACGTGGTTAAAATTATTTACTTAAAAGATTTCTTTGTTAATTTTTATATATTTTCCATAAGCAAATCCATTTCGGGCAAATCCGTGGCTAAAATTATGTGCAAAACAGGCAATTCATGCTTCTTTCTCTTTTCCATTTTATTATTTTTTTTCTTAAATAAATATCTATTTTCTAAAATTATTTATAGTCAACTTCTTTAAATTATCCAGTATAATATTACCTTGCACACATCCATTTTCGGGCCCATCCTTGGTAACTAAGAAATCAAACGCACTTCAATAATGCAACAAGAACGCACTTTAAAATAAAACTCTTCTAGTTACGCTATCTCAATTTGCCCTTCTGTTTTCATATTTTGCAATCTGGCAATCTTCTTACGAAAATATTTTAAATCATTCTTGAAAAATTTCCCGTTCATGTAAGTTCATTTAATTTCGCTACTCGTTTTATAGATTATGTTTTATGTCCTATTCTGTTTTTTCATTATATTTTACTTTCTGTTTTTACGCGTTATTTTTACTTATTGTGTTCTATTTTATTTGTTGTAATTTTTGTAAAAGTTCTTTGAGTGCTCCTCACACTATTGTATTGATATATTTTGCTTTGACTATATTAATTCAATGTTAGAAAGCACTCTTTTTTGCAGATATAATCGTGTGGGCTGATGAAAAGATTATATCTTTTTTTTTCTGAATTTTTTTAAAAAAATTCTATTCTTTTTTTATTTATTTTTTTAATAATTTTCTTCACCCCCCCCCCCTTTTTTTTTATTTGTCTGTAATTTTCCTTTGTTTTATCTTCTTTTTGAACTTCTTTAATTAGTTCTATTTACTTGCAGCTTATGCGCAATAATTGAAACTTTTTTTATGCAGTTTTAGCGCTTAATATTATCTATTATTAAATATATATGTATATATATATATATATATATATATATATATATATATATATATATACATATATATATATATATATATATATATATATATATATAATATATATATATATATATATATATATAATATATATATATATATATATATATATATATATATATATATATATATATATATATATATAATATATATATATATATATATATATATATATATATATATATATATATATATATATATATATATATATATATATATATATAAAATTAATGGTTAGCTAATAAAATAAACCATCAGAATTATTAAAGTATCTTTTAATTCGACAATTGAGGTTGCACATTTTCCAGATTAATTTTGTTTCCTGTATTTGAGATTGTGAATCAACCACTGATGTCAAAATATTTAATTGTTTATATAAATAAAAAATCAGAATTAATTCAAATGCATAACCGAGGAACTACATAAAACATGAAGTTTGGTATGACTTGAACTTTTCTGTCACAATTGAATTACCTCCTTTCTTGTAACAAAACGCTCACTCATAATTCAGTGGCTATGTACTAGTTTATAATCACTCTAACCCCTTCCTTCCGCTCCCGTCAAAATAACGAGGGGAGTTTTGCTCTCTATTTCTCATACCCGTGATATTTCAGGGCTGGTGTGATCAAATGTAACGCGCCAAAAAGATTCAAGCAATCTATTTCTTATGCCAGGAATCATGTTTATTTCTCAATCTATGCACTAGTTGGCAGTGTCAAACTATTTTCATGCATTTAGATATAGGCTATTTCAAACTAGATGTCAGCACTCATTAAAAATGTGAGCAAAAATTAATAAAAAAATTAAAAATTAGTGCATATATTATATAAACTTCGCTTTATATAATTTTCTTGGATAAAAAAAGGGACACTTTTTTACCGTTTTCTGCACAATTACGTGACTATTAGGGGGCTAGCAAACTTAGACCATTATTATGGTTATAGGCTTCAGAGTATTTGAAAATAAAATGGTATATATGCTAACATTTAGAATTTTGCATGCAATGAAGCTCATAAAAATCTTTAGTTGCATCTCTCTTTTACTTCTAGGTTGGTGAAGTTGTATAAAATACTGGACGAGCAAGCGTATCTATTCAATTTCTTTACAAGCACTGTATTTGATTTTGAAATGAGTAATTCTATTACACTTGAGGAACAATTAGATCCCAGGGATAAGGAGGTAAGATTTAATTCTGAGAAAGGTATATGTTTAATTCTACAGTCCTAGATGGCGCTTTGCGCATCCTAATTAATTATTCATTGAGCTTGAGAAAAAAAAATAGTGTATGTGTATCGATTCAAGTGTGTGGAATGTTTCAATGTTTTAGAGGTATAATTCAATATTCTCAGTTCATCTCCGATTCCAGTAAATTGTGTCAAGTTCTAACTGATTTGTGAGATGTCTAACGTGCCACCCTCAATTTATTAGTTCCAAATTCCTTACAACAACCGAGTCAGATAAATTTATGAAACATTCTTTTTCCCGCTATTTTGTTAAAACAGTATATTTAGATTCAGGCAGTAATCTATATCTGGCAGTAATGAAACATATTAAAAAAACACGCATTTAAAAATTGTATTCTTTATTTAAATGAAATTTTTTATAGAAGTGTAAAACCAAGAGTCTGTCTGTCTCAGGTACACGCATATTTGTTGTCGGAAGCTGCAAACAATAAGTTTTCACAAACAATTTCAAATTTTGATTATACATACATATATATATATATAGTTTTATAAGTTAAAAAAATTGTTAAAATGTTTATGAGCAACCAAAGATTTTGATATTAAGTAATTTTGCATAATAAAACATAACTCAATAATTCTTTTTTATTTTTATATTTTATAATCTTTGTTTAACATCCACTCTAATTATGTTCAACTCCGTTGCCTCGCAATTTTGAACTCAATCTGGAAGACAAGGGAACTCCTGGTTCAAGTAAAGGGAGAAATTTGCCTTTTTGGAGAACTTTTTTAATGGAACTAACCAGCATTTGCGTTACATTAAGAGGAAAACCGCGAAAGCCGCTTCCAATTAGCCTAATGACCTCTAATCCATGATCCGTATACCACTGAGGACATTTTGCGTCTGCACTGTAGTCTGTGCGAGCTGGGTGCGGAATTCGTATCGAACAACCATCGCTCAAATTTGAACTGGTCATCTCATTAAGAGGCGAGCGTTTTAATCCCTGAACAATCACGATTCCTGTCCCAATAGTTGAAAAAATAAATTCTAGCAAATTAAAATAATCAAACTACATATCAAATTGTAGCTGTGTAATAAAAAGTCTGGTACTTCGAGAAAAAGGCTCAGAAAATATTAGGAATTTTATCATCTTCATTCACTATAATTTATAAAAAAATTTTGACGTAATTTTTTTATCAGTAGTGGTATTGCATCACACAAATACTATATATTACAGAACATTAAGACATACAGAGACTATGCCAGAATTATATTTTTGAATTTAAATACACAGCAAATTTCTTGCGAAATTTTTAAGAGTGTAGGTACAAGATATTCTTTTGTTTCCTTTCCTACAGCTCTAAAGCCTTTAGTGGGCCCAGGCTTGTTAAACAATTCTATTCCATGTAGCCCTTTATTTTGACTGATTGAAAGGCTGAGATATGATAAAGCGAACAATATGTTGACCTAATTCTCCATTCACCTCTATCATTAATATGTTCGATTATTCTCCTCAGGACCTTTCACTCAAATAACAGCAGGTCATTATCATATTCTTTGGTCTTTGTCAAGGCTTCACATCCATACGTCACAATTGGACTGATAATAGTTTTATAAAGTCGCCTTATTAAAGGATTTGTAAGCAATTTTATTTAAATATCTTCCTCCTTGAAGATACTCTGTTTAAAATGTCATTTTTGCCCAGTTATCATTAGAACTATATTCTAAATTTCGTTCCAATCTAAAAGGTGAAAACAACAATTCTAATAGATTTTAATATTGTTAGAAATTAATGATTTCGTGACGAACCTAAAAAACTCTCCAGGATTGCAGAAATCGTCAAAAGTGAGAGTTTTACTTCTGAAAGTGTAGTTAATAGAAATTATAAAAACAATATTAAAATAATAAGTGTGATTCTGCCACCATACACATTCATTTAAACATTATGTTCCATAAAGACTATGTAATTATTTGATTTTAAAATAATTTTAATTAAAAAAAATGAAAAAGTATGCTTGTTAGGTGTCGTAAGTTACGAGGAAAATACCTAATAATCTATTCAGTCTCTAATCGAGAAAATTATGGCTAAGATATCACATCCTGTTCGATGAACGAAAACAGAAAGGATTTCAAAAGTGATTTTAGAAACACCTACAAAACTCAAAATACAGTCAAATTGCTATATTAATTTTCATCTCGCCATTCTCTTTCATTAAATATAACGTGTTGTTTTAATTCATTTCCAAATTTATTTACCACTGACTCCTAATGTATAATTATTTTAATTGTATATGTCAATATTTCATGTATATTCAAAACGTTTATTCGTTTACTAGATGTTTTCTTTGAGACGAGATGATATAGATATAATCAAACTGTACGAAGAAATTCCAAATGGGAGCCCATATTATGATTGGAAAGTTGTAGATACTCTGACGCCAGAAGAAAGAAAGGAAAAAGTTATGAGGTGCGTATTTTATTTTTTCAAACCTCATTACAATTAAATTTCTAATTTCTGAAAAGAAATTATTTTCCTCCATAAATCCCTTACGCTTAATTTATATAAATATATATATATATATATATATATATATATATATATATATATATATATATATATATATATATATATATATATATATATATATATATATATATATATATATAATATATATATATATATATGTAGGGGTTTGTGCAGCATAAGGGTAAAATAACGACGATGATATAACATTGAAACTTAACATTTAATAGAAATAAAAGGAAGTAGATATTTAACAGTGAGTGACATGATACGGGAGGGCTGCCTTCACGCAGTAGTCTCCGAATCGCATGTGAAAAAGAAATTAAAATGTTCTATGGATTAAGTTCAGAGAGATTCGGGAGTTTCCCATCGGGACTTCCCCGTCAGGTCTCGCTGGCGCCTCTCAATGACAAAGAGGATGATGCAATGTTCTCAGCTATGCACTATGGTATTGAAACAACAGCTCTACATAATTCGGTCATCCTGCAGTAAAATGTCCTCATTTTACATCAGCTTTCAGACACAGTTACCTGAAAAAAAGAAAAAAAAACGAGAAAGCAAAGTATAAAAATATAAAAACATTTTTTTAATTTACTGACCACGGTTTCATGTGGTCAGCTGAAGATGAAGTGTTTATTGGTCCATCATGATTCCCCACTTTCAGCACATCGTATCGGTCATTCTTCTTCACTTTTGTGATTTTGTATGGACCGAAGAACTTTGGTCTTAATTTGAGACCAGATCCAAACTGAGTTCTTTGGATTGCAACTAAGTCTCCCTCTCGATATTCGTTGACTTTCTTTCTTCGTTTACTGTATTGCCTGCGGTTCTCTTCTTGGATTTTCAAAATATTATTTTTAGTTTCTTCTCGAATGTTCTCTCTATCTTGGATAAATGATTCTATGTGCTCTTCCTCCAACATTTGCAGAATTTGTGAGTCCTCTTTTGTTTTCATTTTCACTCCGGTTAAAAGTTGAAAGGGTGTCTTCTGAGTGTTTCGAGAAACTGTAGAATTAATGGTACGCTGTACTGCTGGAACAAATTTGTACCACTTAGTAGGATCTTCTATCGCAAGTTTTGCTAGTATCGGTATAAGGATCTTATGCATTATTTCCACTTGTCCGTTACAAAGAGGAATGCCTGTTGTTATTTTCACATGTTCGATACCTTCATCTTGGCAATAAGTCGCAAAATCTGTTGAAGTAAACGCTGTACCTCTGTCAGTAATTATTCGTGAAGGATTCCCAAAAATTATTTGTTGAGCTTTTAACCTATCAATTGCATCTTGACTTGACGTTGATTTAGTTGGGTAGAACCAAACAAGCTTGGTAAACGCATCTACCACTGTGAAAATATGTTTATAATTCTTATTAGTTGAAGGCATAGGACCAATGAAATCGATGTGGTAAGTATCTAAGGGAATATTATTTTTAGGAATCGGGTTCAAAAACCCTTCTTTTTTTCCTGCCTTCCTATTGACTAATATACACTCAACACAATTATTTATAACATTTTCAACACACTTCTTCATATCTGGAAAATAATAGTTTTGTTTAAGTACATCAAGAGTTTTAGCAATACCAAAATGACCATTAGCATGTGTAGATTTGATAATGTCAGTTTGCATTTGTTGTGGAAACACTAGTAAATAATTATCATTCTCAAGTTTATATAAAACATTATTTTTTAACACAAAATTGTCAATTGATTTATTTTCCAAAAGTTGTTTAATCGAGTTAATGTATTCATCATTTACCTGGTTAGTAACAATTTTAGAGGTTAATTCGTCACAAGTAATATGCATAATAGGATATCTACTTAAACAATCAACATGTTTCATTTGTTTACCTGGGCGATGTACAATTTCATAGTCAAAGTCTTCCAAAAATAAAGCCCACCTTGCAATTTCAGGAGTTAATTGTTTTTTACTCATAGTCTTTTGGAAAGCTGAACTGTCTGTTACAAGTTTAAATTTATTTCCCACCAAATAATTTCGAAATTTTTTCAAAGCCTCAATTATAGCCAATACTTCAAGTTCATAACTTGAATAATTCTCCTCTTGAGGAGTCGTTTTTTTACTCATATAGTGTATTGGGTGTAATTTGTTATCATCAGATTGTTGAAAAAGAATAGCACCATACCCAAATTTGCTTGCATCGGTATGCAATTCAAGCTTTGCTCCTTGTTTAAAAATGTGTAGCACTGGATTTTCAGAAAGTTTTTGTTTTAAAGTTTGAAATGCTGTTTTTTGTTCTGGGCCAAAATAAAATACACTGTTATCCCGAAGTAAATCACTTAATGGTTTAGCAATTAAAGCATAGTTAAGAATAAACTTCCTAAAATATGTGGTTAATCCAAGAAAGCTCTGCACCTGTTTAGTAGACTTAGGTACAGGAAAATTTTGAACAGCTAATGTTTTTTCGGAAGAGGGTTTAATGGTACCGTTCTCAATAATGTAACCCAAAAAGTTAATTTTAGACATCAAAAATTGGCATTTCTTTAAATTAAGTTCTAGTCCATATTCGGATGCAGTTTGTAACACTCTCGTTAACCTGTTCAGTGCGTCTATTTCACTTTCTGCGGGTATAAAAATATCATCCATGAAGATGACAACAACACCTTTTCTTAGAAGATCACGGAACACATAGTTAATGTACCTCTGGAATGTACTAGGGCTATTACACAATCCAAATGGCACTTTATTAAACTCATACTGCCCATCAGGTGTCACAAATGAGGTGTACTTTTTACTATCCTCGTCTACGTCTATATGGAAAAACCCATTTCGGAGATCAATTTTGCTACAAATTTTAGAACCCTGTAATTGGTCTAACACATCTTCAATAAGAGGTAAGGGGTATCTATCCTTAATTGTTTTTGAATTTAATTTCCGATAATCTATGCATAATCTTAAGCTATTGTCTTTCTTTTTGCAAAGAACTATTGGGGAACAATAATCAGAACAACTCTCTCTAATTATGTCTGTTTTTAACCATTCTGATATCTGATCATTTACTTTTTGTTTCTCAGAAAAAGATAAACGTCTAGCCCTTTGACATACTGGTATTTCATCTTTTAAAATAATTTTCATGTTTAACTTAGTGTCTTTAATTTTGTTTGGTTTGTAATTATCAATCAACACTGACAGTTCGTTTCTGATACAAGAGTGATTAACATGTGATAAATCAAGTTCATCATTACTATACACATTGTTGATATTAAATAAAAAACATTCACAGGTGGAAAAGTCATTAATATTGAAACAAGAACATTCATAAAAATCTTCACTCTTAGAAACTACGATTTGAGAATTTCCACTTGAAGAAAGCTGACCTAGTTTTATTAATTGCTCGTAAATCGTCGGGGTAAGGATCGCTTCTTCTTCAAGATTATCCGAAACGGCGGCGCTGACCTTCAACCCTGACTCATTCTGATTTAAAGACATTTGGATCTCTACAAGTTTCGCTTTCCGTTCATTCCCAAAACATGACGTCAGTATTATATTAGATTGAGGAAAATCTTTTACTTTTACTTTATTTGAATTAATCACAGATATCTCAGACCCGGAATCAATAATGGCATTCAACGGGTGATGATTTCCATTCACATAAATCTGAGCATACTTCAACTCGTGTTTAAAATTATTCTCTCCAGATGGTTTGCAGGAATTTACACTAAAGTTTTTATTCTTTAAGTTATCGCTGGGAGGGGTATTTTTTCTTTCTGATTTATCGCTTCTGGAATCATATGTTTTATTCGATCTTTTTGGACAGTGGCGCGCAAAATGATTAATTTCTCCGCATACATAACATTGTCTCTGCTCGCTATTTTGTTTATCTATCGCTTGAGAAAAACGATCCGGGTGATTTTTTCTGAAATTTCTGTTTTCGTTCCGAAAAAATGTGTTCTGGCTTCGAAAAAGAGTGTTCGCCCCATTTTTATGTGCTTCGCTCTGTGGTATATTTTTCGACGTAATGTAAATGTCTAATTCTCGAGCAAACTCGACGGGATTAAACCAATTTTCTCCTTGACGGATTAGGATATGACTCGCCATCTCTTTATTTAATGTCTCAATTATTTTATCGGATATAATTAAGTTGCATAATGATTTAAATGTTTCGACTTTACGTAATTTGCAATAATACTCGAAATGTGAATTTAAGCGAGTAGCAAATTGAATATATGTTTCTTCTTTAAATTTTGAGGCATTTTTAAAGTTATTCAAACATTCTTGGGGAGTTTGTTGAAAATCGCGCAATATTAAAGCTTTTAATTTTTCATAGTTTTTTAAATCATTATCTTCAATATATAACAAGACACTGTTTGCTTTTTCACCTAGTATATTGATTAAGATTTCGGCTTTAAGCCCCTCATTTACGTTTTTCGTAGCAAAAGCTCTTTCCAACGATGAAAAAAATTGATTAAAATTTTCTGGTTTCGATGGAACTGGAAGAGACAGAGTTTTGATACTATGAATTAGATTCTCAATGTTTGTTTCGGGCGTATCATTTATTGTTTTGGGAGGGTTAATTGCAAATGCTTTGTTTTTCGCCTCTAATAAAAGCATTTCTTTCTCGAGTCTTTCTAATTTTAATTTTTCTAACTCTACTTGAATTTCGCTTTGTTTAAGTTCCCTGTCCGCTGTTTGTACTCTTTCTTCCACGGTGTTAGTTATTAAATTTTTTACAAATTCTGAATCATTTTTAAATATTTCGGTACATTCAATTTTTTCTTTTAATTTAACGATATTATCGCTGCTGTCTGCGATGCCTCCTATTTCCTCTAATACTTTTACTAGGTCTTCTTTCTTGGAATTTTTATACATTTTTAAAATTAAAAATTTCCTACCTTGATTGAAGAAACTCCGTGTCCAATGGTAATCCAATGTTTCGTTGATTCAAACCAGATTCGTATCCCTTTCGTATCCAATGATTTCACAACTGCACTTCTCCGCTCTTGATCACTACAGCCCTTCTGATTTGCAGAGAATAATCCAATTATTTCGGTGATGCATCCAGGTGATTCAGATTTCAGAAAGTTTCAGGATCTTTCAGGATGATTCGAAAGTTTTCTCGCACTTCACGGAAAAGTTGACTGCCCTTCTCGACAGGTTCAGTTTTTGGTGATTTCGGAATGTTCACAGGTTTCGGCTGCTGCTTTTCTCCATTCGCTGATATTTCGCTGCACTTTTCGGAAAATGTATGGATTCCAACTGCCCTACTCGGCAGATTCAAGACGGAATTTAAAACGAAATTCGAGTGAATGTTAATTTCAGTTTCTGCTCCTTCACGAGCGTAAAATTTGGGTGATTCCCCTTCTCGGGATATAAAACAGGAACAAAATCTACGGTTCCTACACGAGCGTAGAATTTCACTTTTTTTTTCTTAGCTGCACAATTCGATGATTATCCCCTTCGCGGGATTTCAAAAGTTATTTAGATCATAAGTTTATCCCCTACTCGGGATTTCAAAGTTCATTTCAGAAATTTTTTCCACAAAAATTTATGGCTCGATATTCAAATCTCGGTCGCAAGCCCCCATAAATCTGTAGGGGTTTGTGCAGCATAAGGGTAAAATAACGACGATGATATAACATTGAAACTTAACATTTAATAGAAATAAAAGGAAGTAGATATTTAACAGTGAGTGACATGATACGGGAGGGCTGCCTTCACGCAGTAGTCTCCGAATCGCATGTGAATAAGAAATTAAAATGTTCTATGGATTAAGTTCAGAGAGATTCGGGAGTTTCCCATCGGGACTTCCCCGTCAGGTCTCGCTGGCGCCTCTCAATGACAAAGAGGATGATGCAATGTTCTCAGCTATTGCACTATGGTATTGAAACAACAGCTCTACATATATATATATATATATATATATATATATATATATGTGAACCGAAAAGTCATTACATTATGACCACCCTGCTAATAACATGTAGGACCATCTTTAGCCCTCAAAACTGCTAACACCCGCCTTGGCATTGATTCCACAAGGTACTGATAGGTTGTCTGAGGTATCTGGTACCAAGCGCTCACCAACTGGTCCAGCAATTCCCTCACATTGCGAGGGGGTATCGGGGCAGCTTGAATTTGGTTTTCCAAGTAGGACCACAAATGCTGTATTGGATTAAGGTCAGGTAAATTTGGGGGCCACGACATGACTTGAAAGTCACTGGAAGGTTCCTCGAACCTATCCATAACGATTCAACCCTTATGGCAAGGTACATTATCCTGTTGGTAAACACCATCCCCCGCAGGAAAAGATGTTGCCGTGAATGGGTGAACCTGGTCTGCAAATATGTTCAAGTAGCTTACAGACGTCAGGGATTGTTCTCTGAGGATTATGGGTCCTAATGTGCCCCATGAAAACATTGTTCCTGGGCGAGCCCATTGTTATCGATGGAGGGTGATCATAATGTAATGGTGTATATATATATATATATTAGAAGGAGGGCTCCGCCCCTTGCTCGCTTTGGCTCGCCAACCCCCGATAATTGCTGCGCAATTACATTTTCGTTCGCTTCGCGAACAAACTTAAAGTTGTTTTCTTGGAGATTGGCTGGCAATTTTTCTGCACCAACATCATATAGAGAGAATATGATAGGATTGTAAAATGTCTGAGGTGCTTATTATCAACATTATAAACTTATATAAATTAATTTTAATACAAACAATATTATAAACTTATATAAAGTGCGGAAGCAATATTATTTAACACATTACTATAGGGCATTAGCCAGAGATTAATCTCCGTATACGAAGCACGCGTGGCAGAGCCTAACTGAAATCATTGTTGATCCATTAGACTATATTTGAGTAAGCCCCTTGATTCTCGCCAAGTTGTGATCGTGGTTGATCGCAAAGCTGGGCGATGCTGAAACCCAATCGTGATTCTGATTGGTTTAGATTTTAGCGTTATTTTTAAATGTTCAACGGTATATGTAATTTCAGAGGTCAGTTTGTTCTAAGTTGGATACCGGCTGGTAAGGTTACTTTTGCGTCTGGTCAATAGGATGGAAGGTATGTGAGCAGACATAAAAAGGGACCACCACCAGTCCGGTACCACAGACGCCATTTTCGATTCGTATTTCGCCGAATTTTTGTGGCGATAGAGGTATGCAGATTCTATTCATAATAAATTTAGACAGTATCTAACGGCTATTAGAGAATTCTGTGCACTTATATCTGAGGATATTCAAGGTTAATGAAGTAGTGAGTTGTTTTTTTCTTTTTCTTTCTGTGCTTACTCCATTAATTTTTGTTTCGATTCAAAATGCATTTTATTGGTTTTATTAATTTTGTTTATATTGGGTTCATTGTAATTTTATGAAGTTTTGGCCCATGTTTTGTTGAAATTTTCCAAGGCTTTATTGAAATATCATTATGTTTTGGCCGCCATTCCTGTTATCACGGTGTTTCGCACAAACAGAAAAGGCGCCAAACATAAGTTGCCAATTTTGCCAAGGGGCACCCTCAATAATTTTTTTACCTTGTTGATCTTAAAGAATGCCGGACGCTCCTTAATATGGTGCTTTATCTCCCCCCCCCTAGTCATTTTAAACTGAAAACAATTAAAACCTGATGAAAAAACTTTAAAAAATATGGCAAACAAATTAAAACATGTAATGTTAATAAGTTGATGCTAAGTAGTATTTCAAAAGAAAATACCATTGCAAGTAATTGCCCAATTAACTTCAATACTGTCAACTGACAAAATATTTTAGTTTCAAACAGACAAAAAGTAAATTATATAATAAAGACATATATAATTGAAATTCGACAAATTAAATTAAGCAATTTTTTTTACATACTTGAATACTAATAAAGCACAAATATCTAATGAAATAATTATGTTATCAATGATTAATAAACATTTTTGTCTGAATTATTATAAAAAAATAAGGTGAAAACAATAAAATTAAAAATTATTTACAATAGATCTCTGAATATTCACAAAACCTAGCTCTGTACATTTTTCATTGATCTTTATTTTGACATCATTTCGTGAACCAATGATTTGCACTTTTATGCATTATTTAAGAAATATCTGAAACTAATAGGAACTGTTAATTAATATTTCTGGCTGAACGATTTTCTGAAAGTAAGTAAAAACAAATGAGTATTTTAAAGTAAACTCTGATCAATATATTTCACACATTCAACTCAAAATAAAAATCGCAACAAGCTTTAGCTGGTAAGTTTAGTTGTAACATTTCTGCAGGCAGCATTATTCACTCACATGCGTTCTCAATATTGATTGGCTGTTTTGAGCGTTACTAATCATAATCTTCTGTGATTGGCTATGTGTTATCATTCCACTCTCTTCTTATATTATATATATATATATATATATAGCATAATAAATAAATACAAAAAAACACGAAGAAAATTAAGAAAAACAATAAGTTTCATTTATTGCGAATAAGCTGCAAGTAAATAGAATTCATTAAATAAGTTCAAAAGAAGATAAAACAAATGAAAATTACAGACAAATGAAAAAAGGGGAAAAAAGAAAATTATTAAAAATAAAAAAAAAAATAAATAAATAAAAAAAAACTGGAAGGGATGAAAAAAAAGAATAGAATTCTTTTTAAAAAAATCCGGGGAAAAAAAGATATAATCTTTTCATCAGCCCTCACGATTATATCTGCAAAAAAGAGTGCTTTCTAATATTGTATTAATATAGCCAAAGCAAAATATATCAATACAGTAGTGTGAGGAGCACTCAAAAAATTTTTACAAAAATTACAACAACAAAAATTTCTTGCAGAAAGAACGTACTTGAAACTCCTCTAGTTACACTCAATTTGCGCTTTCGTTTTTATAGTTTTCATATTTTGCAATCTGGCAATCTTGTTACGTAAACATTTTAAATCATTCTTGAAAAATTTCCTGTTCATGTAAGTTCGCTTTATTTCACTGCTCACTTTATAGATTTTGTTTTATTCTGCTCTTCCATTATATTTTATTTTGTGTCATTACGTGTCATTGTGTATTACGTGTCATTTTTACTTATTGTGTTTAATTTTTTTTTTTTGTCGTAATTTTTGTAAAAAAAATTTTTGAGTGCTCCTCACACTATTGTATTGATATATTTTGCTTTGGCTATATTGATACAATATTAGAAAGCACTCTTTTTCGGATATAATCGTGTGGGCTGATGAAAAGATTATATCTTTTATTTTCCGGTTTTTTAAAAAAACTTTATCCTTTTTTTTTAAATTTTTTTTATTCTTTTTTTTTATTTTATTTAATTAATTAATTCTTTTTCTTTCCCCAGTTGTTTGTCATTTTTATTTCCCCCCCCTTCTTTTTTCATTTGTCTGTTATTTACCTTTGTTTTATTTTCATTTTAAACATATCTTATGAGTTCTATTTACTTGCAGCTTGTGCGCAATAAATGATACTTATTGTTTTTCCTAATTTTTTTCTGTTTTTTTTTTGTATTTATTTATTTTGCTATATATATATATATATATATAATATAAGAAGAGAGTGTAATGATAACACATAGCCAATCACAGAAGATTCTGGTTAGTAACGCTCAAAACGGTCAATCAATATTGAGAACGCATGTGAGTGAATAATGCTGCCTGCAGTAATGTTACAACTAAACTTACCAGCTAAAGCTTGTTGCGATTTTCATTTTGAAATGAATGTGTGAAATATATTAATCAGAGTTTACTTTAAATTACTCATTTGTTTTTACTTACTTTCAGAAAATCGTTCAGCCAGAAATATTAATTAACAGTTCATATTTGTTTCAGATATTTCTTAAATAATGCATAAAAGTGCAAATCATTGGTACACGAAATGATGTGAAAAGAAAGATCAATGAAAAAAGTACAGAGCTAGGTTTTGTGAATACTCAGAGATCTATTGTAAAAAATTTTTAATTTTACTGTTTTCACCTTTTTTTTAAATAATAATTCAGACAAAAATGTTTTCTTATCAATTCATGACATTTGCGATAATAAAATATGATTTTAATATTTATGACAGCGCCTGCATTGAAATCATATTTCAATATTCGCAATGTCATAAATTTTAAAATATGATTTTAGTACTTCCGCTGTTATAAATTTTAAAATCATATTTTATTGTCGCCACTGTCATGAATTTTTGCTTCAAAAAATTATCAAATGATTTTTGTAATGCATACCAATAAAAAATAGCACCTGAACTGCAGACTAGATTTCCGATTCTTAATAAAACAAGGAATAAACTGTTGAAGGGAAGAGATTCTCTTTATTGACAATTTCAGTGATTCTCTCAACTCCCACAATTAAAGAGTTAACTCGCCAAAAATATCAATGCATAATGAACTTAATGAAAAAAAGAATTCTAAAAAATTTAACTAGCAGCAGCTGTCACCATACCAACGCATACTATGATAATATATAATTCAATCAATTTTATGGTTGATACCATACTACAGAATGGTTGATACTGTACTAAAGTAAATATTACATACATAGTGTTGAAATATAATATCGATAAAAATTTGTTGCAACATTAATATTGTATGGAGTTGAACCATTTGAATGGTATATACCAGAGTTGACAGTCGATTACAGTAATCGATTACAACTATAATTGATTACAGATAATTACAGCTATGTAATCAATTACTTGCAATCACGGTTACAAGTAATCGCGATTACAAGTAATCAAAATTTTTGATTACATCGGAGTAGAGAGAAAATGTAATCGATTACATTTTTCAATTACAGTAATCAATTACTTGTAATCATGATTGCAAATTTTGATCACAACTGTAATCATAATTAAATAACAAATTACTGTAATCAATTACTTGTAATTATGATTACGAACATTCATAATTTTGATTACAACTGTAATCTTGATTACAGTTGTAATCTTTACTGTAATCAATTACTTGTAATCGTGATTACAAGTAATCATAGTATATGATTACGTGTAATTTAAATACACGATTACTAGACCATTGTATTCTTATAAATGATTATATTTTACAGTAGATAGTATAACGTATCTTATAATGATACATTTTGTACGTATTTGCATACGTACAAATAAATGTAACTAAAATGTATGTATATATGATTTTATCTAGTTCATATGTACAGACATTAAAGTAATACACACATGTACATACAATTATATTGTAAGTATGAAATATATGTACGTATGTATATAGCTAATAATTACGTATGTATGTGCAAACAATGTAGATATGTACATTCACGTAATGAATATATGCATTTTATGCAAATATTTGTGTATGTAAAATGTAAATCCATATTCATGTACGCGTGTATATACAAGTGCTTGTTGTTTGTATAAACATACATACATTGTCTGTACAATGTCTGTCCCATGCATGCATGTACAATTTATTTATGAACATTTTGATATATGGATACATGTACAATATAGGTATATATGTAGTATGTACAATATATGTAAGTATACATGTAAATGATATGCATATCTAATGTATGGATGTGCATATACACAATATGTTCAATGTGTGTATCCAAATATGCATATTACATTTGTTTTCGATTGTACGTACATTGGGAGTATTTATATTTTACATATATTTTTACATAAATTCGACATCCATATATTGTACAGATGTACTTACATACATTCGACATGCATAACGTATGTACATACACACATTTGAGATGCATACATTGTACAGATGTATATACATATAAAGTACAGAAGTACATTCATATAATGTACATACGATGTAAGGAACAAATAATGTTCGTATAATGTGCATATGTGTTTACATATACTGTACATATGTGCATAAATATATTGGACATAATTATTTCGTACAAATTTTACATGTGTACATACGTGCTATCCCAATCTATGCATCTGTGCAATGTATATATGTCCAATGAATGTATTCACACATCTACAATGCACGTATGTTCCATGTATGCATACCCGTATGTACTATATATGCATGTACAATGCATGAATATATGTACATACATTGTACATACGTACATACATTACACGGCTACATATGTACATTACATTTATGTCTAAATATGTGTACAATTCAGTAAATAAAATGCATGTAAGTTAACTTATAATGACTCAAGCAAGTTAAATGAAAAAATCAAACGATATTTAAATTTAATTTTCAGCTTAAATTGTACTATATCATTTTAAAATTCTTTGAATAAAAAATTATTTTCAGGTATTTTTATGAAATGTTTGGCAATACAGATTTATTTTTTTAATATAATAATGCATGAATCATAGAATTTTTTTAAATGACAGAAAAACGGTAAATTTTGTATGTGGAAATCATATTTAGAAATTTAAAATAAGATTATTGTTTGCTTTCGAAAAAATATGAGGTCGAATTTTATATGTCTTTGAATAAAGTTTAAGACAAACTTTAATAACTTTACTTATATAAATTGTTTAATGTATGCACAATGTATGTGTATATTGTAATTACATATATTAAAATGTACGCATGTATTTATACATTACTTGTAATTATGCACAGGTATACGTTGTATGCACATACGTACATTGCGCATATAACTATTTTTTGTACATCCATACATTACATGTGCATAAGTGTCAACAAAGTATGTAGTTATACAAGTAGATACGTACGTTGTACATAAGTACATACCTTGCCTGTATACGTGCTATAATCGCAAATTTATAAAATGTATGTACTTAAGTATATAAGTGCATGCATACGCATGGAAATTTTTTTCACGTATATTCATACATATGTTGTCTATGTATACAAACATACAAAAGATTGCATTCGCATGCAAACAAACATACTGGCGTACATGTATCATAAATGCATAATTATGTGTACTAAGCATATACGAATTAAATTAAGTATATTTCAATATAATTATGCATATTGTACTTACAAACAACGTTTACGCATTAATTGTATATGCATATATATGAAACAAAAATTGTACGTGCATGTGTGCGTACATTCTGTGTATAAAAAACTATGTATCCCCATACATACTTACATAATGTTTTTGCATATAGTATGCAATTGTAAATACTTGTAATCGTGTAATATGATTAAAAGTAATCACAATTACTTGTAATCATGATTACATGTAATTACATGATTACATGTGATCTTATATTTTGATTACTTGTAATCAGGATTACCCGTAATCGTTTTTGTTGTAATTACTTGTAATCGCAAATACTTGGAATCATGATTACAGTTGTAATCAAAATTTTGATTACAGCTGTAATCAAGATTACAAGGAATTGATTACTGTAATCAATATTGTAATCATGATGACAGCTGTAATCAAAATTTTTGAAAATTGTAATCACGATTACAGCTATACTCAAAGTTGTAATCACGATTACAAGTAATTGATTACTTTAATTGTTTGTTGTAATCACGATTACAGTTGTAATCAAAATTAAGTTATCCTGTAATCATGATTACAAGTAATTGATTACTGTAATCAAAAAATGTAATCGATTACATATTTGTTCAACTCTGGTATATACCAGAGTTGGACATCGATTACAGTAATCGATTACAACTGTAATTGACTACAGATAATTAAAGCTATGTAATCAATTACTTGTAATCGCGACTACAAGTAATCAAAATTTTTGATTATATCAGAGTAGAGCGAAAATGTAATCGATTACATTTTTCAATTAAATCAATTACTTGTAACCATGATTACAAAGTTTGATTACAGCTGTAATCATGATTCCAAGTAGTTGCGATTACAAGTAATCACAATTAATACGATTACGGGTAATTATGATTGCAAGTAATCAAAACATATTATTACATGTAATTTGATTACATGTAATTGTGATTACTTGTAATCAAACTATACGATTACAAGTTATTACGATTGTATACTATAAGCAAATTCATTATTTAAGTATGTATGAGTTTTCATATTTTTATGTACATAGAATGTACGCACGCATGAACGTACAATTTATGATTGATATATATACAATTTATGCACAGACATTGTTTGTACGTACAATATACATAATTATATTGTAATATACTTAATGCAATACGTATATGCTTAGTACATATAATTATGCATTTATGATGTACTAATGTATGTTAGTTTGTACCAAAATGCAATGTTTTGTATCTTTGTATACAAAGACAATATATGTATGAACGTATATGGAAATAATGTTCATTCGTTTGCATGCATTTATGTACTGTACATATATTTTATAAATTTACGATAATAGCACGTATATATAATGTACGTATGCATATAAAATTGTACGTAATATTTACGTACAATATGTGACAATGTTATTTATAGGTACAATATATGCACATAGTTGCGTAAATAAAATGCATACATGTATGCATGTACATTTATATGTACATCGATATATGTACGCGCAAAGTATGTTATTATGTACGACCTACGTATGAACTTATGTACAACGTATGTATGTACTTGCATAACTGCATACTTTGTTAATACTTATGCGCATGTAATGTATGGAAGCACAAAAAATCGTTATATGCACAATGTACGTATGTACAGTCCGCAAAAAAAAAAAAAAAAAAAAACGAATCACCCTGAATAGCTTTCGTTCTAATGATCGGATTTTCACAAACTAAGTGTCAATCTTAATGGTTCTTGGGGGTGACCTCAAATCGGCTAATTAATTAGTACTAACTATTAATTAAGTTACGAAATCAGACACAAAAACGTACTTTCTCTGAATAAACATATATTTTTTTTTACATATTTGGATTTTTAACCTTCAAAATATAGGGGGTAGCCGCAATCTGGAAAATATGGTCCCCATGGTTTGGTCAGGAGAGCGATCCAAAGTTCGTACCCCTTAATGTTAATTTCTCTTTTTACGTTTTTAGTCATATTTTTAAAACTAATAAAGCAATTCAAAGAAAACTGCACCCACTCATAAAACTCATTTACCCAAAGATAATTTCAGGAAAAAAATAATTTTTAATTATTATTAAGTATTTTTTATTATTTAATTAAATTGAGGATGAAAAAATTTTGAATTATAAGGTATGAATTTTTTTATACCATATTAATCTACATATTTTTCAATTGAAAAAGCTGAGAAAAATTAAAATTAATTATTTTTAAAAAAATAATTTGGCGACAATGAAGAAATAATTAAATTGGGCGATTAATATTAAAATGTGATTAACTTGCGAGGAACTTGACTTCGCGTATAGCGTAAAATTTCATTCATATTTTTTTCGCTAATAATCGTTTGCTAATCCCTTTATTTTTATTTTTTTAAAACTATAAAATACGATGTTTCTTGTCTAAAAATTTATTTTTTAGAATATGATTATACACCAGATTGTGCTTACTTAATGTGATTATTTTTTTATTTTTTGATCTTGTTTTTCAATAACTGAAACAATGTCAATAATATACATACGCATGCATAGATTTGGAATAATATATTTATCAATTTCTTGAATATATATTTTATAAATATTAATAAAAATGCGTAGTCTGCAATTTTAATGATCTTAAAACTTCTTTACATCTTATATATCGCCTTAATCTTAAAATAAATTTGTAAATTATCTGTCTGCGCTTGTTTCGCAGAATTATTTTTCCTACTTTTTAATTAAATTTTTACGCAAAATCTTTTTTTTTATGCTCCCATCTATACTATTTTCCAATAATATACTAATCAAACGTTTTAGTATTTTAATTTATGTTTTCTTTTAAAATAAAATTACTTTTTAAATTATTGCTAAGTTCTTTTTGAAAGAAAACTTGATCTTGTTAAGAAATTAAAAATATTCTGCTGATCACACACAATATCATTCGATGCAGAACAGCTAACTATTTACTAAGAATACTATTGTTTACGAAAAATGAAGATAAATTATAAATGCTCTTTTTTTTATTGTTTATTATTTATTTGAGTAATGAAAAGTGAATATACGTATGTGAGCACAGCAAAACATACAACAGATTGTTTTTTTTTTAAATGAACAAAAATTTATGGACATAAAATTTTATTTTGAGATTCAAAGTCATTCTTGCCCGCTAACTTAAAGAAAGTTACCCTTTTCTTTTAAAAAGTTGAAAATATCTGCTTAAAAAGTTGTTTATATTATTTCTCAACTTTTGCACAGTTTAAAAAAATATTGCTATATCAGGAAAATGTTTGATATGCCTTGCTTCGTTAAACAACTACTGAAATAAAAAATTGTAAAAAGATTCGAAAAACGTGCTATTTTTAGAATCATCATCTCAAAAATTATTTTTTTTTCTAACATTTTCTACTTTTTTCTACTTAAATAACCTATAATAATAGTTTTAATACACGTTTTGAAGAAATAATGAATGCAAATTTGGATCTAATATTTCGTAATAAACAAGAATATTAATAATTCATTGATAATTGTTTCATTGCACCGAAGTAGTTCATTCTTTTCGAAACAATCGGCCTTGCAACTATTTAACTTTGACTCTTTGAAATAGGGGACATTTTATGCATGTCATTCAACTTTAAAATTTCAAATATAAAATGTAAAAATTTCAAGAATGCGTAAGCTGGCTTTAATTAATAATAAAAAACTGACAAAATCGTCGGCAAAAGAAGTTATCTCATGAAAAGAATGTCAGAGTTAAAAACTTTACTCTTGTTTAATTTGGGGTATTATAAATCTAAATTTTCTTTTTTTCTTTTAATTTCTTAAACTATATTTTTAATAAACTAACGAAATAAGTATGTAAATAATATCCATTCATTTTACTAGAATCCAAGTCTACTTAGTATCATTCGGAAATCATATGAAGTGCAAATTCTTGACCTCAGGTGTAGGGTAGTAGGATATTTCATGCATGATCAGTAGTTTCAGGAGTAAACTCTTATATTAGAAGGCACCTAACTTCTTTAAAAATTCTAATTCGGAAAAATACTTGTTTTTTTACAAATGTTATAAAGCATGTGTATTTTTTAAATGGTTATTTACATTGGCCATTAGTTTTCCGTTGATGAAGCAAAAACGAAGACCCTAGTAAGCAGTCAAAGACTATATCATTATGAATTGTTATCTTTCAACTTCTTTTTTTAATTCTCTAACCTTGCTATTTAAACTCTATGATCCGCTGTAATACTTTTTGTTTGAGTCAAAATATTGGCATTTTTTATATTTTTTACAATTTACATACATCAACATAATTCAAGAAATTAAAATTTTTAAAAATTTGAACTCATTTTTTCAAAGAGCGAATCTCTAACAATACTTCAGCGAATCATAAAAAAATAATTTAGCACAATTTCTGAGTTAGTTTATCCTCTAAATACTCCCCCCCCCCTCAATTTAAAATTCGATGATAAAATTGATTAGTTTTTGTAAAAAGAAACTGCTGCAAAGCAACTGAAATAAAAGAACTGATAGAAAAGAATACATAAAAGTGTCTATACTACACTAAATAAATTATTTATATTAAATAATCAAAATATAAATTTACAAAATATATATTTGTTTTATATAATTTTTACATTTAAAAAGGAGAAACTTTATGGCATTCAGCTAATTTATGCTTTACAATATTTGCAATGTTCAAAATGCTTAAAAGGTATCCACTTAAATCCTATAGGAAGGAATTCTAACATTTTGATTCTATTTATAGTTTTCTATTTATTAAGCCACAGATTATTTAACAAAAGAATGTCACTGACTTATTGATTAAAAAGTTAAATTATTAATTTAACTCAGAAAAACTTAAAAGAGTTATCTACCACATATGCATTTAAGTTTCAGATAATTTCTTTTATTAAACATTTTTACCTCATATAAAGCGGTGGGTTGAATAGTTCCTACCAACAGCTTTAATTTTTAAATATTGTTGCTAAGCTATTTTTTCATCTAAAATTTCTGCCTCCATCTTCTAATAATTTCAGAAAATAAAAAAAATACCAATGAAAGGATTCTTTTGCATAAATGCTGGAAATAGTTAAGGGTAGAGGGATCTCATTATTTTCCCTGATTCAACAATTAAAACTAGTAAAATTCTAATTAAATTAGCAAATCTTTAAATAATCTACAACTGCAAAATACAACGATGAACTCTAGGTAAAATTGACTCCAACTTCTGATAAATTTCAATTCTTTCAAGGATTTGAAACTTTTTTTCTTTTTCTTTTTTTTGACTTGACCTTTCATTTAAAAAGTCAAGAATCTAGTCCTTAATAAATTAAGAACATTGTGGTATCAGTATCGATCGTAATTATAAAGTTATCATTAAATCTAAAATTAAATTTTTTAAATATAAATATTGAATGTTGTGGTGAATATAAACATAATAAAATACATCTTTTTAGTTTGGCCCCCACATTTTTAACTTCTTAAGGACCTTACGAACTCTACTTAAAATGACGCTATCGTATAAGATGTCGGTAGTGATAATGAGATTAGTAAAATAAGTCTTTAAATATAGAAATAAAACAAAGAAACTTTAGTAACCATATTCGGTGATAAATAAGTAACTGATCGCAATCGAAGAGCTTAGGGAAAAAACATGTTTGCAGTTCAGAAATCAGTTTCGGAATTTTATACATAAGGTACTATTTGCAAATCCTACTTATTTAAGATAAACATGCAACCAAAATATTTGTCAGAATGAAATGACCTTTAACAATAAAATAAAAATGCAAGTAAAATTTACTATTAGTTATATATATATATATATATATATATATATATATATATATATATATACACAAAAAAAACACGAAGAAAATTAAGAAAAACAAGAAGTTTTATTTTTTGAGCATAAGCTGCAAGTAAATAAAACTCATAAAATAAGTTCAAAAGGTGGACAAAAACAGGAAAAAATTACAGAACAATGAAAAAAGGGGGGAAAGGAAAAATAATAAAAAAAGAAAAATAACAAAAACGAGGAGGGAAAAAAAAGACAAAAAAATTTTTTTACAAAAATTCGGAAAATAAAAGATATAATCTTTTCATCAGCCCACGCGATTATATCCGCAAAAAAGAGTGCTTTCTAATATTGCGGATATAATCATGTGGGCAGATGAAAAGATTATATCTTTATTTTCCGGATTTTTAAAAAAAAATTTTTTCCTTTTTTTCACCCGGTTTTTTGTTATTTTTATTTACCGTATATTCCGGCGCATAACGCGCCCCGGCGTATAACGCGCACCCGTAATTTCTAATATTTTTTTAAATTTTAAGATATACTCTTCGTATAACGCTCACGAAAATTAGGATTGTACATGTGCAATATTTCGTCTTTCAAGATCGTAAATAAAAAGTTTTTTTCCCTATCTTTTGCAAAAATAAAAGAACTGAATTTGACATGTATGTGAGGGTAGAGTTGAAAGAGTAATAATGTGATTCTGAGAAAAGAGATGTAGTCGTATTCAGCAGTGCAGGTGTGTGGAAGAATGTTGTTCCCCACATTCTAGAAGTAAGGGGGGGAGGGTTATCTGGAATGCTGTCTATTGTGTATGTCTCAAAAGCATACCACGAATCAGGAGACAAAACGTAATTCCTCTTCGGCCAATCGCACCATTTGATGTCCTGCCTTTGAAAAGTAAACATTGTAAACTTCAAGAATTCAGCGTAGTTTTTAGTAGTAGACATGGCTCCTATCAAACGAAGCAAACACAGCGCTGGATTTAAATGCAAAGTAATTAAGTTTGCGAAAGAAAGTGGAAATCGGGCTGCGGCGAGACATTTTGGTATTGGGGAAAGCTCGGTGCGTGAATGGAAGAAAAATGAACAAAAAATAATGGATATGCCTAAGGATAAGTGTGCATTGCGTACAGGACTAGCAAAATGGCCGGTGTTAGAGGAAAATGTAGAAAACTGGATTTTGGAAAATCGGCAAAATGGCTTGATTGTAACAAGAAACTGTGTTCGCTTGTTTGCTCTAAAATGGGCAAAGATTAATCCACACGAGAGTGAAAACTTCAAGGCTACTGTGAGTTGGTGTAGCCGATTTATGGCTCGAAAAAATTTAGTTCTACGTGAAAAAACCAAAGTATCACAAAAACTACCAAAAGACTTGGATAGTAAATTGTTAAGTTTTCAAAAATATATTATAGAACTGCGAAAAAAAAAGGAATATTTACTTTCGCAAATAGGAAATATGGATGAGACCCCAGTCATGTTTGACATGATCGGTAATAAAACAATTGATTTAAAGGGAGTAAAATCTGTCAACGTAACAACAACGGGACATGAGAAATCTCATTTCACCGTAGCCCTTTCTTGCTTAGCGGATGGAACGAAACTAAAACCAATGGTTATTTTTAAGAGAAAAACTTTTCCCAAATGTAATTTTCCAAACGGTATTTTTGTTCATGTCCACGAAAAAGGCTGGATGGACGAAAATGGTGTTAAATTGTGGGTAAAAAATGTCTGGCAAATCCGCCCTGGTTGCGTAAGAAAACCAGAAAGCCTTTTAGTGTGGGACATGTTTAGGTCCCACCTTACAGATAATACAAAAAAATTGTTGAAAGAATGTAACACCGATATGGCAGTTATTCCGGGTGGATTGACACCATTAGTTCAGCCATTAGACGTCTGCTTAAACAAACCATTTAAAGCCAATTTAAAAAAACAGTGGAACACTTGGATGTTGGAGGGCGAGAAAACCTTTACGAAAGGAGGACATATGCGTCATGCAAGTTTGGAAACAGTGTGCGAATGGATATTAAAAGCATGGGATGAAATTAAGCCTGAGATTGTTAGAAAATCATTCAAAAAATGCAGCATTTCAAATAATCTGGACGGATCAGAAGATGACTGTTTATTTATGGATGAGGGTAACACAGATGATGAAGACGAAACAGATTGTGATGACGTGCCTGAAGAAATAACGGAAGACGAATAAAATGAACTATTTATGTAATAACGAAAATGAATAAAGTATATAGGTAAAGGTATGTTATTTCTTTAAAATAAAGTTTTTTTCTATATTAAATTTTTTTTAATCAATAATTTTTTATATTCGGTGTATACCGCGCACCCGTAAATTCCAATATTATTTTTTGTATTAAAAGTGCGCGTTATACGCCGGAATATACGGTATTTATTTTTTTTCTTCATTTTTCTCCAATTTTCCTTGTTCTGTAATTTTTCCCTTGTTTATGTGTTTATATATATATATATGTTACGGCCAATGTCCGATATTTTCTTGATTTCATTTGAGACAAAGTAAAAAATTAAATTTTTTAAATTTTAATTTAAAAACTTGTCTACTTTTTTTATATTTTTAAGTTAGAAGATTTATATTTTTAAATTAAAAATGAAAACAAAAGGGGCAATATTAGCAAATAAACTTTTTAATAAAACAAATATTAAAAAATTGTGTCCACCGTACCACCCGGTATGTGGATACCTTTAGGATACCTGACGATCGATTACATTTATTCGATATTTTAATACTTACTGACGATAGATTCGAAGATAAATACTGGGCAAATGCATACCGGGCAGTGGCACTGAGCCTTAAAAAACATCAGTGTAGGATATACCGGGCAGTGTCACTGAACCTTAAAAAAAACATCAGTGTAGGATATACCGGGCAGTGTCACTGAACCTTAAAAAAACATCAGTGTAGGATATACCGGGCAGTGTCACTGAACCTTAAAAAAACATCAGTGTAGGATATACCGGGCAAATGTATACCGGGCAGTGTCAATGAACCTTAAAAAAACATCAATGTAGGATATACCAGACAAATGTATACCGGGCAGTGTCACTGAACCTTGAAAAAACATCAGTGTAGGATATACCGGGCAAATGTATACCGGGAAGTGACACTGAACCTTAAAAAACATCAGTGTAGGATATACCGGGTAAATGTATACCGGGAAGTGACACTGAACCTTAAAAATCATCAGTGTAGGATATACCGGGCAAATGTATACCGGGCAGTGTCACTGAATCTTAAAATAACATCAGTGTAGGATATACCGGGCAAATGTATACCGGGAAGTTGCACTTAACTGGACCTAGTATGAATAGACCTTTGGTGTATGTATGACTGGACAATTAAATATACAATTTAATAATGATTATTCAATTAATGATTATTTAATAGACAATTTAAAAACATCTATTTTTTATATTTTTAAATTAGAAGATTTATAAGAATTATTTATATAATTATAGAAGGCCGCGAAAGTAAAATATTCACTGATCGTTTCAATTATTTCGCACTTTGGCCGGAACATCGTGGCCACTTCGCGATCTGGCCGGCCAATTCCCGAAATCAAGAAAATTTCAGACTTTGGCCAAAAGTCCGGCCAATTCGCGATTTGGCCGGATTTCGGGCTTTTGCCGTGACATATATATATATTTCAATTTTATCGAAAAGAAATACCGTGAATTTTATAAAACCTTCTGGTTGCGCATCAGAATCATGTCCCAAATTTTTTGCAGGATCTCTTTTTTTCTTTTCCTTACCTGAAAGACTTGAACTGAGGTGTAAAAGCAACTAGCCCTACAATTCTTCATAAATCATAAATTTATAATAACTTAAGTAAATTTGGTTTTAGTGCAACATTTTTATTCAAATAACATCTTTAAAAAAATAAAAAATTTCAGATAATAAGTTCAACGTTTAAATTTTGAAATATTGGAAAATCAAAAATAATTTCATTTCTTAATTTTAAATTCAAATTTTATTTTCAAAGTATTAAAACGAATACTATTTTCTATGTCCAGAAATCAGATCCAAAATTTCTCTTCTTGGTTGCCTATTCAACAGAGACACACAATATTAAGACGTCTCGTCATTCATTCAGTCTCTTTATGGTTGTTTTAAATTGTTTCAGTTTATATGGCGAGGTAATTTGGCATTTTTTTAAACTTTCGCCATATATATAAATCTTTATTGCGACCCAATTTACGACCAAATTTTTTCGAAATTTTGTCTACCCCCCCCCCCCCTATTTCAAGGGTCAGGATTCCAAATATGTAAAAAAATATATATGTTTATTCAGAGAAAGTACGTTTTTGTGTCTGATTTCGTAACTTAATTAATAGTTAGCACTAATTAATTAGCATATTTGAGGTCACCCCTAAGAACCATTAAGATTGACACTTAGTTCGTGAAAATCCGACCATTAGAACGAAAGTTATTCAGGGTGATTCGTTTTTTTTTTTTTTTGTGGACTGTACATACAACGTATAGATGTACATAATTACAAGTAATGTATAAATACATGCGCATATTTAAATATGTGTAATTACAATATACACATACATTGTGCATACATTAAAAAAATTTATATAAGTAAAGTTGTTAAAGCTTGTTTTAAAATTTATTCAAAGGCATATAAAACTCGACCTCATATTTTTTAGAAAGCAAACGATAATCTAATTTTAAATTTCTAAATATTATTTCCACACATTAAATTTTCCGTTTTTTAACCTTTAAAAAAAATTTCTCTGAACCATGCATTATGTTATGAGAAAAATTAATCAGTGTTGTCAAACATTTCATGAAAATACCCCTGAAAATAATTTTTTATTCAAAGAATTTTAAAAGGATATGGAACAATTAAAGCTGAAAACTAAATTTAAATATCGTTTGATTTTGTCATTTAACTTGCTTGAGTCATTATAAGTTAACTTACATGCATTTTATTATTGCATTGTACACATATTTAGACAGTGTAATGTACATACTATGTATACGAGTAATGTATGTACGTATGTACAATGTATGAAAATACATTCATGCATTTTACATACATATATATACAGTAAAACCTGTCTCTAACGTTACTGTAGGGACCTAAATAAAATATTGTTATAGGCAGGTTATCGTTATAGACAGGTCTGAAATTTAAAAGTATATGTTTAAAACTAATGATAAATTAAACTGCTTTTATAGGCTCCAAATGAAAATTTTACTTAGAATTATGAAACAACACACAAGAAAAATTTACTTACAATTTTATGAATCAAAACAGAAATTATTTAGAAAAATAATCGGTTAGTTTTGTTTGCTTATTTTTGGAAGCAATTGCCATTTCCATGCACATAGATTTCAGTCCATCTAATGAATTCAAATGAACATCAGTTACATGTTGCAACGAAATCTTGCAAAGTGTTAATTAGCAATATGGCATTCTCGGGTGAAATTTGAGTCCTGTTTTGAGAGCAGTCAGCTGCTTCTTCCTCATCACTTTGACCACCCGTTATAACTTCTGCTAAAATCTCTTCATCACTTGCACCACTGAAAACCAGCACATTATTATCTAAATTTAAAAATTCATCTGCGTTAAATAGAAATGATGTATTAGATGATCTTTGGAAATCACTGACAATCGAATTTAAGCCTGCCACACATTTTTCTTCTTCATCAGTGATTTCAGTAAGCTCAGTTTCTGCGTTTCCGTTGCTTTTATCCTCAAAGAAAGAAGCTTTCTTCCAACAATTTTGGGTGGTGGATTGTGCCAACCCTCCGGAAATCCAATCACATGCATTTTTTACATCAACTGCATAAGGATTTGGGAGTTTATTATCCAGATTATAAACAACGTTCTGAACTAATCTTTTTCGATAGTATCCTTTGAAACATTTTATTATTCCCAAATCTAATGGCTGTAGAATCGACGTGCAATTTGGGAGAAAATAAAACAATTTTATATTTTTCAAACTTGGAGGATTGTTGTGAGGAGTGCTGTTGTCAACTAAGAGAGCTATTTTTTTCTTCTTTCTTTTCATCTCCTTATCCACATCAAGCAGCCAGTTGTTAAATATTTCTTCTGTCATCCAGGCTCTTTTGTTTGCCTTGTAACTGGTAAACTTTTCACATTCTTAAAACATCTAGGTTTAGCGTATTTTTCTATAACGAACGGCTTCAGTTTATCGGTTCCAATACTGTTTGCACAAAGTAGAACAGTTAACCTCTGTTTTGATTTTTTACCGCCTTTACAATTTTCTCCCTTAAATGCCATAGTTTTATCTGGCATGAGCTGATAAAATAAGCTAGTTTCATCAGCATTGTACACGTTTTCTGGATAAATAAGTTTTTTCAATAGTCTCTTTTTCTCGTTGTTTCCAGGATGCAACATCATTGACTGGAGCTGACTTTTCTTCACCTGAGATGGCTCTAAAAACAATACCATGACGTTCTCGAAATGATGTAATCCACTCATTGCTTGCTTTAAACTCGTTGTTGCCTAGCAAAGACGCAAATGTTCTTGCTTTTTCTGCAATCATTGGACCACAAATTGGCGCATTTTGTTGTCTCATTTCGTGGAACCATCTTAGGGTAGCTTTGTCTACTTAGGGTAGCTTTGTCTAAAAGTGGCTTTTTTTTCTCAGAAACAACGAAAGAATATTACATACAAAGGAGATGGAAAAAAAACATTTTGTTATCTCACATTTAGGCTGGATGGGGAGTCGTTTTCCAACGGTAGAAAAATCGGAATAGAACTATCAACTATCAAAAGAGGAACAATTATCGTTGTAGACATGTTTAACTGAAAAGTGGTTATCGCTTTAAACAGGCTAAAAATACATTGAGTAAATAGGAATTTCACCGGGACCTCAAGGAAATATCGCTATAGACAGGTTTATCGTTATAGACAGTATCGTTATACACAGGTTTCACTGTATTACGTATGGATATGCATACATGGAACATACGTGCATTGTACATATGTGGATACATTCATTGGACATATATACATTGCACCATATGCATAGATTGGAATAGCATGCATGTACACATGTAAAATTTGTACGAAAAAATTATGGCTCATATATTTATGCTCATATGTACTGTATATGTACACACATATGTACATCATATGAACATTATATGTTCATTTCATCATATGAACATTATATAAATATACATCTGTACACTATATGTATATACATCTGTACAATATATGCATCTCAAATGTGTGTATGTACATACATTATGCATGTCGAATAAATGTATGAATATTTGTAAAATATAAATACTCCCACTGTACGTACAATCGTACACAGATGTATTATGCTTATTTGGATACATTGAACATGAACATATTGCGTATATGTACATCCATACATTGGGCATGCATATCATGTACATGCATATATTGTACATACTACATATGTACCAATATTGTACATACTAAATATATACCTATATTGTACATTATACATATATTATACTGTTCATAAACAAATTGACATGCATGCATGGGACATACATTGAGCAGACAATATATGTATGCTTGTACAAAGAACAATTACTTGTATATACATGCGTACATGAACTTAGATATACATTTTACACACACGGATATTTGCATAAAATGCATATATTCATTGTGTATAAATGTACAAGTCTACATTGTTTGCACATACATACGTACATATATTTTATACTTACAATATAAGTGTATGCGCATGTGTGTGAAACTAAAATGTCTGTACATATGCATTAGATAAAATCATATGTACATACATCTTAGTTACATTCATTTGTACGTATATAAATACGTACAAAATGCAATACATGTAAATACGTGCAAAATGTGTCATTATAAAATACATTATACTATCTACTGTAAAATATAATCATTTATAAGTAATCACGATTTCAAATAATTGATTACTGTAATCGACTAAGTAATCATGAATACAGATGTTATAAAAATTTTAATCACGATTACAAGTAATTGATTACTGTAATTAATGTTGTAATCATGATTACAGCTGCAATCAAAATTTTTGAAAATTGTAATCATGATTAGAAGTAATTGATTACTGTAATCAAAAAATGTAATCGATTGCATTTTTGTCTAAATCTGGTATATACTATAGTTCAAACAACTTGTGACCTTTTGATAAAGGAACTCTTAAATAAAAAAAAAACTCTTAACCCTTTGTAAATTATAACATGGCCATCAAATGCATGCTTTGTCTATATAAAACAAGAAAAGTGCACAAAACATTTTTTTACCACGTTTATATCAACTTGGCTTCGTGTTTTTCTGTTCGGGTGGAATTTTGTAATCGATTTTAAACTTACTTCCCGACTAGCTACAGACTTCAAATTTGGCACATAGTTCAGTATTGGATGACAATGCATGAAAATGAAGAGAAAAAAGACATACAAAGTAAAATAAAATTAAAATTAAAGAAAAATTAATATTAAATAATTAAAACATTGAACATGAATTTTTATTAAAAATTAATAAAAATTAATATAAATTTCGCGATAGTCTTTTGTTGTCGATTCGATTATTTCAAATTAGTGTCACATGTCAGTTGAAAAGTTTTGTGTACAGTGAGTGAAAAAAATTAGTTTTTGGAAGTGAGTACAAAAAAAAAAAATAATAATAAATAAAATTAAAATAATATTTTTAAAAACCACGTTTTTGTAGTGGAGAATAATAATTAAAAAACAAAAATTTGAAAAACGAAAAACGTGGGGCGCATAGAAGACATAACAGTTCATTTACACATACATTTGCACATTTTCATACTCATACATATGCTTAACCACATCCACATATACATCCACATACACATGCGTATACACAAACATATTCTACATCCACATCCACATTCAGATACAATTATAAATATGCATACACATATTCTCATGAGCACACATACTGTTACTGTTATGTATTTTATGCACCCCACGTTTTTCGTTTTTCAAATTATGTTTTTTAATTATTATTCTCCACTACAAAAACGTGGTTTTAAAAAATATTATTTTGATTTTGATTTTTACTGAATACAACATAATACATTAACATAAATTTGATCAAAAACGTGACAGAAAGCTCTTTCCTCCTTTATTTATCTGAATTACTGAGGTATTTACATTCAACTTACAGAAATATGAAATTATAAGACTTTATAAAAAATATCAATAAATGAATTAAAAAAATAAAATATTGTAATATAAAGGAAAAGCGTGATTTTCAAATGAAGAAATCTGCTTTATATATTTGTCACTCCCAAAAGAAACCACGTAAAAAGCGCACTGAACTCTCATAGAACAAGAAGATATTGATCTAAGTTATTAATTAGCCTTTTTCTAGTGTTCGGTGAGACAAAAATAAAACTTTTTAGTCCACAAAAAATGAGGTTGTTAAAAACTATTTCACATTACCTTTTTACTGTTGATGAAATGTTAAAACAAACTAACTGTTATAAACATTTAATGAAATTTAAATGCCTGAACGAAGATATCTTTTATGCTAAACTTAAATACTCGCTCTTTGTATGGGATGAGAAATAGAGAACAATCAATAAACCTGTGCTGAACTCTACGAAATCATGAACAAAACTATGGAACTATACCGATACAATTAATTGAGCTAAAACAATTTCATTGTTTATTCATTATTATTTGTTATTATTCTCAATAGCGTTACTCTATTAGATTTTTTAAAAAAATACATTTTTAACTGTTCGTTCTACCAAAATAAATATTATTGCTCGAGGCCGATTCTTGAGAGTCAAAAATTACCATTATCAACAAAATTCCACTGTTGGCATCTTGGTACCAATATTTGTATATATAGAACCTATTTAAGCATTAATTAACCAAATACCATAAATACTTAGTACCAAAATAAACTGGCGTCAATAATAATAGGATAATCTCTTATGTCTGAACAAGTAAGTATCTTTTTTCCATTTTTTAAACGTTTAAAAAAAAAAAACTTATTTTTTTATTCATATTACTGTAGAGTATCTACCACCACCAAAATACAATTCCAATTCCCTAGTATATAAGACATGTTAACCCTATTCTATGTTGGGGTACCTGTTCATAGATAAAGGTTGACATCATAGATATCTATTCTCTTCACATTGGTGACCTTCGGACATGATGTGAACATGCCTACCATGACAGAAACTTCCACTTCGATTTGAAGACGCCTACTTCGATGGAGTGTTCACATTGAACAGTTGTCTTGCTGCTTGTGACTGCGACATTATCCACCTCCTCGCGCTGTTGCTTCTCAGTCTCGATCACACACAACGTACTACGCATACACTCGACTGCTAATGGCAACACAGGAGAGATCGCGAACTTATAACAGCTTTCATGATCAGCACTCAAAAAAGTAGAGTGATCTTAATACAGCTCTCCCGGCTTCTCTCAAAAACAGAAATGAATCAACTAGAGGTATCCGTTCATCGAATTCTGTCACAGATATAATTCTGGTGGAGGAGTACTGTAGTGCATCTACCACTATCTAAATATAATTCCAATTCCCTAGTATATAAGACATGTTAACTCGATTCTATGTTGGGGTATCTTTTCATAGATGAAGGTTGACATTGTCGATAACAACTCTTCTCACAATTACCAAAACCTCGGTACTTATTTTTAAGATCGTAAAAAAACCGTGGAAAAGTATTTTTGACACCATTCCTGCTTAAGTATGGTATTAAATACTACTGATATTGTCCTCATAAGTTATGTGATAATTAGAACCTATTATACGAATTTATTTTCCTAATTCCTGTACCTAAATTGTTTTTTTATCTCCTCCAAAATAGATAAGTACACTTATATTTCTATAGTACATATTCATGGTACCTAATACACAACCCTTATTTTTTATTTCTTGTACATTCCGATGTGGCGTCATACATTTAAATTTACCATAACGTAACTAAAATTCTTCAAAATAGGAATTAACTATTCATATTAATCACAATTTTCCAATTTCTAAGGAAATAACTTTCATTTCGTTTTATTACTTTTCGTGAGTTTCCATTATTTAAGTCTAAAGATATTCTCTTCAAAAGCGTTACCATATATCTTTTAAGAAGAAACTCGGTCACGTCATACCCTACGAAAAGAAATGGGATACCCGCAAGTGACGTAATTTGGGTATCTCGATCCTGTTTAATTGTTGAAACGTGGCATTTGTTTACGTCAGCAACTGGTTTTTAAATACTATTTTGAAAAGGCAAAGCCAATCAAGTATCAATTTTCTTAAGTGACACATTCTATATACTCTCAAAAATTTACTTTCACAAAGATTTCAATTCTTTCACTATCTATTTCTTACTTAGCATAAAAAACAGGCACGAAGCCATGTAGAGCATAAAAAAACTAATAATGCAAAAAAGTTGCTAGGTACACAAAAAACATATCTCGGTTATAATAAATAAATAAACAAATAATAAATATAAGTTAAGAAAAAGACGTAGACGAGTTCACAAATTCGTAGCGCGATGCGGCGTTGCAGTTAATAAATTCAAGTTAATTAAATATGTTAAATAACTTCGTTAATTAACATTCTAACTTATGTAGAGAAACTTAGCTTGGCTTTAACAAGTCATCTTGTTTATAAACGGCTAACTGGCGCTGAAGTCATGGGTCACACGTCTGTGTACCAGTGATCATCTTCTCGAGTTGCAAGTAGCCTTTTGTTGTAGTTGATTTTATTTGTGATAACCTAACCCAAAAAACAGAAGATATGAATTCATCAAAGCAAGAGATAAAATTAATTTTTGATTAATTAAAGCTGCAAGCTAGCAAATAGATCATAACATAAAATATTTATCAAATCCAGAGGAAAATTCATTTTTTGGATGTAGCAATTGAACCGGTGCTTAGACGTTGTTCAAAAATACACATTTAGATCCACCGTTTAAATGACAAACGTAAGTACAACAAGTTTGGTGCGAATCGACTCAGAAATGTAGATTTGTATAAGGTAAATATAAACACTCATAAATGTAAACATTCTGTTTTATTCATAGGGAGGATTTAATTTATCTCACTTTTATATAATTAACAGTAATTGTTAATTACTTCATTTACAATTACTTCATTACTGTAAATGAAATAATTTACAATTACTTCATTTACCAAAATTGAAAAAAATACATTTTCAAGAAATGAATACTTTAAATAAAGGAATTTATACTTAATGGATGTTTCACTCTTTCAGGCAAACTTACATAACACGTTTTATCCAGGTTGCTGCATTGATATCTTTGGGTTCCATTTTGTACACCTGCCTGAGTTTCATATCTGCACTGATTTTGTAGTTTGAACTGTTTTTATATCAATAAAGTTAACTGTTATTATAAATAGTTTATTACATAGCCTATCATCAAAAAGCAAAGGAACAAGAAGTAGGGGGAGAAAAATGAAGACACTATTACATCTGCAGTAGCGTTGTTTAATTTTTATGCATTAGTTTGTAGCTTCGGTTCTTTTCTGATTTTCTTAATGCTCGTATTTGTAAAATAAAGGTGATTATATGTCATGTAGTCTTTCATATAAATAAAATAGGATAGCAGGTAAAAAGCATAAAATTATAAACAAAAGATAAAAACGATATTGCGAATTCTACTTGCAAAGAGAAAATAATAATTGCAACAGAAGTAATGGATTATGGTTTTCTTACAATTACTTTCTAAGCCGAAAACGTTCATTTAGGTAGCATTTAAGAGTTTTGATACAAAATTCTTCTAACGTTCGCCTTGAAAATATTTAGCACAAGATATAGAGAGCAAAGTCAAAATAACATCGATTGGAGCTTTAACAGAATAGTAATGGACCTGTAACTTGAACAACTGTAGTTAAAATCTGACTGCCCACTATCAGAAGCAATCTTGCATAAATTAAACAACCCGCGAATGTCACGTGTGAGGAGTGGGGCAAAAAATGTAATAAAATATAGCTGAAATGACAAAATAAGTTTAATATACATAGCGCAACTACCAGAATGACCACGCTGCCATAATCATGTCGTTCGTCCCAAAATTTTGAAGCTTTTACCTCCATGGTCCCCATCCCACGGCGGACTGTTACGGGAATATGTATATATATATGTATATGTATATATATATATATATATGTTACGGCCAAAGCCCGTATTCGGCCACTTCGCGAAGTGCCATAGGATGGCTGACCAATGTCCGATCTTTTATTGATTTCGGGAATTGGCCGGATATAATTACATTTATTCGATGATATAATTACATTTATTCGATATTTTAATACTTACTGACGATAGATTAGAATATAAATACCGGGCAAATGCATGCCGGGCAGTGGCACTGAACCTTAAAAAAACAGTGTAGGATATACCGGGCAAATGTATAGCGGGCAGTGGCACTGATCCTTAAAAAAATATCAGTGTAGGGTATACCGGGCAGTGGTATTGAACCTTAAAAAAACATCAGTGAAGGGTATACCGGGCAGTGGCACTTAACTAGACCTAGTATATATTTTGGACATTTACCAAAGGACTAGTCATACTAGGTCTAGTTAAGTGCCGGGTATATATTTGCCCGGTAAATCCTACGCTGATATTTTCTTAAGGTCAAGTGCCATTGCCCGGTATATATTTGCCCGATACTCCTAACACTGATGTTTCTTCTAATCTATCGTCAGTAAGTATTCAAATATCGAATAAATGTTAATTATATCCACAAATAAATTAATATCAAATCGGATGTAATAAATATTTCTGACATTCACCAAAGCGACTATGTGATTGTCAACATTCACCGGTGAAAGTCAACAACCACCGATTTCGGTCATTCACAGTAACATGCACATCATTTACATAATCAATCTTAGTGGTTCAAGGCGATATCCTTAAATATGCTTTTTTTTTAATCCGGATTTCCGACACCCAAAATATAGGGAGTCGCCTTGATGGTCGCCTAGTTTGGTCAGGAGAGCGATCTAAAAGTTCGACCCCTTATTGTTAATTTTTGCATATTTCGTCATATCTGGAAAATGTTTTAAGCGAATCGAAAATTCTTGCACACAATTATGAAATTTGTTTTCCCGAAGCTAATACCATGCAAAAAATGGATTTTGTGGAGAGTGATTTGTTATCGACAAAGTTAACCTTCATCTATGAAAAGGTACCCCGCCATAGACTTGCTTTATTTAAACAACTGGGCGCCTAGGCCGCGCAGTGGACTCACGCACGATTGCCTGAAGTAGTTGTAGGACTTCTCTGTTTTTTAATAGTTCTTTTAATTCTTTGATGATTGAGACAAGTCTATGGGCTTGACCTGCCGTTGTTGGTGGAGTTATAGTTGGAGTTGCTCGAGAGCCCTTCCTGGGGAGACGGATGCTGCATCCCGTGAAGTTGGCGGTATGTGCCTCACCACATTTGCAGCATTTGGGTGGTGTAGTTTTGTCTTTATGGCACTGAAAGGAACGGTGGTCGGCGGCACATTTAAGACATCTTGGTTGAGATTTGCACGTCCGCTGTGTGTGGCCGAAATTCTGGCAGTTGTAACATTGGATTGAGCTATTCCAGCCACGGAATCTTTCAATTTTCACGGGAAGGTCACAAATATTGGTAACTGAGTAAATTTGCTGATTTTGGTCTGTTTTGATCAATATTGTGAGAAAAAGTGGGAGGAGCCGATAGGCCTCGCCCACTTTTCTCTTAAACTGTATAACTTTTTGTGTTATAATGCCTGTCTTGGCCAATTCAAGGGAGATATGTTCTGCATTGGTGCCAACTGGAAGTCCACGGACTAGAACTTCAATGTGCATGATTGGTAGATCTATTTCTAGAGTTGTGGGTGGAGCTGCAATTGCATGGTAATTCTCCTTGGGTTGGGCTAAGTCAGGATCTATGATGATTTCAGATTGCTGCAAGGAAGTGGTGGCATCTAGTGGTGATGGAAGGCTGCTACGAGGGTTGCTATTTATATTTCTAGCCTAATAATGAAAAAACAACTATGTAGGATCGAAATGTTGGTTTTATTGTTTTTCAAAATATTCTCCATGATGATCAATACACTTTTGCATGCGTTTGAATCAATTTTCAAAGCACTTTTTCCAGTCCGATTGAGGTAACTCCAAAACAAGCGTTTTGAATGCATCAACCGCTTCTTCGGGGGTCGAAAATCGTTGTCCACGTAATTTATTTTTGATGTGTGGGAATAATAAGAATTCATTGGGTGCCGAATCAGGGCTGTACGGCGGATGACCCATAAGTTCGATCTTTCGCTCCGTCAGAAATGCCTTTGTTTGAGTCGATGTGTGAAAGCTCGCATTGTCATGATGAAGAATGATTCGCCTGTTCTTCTGCTTTTTTCGAATTTCTCCGATGACTTCTGGCAAACAAATGGTAGTGTACCGTTCAGAATTGATCGTCCTGCGTTGCTCTAACGCCACTGTTGCCACATGACCGTTAATGCCGAAGAAACAGGCAATCATTTGTTTCGATGTGCTTCTTCCTCGAACAACTTTTGTTGGTTTTGCCTCGTCTTGTAAGACCCATACAGTTGATTGCTGTTTTGTTTCCGGCTCATATGCATAGATCCATGATTCGTCACCTGTGTAGATGTTATACACAGCCTTTGATGTACCTTGAACGTATTTTTTCAACGTTTCCTTGCACCAATCGACACGAGCCTTTTTTTGAGCGTTTGTCAGATTATGCGGGATCCAACGCGAAAAAAAAATTTTTACGCTCAAATGTTCATGCAATATTTTATTGATGCTAGTCATACTAATGTCCAAAGACGCCTCTATCTCACGGTATGTCACATGACGATATTGCTTTATCAGTTCACGCACAGCATCGATATTTTCTGACACAACAACGGATTTTGGACGACCTGCACGAGATTCGTCCTGGATCGAACACCGACCACGATTAAATTCGTTATACCAATTTTTTACAGTGCAATAGGATGGCGCTTTATCGCTGAATAAAGAATTAAGTTTATCGAGGCACTCTTGTCTTGACAATCCACGTCGAAAGTTATGAAAAATCATGGTACGAAAATGTTCACGATTCAATTCCATTTTTTGAAAGAGAAGAACTTTTCAATTTACTGTCAACAACACAAATGAAGCTATAATGGTAAATCGTCTGCTGAATTTATGTTGAAAAATATCAAACTTTCGATTAAAATCGTCTGCGGTCGCCTAGCAACACTTACTGTTGCCAAGGCCAGAAATATAAATAGCAACCCTCGTATTTGTAGTCAGGGAGAGATTTACTTCAGATTTTTCAGCGTTGTTTTGCTTTCTCTTTTTCTTTTTCCGTTTTTTTGGAGGGGTCTGTGTGAATTTTCGTTGAGTTTCCTGAATTGGTGGAGGACGTAGTCCCAGTCTGTAACAAAAGTTGGCCACTTTCATGAGTTTCCATGTCTGTGACTTCAGCTGATGTAGTCGGTATTTCGGGGTTGTTTCGTTCCGACTCGATTTGCTGACGGGTTTGCCTTGCTTCTGCCATCGCTTCGTTTGAGTTCCGGAGCATTTTCATTAATTCTTCATATAACTTTAGCTGAATAGGATCTATGGGTGGCTCAATCGTCGTTATATCCCGTCCCGGCCTTTCGGTTTGCCGTTTTCCGCCACGTCCATGATGATGATAGGTAGCCATGTTGCATGAATGAGTTTTTAACTTGAGCAGTGATAAATCATAAATTGATGACTACAAAAGGCAGAAACTATTTAACTTAACTTGAAACTATACACAAACTCCTTAAAACAAATCAACTTTGGTAGACACTGACATAATTGCAAGAGAATGAAATAGGTACGACTCACTCGAAAGACACGAGTAGGAAAAAAAAAATACCCCGCCATAGAATCGAGTTAACATGTGTTATATACTAGTGAATTGTAGTTTTGTAGTGGTAGATACGTTACAGTATTCCTCCACCAGAATTATATATGTGATAGAATTCAATGAATGGATACCACCAGTTGATTCATGCTGTTTTTGTGAGAAGCCGGGAGAGCTGTATTTAGATCACCGTATTTTTTGAGCGCTGAATGTAAGAGCTGTATTAAGTTCACGGTCGTGGTCGCTCCTGTGTTGCCTGTAGCGTTCGAGTGTAGGCAGGCGGACTTTATTTGTGATTGAGACTGAGTAGCAACAGCGGAAGGAGGTAGATAATGTCGAAGCAAGTCAACTGTTTAATGTGGACTATCCATCGAAGTAGGCGTGTTCAGATGGAAGTGGGCGTTACTGTGATAATTTTATAATTTTCAATAATTCAATAATTTTCTCTATACTGAGCCAAATTTTGATCATTATAAAGCAAATTGTAAATATGTAATGCTCAATTACCTGTAAAATAAACTTTGCAAAAATAATAAAGTATGTTATTTTTACTTAATTGAGATTTTAGTGTTTTAATTTGTTCTTTTTTCTTTTTTATTATTATTAACGCATTTATTATTCGCGATCGCAATGAACTATAGGGGGCATTGTTGTTAGAGACGAATACCTGTGATTTCTATATGAACAGTCATTCAGTTACTCTGGAGACGTCTTTAATGTAGCGTGTAGCATTGTAACGTTCCTTCTTTATTGTGACTTATTAAATTTAAAAAAGAAAAATGTTTGATATTCTTTTTTATGCAAACGAAAACAAAATGGTATCTCTTTTTTTTAGAGAGAAGAAACATCCAAAACTCATCGGAGAAATATTTGTGAGTAAACGGAAAAATTATCTCCTTATTAGAGTTAAAACCTAATGCCTGAGAAATAGTTTTACTAAATTTAATGATATAACATGAAAGGCCTATTTAAACCTTACATTAGATAGTTTTAAGAATCATATTTCTTCAAACATTAAAATAAGCAAAAAGTTTACATAAGACTTATAATTTTATATAATTTAATTTTGTAAAAAAAGTTTTTCGACAACAATTGTTATAAAAAAAATTTAAGATTCAATAAAAATCATTATTTATAAACAAAAAAACGTATAATGCTTCCGAACCGAAAAAAATAAAGTAAAACAATTCTAAAAATTCCTCACATTAAAATAAAAATCTTTCATTTTTTTATTTTTTACTATTTTTTGTATTTTTTTTTAAAATTCATAATCGGACGTAGAAAACCATTTTATAGAAAGATTATTATCGAATAATCCTGGATATCATCTTTTGAATTCCTTGTTGCCTTGTTGTTTGCTGATTTTTGACGCCATTTTTTAGTGCTTCGAAAACGCGTCTTTGAGATTTGCCAAAAATAGAACAAGATGCAATTTTATTTCTTCAGGAGCGAAATATTTTACCAAAAAAACGAAGTTTCCATGACATGAAACCTTATCTTGGTAAACGTACATTTTGGAAATGATATTTCATTTGGAATTCCATTGACTACTTTTATTTTAAATAAAGTGTTTTGAATTTTGAAAGTGTTTTGATTTTTAATAAAGTGCTTTATTTTATGATTTGTCGCAAAAATTTTAGGTGTAGATTGGCGGCACTTAAAAACCGCCAAATCTGTAGCTGCGGTGGCGTTAATACGTAAGTACCGAATTTTTATTCAGTACCTTTCTGAATCATATTACTTCAAACATTAGAATATGCAAGAAGTATACATAAACACATAATTTTATACCATTTAAATTTTCAAAAAAAGTATTTTGACAAAAATTTTTATCAAAAAATTATAAACTAATAAACGTAAAATAAATAATTCTTAGGATAAAATAATGATTTTAAAAATTCCTCGTATTGAAATAAAAAACTTTCATATTGTTTCTTTTTTTATTTTTATAGTTCTTAATCAGTCGTAAAAAACCATTCTGTAGAGAAATAAGAAAAAAATAAGAAAAAAATTTATTCACAAGCAAAATTTTAGAGTCAATTTAGAGCCACGATCGTAAGAATTCAAATGTTAACTTGCTTACATTTTGCACTAATTTTGCAACACCACACCGAAATTCTCCGAAGTAAGCTCAACTATCTATGGTGCTATTTTGGTCACATAACAAATTATTATGAATTTTCGACTGAATGAAGAGATTGTGTGGACTGCCTTTTATACAGATAACGAGTAGTGCTATACCATGCCCGCTACACTTGATTTTACTGCCATTGATCGGCTGTCAAAAACGCTACTTTGCATATACATTGTTCCTAAGCAATTGTCAAGCAGTGCAGTTGATCATTTTTTTCACGTAACTTTGCTAGATTAAAAATTACTTTTAATTCCAATTTTTTTAACTGCTCGTTGGTCGGCTGTAAAGAACGCTACTTTGCATATATCAGTTGTTCCTTAGCAATTGTCAAGATGTGTAGTTTATCAATTTTTCACGTGACTTTGCTAGATTAAAAATTACTTTCAATTCCAATGTTTTTAACTGCTCGTTGGTCGGCAGTCGAGAACGCTACTTTGCATATAACAGTTGTCCCGTATGAATTGTCATGCAGTGTAGTAGATAATTTTTTTCCACGTGACTTTGCTAGATAAAAAATTATATTTAATTCCAATTTTTTTATTTGTACAAAAAATGTAAAACGTAATAAAAAATGTATACGTAATTGTTTAAAATTTTACAAAAGTAAGAAAAAAATAAATTTTGAATGATTTTAAAAACGATAAAATCGTTCAAACAATAAAAAAGATAAAAGTAGAACTACCAACGGTTAATTTTTTAGTTTTAAAAATAGTTTGAAATTTAAAATATTTCGCATAAATTATACTAGTAAAACAAATGTTCATATTAACAATTGAAGTTAAGAATCAAAGTTTTTCCTATTAAACTTAAATTTTTTAAAATTGTCAAAAAGTTACTGTCTAATTAACTAACAAGACGTTTCTTTTTTTATAAAGTTAGTTTTAATTCTAATTTTGCGATTCAATCTAACAATGTTTTAGATATTTCTTTAAAAAAAATAAAAAAACTGCAATTTATTCTCCTTTTGTTTTATTTTTCTGAAAAAGTAATGAATTAACTTTCCAAAAAGTAATGAACTAAATTACCTATGCAATGTATAAGGTCCTCCATTAATTTTTTTTTTCTCTGCAGCCAAAGGCGGTGCAATAAATCTCTATGTTTAACGCTTTTCGGTTTTTCCATTCTGTTTTCGTTTTTCCACGGGATACACGGAGATTGAAAATTCTCTCTTGATTCTCCCAATAGTCACTTGGTTTTATTTCAAAGGACAAAAAATATCATCTTCGCTCTCTATTATAATTTATGATTATTATCTACCCTTAATCAGTTGATTAAATGCTCTTATTCCTTCTCGCGAGAGTAGTGTTAGTGATAATTTTGGAGTCATTTTTTTGGGTTAATTTTAATAGAGTTTTGAAATTTTTTTTGTAGACTCGCTTAAGAGAAGATGAAGAACGATTTTCTAATTAATGCATTAAAACAACTTATAAAAAGTGAACTTTTTATACGCTTTTCTTTCTTCTAAATCAATCGATATTGTGTGCAACTTAGGGATAACAAATATCGCTATTATTTTTTTTTTTGTTGTTGAATTTATTCATATAATTTGATATGAATAAATTCAAAAATTTGCGTATAGTGCAATTTTGAAATTTCTATTATTGTTGGAAGATGTTATTTCTTCTAGAATTTCTGTGAGTATATAATATCATGGAACAAGTCTAGCTGTCGCTAGACATGGAGAATATTAATTGACTGGTGTTATTTCGCAATACTGTCATCAAGATGATTACCTCGATAATTGCATAATATTAAAATAAAAACTTATCGTTGTTCAATGTATGATGTAATTTTTCCCTATAATCTAATTAGGAACACATCCGGTATTGGTGACGCCTTTCTTGACAGCAATGTGTTATTTGGCAGCAGTAAAGTTAATTAGCCTTAGTTATCTGGCATCGAAATGAATGTTTTTATTATTCTTCCCATTATATAATAAGGAACAAATGCAGAAATTTTAGTCAAAATAATAATCCATGAATAACAATGAAAGACTTGAATAACATTTAACAAAATAAATTATATTATAAAGCTTCTTTTAGAAATTGGCTTTGTTTAGAAGTAAATAGAGATATTGATTAAGCGTAGCAAATAATCACTGTTTACATAAAGGGTGTTATTAACGTAACAGAAGCAACATTTCTTTTGTGATAGTACACTTGAGTATAAGTAGGCAGCCTGCTATTTAAGGTTGCTTTTCGAAGGATACGCCGTCATATAAAATGATGCTTTTTTGAGAATAATATGTTATTTTCATAACTGCTGTGAGTTTTCAATAATTACTCATCTCATAAACTAAGCCAGTTAAGGAAATGAGACGTTTGCACTGTAATATAAACATTGCTTCGAGTAAATTGCCTAACTGATGAAAAAAAACAACAAATTAATTAAAAAATTCATTAAACAAAATAAAAGTAAACAGAATATTTATATTTGTCAAAATTTTTAACTGGAAATGGCTAATTTAAATTATAGTGGAATAAAACTGTCAGAGAAAGTTTCTTACCGAAATCACCAGAAAAAAAAGAAAATATCAATCGCCTCCTATTTAAATCCCTAAAAGCTTATTACATCTGTTTTCCTAGAAATTCTAGATAATTGCCTGTTTGGGACAATTTATGAATAGATAGCCAACAAAGAGAAGGTTCTGTCGATTTCCCACATTTTTAAGACATGGCAAAGGAGTCCAGGGCCATAAATAAGATAAAGATAATTTCAAAATGCAAAGGACATTTTCCCATAGCGTAAATTGAGGCGGCTATTTTTGAGGTATCAAATGACTAACTGGTAATGACTGGTAATGAATGTTGATGGCTAACTCTATGGAGAAAAAGAATGGGTGCAAAGAGCGTTTTATTGCTAATTGAAGGAAAGGGTAACAATGGCAATTCTTGTAGATTCTCTAAACACTTGTTCTATATTTTTATGTAGTGCAATTTTTGTGTATTTTATTTTTAATTAATTTTCTTTTGATAATAGAATATAATAAGTTGCACTATGTAAAAAAAAGGGAGAAAAAAAGAGAGTAAAACACATAAAAACAAAACAGAAATATTTGCTCAAAATAATGGACCCTGGCCTCCCAAATATTGAGGGGGGGGGGGTTTGGACCCCTCAGACCCCCTGGTTACGACGCGAGTGATTAAAATAAAGGAAAACACAAACAGCATACAAATCAATACACAAATGAAAATTTGTGACTTTTGATATATCGCTTTAAACATACATCTCTTTCCAAGCCCAATGAAAAAGATGTATTTAAAGGCTTACGTTATTTTTTACATGAAAATTTGCGCAGGTGCTTTGAAATTCGAATGGCGTTAACGTAACGTAAATGTAACGCAAAAATTTTCTAATAATTATCCTTTACACCGAATACTAATAAAGAGTTATAATTATTTTTAAAAAAGTATCATGCGATGAAATAATTTTCTAGAGTATTTCAGTGAAATTTTTTTGCGGGAAACAGAGAAAAATCTATCTATATATTTTCTAATGCATATGATTGATTTTAAGTTAATAACCTCATTAAAATAAATATATATTTTTCACTGAATATTAATTAAAAAATACTTTTATATTATTTTTTAAAAATATTATACGATGAAAAATATTTTTCTATAGTATTTCAGTGAAATATTTCAGTAAGAAACATAATAAAAATTTATGCTTGCTTTCTAATGCTCACAGCATTAAATTAATAAACTCGTTCAATCAAATATGTATATAATATAATCTTGATATTTTGGATAAAATTTAAATTATGTAGGAAAATTATTCTATGAAATTTTTTTCAAGAGTGCTTAAGTAACGGTTTCTTAAAATAGTAAAAATATGATTCCTTTCAGTGTCGATGGCTTTAAACTAATGATTTCGTTAAAATAAAATAAAAACTGTGCATATTTACACTCATAATTTACATTAGTTTTCAAAAACCTACAAAGTAAACGATGAATTTTTAAAATAATCAAAAGTTTGCTAAAAACTCACCAAAATTTAAAATATTTCGAACATTTTTCTGAAAAGAAACATAATATATAAAAATTTTGTGATATAAATGGTAAAAAATTCTTTTCTCTTTCTGTTCGCGTTCCGTTATTTTTTTAGGAAATAAACTGTTAAATTTTCCTTCATTAAACCAAAATTCAATTATTGCTAATTAGTAAATTTAAAGAATTACAGATCTTAAATTACGCCTATCATAATAATAATTGCTGGTAGGTTTGCAATAGGGCGTTTTGTTTCCTTGTTTCTTCATCCTCAATAGCCGAAGGTTAATCATTAGTGACATAATATATTAAAAGTACATTTAAACACCAAGTTTTGCTATATTTAGACCATTTCTTAAAAAAATAATTCTATATGAATATCCTTAACCGAATTAAGTCTAAAGGATATTGTTCTTAAAGTTTTTCTAGATATTTTGTTTTCGTTTATCCTTCCCTTACATAAGTATTCGAAAATGATGTCTTAGTCTGAGAGTCAACGTTCGAAATATATTTGTAATTTTTCCATTTTATCTGAGGTGCATATATATGAATTAATAAGGTAAAGAAGTAGTTTCCTTTTTAAAAATTTTGAAATAAAAAACTATATTTCTATTTGATCGTGCGAAAAGTACAATGACCTTCGTTGATTGTAAGTAATCATCTTCTAAATTTTAAAAATTAATGCATTGAGTCATAATTAATTTCTTTACACCTGACTGTTATGCTAAAAATTGTTACTGTCAACGGAAGAATTAAAAAGATAGCGTTTGTGCCCCTCTTTTCACAGAATCTAATAAAATAAATATTATATTCTACCGCTTAATTTTATTTTTAAAAATTTTGAAAGGTTAAATTTTTTTTGTGATAAGGATTTTTATTATTTATTTCATGGCATAAAGATTGTATTTTTCAATTTAATGCAGTAAACTATTTTTTTTGCTTGTAGTTTAAAGGATTATGAGTTTCTTTTAGTATTTTTTTACTATTTAAGTAAACACATTATTAAAAATTTAATCTTAATGCTAAGGACCTTCAGATCAGTAGTATTAAATAAATTATTGAACTTGCTTTTTTATTTTTTACTTTTTTATTAATTATTGAAATACTTTTTGAATTTAAAAAACTTGATTTTAAAAATATTTTTATAAATCGGGGTTGCATAGATACGAATAGAAAAATTCGCATCTATGCAACCCAGCTGAAAAAAATTTCTGAGGGTACTAGTGCTTCATGTATATTGTGATTGCAATTAACTTGATTTAAAAATTTTATTCCAACAAGCCCAATATCGTTATGACTAATTGAAGTATTAGATTTGGGCATGGCTATGTCAAAAATGAAGACTTAAAATTGTAAGTGCTATTCAATTGTCATATATACTTGTTATAGTATTGTTATTGAATGTGTTAGCATAAAAAAACAACACTTTCATAAATTTCAAATGTCGGGTATAAAATATTGAAATTTCAAATGCTGGGAACCAAGATTTCAAATTTTTGAGAAAATATTATAATTGGTAGTGATAAGAGATGCTATGAAATGCGCTGAGAAAAAGTTTTCCTTAACATTAATTAAAATATTAAAAAAAAAAAACTAAATCTCGAATAATCGAAAAGCAAAGCATTCATTTGACGTTTAGACACTGAAAAATGTTCTTGTTTTTAAAACTAAAACTATATGTCAATTTATGTATTTTTATTTGTGCTGTGTTTACGTTGTTTTTTGGTTTAAGCAAATTCTGCTTCAAATGTTCATGTGAATTAATTTTCAAACTTTCTTAATTAATCTAACATAATTCTAAAAGCTTTAATACTTTTTTTTTGTTTGCTTACCCTAGTATACTAGTTACTATTTTCCATTTAATCTTACTGTCACAGAATTTGAAAAATACAATTATAATTGATTGCAGTTGGAAGAGGTAGTTTAATCGTTAAGCATCCTATCCCTTGTTCAATAAATGTTAAATGTAGAAAATTGGTAAACTTCTTCGAAAAGGTTGTCTATAATTTTGCATAGCATTCCTTTAGAACGGAATGCGCGCTTTTATAGAAATTGTTTTTACAAAAATCATCACTTTGTATCATCTTTTTTTTTTATCAAGATTTTATGAAATCTGCAACTATAAAACTGAAATAATTAAGCTACACTGGGGCAATCGAGAAAAACAAATCTATTTTGTTCTTAAAATAAATCTGTTTTTTTCTCAGTCATCTTCAATTATGTATTATATTTTAAAGAATGTTCTGAACAGTTTTATTTGTGAGTGAATAACCAGCTTCAGTAAATTAGAAATCAAATATCACCCGAAAAAGTTATATTTATTAATGGCAAAATATTGTACAAAAATACCAGAAACAAAACAATTTTACTTTTAAATACAACTTGCTAGCTTCTAAGTTAATTGTACTTTTTATTTTTAAACTTAGGTTTTATTTGTAAATAAACTTCAACCAATAAGTGTAATTTACCTTTTAAATTGTTCACAATTTAACAAAATGTAATTTTTATTAGTAAAATTACGAGTTTAAAATAATGAAAAAGAAAAATTTTTTTATTACGCAATTTTAAAATTATCCGTTATTTGATTAGTCGATCATTAGATAAAAAGTTATTCATAATAGTAATCCATCCTTTATTATTACCATTTTACTAATTATACTTTAATAAGCTTCTAACTTACACACATAAAATGATGAAAAATATTAAAAAAAGAAACGTTTTTAATTACAGTTTGAAAATTTTTTTATCACCGATTTAATTTTTTTTCGAATTTTTATATGTATGCAATTCAATTTAAAAAATCAACAATAGCTTTAGGTTAATATTTAAAAATTTATGAAAGAAAGCTTAAGTCTTTATTTTCTTTTTTTTTTTTATGGAATGCAAGGGCAGTGTTGTACTATGTAATGATTCAATCACTAAAGTCTTTGTACTAACAAATTATGCAACTAATTGTTATAATTTTAATAGAAATTGGCATAATTGATCGCAATTAATTGTATTGGGCATTTTAGTAAATTTATTTTAATTTGAGAATTTTATTTAATTGATTAGTTCTGATTACGTATGACCAGAAGCTTACTAAATTTTTACTGTTTTGCTGTCACTAAAAAAGCATTCTTTTCAAATATAAACATCCTAAAGTTTAATTTTTTTAATGAAACAGAAAGAGCTATTTATATCTAAAATGTGTTCACAACATTTCTTCACTATATCATAATTTTAATATGATTTTAAATTTCTAATCAACGGTAATTGGGAATATGCATAAAGGCAATCTTATTACAGTTAGATATAGTTTATTTGTCATATCTTCTTTTTAAAAAAATTATTTTTGATTAAATAAAATAGAACTTTTACAATATAGCTAAAATAATTAAATACTTCAAATAGTGTTTTATAGGGTATTTAAAAAATATTTTGTGAAGGGCACAAATTCGATATTCAATGAGTGGTTGGAGAAGACTAAACCTACTTTCACGAATTTAAGTTACTTCACTGCTGACAAGCGAGAGTATCTTTGAGACCGAGGGTTATTGTCTTTTCATGAAACACCTGACTGTATAAGCAGACCTGGATTCTTGCCAATTGTTTTTATGCTATGTGATATCTTTCTCTAATTTGTACAACCAGTTATTTAATTTGATGAATCATAGTTTAATTGTATAAATCCTTGACAATCAAAAGAAAATAAATTTTGACAAGGGTTCTTAGCTACTTGAGTAAACTAACCTTAGAATAGTAAAAGAACAAAAAAAAAAAAAAAAAAGCAGAATAAGGTTTATTGAAGTTAGATAAACATCAGACATAATACTCTTTTGCTAACATTTAGCTTATCTAATTTAAAAAAAAAAGGAATTAATGTTTGCAGAAAGGTTTTTAGTCTTTCTAACGACATTTCGAGAAAGCTAAAAAAGAAAACTATTTTAGAAAAAAAAGAAGAAAAAAAAAATATTTCCTCTCACTGCGATCGATCAGAAAAAACTGCTTTTGCTTAGACCATAATTTTTCTTTTTCTTTTTTTTCATTTTCGAATTTTTGTACTAATAGAAAAAATAAAAAATAGTTGTTTTTTCAGTTTTTTCTGAAAGTAGTTCACTTGAAGCTTTTCTGAATACAGCAATTCATATAGTATAAATTTAATCATTTCTTCCTGTAGAAGTGAAAAATTCATTCAAGTTAAACAAGGTTGGTGTTCGTTAAAACAATATTCATCTGTTTATTCGACTGAAAGAATATGTATGACGAAGATAAAGGGAAAGAGTTTCAACGCGTGTCCGAGTTTTATGACGGAAAGTCTTTGTTTATCACTGGAGCAAGTGGATTTCTTGGATCGGTAAATACCTTCTTTGGTTTAATAATTTTTAAGGACAATATTCAATATTTGTGTATAAAACATTTTATTTTTAAAACTTTCCTTATCTCTCTCTCTGTATATATATATATATATATATATATATATCAGACAAGCTTAAAAGTATAAATTTGGTGACATAGATGAAGTGTGCTACAGCGTAATATTGTTCCTTGTATTTATCTGACATTGCGAATAGAAAATAATTAAATATTTAAATACGTGCAATAAACTATTTTTTAACAAATAGAGCTTTAAGCTAGAAATTATCACTGATGTCATCTTTAAAATAAGGTAAAAATTACTATATAGTTAAATTTTAAACAATGGCTAACGTTTATCCAATAATTAAACTCCATTTCGTTTCTCTCTCACTCCACTCGAACGGGTCGTCATAGAATGTCCAAATGTCGACAGTGATTTTTCTCGTACTTCAAACTATCTGTATGGCAAATTTCATTGATTTCGGTTGGATTGTTTAAGAGAACATTATGAAGGACACAAACATCCCCACACAAAGAGACAGACATTCATTCTTATATATATATACGTGTATTTATTAAAATTAACTATAAACTAAACTAACCGTCTATTATCAACTTTCTCAGCATTCATATAAATATTATGTAAGTTTTACTATTAAATTTGATTCATTTCAGTACAGTTTTCCCTATGAAATACTTTAACTGATGTTTATTTCGAAAACACCTTGTTTTTATAAACACCTTATCAACTAATTAAAAGTATTTTAAATTAGCCTTATGTTCGCACCTATCTCGGTTGCAGTTATTCAAGCTTTATTTCGTGTAATAGTGTGTTTGAAACATTCAATAGCATGCTTTTTCATTTCAATGTTTCAATACTATTTATTTATCAATATTTATTAAATCATTTCAATATTATATATTTATCAATACACTCAGTTTGTAACTTTGTCTAGTACGTTTACTAGAGAGACACGAGAACACCATATTTTATAAATCTTTATAATATTCAAAATTTCTTTAATTTTTTTAATTAATCCTCTGTTTTGTATCTTAAATTTTCAAATATGACACTCATTTTTATTACTGCTACTGTCTTATCATTCATTCTAAAAATATAATTATAAATTATAGAAATTCAACACTTGGTCTGTCAAAAATATTTTACTATCTTGTTGAGACATTTTTCTATAAATCCAAGTTTAATAATTAACATTTAAGGGAGATACTCATCAGACAGCTTCTCTAGTTTTTTAGCTTACTAATATCTACATGTTGTTTAATAAATTTAAAAACCATAAAATATATTAGTATGATATCAAATTACACAAAATCTACCGCTTAAATTTAATACTGACTGAATATTTAAAATGATCAGTAAAATATGTTGATGATTTAATACTATTTAAAAAGAAAAAAAATATGTAGACTATTCTTTAACACTAGAAAGCCGGAAAATTAATATATACCTATATTGCCTAAAAGCAGTCAAAATGACTGGATTGTGAATGCGTAAATAAACTTGTTTAAAATTAATTTTTAATATTTTTTATATTATTTACAGTTATATAACAAGTTATTAGTAAATATTAACAATAAAAAAATTATATGTTGTACAAAATGTCACTAAATTCTAAGAAATTGCGTCATTATATACATCATTGCTTTTCTAATTGAAATTAAAAGCAGTCAAAATGACTTCCTTAGGCAATCTAGTGTTAATTACCAACATTAATATATATTTATCCTTTAATCCCTTTCGATAAGGAAGTCGTTTGGGATCGCAAGTTAAGACCTAAATGAGGAAAAAAAGAAAATATTTAGCAAAATTTTTTAGTCAAAAAAGCGAGGGGGGAAAACAGTTTCATTGCCATAGCAAACTAAAAGGTTGTTTTAACAATTGTATTTCAGCTTTTAAGACTCGTTCAGATTTTCAAACTTCGTCAATCGAATTTCTTTAATTTTTTTAAATTTTTTGTAACGTTTTAATTTGTCTAATATTAATTTGCCTTTCTATAGTGTATACTTTTTTGTACTTCGGTTTTGACAAAGGTTATAGAAATAGTTTTGAAGGGTAGTGTGTAAAATTGAAAGTTACACTTGTTTCCTAATCAGAAACGGCACATTTCACAGCATAAAAAAGCTTCGTCATCGTCAAAAATATTTTCGAAACATGCTTCACTGTTAAAAATCAATAATATTTACGGAAATCCCAGAAACTTTTATCCAAATTTAGGAAAGACAATCATTAGATGGTCTTTATTTAAAGAAGAAAAAAATGGAAAAAAGTCTCGAAATTCTTTCTGAAGAATTAATTATACATTCAAGAAAAACTAGGCTGGGTTTCGTGAAAGAATATTCATCTATATTTATTTGACTAAAAGAATATGAGTGTGGATGAGTTTATAATTTAACTTCATCGTTCTTAGTGTGTTTTTTGCCTCATATAAGAACATAAACTTTGACGCCCTCTAGCGGTTTTGCGTTTTGTTTTCGACTATGCATTTCTTTGAGGAAAATTGTTTACTTGGGTGTGTACTATCACTTCCTAAAATTTTGCCCATCTTTTTAGAATCACCCTGTATATATATTTATATATCAAGTATAATCTAACCATCTATTAGCACCCTTCTCGGTGGAATTCATGGTAGTATTATATCACTTTTAATGTTATCTTTGATTCATTTAATTTTAGTTTTCCCTACTAGTACTCTAACCGACATTTATATAAAAAACATCCTGTTTTTCTTAACACCTTGTGCCGTTTGAATGCATGCTTTTTCATTTCAAAGTTTATATATTAAATATTTATCAATATTTATCATATCATTTTAATATTATATATTCATCAATGTTTATTATATTATTTCAATATTATTTATTTACCAATACATTCAATTTGTAACTTAGTCTTGCACTCTAACACGAAAAACACCAGAACACAATATTTTTTATATGTTAATAAATTTCAACCATTTCTTTTTTTTTAAATTAATCCTCCGTTTTGTATCATAAGTTTGCAAGCATGATATTCGTTTTTATTACCAATATTGTCTTATTATTTATTGAGCAATATTTTTTCTTTGAATTTTATGTTTTTTTTATAGAGTAAAAATACAATTAATAAAGATAATTTGATAAAGAATCATAGAGATTAAAGAACAGTAAGACAGAGCATGAGTTGGTCAGTCAGTAATATTTTAATGTCCCGTTGAAACATTATTATGTAAAACCAAGTTCAATATGTGACTTGTAAAGGAGATACTCATTAAACAAATTCTCTGGTTTGTAACTTACTAATATCAACATGTTGTGCAATGAGATTATACATATCATAAAATTTATTGGTATGAAATCTAGTAACATAAAATTTACCACATAAATTTAATATTGATTGAATATTAAAATTGAATAGTAAAATGTGTTATAATTTAACATTGATTGAATTGAACATTGATTGAAACATGCAGACTCTTTTACACTGTTAAAATTTTCATTCTAAAATTATGTTAAAATAACTGGCAGCTGTCTGTCCATCCGATTAACCGTAAAATTTACGGTTAAGAACATTTTTTTCCTTTATGGTTTTGGAACCATTTGCAAAAAGTATGGTTATAAAACCATGAAGGCAAAAGTATACGGCTTTTTAACCATTTGCAAATAGCATTTCTAAAAAACGTAAAAAAAATTATTATTTAACTAGACACATGAGCTCGGATTTTCGTAAGGTAATGGGCATTGGAGAGTGCCGGACACTGGAAATTCTTCATTTGTTGAAGGAAATGGGGGAAATAGTTACGCAGTTGCGAAGAGCTAAGTAGCTTCATTAGGTGGTTTTAGTTGGTGCGATAAAATTCTGGTTGTTTAACTGTATGAGGTGAAAGCAGTTAATAAACAGTTTTCCTCAAACTTAACAGTTTGATTACCATTTTATTTATGGTTATTTGACTGTTTTTATTAAATATGGTAAAATAACCATTCAATAAATTGTTATTTAACCATTTTTTCCGAGAAATTTCTAACAGTGTGTAATTACCACCATCTTTTATATCATTTTCATTAAGAAAGTCGTTTGGAGTCACAGGTTAAAACTTAAATGATTGACTGAATATTAAAAATGAATAGTGAAATGTGTTGATAATTTAATATTGATTGAAATATGCAGACTCTTCTGTAATTACCACCATTAATTATTACCACCATCTTTTATATAATTTCCAATAAGGAAGTCGCTTGGAGTCTCAGGTTAAAGCATAAATAGGGATAAAAGCTAATGTTTTTAAATCGGAGTTTGACAGAATATTATTTGAAAAAGCAAGCATTAAACCCTGGTTCATTACCATGTAATTTTAGTTATTGTATTTTTGGTCCAACACAGTAAAATATTTCAGAAACTAATTTTAACTGAACGAAAATGTTTCACTTCATTTAATAGCCTGTTTCTGTTCAATTGAGAATTTTTTATTTTATTCTCAAGAGTACGAACTGAATCGTGTTAACGCCGATTCAGTTTCAAAGATTTCCAAAGTATTCAAAAATGTTTTTGAAAATCACATGCACCGCAGCTGCCCCTAAAATTTATAAATGTTTTGGGAGTTTTTTACTGTGTAAGGCTCTTTTAATTTTTCAAACTTCGTCAATATTTTATATTGTTTTAATTTTTTAATATTAATTTGCCCTTATACTGTTACCATACTTTTTTTATAGTTCATTTTTGACAAGGGTACTAGAAATAGTTTCAAAGAGTTTTAGTGTAAAATTGAACTTGTTTCACTGGTTTCGTAACAAAAACGGTGCATCCTACTGCATAGAAAGTTTCATCATTGTCGAAAATATTTTCGTAATATGTTTGTCGTTAAAAATAATTAATGTATACAGAAATTTTAGAAAATTTTATTGATAAAACTAAGAAAACTAAGAAAAAAATTAAAATAATAAATAGACAGTCTTTATTTAAAGAAAAAAAAAGAAAAAAAGAAAGGAGAAAATCACGAAAAATTCATTAAATTACAATAACTTTCGAACATATTAAAATTTTGTCTGAAAAAATATTAAATTCATAAATAAGAATGACTCTTTCAGCACGTTTAATCTCAATTCTGTGGTTACATTTCTGTGTGTATGGTGAGCGATTCATGTGATATTTCTTAGTTCAATTTTAAACATTAATAATTATCGGATTAACTATATCGGATATTAGTTATACTTTTACGTAAGTACATTTTGTTAATATGTTATAAAAGTCGATATTTTCTACAAAATAGAGCATTTTCCTAATATATATTTATTATAATTGCTTATAACTGCATTTTGTTAATAATCTGGATTTGAGGAAACAAAATATGTGACACGATATGAAGAAATAAGTGAAGTGTAATTTTACTTATTAACGTAATTTTACGTAATTTTATTTATATATTGATCACTGAATGATATATAATGATAGCGTTTTATGCCTTTATATTACTTCAGATATGAAACGATTTTACCCTTTTTATCCCTTTGAAAAAGGTGTTTTATGTTTTTGAAAATTATGAGATAAATGTTAAGTTGTTATATCTGTCAACATCTAATGTCTAACTCTACTCTGTTTTAATTTGTTTTTGTTATTTATTACTTTCGTCATCAACACTAGCAAGTGTATATAAAATTAAAATCTCGAGAACGAAATTTTTATACACTGGGCAATTAGTTATTATAAAAAACATTTAAAATATCAACAATTTTGGAACAAATCGGAGTTTCGAAAAAATAAATGCGTTAAGTCGTTCATTTCTAAAATTTACTTTTTCAGCACGTCAACTCCTTAATTTCATTCCAGTGGGCCACAGGGTATTTTTTACTTCAAGTTTAACAAATAATAATTTCGAACTCCCTATCAATTGTTAAATCCTTTTATTTAATGGTACATATTTATACGCACCATCGTATTTAACGATCCTAAACCATATAAGAAATGTATAGTCAAAAAAACTATCAGAATATGTCAAAATTTTCCGTGTTTCTGACTCTATGGGGGCTAAAAACACTCGACAGTTTTTACCAAAGTGCTTTTGTAATCAATTTGTTAAAGTTCACTATAAAATATGGTCTTATAATGTGTGATAAAATATATAAAATTTGGTAAATGATTTAAACTTTGGTAATTTTATCATGGTACCTTGGAGCATGGCATAAAAACCATTTATTTGGTTAACTTTTCAGTTTTGTATTCACTAACTTTGTGGTTATAAAAACTATAATTTTAAAAACTAGATTTCCGATAACTCGTTATCGTTTGAACTTAAAAATTTCTAAATGAATAGATGAAATACCCTATATTTTTATTTTATTGACCCTAAGAATAGTTTTTTTTTTTTTTTTACAAGAAGTGTCATTATTATACAGACGGTCATTTTACCAGAATTTTTTGCCCCGTGTAACATAAAGTTAAATAAAAGATTAATTTGGAGTAGAAACCACTGCTTCGTAACATATTTTGCCCGAATTTCATCGCAATACAAGTTACTCTCGAATCCCAGAAATTTCACTTAAGATTCGCATACCACAATTTGCCAACCACTCTTCTGGGAGACTTCAAAATCTAACGAATGAGTATCATATGAATAAGCTAATCAAAAAGCTTCAAAAAGAACAGCGTTTCATAATTTTCTTCAACTTCCTAAAATGATAAGGCTTTCGTGGCGGAACACGAATTTATAAATAAAGCTTATTAGCAGTTGTGAATGTATTACTCAAAGAAAGAAAACAAATTATTTTGAAAATATTTAACGTAAAAAATGAAATATCTTCATTGTTTTGTCAATAATACATTTAAAATTATGTTTTAGGTCAGAAATTTAAGTTCACAGATCTGGACGGGCTTCAGAGTCTGTTCGTGGTATATACATAAATTTTTAAAAAAGTCTACAAACTAAGCCAAATTATGGTTTTTAAAAAAGAACTGGTATTACTGTTTAGAATGATTGGACCAGAAACATAATTCTTTAATCTAAAATATGGTAATTTTATTTTGAATTGAAAATTTTGATGAGAAATATTGATTTAATTTTTTATAAATTTATATAATTCATTTTCATAATTTCTTAAATATATTGTAATTGAAAAAAAATATTTTTTTAAATTTTTTACTTGACTAATTGTATAAATAATCAAAATATTAAAAAAAAAAAAAAAGAAAAGAATTATTGATCGGGAATCGATGTAGTGTAAAAAGTCATTGCAGGCTAGAGAAGAAAAAAAGTTCTAACTTATGTAAAAGTCATAAACTGTGATCCTCTCACGAAACCTTGTTGAGAACCACTAAAAAAGAGTTATAGCTATAGATCCCAAAGCTTCGCTTATTTTGAATATAACTTGATTATTTTTATTTCAGGTTTTGTTGGGAATTCTTCTCCAAAATTTGCCTCAAATCAAAAGTATCTTCATTCTACTCAGACCAAAGAAGGGGGTATTGCCAGAAGAAAGAAAAAAGATAATATTGCAGAAAAAGGTAGAAATTTTTAGACTATTGTTTAAGTTCAGAAATGTTTTAAATAAACCAATAATGTAAAATAATTTTCTAGTAATTCATTCTTTTAAAAGCCTTATTTATTTGAAAATCTCATTATCCGTATAAAATGTGTGCATCAGAACTTTATTCGAAGATAGTTTTAATTGACTGGAACTAATAAATATTTCAATGGTTTCCATAAGTACCTAGGTATTGAACAATAAATAAAAATTGTATTATTCAGATTTATTTAAACATTGCAGAGAGGGTGTTAATCAAAAATATACAACATTTAAGAAAAATGCTGATTAAAAAAAAATCGAGGGATTTTGAAAAATGAAGTTTATATATTAATTTGCTCTGTTCCAAATTCACCAAATAAATTTGAAGGGCAGACATAGAGGTGTGCAAAAATATTAAATACTTTTAAATGAATTTTGTATAAAATATTTATAGTTACTTCGATTACTTCTATTTTATTTAAATTTTTAAGAAGATTCAATAGAAAAGGATAATTAATAGTATTTATACCACTTTTATATAAAATGAATTATAAATATTTAACAAATTCGGAAAGAAATAGATTAGACACGATTTCGATGAAGACCTTTTAGAGCTTCATACAACATTTTCACTGTTTTTATTTCCTTTTAAACGAAACGCTCCGTCATTAATAGGTATATCACATGAAAATTATAGGCAACGAAACCGGCAAGTTAATCGTATGCGCAATCGTATCCTCATCCTCCACAAAAAATTGCTGGAAAATACTTGTGCAATATAGGAATCGCAGTTATCCGAAATATCAGCAACCCCTTCTCCTCTCTGAACCTTCGTAACTGTTAAACGTCTTGAGATACATTTTATGGTGAGTTTATGAAAATCTGTTTAATAATATATAAAAGCACCTGCATGATATTTGCAAATTATCTTTATCTAAAAAAAAAGCCACATAAGTCATATATTGGTTAGAATGAATCGATTTCTTTAAAATTGAGTTATACACTATTCTTAAACATATATATTTAAATCTTTTTAAAATGTCACGTAACATTCATTAGTTTCTTCAATTATATATTTATATAAAAAGAAATATCGTGAATTATATAAAAACCTTGTGCTTGTGCATTATAATCTCTTCCAGATATTTCACATTTTTTAAGGAATACTTTGTCGTTATTTTCCCTACTCTGCATATAGTTAAAATACTGCAAATTAGGTTATAGTACAAAATCTTCATATTTAAAGAAGTTAAAAAGAACATAAAAATATGCATAATGCTTTATAAAAAGTTAATTTGTTCAAATGGAAAAATCTGGGAAATTATAAATAATTTATTAATCGATTCAAAATTTATTTTTAAAAAAGAGAAAAACAAAAGCAATCTTTGCTTTTTGGGTAGAAATAAACTAAAAACAAATCTGTTGCCCAGAAATTTCAAGATATTTTTCTATTAAATATTAAAAAAAGAAAAAAAAAAAGCCTTTCCATTCTGAACTGGCACAAAAAGAATGAAAGGCTTCAGTTTTTATTTCATTCATTTTTTTCTCTTAACTTCGTTGCTTAGCAACGGGGTATTTCTCTCTTGTCGATTTTAAATTTCTCATCCATTTATAGCGATAGTTTTTGGCCTTTTCTAGGTGCGATGGCAAGTATATTTAATTTCCCAGCACCCCAATTTTTAATCCAATTTTTCCGAAATTCAGCCTGCCTTCCTATTTTGAGGGTCAGGGATCCAAAAATGCAAAAAAAAATGTTTATTCAGAAAAAATGCATTTTTCTGTCTGATTCTTAAATTCAATTAATAGTTAGCACTAATTAATTAGCATATTTGAAGTCACCCCCAGAAATCATTAGGAGTGCATTTAGTATGGGAAAATCCGATCATTAGTACGAAAGTTATTCAAGGTTATAAACATATTTTCTTGCGCACTGTATATTTGAAGTTTTTAGTCTTTTAACTCTTTTCAGATTTACATATTTTGGGCATTTTAATGTTTTTTGCTATGTCTGGGACATTTTTTGGAGAGACTCGGATACTTTTGGACATTTTGACGATTTTAAACAGTATAGCTTGCTTATTCCAAAATCTACATCCTGGTATAATTGCCTCTGATATTGAATAAGGATTTTAATAAAATGCATATTTTACAGCTGTTCCACCGTCTTCTTGAGGAGAATCCGAGTGCTGCAGAGAAAGTGATTGCTGTTCATGGTGATGTCAGTCAACCTAATTTAGGAATGAGTGATGAAGATTATGCCCAAGTTACTGAAGAAGTTACGATTGTCTTTCATATGGCAGCAGTTATAAGTTTCACAAAACCTCTAAGGTAAAACAACATAATTTCAATTCTTTTTCTCCAATTAATAAAATATTTTTGTTTATTAAATACACTAGACTAACAATAAACCATATTATTCGATACGTCTCAGATGAAATTTGCATATATAAAAATTTGTGTACGATTCCTGTTCATTATTGTTGTTAGCAATAATAGAAAATCTTTAAATTTCTATAACATAAGAAGCATAATAGAGTAGTTAAATTCATTCTCTCTCTCTCTCTCTCTCTCTCTCTCTCTCTCTCTCTATATATATATATATATATATATATATATATATATATATATATATATATATATATATATATATATATATATATATATATATATATATATATAACATAGATCATTAAAAAATAAATATAACTCTAATAATAATAATAACAATAGCCTTGAAAATAAGCTTTTTTCTAAACTCGTGTTCAAACACATATTAATAGAAGTTTTCGATTTCATGACAATCCCTAAAAAGTTGAGAATACATATATGATTATCAATGAATCCATTTATCCGTACGATGTGAACAACAATTTCAATTTTAAATCTTTTTATAATAATGAGTGTATTTCAAATTTTTTAAACTTAGTTAAAGACCTAGCTAGATATAGGTTTAAAAATAATTATAAGCGCGAAAATATACCCAAACCAGACTATGTAATTTTAGATTTTACTAATAAAAGAAGAAAGTTGAAGAGTTTATTTTAAAATTATCTTATAGACATAATTTTCCAATTGAAGGTTTTTTGAATGGAGAGAAAATATCATTAAAGATTTTAAAATTAAAATAAAAATGAACAAATTAGTTTTTCATAAAGATTTAAATTTTATCCCTGTACTAGAACAAGATAATAAAAAAATTCAAAAATAAATTTTGTATTACCACTGTTAATACAGCTAGTAATAATTTTGTTATTATTTGATAACTTTTTTCCAATGAACTTATCAGCAATATAACACAAAAAAAACTCAACACCAGCAGTGCTATTATTATTAATAAAGTAAACGCTATTTATAAAAGATGCAAGACTATACCAAATAATATTAAAAATTTTTCCTCCTCTTTTTGCTAATTCGAAATTCCATTAAAAAAAACTCAAAAATTTCAGATTTATTGCTAGTGGCGTTAATAGTAACATGAAAAAGTCGGGATTTCCTTTGAAAATATTCTTTAAAAAGTACACAATAAAACTAATAAGCACACTAAAAATAATAATCACCTAAATTGGAATATTGAAAATAGTATACAGCTTTTAAATACACTAAAAAATAATGTTGATTCTCTACACTGTTTTGATTTCGAAAGCATATATACTTTCCTTCCAACTAATAAAATTCTTGATGACCTTCTTCAAATTCATAGCGTGTTTAATCTCAGTGATATTATTGATGAAAAGAACTGGAAATTTCTAGTTCATATTAACCTCAAAAACATTTATATACTATTTAATGACTGCCTTTTTCAACAAATTAATGGTATCACCATGGGAAATAATTTTAGTACTAATATTTGCAATATTTTTCTTTTTCTACAAGAATATAGTTTCGTGAAATTATACGTTAATCTTCCTATTAATTCATTCTTTCCGAGACTTATTGATGATCTTTTAGTTATTAATTTTATATTTTAGTTAAACAAATATATCCAAGTGAATTAATTCTTAATAAAATTAATAGTAGTAATTCTTGAGCAGTTTTTTTAGAGTTAACTCTTAATATTAATGAAGATAGTAAAATTACAAGTAAACTTTATGACAAAAGAAATTATTTTAACTTTCCACTTAAAAAGAGCATTGATTTTAATTTTAACTAAGCCAATAAGTTTTTTTCCAATATTATTACCAATCAGATTCATAGGTTTTACAGAAATAATTCAAACCATGAGGAGTTTTTAAAAGAAACTGATAAATTTAAAACAGATTTAATTAATAGCCATTTTCCTAGTTCATTTCTTCAATTTCATTTCAAAAATATTTTAAACAACTTAGAACATTATTTTTTATTATTTAATTTCTCTGTTTTTAGAATTAGCTCTGATTTATTTTTAAAGTAGGAACTAACTATGATAAACTATGATATATTAGATGTATGACCTTTTATACTAGATTCGTTTAATTTTTTAAGTAAACTTCTAAATAAATTGTAGCTTTTTTTAAATTACTTTAATTATTTAATTTTAATTTTACCCAGTATAATAAACCGTTTATTTTTATTTTTCACAACTTAATTTTTTGCAAGAATGGAATAGGCTCTGGTTCATTAACAACCACCCCGGATGAATGCAAATAATTCGTGTAGACTTTAAAATTATGAAAGATGTATGAATGAAGGATAAAGTCTATAAACGACTTTCTATCCATATATGCAGGCTCTGATTTATAAACAGTCACCCAATGAAATATGGTATGTCATTTAAATGATTTATTCCTAATTTAAGTCTGATAATTAAACTACAATGGTTACATGAGTGTGATTATTAAATGTCTTTTTTTTAAGAAGTAAAAATAATTAATTCATTTAAAATTTTATTTATTTATTTTAAATTATCAAATAAATATTCTTCCTATTAAGGGTTTTGTTAAATACATTTTCCAAATAATTTTATATCTACATTTTTCTCATAGATGGCAGCACTGAAATGTTATTTGCTTCATATTTTTTCTACCAAATATAATTTAAAAATTATTTTGTTGGATTTAAGCTGTAAGCATTGTTTTTTATTCTTTTCTTCTTCGTGAAATTTCGTTAATTGTTAAATTAGTACATCTATTTTTAAGACATTTTTTACATTTGCTACACGCCTTTAAGTTTGTTTTCTGCTTTCTTTTATTTCATACTCATTTTCAACTGCATTTTTATTTTTCGATATAGACACATTAGAAAGAGTAATTTTTATCTTAGGATAATTATTCTTTATTCAGAAATATAGCATTTATTGTAAGGGATGTGTCCTGATTGAAGATTTTTACGTTTACCTAGTAAAAGTTTTTCTATTTTATTTTATTCTTCTTTGTGTTTATATATATATATATATATATATATATATATATATATATATATATATATATATATATATATATATATATATATATATATATATATATATATATATATATATATATATATATATGTAACGATAAGAAAACTAAGAGAAAAATAAAAAATTTTAAAATTTTCTTTTAAAAACTTATTTAAAAAAAAAACATAACCTATAAAGCTAGAAAACATAAGAACGAAAAGATATACCTAATCTCGTTGTCAGCTCAGACGATTATATTTGCAAATCTCCCTACGTAATGAGGTATCTCACAACTTCGAGTTGTCTAAGTAATTTGCCCCCCCCTTTTTTTTTCTTTTTAGCTAATCAGACTTAGTTAACTGCAACTTTTTATAAGCTTCCCCAGTATATGTAACGTTGTTAAAATTTGGCCCCGTGTAACAGATTTGATCTCGATGTAATCATTGACATAGCTGATGAAGGATTAATTTTTTACAATGTTTTTCTTGTTTAAATACAGGTTTATATTAGTTTTTTTTTTTTTAAATTTATTTAATTGCATATTAAACTTAATAAAAAAACCTCAATTTATCTTAATTATTTGATAATGCGATTTTAGCAATAACAATTATCAAAAGCAATTATATTTTCCTAAGAATATTTCCTAAGAATCCAAGCAAAGAATATTTTCCTAAATGAGTTGGAAAAGGAAAATTTTGCAAATATTATGAAAATTTTTATTTTTTACTTTCAGCTTCATGTTAACTTCTCTCTGTATATTCATGAAAATTGTAGGAATTAGCTGTTTTGGGTGTTTGACTTTACCCAATTTATTTATATTTTGTTTTGCTACCATTAAATTCATTAATTAACAGAAGCGCTCTGAAAATGTACAAAGAGTAAAATGAAATAAATATATTAATAATATACTCGGAGTCAATTTCAAGATATGCCAGTCGTGAGTCTAAAAAAAAAAAAAAAAATAGATTTGAAATAACAAACGTAAAGCTGACATCGAAAATGGAAAAAATAAAGGTGAGAAACAAAACTAGAAAAACCACAGATGCAGTGAGAGAAAAAAGATGAACAGTGATTCTTCTTCCTCTGCTTTTCTTGATATTTTTTCTCTCTCAGCTTCTGTGTTTTTTTTATATTTTTATTTTTATTTTTTTTTTATTTTTTTTGTGTGTGTTTGTTTCTCACCTTTATTTTTTCCGTGTTTCGTTGCCAGCGTTTTTTTTTTATATATTTCAAATCAATTTTCCTTTTTATTTCTGTTTGACAAATCTTAAAAATGGGAGTCTATTTTTCAAGTCCTTGAACCATGTCGACAGTTATTTCATATTTGTATATTTTTGATGGGAATGAAATTTTCAATCAGGTAATAAAAATCGCTCAGAATGATATCGCTCAGAATGACTTCCACCTAGTTAGACATTAAAAAATCATCTTAACAGTTTAATTAAACAGGCCACTTCTATTTATATTCTCCGTAGATTCATAGAAGAAGTTGAAACACTAATTGCAATAATTAATCAATTTTACAGATACATAGCAAATCAAAATTGCGTTAGTGTGAAACATGTGATAGAATTTTCTCGGAAATTGAAGAAATTAAAGGTAAGAATGTCTTTAATTTGCAATAAAAATTTTATATACTTTCTAGATGTTAGGGAGACAAAATATATTTTAACCTTAAATTTCAGGTTCTAGTATACACTTCAACTGCCTTTTCAAATTCAAATCAATATAAAATAATAGAAGAAACTATTTATCGCTTGCCTTGGACTGGTGAAACATTTTTAAAAGCACTGGAGTAAGTAAATTTGTCCCAATATATATATATATATATACATAGAAGAGTCAGTAAAGTTATTTTAATGATACAATGTGATGAGCGATACAATGGATGTGAGTTCAGCCCCAATGATATGTTCTTATTAGGGATGACGTAGCAAGGCTCTTGCAAGGTATGGACTGGACAAATCAAATGATTCTTAAAATATTTGTTTATTTATTTCTTCTCAATTATAGGTATATTTGAAAACTTAGACTCTAACTGTTTAAAGTGAAACAAGATTCAAATGAATTCCTCATTGCAAAAACAAATGCTTCTTAAAAAATTTTTAGTATTTATTTCTTCACATCTTATAGCTATTTTTTTTTTTTAAAAATTGAAGTTTACTTTGTGATCTAAAACTAGTTTCAAATGTATTTCTCATTGGAAAAATTTTAAAAATATTGCAATTTATCCTTTATTATGTTAACTATATTAAGGCTCTTAATATACAACAAGGTGTAATATACAATAAGGAACAAGGTCTTAGGTGTAAATATAGTAATTTCTACTAAAATGAATACGATTTTCATATTTTCAGGAGTGGCGTAAATGGTGAATTTGAAAAATTAGTTGCCGAATGCAAACCTGATTGGCCCAACAATTACACTTTCTCAAAATGTATGTCTGAAAATGTCCTAGAAGATATGGCATCGGATCTTCCCGTAGCAATCATTCGCCCATCAATCATAGTAAATTGTTGGAGAAATCCTTTGAAAGTATGTATAGCAATGCTATAAAATAGCAAAAGAAATATATTTTGACGCTTACAGTTAGTTGATTAAATTTGAGGCTAATTTTTGATAGCATTAACTAAACGAACACTTTGCTTTTTAGGTATTTTTTAGATATATTTTTTATTACCTACTTATATGAAATAAAACTAATTTTTTAAGGATCAGTAGTGAAATTGACTTGATTAAAAAGGAGCGATTGCGCGTAGTTCATGCGAACCATGAATAATTTCTATACCACAGAATTTCACCGCACTTTTTCACTGGCAATCTTTTTCCAGTTCTTAATTTTTCATAAACCTCATGGTTTTTTTTCCACAGATTCCATCCCTCTTCCTCATTTTAGGTAGCTTATTTTTCTGTTGCTATGAAGCTATTCTTTCATCATTTTAGTCCACTGTCATTTCATAACACTTATGATCCTTCGCAAAATTGTCCATTCATCCATCTCAGTTTCGGTTGCCATGGCGCTTTTCTTTCATCATTTCATAACCTTCATGGTTGTTCTTAACCTGTTCTTGTGGCGGAAGACTTAAATAAGAGGATAAAATGTAGCAAAAATGATGAATGCTTACCTCTATTTTATGCGTGGTTTACTCCTTCACCTTCTGTTTGTTTCAATACTGCATGAATCACTGTTAACTTACTACAATGTTATTAATGTTAATACATTAATATTTAATAATGTCCAGGTTGCCTTTTGAAATACAAATTTACTTTTTGAAGAAAAATGATTAGCAATTATAAGTTGATGAAATAGCGCTCTTAACAAGATGGAGGATAGATAAATATTGAAGTGAAGCTACGTATTACAAATGATACTGTAATAGTTTCACTTCACTGATACTGTGGGGGCAGGTAAATGTTCAGGAGACTAATTATTAGAATTTACATTATTTTATTAACATCGAAAATATTAAAGTATATAGAAGGTGAATATAAATAAGCACAGTGCATCATACTACAGAGGCAGTTTAGATTGTTCTGTCGAATGAAAAGTTCTTCATAGTAACAGTCACGGTTACGAATAAGTTGAGTAGCCGCAATACTAATTGTGTTATCTTTTTAATTTACTTATCTTTTTAACGAAATAAAAGCTTGCTTTAGACTTAAACATTCTTAAGATAATCTTTTATTAATTCATTTGTTGACATTCATTTTTCAAAATTTTTAATAATATTCTCATTGATTTAATAATTCAGTAAAACAAAGGCTCAAACCCATTTTAACATCAAAAATTGACTTTTTTAAAACCAGAGTATAAGCAATTGTTACGATATTCATTCGATTAATATTTTTATAGTTTTAGTTATAAATATTTCGACTCCGAATTTTTCAAATATCGAACTCTAATTCCACAGTTTTAAGATACATTTAGATTATTAGATTATTTTCTAGCAGTAATACTAGATTCATTATTATTTAAAACCAGGCTCCGTTTGCTTTATTTTAGTTTTAAAAATTAAAGTAATATTTTTTTCTGCAACATGATTCATTTATTTAATCATATATGGAAGACGTATCAGATTTTTAAAATTCATTAATTCTTTTTTTTTTTTTAATTTCAGAGTTATGTTGAAGATGGATTTGGAGCTATTAAAACTCCAATTATGGTATACATTGTTAATGTTCTTAATATTCTTGTGATGCTTTGCAAAATATTTTAAAGTATTGCTTGAATTAAAAAAGAATTTAATGGTTTTTATGGTTTTTTGCACAAAAAAGTTAGAAAAAAAGGACTGAATGTATTATATAAGAATCGTGGTGATATAGTCGCAGTTTATTTTCCAGGTATCATGTTGATTTTATAAGAAAAGAAGTGATTATAAAATGCGTTTAAAGAATTCTCATAAAAGTTTTGATGTAAGATTATGTTGTTACAGTTATTCAGAAACCACTGGCTTTTCATCGGCTTTCTTAAAATTCGGTATATCATTAACTGAAAATTAATTTTTCAATTAATATTGCTGATAAATAAAAACCGTTAATCGTCTATTTTATTATATTGTAAGACCATAAGTTATAATGGTAATATGAGAATTATTGTCTTCAATAAATCAAATATCGCTTGTTCTTATGGCTGCCATAAAATTCAAAATTGTTTTGCAAAACACAACTCACAATTTTGAATATTTTACAAGAATAATAATCCTTATCATCAAAACATTCCATACACCTTATTTATAAAACTATGCCATGGTTATTCTGTTAAAATAGGGATTTTGGAAAACGTCAACTGGGGTATTTCTGACCAGTTTTAAATTTCGTGTAAACATTTCGAGTATTTCTCTATCAGTTAGAGAAAAAATTATTTTTATACTTTATTCTGGGCGTAAAAAATTTATGTATGGTGCTTTATATTTTAACAGCCTTCTCTTTTAACAAAAATCTCTTCGTGAAGGTTAGAGAGAAGTGAGCAAAACAAACCTCATTTTATTATGAGTCATTAGGTAACCTTCCTCAGCTAAAAATTTTATAATAATTAAGGTATAAAAATTTCGCAATAATTTTCCTTCAATAGTAACATAAAATAAAATAACATGAAAAAATTTCCAGCTATTGCTGAGAACTTTAAAGAACAAATCCACTAAGATGCTCAATAGTAACTTAACAAATTAATTATTTATACACTGATAAATATCATAAAATCACCTTTGCGTTAGCTTTGCCAACATTAACACATTGCAGAGTTCTTACAATCCAACGAGTAAGTGATTTTTGCCTCTCACTCTTTGTTTTTCAAAGAATGGACAAAGCTGCCAAGTTTTCCAGGTAACTTCAACTGATGTTACCAGAAACAATAAATAGTAAATCTAAATGCTTCCTTACTCATACCATATTTCTCACCCTCAAATATTTAATAACATATTGGAATATACACGTTGAATCTAATTTTAACATTTTATTTAAGTGTCAATCCACTTCAATCCAGGAGAAATGAGGCATTGACGAGCAATTGAAGACCAAAGGGAGAATCGTAAAACATAAATATACATGAATATCACAAGCATTTATTTACATCCTCCAATAATTTAAAAACAAAATTTACTAATTTTGATGTTGAGAAAAAATAAAATTTGAAAATCCGGTTGGAAAAAAACTGTCCTTTCCTCTAAATTCTTCTCCAATTAATACTTCACTAGTAGAGCTTCCGTTGTCTGCTTCACTTTTCTTTGTTCGTTTTGTCTATTCCAGAGTTAAGGAAATGTAATCGATTACCTTTTGCGATTACACTAATCAATTACTCGTAATAATGATTACAACAAGTTATAATTTTGGATACAGCTTCAATCGTTATTACAAAGACCAGTTACAGTAATCAATTACTTGCTATCGTGCTTACAGCTGTAATCAGGACTACAACAGTCGATTTCAGTAATAAATTTTTTTTGTAATCGTGATTAAAACTTTGTTGACATCTGTAATAGTGATTCCAAGAATAGATTACCGTTATTAATTACTTGTAATCTTGATTACATTTCCAGATAATTTTGATTATAACGGTAATTATGATTCTGTGTAAACACAACAAGAAAGAATTACGAGTATAGTCATAATTACAAGCAATCAAAATACATGAATGCATGTAATCGTGATTACAAGTAAGTGTGATAACTTGTAATCAATTTATACGATTACAAGTAATCAGAATGCCATACTATATGTAAATACAGTAAGAAGATATGTTTGCAGATGCAAATTTTTACGTACATAGAATGTACGTACGTAAATACAAGTTGTATGCAAATGCAATGCATGTGTATCCGTATGTAGAAATATATGCCATGTAATGTACAAAATGCTTGTATGTAAATATGCATGCACAATATAAGAATGAATGTACGTATGTATCAAAATATGTATGTAAATACCTTGTAATTATGTATATATAATGTATGTACAAACAATGTTTGTGCGTATAATATAAGTACATAATTATGAATATACAATAGATATGTTTATGTATGTTAGTTTATAGACGAATATAATGTTTTATATGTATTTATATAAGGATGATGTATATTCACACCCATGCATTTATGTACGCAAGTACATACATTACGTGAATGTACGCTAATAGCATGTGTGTATATATGATATAATTTTGTATCAGCAAACTTGTATGTAAGAGCGTTGTTTATACATATAGTATATGCATATGAAGTTGTGAAAATAAAATGTATGTTATGTATACTTGCATGTACCTACATATAAGGTTTGTACATGCAATAAATGTACATATGTATGTACGTACATATCTATATACTTAATATACATGCACAAGTTAATATAGCTATGTACAAAAAGTGTTTGTGCGTACAATCTGCAAAATTAAAAATGGACCATTCTTATAACTTGCGAACGGTTGGACGGATTTTCATTCTGTAAAATGTTACGGCAATATATCAAAGTAATCTCTGAAATTATGTTTAAGAGTTAACTGTAACGGGATATGCTTATTTTGGCAAGAAAAAAGTCACTCTTCTGAAGAAATTTAGATTTTCTTTTGTTTCATTCGATTTATCGTGCAAAAGTAACTGAGACCAAATTTCTCATAATTCTGACTATTAGAGGGTTTCCAAAGACGAATGAACATTTGACATAAAAAAAATGGAATGTCGTATTATTTCGCTTTGATAGAAACAGATTTACGTAAAGCATCAATTGGCAATTATACTGTTTTCAATTCATTGCGTTAACTTGACAACGTAGGAGGATATACCTTTATAATTTCTTTTTTATCTTATCCTGATGGGATTAAAAGAAATAGGACATTACAGTAGAAAAACTCGATCATTAATACCAATTATTATTGATAGTAAATCACGTGATAAGATGATTTCTCGTTGGCTTTATGTGTTGATGGTATAAGGTTTTATATAAAGTAATACAATACAGGTACAGATAATATACAGGTTGGTTATAAAATAAATTTTCATACAAATGAACTGCTAGCAGCAATGTCGCTTAGTCTTATTTAATGATATGGACTCGTGCAATAGCAATAGAACTGAAACCCACATTTTTTGAAAGACGGAGAAAAACGAAAATTTTGAGGAATAAACTCAGAATTTTGGGAAATATTATTAATTTTGAAGGCAGAGAAAGCAGTTCATTTATTGATTTAGGGAGTAATGTATGAAATAAAACAACTGCAATGTAAGTAAGTGACAAAGTGACATACTTCATTTTAATAACTATGAATTTCAACAACTGTCTTTTTAATAAATATGCATTGTTTCATTTAAAGGCAATTCTAAGTTCAATATTTTTTAACTATATCTATTTAATTAAAAATTATTAAATGGCTTTTTTTCTGAAACAAAATTTTGAAATGTCAGCCAGAGTAGATCCCTTCTCTATTTTATAACATTCTAAGCTATTTAGGGTGTTCGACTTGCTACATTTATGACATTACATACATCGACTATGCTACATTTTGTTTTGCAGCACAAAACTAAGTTTCGATCAGAATCTTAAAATTACTAAGGTGTGTAGAAAAATGTGCTGGAAGAACGATGGAATAAAAGAATTTAACATTCGAGCTTCATGCCAGCCTCTTTGCTGCCCTCTGAAATGCAACTACGGAGTTTAAATTTGATTTGGAGAAAGAACCATTTTTATTTGTTAATTTAAAGCGAAATTTTTCCGAAGTTCAAATTTACTTTAAAGTTAATGCAATTTTAAGTGCTCTTTGTAGGTTTTTTTTCGTTTCAATACTGACTATTTATCAATTGTTGTAGAAAAATATAAGCTTGAGTTGACGTCTTAATTAAATTAATAAAAACAAAAAAGATAATTGAAATTAAAAATTTAAAAATAAACTTAATGCAAAAAAAATTAAAAACTATTCACTATCTGGAATATCAAACTAACAAACAAAATTACTTCTTAGTTATTTTTTTATTGAGTCGCACAATCTGTATATCTTAGTTTAAACCGTTTCTTCATGTACGGATGATAATTTTTTTTTTTCAAGTACAGGTAATTGTTCATTTTGTTATGGTTAAAATATTAATAAAATGCATTTATAAAAAGCTACAATGATCGCACATTTTGTTTACAAAATGACATTTATTTTTAAGAAAAATATAGAATTTAAAGAGAAAATAATGAATCAAAAATAATTATGCTGGTTGGGGAGGTAAGTGAGCAAGGGCTGGATCGTTCTAGTAACATTAGAGGAAAAAAGTATATGGAACTCTTAAAAATTTCACATTTTCATAAATTGCTATAGCAAATTTTTTTTAGAAAAAAATCTGCCAGGAGCACAATGTTAATTTTTAAAGTTACACTCTTTGTTTTAAATTACCAACGATTAATTAAATAATTCACTGTATCCTGTATAATAATTTCCTTGCTTTCGGCAGATGGCAAGATTTGAAAAACCTTCCATATTTGCTAAAGATGCAAACACATTGATTTAAATATCAGCTGAAATTGCCGGAAATATAGTATAAAAAAATTAAAAATTTTCCTTCCCAAGAAAAACTGAATTATTCCTTTGGAATAATCTGTTTTGTTTCTACTCTTGGCAACTCCAGGTTTCAGTGAACATAACTCGAAACTTCATATTAGCAAAAAAATCTTTTTTTTCGAAATTCATAAAAAATATATTAAGCATGCAAATGTTTCTGCGGGAAATGCAATGATGAACAAATGTTTTATATATTTTCGAAATGTCAATGGTTTAGCTCTAAGAAAGGGGATAATTAATCGAGAACCTAATGAACGGGAAAAAGAAAAAATATACCTTGACTTGTATGCTGCTTCTTGCTCTTTATTTTTATGGCCGCTTGCACAGCCGATTTTAAAATGTTGCTATAGATCATTATATCCTCGATTTTTTAATAACACGAATCTGAAATTTCATTTCAACTATTTGTAAAATTTAATATATAACAAAATGTTTACATTGATTATATCAATTATATTAAAATTTTCATTTCTCCTTAAATTAGTTATTTTTTCTACGCTAATAATACCAGATATTTTAAGTGATTAAATAACTTTTGCTTTTTATTTAATAACTTCTATAAAGATTATTTAAAGTTTTATAATATAAGGATTCAATCCAAATGTTTTTACAGATGGGGAAAGGCTACCTTAAAGTTCTGTTAGGTGATAAGAATTCTCGCCTTGACATAGTGCCGGCTGATATTGTGGCTAATACGCACATTGTAACTGCCTGGAGTGTTGCCACAAAGAGGTATTGGATTTATTTATTTATAAAAATTTAAATTTCTTTAAATATTTATAACCAAATAATTGATCTTCTTCAAAATATAACTGAGATTTTTTTCTTATAAATACTTGAAATAGTTTATAAATAAATTCAGAATGTTTTATTTAATTTGAATTTTGGGACTCCTTTTCTTTCTATAAAATATAAGATTTCTATGTTAATTACGAATTTAGTATTTTCTTCATTTATTTCATGGTCATCAAATAAAGAAGTTTTAACCCTTTTTGGGGCAGAAAATTTTAATCAAAAAAATTCAGTCAAAAAGAGCCAAAGGAATTATTATCATGAAATGTATATCCAGAATGAATTTATTTTCTTTATCTTTAACTTTTTCAAAATAATGAGCGGATGATTTAAAATCATGTTGTTTAAGAAATAAAAAGATATTTCAGATTTAAAGTGTCGCCAACCCAAACCCTGTGGGTTGTGTGTCCCCACCACCCCTAAAGAAGTTGAAAGAGAAAATTTGTGGCAATTTCTAGATGCGTTAACAAAATCGTATAAATGCAAATTTGTACATTTTGAACATAAGACCCTTTTAGCTTCTAAACTATTAGTCTGATGGTCTCTAGATTGATCTATGCTTATAATGTTTAGATAAATAAGGAAAATTATGCACGCAATTTCCTGTTTAGTTGATTAATTTAGGTTTAAAAAAAGACGGCCTTTTGCCATGTCTATTTTCGTTAACACGCGTTTCGAGCTGTGACCATTTTCATTCATACGCATTTCAAGATGTGTCCATTTTCATAAATCCGCATTTCTATCCGCATTTTGTTAATTTTCGTAGACAGGCATTTTTTTAAAAAATATATTCAAATTTGCTTAATTAAAGGAGTATTATTTATGTTATTGAGAGCTGCTGTAGTTGTAGTTTCCTTACGCCACACTAGAGCTGTGCAATAGGCTATTGGTGATGGTCTGAGAAACATCTCTGAGAATTATCCGAAGAGATGCCATCACAATTTTGATCCTCCGCAGAATGGGGGTTTCCACCGCTTCGCTGAGCACGAAGTCTGGCACTTTACTGTAGAACAGTTTAACTAGGACCGATACTAAACACCCTCGTACCTTCGTAGGCTGATCCAAGTGGCCACACACCAACACAGTGACTGACCGCAGCCAGTGATGCCTGACTTCAGTGATGTGGTGAGAGCCGTGTATTAACGATCACTCACCTGCGGGACATGTCCTTGAGAGCATTTTTTTTTTTTTTTTTGCTGTCTTTTTACTCTTTAAGTTCGGGTTGTTCTAGTTCTATGGTTATTTCTTAAATGAATCCCTATAAAAATGCTATTTTTTTATTATTTAGAATGCCATCCAATTCAGTCATCAATTGTACAGGAGGACCCTGGTTTGTAACGCTAGGCACATTCATCGAAACCTGGAGAAAACTCTTTTGTCAGTTTGTGTTGCCTAACTCTTTTCAAAAACCATCCGTCTACATCGTAAACAACGTATATTTGTATAAATTATTGGTACTTTATGAGCATTATATCTTAGCTTATGTTCATGATGCCTTAGTTTCTTTCAAAAGAAGTAAATTCAGGTATATTTGTATTTTATTTTAGTGCTTTTTGTTTCCTGTCTATTTCTTATCCAAAATTAATTATCTGCCATTTTGCTGCTACTATCGTAAAAAGTTCAATTATCGTACAGCCCCTCAGTCTGTTTAGCTGGTCAGGGTCGTTTTGCTTTCGGTTATTTAAAACTTACTATAAAGAACATTAAATGTAGACAAATAAAATAAGCGATCAGAAATTTAAATACGGCTTCCGACATCTCTTTTGATTTAATTGTTGATGCTCGGGTGGTTAAATTTCAAAGAAGCCAGATAAAGCTGTAGTGGCTCAGAAAATAGAGCACTCCCCTCCCAATGAGGTGAAACGGGTTCAAATGCTGGTTGATACGAATTTCGCACCTGGTTTGCGCCGATCGCTGTGCTGACGTTAAATATCCTCAGTGGTTGACGGATCATGGGTTAGAATTCCCTTGCCGTTAGGCTGACAATGAGAGGCTTTTGTGGTTTTCCTCTCCGTGTAATGCAAATGCGGGTGCGTACCAACAAAAAGTCCTTCACGAAGGTACATTTTTCCCAATACTTGATCTAGTGATCCCTTGTCTTCTGGATAGGGTTCAAAATTACAAGGCTACGTAGTTGAACCAAAAAACTGGATCGGCTGTTCAACGACGGTTATAAATAGATAATAAATAAAAAAATGGCTGGATCACGCCATTAGTCAAAAATGACATCACTATTTTTAAGAAAGGACATGGTTTGTATGGTCTGCCATTGACGCGATTTCGGAAAATTGCTGAAAATTTTGTTGTTAAACAAGTTAACTTTAAAGTTTCTTTATTTCTATTTAATAAATTTATTACTGATCTCATTTCAGTCTCAAAATATACAAGTACAATAATTTTCGCATGTGTATTTTTTTTTTTTTTTGCCCAATACTTAAAAATTAATTTAAATAACAGAAATAGCTTTTCAATAGAAAGCAAGAATGTCATTTGCTGAATTTTAAAAAGGTACTGATGGCAAGAAAAATAGTGACTGGGGTTAAGGTTTTATAAGTCCTGATAGGTAATTAATATAAATACTGTGACTGTGGAGAGTATTTTGTCTTGTTTATGTTACAAATGTTTAGAATGTGCAATGCATATGACTAAATAAATATTTCTTCGAATTATGGAAATTGTGCAGAAGAAAAATTATTTACAATTCACACTATTTTGTGATAATTGTCGATACTATTATAGTAAAAATTCATGGAAATAAAACTTATTACTGATATTAAGTAAACATTAGCAAGAATGAAATATGAAATAAGTTCAAAACAAGCATGAAAACGAATTAGGTAGCAGAAGTTGAGAAAACGCCAGCCAATACATTATATCACTACCTTTCTTCTAGGTTGGTGTTGTTGTTTAAAAATATGGACCTGCAAAATCATGTATTACATTTCTTCACAAGCAATGCATTTGATTTTAAAATGGAAAATTTTTTTGCACTTGAGGAACAATTAGATCCCAGAGATAAGGAGGTAAGATTTAGTTCTGAGAAAAGTAGTTAGATTTAGGTTACATCAGTAATGTTAGAATTTTCATTCTAAAATTATAGTAAAATAACTGACAGATATCTGTCCATACGATTAAACGTAAAGTTTACGGTAAAAAACATTTTTAACTTTACTGTTCTGAAACTGTACACAACTGGTATGGTTATGAAACCATGAATACAAAACTATATGGCTTATTCCATTTAGAACTATCATTGTTTCAGAATTGTAAAAAGGAAATTTAACTAAGCTTTTCGTTTGACATTGGAGAGTGCTGGTCACTGGAAACTCTTCATGTTTTGGCGTCTAAGCTGGGATATGAACCCCAATTCTGCAGGTCATAAGACTAACAGATTAGCCCTCTCGGCTGTAATGTGAATATAGTTGTAAGTAGCTTCAATAGGTGGGTTTAGTTGATACGAAAAAATTTTGTTTGTTTAACCGTATCAGGTGAGAGCAGTTAAAAAAAGGTTTTTCACAGTTAACAGTTTGATTACCATCTTATTTGTGGTTATTTGACTGTTTTGTTTGAACATGATAAAATAACAATTAATTTTCCCGAGAAATTTCCAACAGTGTGCGTGTCATAAAGCATATTTTATGTGTATTTTAAAATGTGTATTCTTCACTTAAATAAAACTTTTTTTTTTAAGAGTGTAAAACCAAGAGTTTTTCTGTCTTAAGAGTTCATATATACTTTGTCAGGAGTTTATACGTTGAACTCATTTTATCAAAGATAATTTCAAGCAAAAAATTTTAATAAAAAATTATTAAGTTTAATAATTTTTAAAAGCTTTTTAAATTGTAAGATATATTAATAAAAAGAAATAAGAATGCCTTAAACCTGCTATTTACAAGTTGAAGGAGAAAAAAAATTGTCAGGTCAAAAGGCAAAACACGTAAGGCGCAAATTAGAGATTTTTGATAAAAATTCTAGACTGTGCGCCATGAAAGGTATGGAGAAAACACTTTTTTTCCCTCTTTTTTATTCCACTTTAAAGTTTAAAATTTTATTTTATTTAATAATTTTTATAACTTTCAAAATTTTTAATTTTATTACAATATTTATTTTGTCTAAGATTTGAGTTTGTAAACTTGTTCATGCTAAAATTTTGATTCTCTATAACACACACGCATATATATATATATATATATATATATATATATATATATATATATATATATATATATATATATATATATATATATATATATATATATATATATATATATATATATATATATATATATAGCAAGCAAAATAAATAAAAACAAAAAAACACGAAAAAACTTAAGAAAAGCAATAAGTTTCATTTATTGCGCATAGGCTGCAAGTAAATAGAACTCATAAGATAAGTTCAAAATGAAGATAAAACAAAGGTAAATTACAGACAAAAGAAAAAAGGGGGAAAAAGAAAAATAATAAAAATAAAAATAACAAACAACTGGGGAAAGAAAAAGAATTAATTAAAAAAAAAAAGGATAAAGTTTTTTTTTAAAAACCGGAAAATAAAATAAAAGATATAATCCTTTCATCAGCCCACACGATTATATCCGTAAAAAAGAGTGCTTTCTAATATTCAATATTAGAAAGCACTCTTTTTTACGGATATAATCGTGTGGGCTGATGAAAAGATTATGAAAATGCATATATATTTAAAAAATGCAGATATATATGCATTTTTTAAAATGAAATGCATATATAGAAAAATGCATATATATTTAAAATATCAAAATTATTCAGTAGACTGAAAATGAGAAAATAAATTTATAAAAATTTTCATGCATAATTAAAACCACAAGGGTGAAACTTCACATTAAACTTCTATCAACATTTAAAATTCCACTTTTTTCGTTTTGGTGAAAAAAATTCTCCCCTCCCAATTTCTTTTACAGCACACTTATCAAACATGATGTTTAAAACATTTCCATTTCAGATTACACTTTTTAAAGGACTTTCCTTAGTGCTCGTCTTTAAAATATATACTCTCATTGTAAATTTCATTAATTTAAATAAATTTCTTTCTAAATGCTTTAAATCATAAAGACCAATTAAACAGGTTTCCTCCCCTCTTCTGATTTGGAACCATTTTTTACACAATCATTTCGACTGCATGGCATACGAAGGATGTGGAGTCATTTTGAGTTTCTTTTTCTTTAATTTTACATTAACGATGTCTATTTTATAAAGTAAAAGAAATTATAAATGTTTGGGGAACATGTAGGATAAAATACATATTAAACTATTAAACATTGTCGATGAAATGACCCTGTCGACGAAATGATCCTGTTGACGAAATGACCCTGTCTATGAAATGACTTGTCTTCGAAATGACCCTGTCGACGAAATGACCCTGTCGATGAAATGACCCTGTCGACGAAATGACCCTGTCAATGAAATGACCCTGCCGATGAAATGACCCTGTCGACGAAATGATCCTGTTGACGAAATGACCCTGTCTATGAAATGACTTGTCTTCGAAATGACCCTGTTGACGAAATGATCCTGTCGATGAAATGACCCTGTCGATGAAATGACCCTGTCGACGAAATGACCCTGTCAATGAAATGACCCTGTCGATGAAATGACCCTGTCGACGAAATGACCCTGTCGATGAAGTGACCCTGCCGACGAAATGACTTGCCGACGAAATGACCCTGTCGACGAAATGGCCTGTCGACGAAACCACTCTGTTAACGAAGTGGCCTGTCGACGAAACGACCCTGTCGACGAAATGACCTAGTCGATGAAATGGTCTGTCGATGAAGTGATTGTCGATGAAATGAATGCGACCCCCCTGAAATACGCTATTCTTGTTTCCATAGCAGCAGACGACCTAAGATTTTGTGGCGGGGGAGTTCTTACCGTTGACAAACTATACCTTTTTACGACTGATTTAGATTTTTAACTGTAAAAATTTCGACTGTTTAGATTTTTAACAGTGTGGTAGAAATTGGTCCCAATAGTTTGGATAGAAGAGCGATAGAATTTTTGACTTTTTTAATAGTAATTTTACTTTTAGCATGTTTGTCCATCTCTCGGAAAGTTATTTAAACGAATAGAAGAATTTTGCAATCAATTGCAAAAATCAATTATAAAATCAATTTATCCAAATATAAATCAGATAGATTTCAATAAATATAGATTATTTAAATTAATGATGGTAGATTTTTATTCAGTAAGATTTACAAACATTTGTTTTTAAATTGTTCAGTTCGAAATTATAAAATACGAAATTTGAACGAAATCTGTCGAATAGTTCCTGAGAAATGAGGGGTTAAAAATGCAAGTTTTTGACATTTTTTAACTCAGAAACTTTATGCTTGAATTTGGCCATCTTTCATTTAAATGGTATAATTTAATATAGTTGTTATAATTTAATATAGTAGTTCATAAATTTGTATACTTTACAATTCTAAAGTTATCGACTCCTTTGAAATGAAATAATAAATAATCATTAAAATGATTTTTAATGTTACATTTAAATGAACGAAATTTATAATCGAGTACAAAAAATTTCAATTTGTTTATAAATTACCAATATATTGAAGGATAGGGAGAAATGGAAACTAACATTAAGGTCTATTCTTAATCGCTAACTAAACTATTAATTATTTTCGACATTGTGGTTATGCTCTCTTCCTTATATTTTGATAGTCAAAAATACAAATCTTTCAACAAAAGGTATGCCCAGAAAGAACGTTTTCGTGTCCGGTTTCGTAATTTTTTTAATAGTTAGCAATAAATAAGTAGCATATTTGAAGTAACCCTTTAAACCATTAGTTTCACTCTTAGTCAGGGAAAATGGTTATTTAGTTAATATAGACTATATTGTACTCTTTCTGTGTATAAAGTTTTAAGATTTATAGTATGTATATAAAATTTGAAGTCTATAATTTATTCTATGCTTTTTCTTTTAAGTTAAGCAACAGTGGGAAAATTTTGCATTAAGTTATGATATTCAAAAAAGGACTTCTTTTAGATTCATTGCAGAAATTGTTAACTGATTGGAAATGTTTGAAAAGGTCTTAACTCGGTAAAAAACTTAATAATTTTTTTTTTTAATCTTATGATTACTGTTAGCAATTATTATTTCTATTTTAATGTAATTGTTTATGTTGTCCAAAACTAGAACAAATTCAAATAGGAATAACTTGGTAGCAGAAGAATGATAAAGCTAATAGAGGTATTACTTCTAGTTTAAAATAATTTATAAGCCATGTCTTTAATAAAATGAATCTACAAGCTCACCCTTAGATAAAATAGTGCTTTATTCATTTCTAAATCACTTGAGTCTGAAATAAGTTTCATGTGATTTATGATAATCAATAGAAGTAATACATTCAAAATTACTGGTTTCCAGTAATATTAACTCTATACAATCCAGGAGTACCCTTGTCTTTTGGAGTTGGTTAATAATTACAAGGATACGGAGTTGAACATTAGTAGTCGTAAACCCAAAATTGGATCTGCTGTTCAACGAGGGTAATAAAATAAAAATTATTTACACCGTTGTTTAACTTATTTAAGAAATTGTTTACGACTAATCCATAGTGTATGATTTGTTTAAAGATATTCAAAACTTTTATTCATTTACTAGATATTTTCTATGAAACTAAATGATATAGAGTTAGTCGAATTGTTAGAAGAAACTCCACACGTCAACGCATTTTGTGATTGGAAAGGTGCAGATACTCTGAAGCCAGAGGAGAGAAAGAAAAGAGTTATAAGGTATGTGTTTAATTATTTTTTAACTCTCATTGCAATTGAAATTCTGAAACAAACTATTTTCTTCCTTAAATCTTTTATGCATAATTTGTCTGAAAATATGAAAATAATTCAAATAAATGACAAGTAAAACAGATTTAATTTCATTAACTGTTAAATTAAAAAAAAATTACAATCACATTTTATAGAAACTATTTTTAGTTAGTACCGTTTACAATTAAATTAACCATCTTTAAAACTATTAACTAGAAATTCTTACATACACAATGTTGAAATGTAACATCGGTCAAATTTGCTGCAATGTTAATATTGCAATGAGTTAAACCACGGTAAACAGTTGAATTAATTAAATGGTAGGTACTAAGGTTCTTCATAGGAAGAATAAGCTCTTAACCTTTTCAACTAATTACTTATCCACCAACAATCTGTTTTCTTTAAACAACACAAGAAAAGTGCACAAAACGGGTTTTTTTTATTGGATGCAACCTAGAATTTCACATAAATTTAATCACAAAAAAGCACTCTATTTATCAGAATTACGAGCTAAGATACCTAAAAAAAAATTATAAGATTTTATTGTGGAGAAAGAATTATATAGTTGTCACTCTTAAAAGGAACCACAAATGCACTCACTTAATTTAAAAAAAAAAAAAAAAAAAAAAAAAAATCAAAAAAACAAATCATTAAGATATTGATCTAAGTTGATCGCCCCACGCTTTTGGTTCTCGGTGAGACAAAAATTAAACTCTTTAATCATTTCATCCACAAAAAATGTGGTTCTTAAAAACTATTTGACATTGTTCTTTTTTAGTGATTATTAAAAGTTAAAGCCAATTGTAGACCTTTTTTACTTTCATAAACACTAAACGTATGCCTTAATAAAATATTATTTTATAGTAAACTAGCTTAGTACCCGTTCTTCTTATGGGGTGAAAAAAAGTAATCAACAATAAATCAGTATTGAATAAAGCTGTGAAATCATGCACAAAACTGTAGAGGTATATCGACACAATTAACTAAGCTAAAACAATTGCATTTTCTTTTTATTCCTTATTATTTGTTGCTATTTTTTGTTACTTTACGTGATTAAATTTAGCGAAACAAGTTTTTAAAAGGTAATTCCATAAAAATAAAGATAAATTATTCATTCAGTACTAGTTTTTGCATAATTTTATAGGTTGAGGTCAATTCTAAAAAGTCAAAAATTGCCAAAATTGACAATTTTCCACAGTAGTTATATTGGTAACAATATTAGTCTGATTTTTTTTAGTCTTTCATTTAAATGTGATAAGAGAGCATGTAAAGATACAATACATTAAGTATAATACACAACATGTATTACAAGTATAATACAATACATTAAGATGCAATACATTAAGTATAATACATTGCATGTATAATATAATACATAAAAATGCAATACATTAAGTATAATGCATTACATGTATTACATGTATAATACAATACATAAAGATGCAATACATTAAGTATAAAATGATAAACAAATGATATAGACGTGATTCTACTTGCAAAAAGATGTAAATAAATGTGAGGGAGAGCAAGTTGGGAATAAATAATTGCGAATACTCCACTTACAGTTTAAATCAAAAACTTTCTTTCAGACAGTATTTAATAGTTTTGATACACGGTTTTCCGAATGTTTGACTTGAAAAAATTGGCACAAGATTTAGAAAGTATTTTGTATGCTAGAGCTTTAAGACTAATTAACATAATACCAGTAGTACCTAATACCAAAGTTAATTGGCGTCGATCAATATGATGATTGTGTATGGTTCTCCTAAACGAATAAGTACCTTTTCTTTAATCATCAAAATTTTTGTTTAAAAAAAAAAAAAAAACATTTTGTATCTATGACAAAAATTAATTAAGCCTCATTGACATTAATAACAATTTGGCACTTTTTCGCTGCTTCCGCGGCTCGTTTTCATCATTGATTTATCTTTTTAATATAAAAACTACTTTTTTATTTCAATTTTACTAATTACCAAATTAATTTTATTTCTCGAAAATAATTAGTAATGTCCCTAACATCTTTATCATCATTTTTGCGAACTAATATCGGATCTTATTTCGAAGGCCTCAAAAATGATCTAAATATTATTGATTCAATCATTAAATGCTTTAATAAAATGAATTTATATTTATTATATGTTTCAATCTTTCAGACAAACCTACATTGCAAATTTTATCAAGGGTGCTGCATCAATATCTTTGGGTTACATTTTGTTCATAGGTCTGAGTTTCATATTTGCACTGATTATGTAGTTGGAATTGTTTTTGTAACCAATAAAGTTTACTGTTTTTATAAATAGTTTGTTATATAGCTTAAAATGTAAGTGAATGACAAGTATAAATGTAACAAGCTGGGGAAAATTAAAAAAACGAAGACACTATTACATCTGCAATTAAGGTGTTTAATTCTTTATTTATTAGTTTGTAACCATATTTCTCTTTAACACTCGATGCTTGAATCTTTGAAAAACAGGCAATAACATGTTGTTTATAGTCGTTCATTAAAATGTAACAGATGAGAAAACTGCACCAAGCATGCAATGATAAACAAAATATAAAAACGCTTTCGTGAATTCTACTTTAAAAAATAGAAACGATGTAAGTAATCGCGAGTAGATTCGAAAAAATAATTGTAGTAATGTAAATAGCTTACTGCATCTAAAACTTTCATTTAGGCAATATTTAATAATTTTGTTAAATGATTCTTCAAACGTTTAGCTTGAATACATGTACCACAAGATTCAGAGAGAAAAATATTAATAATATCTGCTGAAGCTTTAACAAAATTTTTAAGCACAGTACCTTAATCTATCTTTAAGCATACACACTGTTGGAATTTTTATTCTAAAGTTACGTTAAAATCAAGCAGTCTGTTCATCCAATTAACAGTAAAATTAGCGAAAAAGAAGAATTTTTATCTTTATGGTTTTGAAACCGTTTATAACTAGTATAGTTAATACTACTGTTGGTTCACAGTTTTCACAGTTTTGAAACCAACTATAGTAATACTATAGTTGGTTTCAAAACAGTGAAAAAGAAATTTAACTGGATATTAACTGAGCTTTTCGTTAGATAATAGGCATTGAAGTTAAGTTGGGGTTGAGTTGTTTTTTTACCAAATTAACAGTGTGGTTTACTTAGTTTATCTGGTTGTTTCGCCTATTGTAAAGATTGGGAATGCCAGACTTTTATTTTGTATTAAATAGCTTTCTGGTGCTGCCATCTATGCGTGAATAAGAGTATCCTATTCTAATAGTGCGGATCACAAATTGGATGATCCGCACAGTACACTGGAAACTCTTCATGTGTTGAGAGGAATAGAGGAAATATTATGGTGTCAACGCTGGGATTTGATCCATGTTCTGTCGGTTGTGAGATTGACAGATAAACCCTCTCTGCTATATACCCAGCTGAGTGAATTAAGTGGCTTAGTAAGGTGGGCCTAGTTGGTGTGATGAAATCCTAGTTGTTAAACCGTATTAGGGGAAAGCAGTTAATAAACGGTTTTTCTCGAAGTCAACAATTTGAATATCATCTTATCTGTGGTCATTTAGCTATTTTGCTTGAATACGATAAAATAATAATTAAACAATTTCTTTTTATCTATTTTTTACGGAAAGATTTCTAACAGTGTAAGTAATGGACTCACTTAACAGTAATGGACTTACTTGACATCTGTACAACTTAAACAACAGTGGCTATTTTTTATTTCTTAATCTTAAAAAATGCTAAGACTAACATCTAGATCAGAGATGTACCAAGTACTCGGTCGTAACTCTCGGGAAATGGAAAAGAAGCCATGACAGCTGAGAATGACTAATAGTTTTCAGTCAAAAGAGAGTAAAGGAAATCGCAAGGAAACTTATACTGTGCCTAACAGTTACCGTAATAATTTATATGGTTTTAATAACGGTTACTATCTGGAAATTTGTTCACATTGATTCATTATAAAACATTTTATAAGAACACTTTTTAAATAATATATCAATATGAATTAGGCATTTACTCTTTATCTTAAAATAGAAAAGTATAAAAAAATAAAAAAAAACACATTATGAATTGTGAAATTTTTTTAAAAAATATTTTTAATTATCTCATTATTAAGTTTCACAGAAAACATTTGTCTTGAATAAACCTTAGAGCTTTTACAAATTTTCTTTAAAATCATTCTCTTCATTACATTTAGAATATTAAATCAAGCAAAAGTTTTTATTCATGCGCATCATTTTCAAGAATTATATCGTTATTATTTAATTGTAAAAGAAATTTATATATTGGGAACTAAAACATAATTTAATTCATAAAAATCAGCTCTTGTAATTAATTATCTTATAATTAATTGAATAATTGTATTTACTTTTAAATGATACTCAATTAACAGTGTTTAATTAAAATAAATATATTTTTAATGCTTTAACTAATATAATACTTTAATATTATCTATGATTATAAAATTAAGAGTTTGTTTGTGTGTGTGTCCCTTAAAACTTAAGAACTATTTATGCTAGCGTCGTAAAATTTGGATAGTTAGTAAAAAAAGCAAATTTTACGATCGATTCTAAAAAAAATTTTTAAAATTTCAAATAGATCGTCGAGGAGTGACATTTAAAAAGTGGAACATTCTCATTGATTTTAAGCAAGCTCAATTACTGAAAAAAAAACGGCAAACAATTTTAGAGGTAACCTCAGTTAAGTTTGCTTGCTTTTAGTTCTCATTAATAAAAAAAAGTGCTTATTGCATATAATGAATATATATCTAATGACCAACGTCAACTTGGTAGCCTAAACCTACTTAAGTTACTAAATTAGTATTCTTAAAACCACGTATGTATTTCGTTTATAATTATGCATTTAAAACGCATTTCTATAAAACTAAATAATTTTAAATCAGCGATATTTTAAATGAATAAAAAAGCTATGCACAGAAAAGCAAAATTAATGGAAAATATAACAAACCGCTTAAGAAAAAGCTAAACAAAAAATCGCCATGCTATTTTTAAAGCCATGGATGCTTGTATAAATTACATAAACGCTACCAATTGGAATAAAAAAAAATAAGCTATGCACTGAAGAGAAAAATTAAGAAAGTAATGATATTAATTCATTAAGAAGTAGCCTAAGAAGAGTAATTTTAAATTAATTACAAGATTGAGAATGAATTAAGAGGGTTATATTAGATGTTGACAGATACCAATCTTAAAATAATAGTTAAAATTTGTAGAAACATCAGATATATAAAAACAGTGTCTGATTTGAAGGGTTATGCAATAAAAAGTTTTATATTTTCTTAAAAAGTAAAATTACATCTTATTGCGTGACGCATCCTGTATTCTCAAGCTTCAAATATTTTTTCAAGTTGGATTGATTACATTTCTAATCCAAGTAATCCTTCATTTTGTTGCGATTAACATATTAATATGTTCTTACATAAAATTATAATAATTATATATTTTCTAAACCAAAATTATCTTTTATTTTTATTTTATTTTATTTTTTTAAACCGACATTGAAGAGGGGGGGGGGGCAGAGATGAATGAGAGATTACCACAGGGGTTGATGAGGGAAATGAGCAGGAGGTGGAGCCAGCAGTCTCGTAGTATATTAAAAATTTCCAAGCACCACCACTGCTTCGGGTATTCGATTTCACGCAACAATTTGTTTTGCTTTGTAAAACATATAGAAGTTTGAAATTACGAAGATATGTAGAAAACACTTACGGAAAGAACGACAGGATAAAAAAATATGTAAACATTGACTATCAGTTTGAAAATTATTAATTGTTACACGTGTGGTATTATATATTATGATTAAGCCACAGAAATGCAACTACAAAATTAAAACTTGACATGCTTAAATATCTAGTTTTATTTATGACCTTAACGAAAGTTTTTTTTTTAAAACTCTAACCTTATTGCAACTCTAAGTGCTGCTTTCACGAATTTTTCCTACTTTTTTCGCTTTATATTGCATTTTTTTGCGCGAAAAATAAATAACTTAGAAACTTCGAATTTTAAATCTGTGTAAAAACATTTACAAGGAGTACAATGGAATATAAGAAAGAAAAAAAAATCCATTGCGGTAATTAATTTAAGGATTATTAACTGATAAACTTATAGTAAAAAGAAACCATGTGCATCGTTCGTCAGTTCGTACTTATACGACCACAGAGTAGAAATTTGACCTGCTGAAAAGTCATATTTCAATTCTGAACTATACGCGATATTAAGTTTGACATATCAACAAAATGTTATTACATTCTTAATCTATCTATACATTTCTCTTATGTGGCACCATAAATTCGGGTATTTCTTTATCTATTGGCAACACTATAGTTATAATACATTTTATAAGATTGTCTTAAGTATTAACTTAAGTAGTGTTAGAAAGTTAGGTACACTTCAAGTATTTATTTAGAATAATTTTGTATTTTTATAGAAATACAAATCTGGTTGCGAAGTAATATTTATTGATATTTCTTTCTAATATGTCTGCAGAAAATTTAAACATAAACTGTGCTATGGGGCATGATGTTTGGACCAATTATTGGTGATGGCGTTTGCTTTTTATAAGCAGTAGCGTTTATATGTTAAATGATACTCAAGTAATATGTCGAGAGGTGCGTAAGGAAGTAGTTCAGCATGTAATGGAATATTGGAATGAGTTTTCTATCTTATCTTACGACATAAATGGAAATAATACTTAATGTCTGTCGGAAAGATTTTAAATTTCTGAAATTAAATACTTGAGAAACTTTGAAAATATCGCAAGCATCTTTTGTATAAAGTTAAGCTTAAAATAAAAGTGCTTCAGTGCGGGCCAAGCCGCGAGCAACAACTAGATGGAGGGGAAAATCGGCATTAATACATACTGTTTAAAACTAATTTGTATGTTAGGATTGAAAGAGAGGTATAAGTAATAGAATATTTAAATTCAGTTGCGCTGTGGTTTGGAAACAATTAAAGCTCATATGCTGTACAAGATAATTTTAAAAGACGATCAAGCTTGTCGCCGTGAGCGGTTGGTAATTATATATTTTATAAGCAAAATAAAGATATTTATATATAAAGATTTCTATCCTTATAAAAATGCCTTTCATTTCCCTTCCTTACTTCTTTGATAAAACATATCCATAGATAATTTCAAGTTTTCCATCTGCTTCAAACTAGCTAAAAGTCATCTTCAAAATGAAAAATATCTTCAGATCTACATGGAAAAGATTGTAAGTAATGTTTTGTTTATTTTAAAGGTAGTTGTTTAAAATTATTAATTGTAGCTCAATAACACCTTTAAGAAAATTCAATAGTTGGAATAAAAAAAATAACAATGTGACTGAAATCTTTTAGCGATCAAGCAAAAGAGTTTTTTACTTCCATCACACTCAGAAACTTTAGATACCTTATAGCTCAGACTTATTATATAAGATTATTTATATAATATTAGAATTTTATATAGTATTAGAATTTTAAAAGCCGGAATTATCCAGTAGCTCTAAAAATGTGCCATTTAATAGCTAAACCAACTGCACTGAATTTTAGAATTGTAACTGTATATTTACAGCCTCCTAAATAGCACCGATGTTCTGATTCATCCATTGAGGTCGTAGAATTGAATCCCTTGAATTGAGTGTCCCTTTAATAAATTAATTCAAACCTCGGTGACAATGTAGTTGAAAATATGAATTTATTATTCTAAAACTTTGTAACATTATAAAGGGATTATACATTTTATCGCTACATTCAGCCTACCAGTAAAATCAGGAACTTTTAGAGTTTTTTGAATTTTAGGAATTTTTAGTCTACTTTTCACAATATTTGGTTCTTTGAGACCCCAAACGATATTAATTCGGAGAATTTCGTATGAAACGTAATAGGAAGGTACTCGAAGCGCCAAAACACAAATCATGTATCATCTTTTTTTTTATGCAGATTAATTTTTAGTTAAATAATATTATAAGTAAAATTATAACATTTCTTGGGTAGTCACTTTGGTTACGGCGATTAAAACCATTTAAAACAGTATTTGTAAAAAAAATAATAAAAATTCTGCTAAATGAGTGATGACGAATACAGTAGGCAAATTCTATTTAAAACACTTACGAATAATAAATTGTAAAACAATTTCTCAATAAAGTTCTAATTCAGTCATTAAAAGAATTCCTTAAAAATTGCCAGTAAAATGCATATTCATAGAGTAACTTTGGAATTCTACAGCACTTTTGTATTTTTATTTTAATGATTTCAGTAATTAATTTTTTTCAATAGAATATACCACTCAAACTAATATTACTTCTAAATTCTGACGGAGGTTTTTAATATACAATGTGTAATAAAATAATTTTAAGTAAATGTGATACAACTGGATAGGCATAATATAATAATAAAAAAATTATAAGAATTTCTTTTTTTATTTCTGATTTTTATGATCAATATTATTTTAATCTTTAGGTATATATTAGGTAAAACTTTTCAGTGTTTTTTAGTAATATATTCTTTTTAAGAAAGACATTTCTAAGTAGCCAAACGTCAACACCTTTAACACCAATATTCTAATTTAGGAATATATCACTTTTTCATAAGGATAAAAACTGATAATTTATTATCTCATGATTAGCAATTATTTGAAATACGCAAAACATTTGTATATTCAAAAAAATAATAATAAATAATATTAAAATATATATTCAGTTCTAAAATCATATACTTGAAAAATTGAAAACCTAATTGGATTTTTGGCTAAATTTGTCAAATTTCCTTTCAAATGTAATACCAGTATTTTAAGAAAGGTGCCTTTCAATGTGAGTTTCTTTTTAAAAACAACACAACGCGTAGAATTTAGAACTAAATATAATCACTTAAATTAAAACTTTTCCAATCAGTCAAAATTTCGGGAATGGAAATAAAATAATTTTAAAATCAATCTAAAATTGTGCTAACCATTATTTGTATTTTAAGTAGTGTCATGCTAGCCTTGCCCTTAGAATAGCCTGTTTTAAAAATTTCTGAGTCATGCCAATAATTTATTTTTTAAAAATAATTCATGAAAAATTTTCGTAACTCTGCGAAATTGTGGTTTTTCCGAACTTCCAATTACAAGAATAAATTCTCCATTCTTTGAATCATGATCTTTTGATCTCATGTAGGTTGACTGTTTTAGTACTTTCTTGTTATGTCGTAAGAAAGATTGCAAATATTTAAAATAGACAGGTCAATGATACATCCTAGATTACGGTTGAGCTCCAAATCACTACTTCTTTATTTCAGAATATATATATATATATATATATATATATATATATATATATATATATATATATATATATATATATATATATATATATATGCAGTATATATATATTTAAAAATTTTTAAAAAACTATAAAGGTTAATTATACTGAAATGAAAAGAGCAAAAATTATGCTTAATAATAAAAGTTAAGTACAATAAAACCTCTAACAAAAAGATTTTTTTTAAACAAAAATAATTTTTTCAGATTCAAAAATCCTAAAAAGTCACAGTTCCACATTCTATTTGATATCTGAAAATGACAAATACGCAGAAAAGTTTTGTGAAAAACTGATTCAATCAGTCATCATCAATAACTACAGTAACAGTTCAGAAATGGCTTCAGCTCCAGATATAAGAATGGAAAATGTTAAGGTTGAAAGTGAAACATCATCCTTAATAGTTCCACAGATTCTGAATCAAAAGAAGAACCAATAATCATTGACTGAAATGAAATTCAAGTAACGCTCTACAAGTTAAATCCCCTCATGAAGACAATAGAAGAAGTAAATCAGGAAATAGTGGAAGAAAAAGCAAACGATAATTACAGTGACTGCCTTGAATTAACTCCATCCAAAGATAGTAAAGTGGAAAATATTAAAGATATAAACGAAACATCAGATTCTATCCACAACAGTACCGAACATTATCAATCAGAAGAGGAAGCAATAATAATTGGCTGGAATGATATCAAAGAAAGAATCTATAAGTAAATTCCCCAAAAGAAAATAATAGATGAAGCAATTCGGGAATCAGAAGAAGAAAAAGCAAACAATAACTACAGTGACAGCCTTGAATTAACTCCACCCAACGATATTGAAGTAGAAAATATTAAAGATAAATAACATCAGATTCTATCCTTAATATTTACGCGGTTCAAACCAAAACATCACAATAGTTCTATATATAAAGATGCAATCTACAGAGATTTTGAATCTACTGAATAACTTAGTTTCTACTTCGAAACCATTGCCAAAGCAAGACAGGCTGATAGGGAAGTAGAGAAGAAGGAAAAAGAATCATCATTGATGTATTGTAGCATTATGCATCAATGATCTTTGTCGAAGAAAGAAAATCAATCCAAGTAATCAATGAAATAAAAAAAGAAAAGAAAAAATCTTTGTGACGAAATATGACATTTTCAAGACTAAGCAAAATAAATGATTACAAGATAAGACGAACTATTGTATTATTGTTGTTTATGCTTAACTTTTCGTGTTTTTATTTGAAAACTATGTATGCACAAGAACAAGTCTTGGATAAAGATCACTGTGATGAAACCCGAATGGTTAAAAATGTTTCATGGTAAGGTATTATAGAAGAAAAAGAATGCGTTACAGAAAGCAGATAGAAGATATTTTTGATGAGAAACTACTGCGTTGGGTCAAGCTCTCTTTAAAAAAAATCCATGAAAAATTCTATTTCCACAAACTTCTCTTGATCTGCAGAGTGAATTGTAGTGTTAAATTTTGAATAGCAGCATTCTTTTTTGAATTCATTGTAATACGAACCTTTTTACAGCTGTTTGGAACAATTACAATCAAAATCATACAAAAAATAATAATTCTTTTTTTATATGGAAATTATCTAAAAATTTTAATTCAGTTCTCGCGAACAATTTTGACACATTTATTTTTTTTATTTAAATTTTAAAGGTTCAGTTAACGTTTTATGGAATCTTTAACTATAAATAGACAATTCCATAACAGCTTAAAAATCTCAAGAATTATTCAATTGGTAATTATTACCTAGCTGTTTTAATCTTTCTGGTATATTTGTACCGGATTTTTAAATGTATACGTATACCAGAATGTATTAGAAAAATAGATTTAGGTATATTTTTAATTATGAATTAAGGTATTTAATTACCCTGTAATGGCCAAAAGTTTTAAATTAGAAAATAATCTTGAAACTATAGAAAAAATCTTCCCTCCCCTCTCTTTTTTTTGTTTAAACTGAGAAATCTGGTTATTTTGAACATTACAATGCTTTTTAGAAAACATTCCATCTTGCTGCTTTGTATTTCATACTTAATTTTGTTCTGCTGAGAAAAGATTTTTTTTTTCCGGCTTAACAAGACAGACAGTTTGATGAAGAGAAGATCAAGATCAGATTATTAAGGGTAGTACCGATTGAGATTTTATGAATGATAAGGAATGTTTTAAGTTTTGGTCGCTCAAGCGAAGAAAGTGAGAAGGGGAGACACTAAAAAAGGATAGACGTTCTGTGCTCTCATATAAAGAAAATCAATCAAATAAGAAAACACCATAAAAAATTTAAAATATAATGGTCCTTTGTGGTGAAAAAAGTCCGGAGTCTTTGAAGATAAAAAAAAAATAAGAGTAAAAAGAAATAAATAGAAAAATCAAGAAAATCCTCCAAAATTAAGGAATTCCGCAAAAGAAAAAGAACGGAATATCAAAGTCAGATAACCAAGAATGGCATAGATTGCGATTTTATGAAGATAAGCAATGTGTAAGTTTTGGCCGCTCAAGTGATGAAACTGACAAGGTGACTACTAAAGAAAAAGAAAGATGTTTTGTGCTCTCATATAAAAAATTTTTTTTATCAGATATGGAAGAACACCAAAAAAATTAAAATAGAATGTTTTTTTTCCTTTGAAAACAGTCTGGATTTTCTGAATATAAAGCAAATTAGAGCAAAAAGAAAAAAATAGAAAAAGAAAGAAACTCTTAAAAAAAATAATCAATTCTGCAATAGAAGAAGAAAGGAACATACAAAGAACGGAACATCAAGATCAGATTATTTAAGATGGTAAAGAATGAGATTTTATGAATGATAAAGTATGTGGAAGTTTTGGTAGATCAAGCGAAGAAAAAAAAACAAAAAAATAAACTATATATATATATATATATATATATATATATATCAAATAAGGAAAAACACTAAAAGAATTAAAACTATAACGGTCTTTTCTTTTGAAAACAGTCCGGATTGTCTGAAGAAAAAGCAAATTAGAGCAAAAAGAAGAGAAAAATAGAAAAAACAAGGAAACTCTTTAGAATATAATCAATTCTAAACAGAAGAAGAAAGGTACATACATAGAAGGTGAAAGGAACATCTAGGTCAGATTATTGAAGATGGTAAAGGTTGAGATATGAATGATATGGGATGTAAAGTATTGATCGCTCAAACGAAGAAAATGACAAGGTGAGATACTAAAAGAAGGAAAGAAGATCTGTGAATTTACAAGATAATCAAACAAGGAAAAACACCAAAAAAAATAATAAATTAAAATATAATGGTCCTTCGTTGTTGATTAAGTCCTACGTCTATGAAAAAAAAGCAAATAAGAAAAAAAGAAAAAAAGAAGAAATAGAAAAAGCAAAAACATTCTCAAAAAAGAAGGAATTCTACAATAGAAGCAAGAGAAAAACTTGAAATTTTTTCCCAGTTAAAATTTACAATGTTCCTTAATTTAATTTTTCGGTATAAATAAACAACATACAAAATTCTCTTGTGAATAATCCTTATAAATTATTGTTTTAGTCATTAACTTACTTTCAGGGTTCTCGCTGCCGATCGACAAAATGTCTCATTCAAAGCCAAACGAACGTTCGAACTTGCCAAAATGCAAGAACGACAAAAAGAAGTTTTTCGGTTCTGGCAAACTAGAGAAGTCTAGAAAATGTTTCAAAGTAATAATTTTACTAAATGACTCTAATAAAAACAAACTCTACCTGCAATTTCTGTTTTGAGAATTTTAAATTAAAAAAGTAAATTGCTGCAATGTAAAGTTAAATCCTACTGCTTTTTTTTCTGTGGAAAACATGCGACCAAAATTATCAAAGTTGAGAATGAAAAGCGTTTACACAATCGCGTATTTTACGGTAGTATAGAAATAAATACCCCTTTTACTGAAAAAAAATTAGATTTTAATAATTATGGAATATTTATATGTATTTAAAATAAATCTCTTACATATATATATATATATATATATATATAAATTTTCTAATTTTTCACGAACAAAAAACGTTTTATTATTTTCATTAGATATTATGAGTTTTTTCCTTGAAACTAATAAAAATTCTTTTATTGTCCTATTCTTTATTTTTCTTTTATACTTATAATCCTATTTCTTTATTTGTGTTTCCTCTTTATCATATTCTTTTATCTGTGGTTCCTTTTTATTATCCGATTCCTTTATTTGACTTTCCACTTCATTATAATATTCCTCTATTCATCTTTCCTCTTTTTTTGGGAAATGAAATAACAATCTACGTTTCGACAAGAAACATAATTGATGGCGAAGAAAATGCGGGAATCTAATTAGGGTGGATACTTATAAAACAAATATTATTTACTATGAAATGATTAACAGAAAGAAACTATCATAACATTAACTTCAGAATAATTTAGGAACATTTTTTTAGAAAAGAAAATTACATAAAATGGACTATGACCGTTTGTTACTGAATGTCCATCGGGTTTTCGGTAAAATAATGATAAGAAACGTAGTTTTTATAAACTCAGCAAAACCCAAATATTGGAAGAAGCAAAAAATCCGCTTCTTTTTAAATTTTATTCAAAATTGATAGGAAACTGAATAAGAAGTTATATATAGGATCTGATTGATATACAGCAAACACGTCAAAAGAAGTCATTATATTCATCAATTCAAATTTCAATCGAATATGGGAGATAGGGAATACATCGGAGAGAAAGTCACTGCTTATTTTGCTTATTTCTGCTTATTATATGCATATATAACTAGAGCTTTACGTGAAGTGGGACCCGATTGTGATAATGAAATATGATTGATTGGAAAATTGTCTTATATGGACAGTTTAAAAATAAATTTTTAGCAATGAAAAATATTATTAAGCTATTCTTTTTTATCCCTAGAACAAATGTATAATTTTTGAATGGGATTCATTAAATCTATTAAATATTTTAATTTTTGTGTTTTCAATTTTCTTAAGAAACAGTATTGAGAACATGAAGTATTTTTGAACAATATAATATAAACTATACTTTTACACTGACCCTGTTCTAGTTTTATGATGACAACATCCTCTGAGTATAGATTTTATTTTTTTTGAACTGAAACTGTGAATTTTACAATGTTATTACTTATTTCAATTTCATCTGCAACTTTTTTACGAGTTGCTTATTTACTCATGTTGTTTATTTTTATAAGAGTTTTTAAAACAAAATTTTGAATTCTAGGCACGAACCTTTGCTTCTTCATATGCTGTGAAATTGTGTAAATAGATGTGAAGGAAACGTCAAATCACTTATAAACTGATCCTTATTTGAATAATAAGATACATCGTTTTCATCTCTTTCCTGTCCCTGATTACGAAATCTCTTTTAATTTACTTTTATTTATTTCTGATAGGTTCCTTTCATATCCAGGAAAAAATTTTATGTTAGAAAAATGTCAGTTTCTTAGTTAAACCCAATTGTCGATGCCGATTTTTGGGAAATATTTAGTTAAAAAATAGTTTTAATGGTCAGACTTTTCAATAGTTAGACCCTTTTTTACTGGTAGACTAAGAAACTTTTTCCATAATTTAATGACCACACTAAAAGATGAGCTAAGCTTTTATAATTTAAACCGGCAATAAATGGACGGTACAAAGCAAAAATCAGGGGATTTTGCGATGAAGTTGTTGTCAAACAGAAGAACATTTGGTGCAGAGCTTCAATTCTTGTTCTACATGGTGTAAGAACTGTTGCATTCATAAATACAGGACGTGAAAAAATACAGAATATTTTGAAATCATACGGTCACAGAAAAAACCCACCCCTTTTTATGGTTAAAGTTAATGGTTTTAAAGAAGAATTAAAAAAAAAAAACGTTTTGACATCGCTTCACTGCATGCAAGTGCGTTAACTACAATCTTTGCAATTGTGAAAAATCAAGGAGGTTGATCCGAGTTCCGATTTTTTTAGTTCCGATTAAGCGGAACTTTTTACATAACAAATAACTGGTAGATGGAAGGGTGCTGGTTCTGTTGATTTGAGAATGTTTGAACAATTGCGTAGAAAAACAGAAAAAGAAAAAAAAAACTATCTTTAAATGAAGACATTCCACATATTATGAAAGCCATCAAAAGTGAAACATTTTAGAAGAAAAAGAAATGCAATAAATGCATACTGAAATTCCCGAGTGGAATTCCATACTGAAATTCCGAATCGTGGCTCCCAGAACATACATCAATGAACAACATGAGTTTAGATTTGGATACGAATCATATACCAGAAGACTAAAGATACCATGAAAAAGTATTGGATCTATATGAAATAATTTTGAGATAACCTCATCTGACGTATACAAACTGGCTATTAAATAATTCTATAAACCCATATCTCGAGCTTTGAGATTAAAGAGCTTTGATACTGTCGAATTCGTTATATTTAATCTCACGAGTTTTCATTCCCTGCTTTGCATCAATTTATAACTTTACTGTGTCTTCATTTGCTTCAACTGGCATTCCAGAACGTTCTCTATCTTCATCAAAATAGCCCGTTCGAGATTTTAGATAGGTAGGTACTTTATTTACGTCAAACTAGAGTTCACACTAGATTTACGTCGTTCGAGATTTTACAAACCAATTTTGGCACTGGAGCACTTTCAATACATCTTCTTCACACACATAGGCCAGTTTGTTTTTGGCCTGAAAAACATTTTTATCTTTTTGATGGTAGAAAAGTAAAATGTGCGGCTCAATGTGCTTTTTACATTTAAAAGGGTATCAACCAAAAATTACTGCGTAGTATTAGTCGAAATTTCTCAAAAGCAAATCTTGTTATATTAGCTGTCAAAATATATAATGACAATGAGGCGAAAATCTACAATTAAGTCTCTTAAAAGGGAAGAAACGACATCACTTTTCAAACAGCTTAATAAGTGCCGCATATTCTGATTTCCCGAGTTTAATTTTTTTTTCTTGTACAGTTAACTAAATTATTTTTCCAATCCGAGAATATAATAATGCAAAAATATAAAAAAAAAAATGTGCTTTAAAATTACAATAAATTTTTCCTTTTAAAACAAAATTACGTGTATATCGTTTTTTTTATTTTTTTTATTTTTTGAGAAATGTTTTTTAAGAAGAAAAAATGTGAGGCAATCACGGAAGTTGTTGAATGAGATTGAGCAGCTGAGAGAGCCTTCTAATCTCAAAAGAAATAGGTACCTAAAAAAAAGAGAATACAGTTTCGATGAAGAAAATAGGTAGTCTTTAGAAACCTCACTTTTTGGAAAGCGCAAACAGTCTTTACTCTGCATGGGGAAAAAATGTTGTTAAAAAAATCTAGTATTCTGATGTCTAAAACCAAAATATATGGTATTTAAATCCTTTACTTGGTGATTTTCCTGTTCATATCATATCCCTCTGTTGGAAATCAAAATTTTTCAAAATAATAGTTTTTATTATTACACGTATAGTGAAATATACAAAATTGAAAATTAAATGTTACCAAATAAATAGTTGTTATGCCATGCTAAGGTATCATGATGAATTTATCAAATTTTTCCCCATTTACCAAAATATATCACAGATTACATATTTTATTGTCGTATTATTGTCATTTTTTAAGTCATATTTTATTGTTAATTTTACCATAGCACTTCGTTAAAAATTACCGAGCTCTTTGGTGTTAGGCCATAAACACTGTATATTTTACCATATTTTATGAGTTTTTTCTCAGTGAGCAATTATGTATTTACATGTAGTTTATTCATCTATTTTTGTCGCCAAGGTTTAGGATACCAAATAGGACTAACTAGGCTGCGAGTAAAGAAAGGAAGGTTTATAATTCAAACTACATAATATTTCGCAGAAATATTTGGTAGTTAGCGAGCTTAGGGACTAGAGAGGAGGCACTATTGTTCTAAACTATTCTAATGTTGTGAATTTCTACTCAAATTTAAAAATCATAACAAGGTACTTCTTTTCAAAAAGCTCTTACTTTAAAGGTGTTTAAGAATCCATCACAAGAAAATATTACTGTCGACATGTTACGAGGTATGAAATGGTCGATAAGATTATTATTATCTTTTACTACTTATTTTAATTGTTATGAAGAATACTGACTTACTTTGACGTGTTAGCATATTGTTAGTTTTGTGTCTGAGTTTTCTATCTACAACATATTCAGTTTTTAAATAAGAATTAAGGATTTCATTTGCATCTTTCACTTGACATTTTGAATTCCATAAGCATTTATGGCGCATTTATCGCAACTAATGGTTTCAACAATCATAAAAGTTTTTAAAAAAGTATCTTCTTTATTTAAAAGCGTTATAAATAAATGAGGTAACTGTTTTATATTTAACATTTTTTTAATCGTTATTGCTCATTAAAAGAAGAAATTTATTTTTGAATATTGAAAAAAATCCCGCCACATTTGTTAGAATATACTGAACGTTAAATAATAAAATTATTTATTTCTGGAGACTCCAAATTATTACTAGTTTAAGAATCATAAAGAAATTATCATCAAAAATAAAATAATTTTGTTAAAAAGAGTTTTTGGGTAAAAAAAAAATGTTTTGGACGTATATTGTTACATGACTTACAGATCCAATCCACAATATTCAGCTCTCAAAATTACCCTTGCATTTTATTCGTCTTCCGATTGAATCCTCTTGGCTTGCATACTTCACCGATTTCATTTGCTTGCATCCCTTGCATTTTAGTCCTGTCATTTTAGATTCGATAGGCACTTATGGTACATTTATCGCAATGAATTGTTTCTAAGTTTTCCCACACTAGGGTCACATTGCTTTTCTGCATTTTTTTCTGTGTGTTGGGGCTAATAACTCTTTTTTTAAAAAATTATTTTGAAAAAACTAAACAGCTAATTTCGGGTTTAAACCAGAATGTGGATAAACGTCCGAATCATTGTTAAAAAAATATTTCCCGAGTAAAAAATAATATTAATTTTTATTTTTACAAATTTGTAAAACTGATCCACTCTGCATTCTATACTCTTTTCTACTTTAGTACAGTAAAATTTAATCTGTTTCAGACAATAAATTTATATAAGAGAAACTGACAGTGTTCTAAATTTTTATTTAATTTGACAATCAATGAAATTAAATTTTAGAGCGTAACACATACTTTTAAATTTAACGTAATACTTTTTCTGCCTTTTAGACCGGACATGTGTTTTAGTGAAGTTATGTTTTGTCAGTTTCAGAATATAGCAAAATTAGATTAAAACAAACTGATGTGCTGCCCTAAAATTTTATTTCTACTCAACAAAATACATTTTTTGCTCGCTAGATCGGGTAATATCTTAGTATATTCTTATTTTGCCTGTTTTGTCTGTATTATAGTATCTAGTAGATAGTAGACTAGGTCAGTGAGACTTCAATTTTATTGGAGTGGAAGTAAATGTTGAAGACACCTTGGAATATAAATATTAGTATATCATATTAATAAAGTATTAATGTTAAAATTTGAAGTTTTAAATAACTTAATTTGATGAAGTATTGATATTAAACATATTAATAATTTAAAACATTACATATATTAATTTCCTGTTTAGAAACAATGTCTATAAGTCACAAAGTTGTCACTATCAAAGATGATCCATTTTGCATTTCTCAAGCTGACAACTGAGCCTGCCCATGATCACTATACGAACGTAATACAGTTTACATTTCAAAAATTAAGTTTGTATAAAATATGACGCAGACTAACTAAATATTTTATAACATAACTTTATTCATCGTAATTTTCATATTGGATCAAGAAATATTGTATTTATTCAAAACTTGTATAACTGTATCGGCCGTTTTTTCCACGAACTGTCCATGTAGATTATGATAACCATTTTCAAATTCAATGAATTCAACATTTGGAAAATATTTTCTAATTTCAGGCATATGACTCTTCCTAAAAACATATTAAAAATAAAACCATTAGTATAACTAAAAAATTCTGAAAATTGGGGGTCATGTTGTAAATTAATTACAAGCTACACTTTCGATATTTTTAAAAATTGGAGTAATTTAATTCAATTTTCTCATTTTTACTCAGTTAGTATGATGTTAAAATCAAAGTAAATTTGAGATGCTTAGAGAAAAACATCGTGCAAAACTTTTTGATGCAACTTTTTCTTGATGAGACTATGTGATACTGTACCAACAAAGGGTATTTGCGTTTTATATCAAAACTAAAATGGGTCATTGCGCACTGTTTTTCAGGAAGAAAACTCGCCATGACACTAATGCTCAAGTATCTCGCTTCCCAAAGCATCTGGAGCCCGTAAACTTCAAGAAGGTAGATAGTGCTTAAATTACCGAAATTGCCACGCCGGACACAAAATAACAGTGAATTAGAGGATCTTTTCTTCCTTATGACTTACGTTAACCCATAGGATTTTTAAATTTCATTTGGCCTTTACTCCCAATTTATAAATCTGCACTCAACTAGATTGAAGGTCATTGGCTTAGCACCAAGCCTCTCAATTTTTTTTAAGAAGCTGGGGAAATAGGCCTTTCTATATTTGGTTTATTTTTCTTAAGGATTCACGCTAGTTTAAAATAAATAAATAAAACAGTTTTAGTTAATTTGTTACAGGTTTCTTTATTTCAGCCGAAAAATATAAGGTGGGCAAAAGAAAAAAAAGATATCACCTTGAATATCTTTCGCTCTAATAATTGAATTTTATTTTCACGTACTAAATGTCAATCGTAATGGTTTCTGGGGGAGACTTCAAATATGCTAAATAATTAGTGCTAGCTATTTATTAAGTTATGAAACCAGACACAAAAACTAACTTTCTCTGAATGCTGTCCTTAGCCATTCTTGCTGTTTTTAGCATCTTGTGGTTTGAGCCTCCCCGAGGATGGAAAACGACGCGCGTCAACCAATCGATAAGTTTTATTTTAAAAACTTAATCTTTCCTCTCTTTTAAAATTAGAATATATTTTTGTTAATTCTTAAAATAACTTAATTATCTAAGCCCAATTTTTTTAATAGAATGATTGATTGTAATTATGATGTGTGTACGACCTGATATGTAAAAGCTGCCTGATACAAATGTTTCCAACTTGCAAATATTTTACTCTAGAAAAAAATAAACTTAATTATGTTTAAAATTTAAATCTATTCTAATCTCAATTATTATGTGTAAATTTATTATTACTGTTTTTACTAAAATTCTTCTTTTTTAGCCACGATGTTTCAAGATTTAGTTAGGGTTATCGTTTGTACCGCATGGTACATGTTTTCGAGTAATTCCCTAATAACTTTTTCCATATGTTGTATCTTAATTTTAAAGTTAACACAACGCATTTTTTTTTCTCTTTTTATTATCCAATAATCTAAATTTCTATTTTTAGATATTGATTTAAATTGTACCAGCCACTAATTTAATTTACCGATACAACAATATATATTCATTCTATTCCTGACCCTTAAAATAGGGCGGGTAGACAACATTCCAGAAAGATATGATCATAAAGTGAGGGGGCTAATAAGTTATATATATTAGACGATACTCCAAAAAAACAACTAAGTATAGTCGCCGCCGCAAATGAATAATTAAGAATAACCCATAATCTTATTCAAGACAGGAATACTTATTATTGCTCCGTTGCTCAGCAACCAATTTCAGACTATAAAAAAATGAATTAATGTTCTGTAATCGAAAATATCTTGAGTTTCTGGGTAATAAATAATTTTTCACCTGATTTCTGACAAAAACACAGATATTTTTTTTCTAATCTCCTTAGAAAATAAAATTTAAATCAATTTACATATTAATTATAATTTTCCAAGCTTTTAGAATTTGAATACATGAACTTTTCATCTGACATTATTTGAGTTTTTTATGTTATTTTTACTTTATTTATATAGGATTTCATTCTAAAACCAAATTTGCATAACTTATTAAAACTATATTCAAGCTTTCAGTGCTTATCATAATTCAGCTTTGATGCAGTCTTCTAGGCAAGAAAATTTCATGAAAAAAAAAGTGCCTAAAAAAGATGTAGATTGCAAGGCTTTATCAGGGTTGGCGTGGGGCTATAAGTTAACGACCATGTCAACCTTCATCTATGAAAAGGTACCCCAACATAGAGTCGAGTTAATATGACTTATATACTAGTGAATTGTAATTGTAGTTTTGTAGTGGTAGATACGCTACAGTACTCCCCCACCAGAATTATATCTGTGTATACTCAGCATTCTGGATAATTGTGAAAAAAGTTCACTTTCAAACTGTGCTTCTCTATCAGTAGTTACAGTTTCTGGAACTCCAAAGCGAGCTATCCAGGTATTCAGTAGGGCAGCAGCAACAGTTTCAGCACTGGTGTCAACAATTGGCGTTGCTTCAGGCCAACGCGTGAAGCGATCAATTGTTGTGAGACAAAATCTAAAATCTTTTGATGTAGGAAGTGGTCCGACGATGTCGATATGTATATGCGCGAACCTATCAGAAGTCAGAAGATAATCTTTTAAAGGTGATTTTGTATGCCTTTGAATTTTAGCTCTCTGACACGGGACATAAGCTCGACCCCACAGGGTACAATCTTTATTCAACGAAGGCCAAATGAACGTTTAATTAATGAGACGAATTGTTGCGCGTATACCGGGATGTGACAGGTTATGAAATTTGGAAAAAAATTATTTGTCGATAAGATTGAGGAATAAATGGACGTGCAACATTAGTAGAAGTATCACAACAAAGTATTATATCGTCTGGAGGAAATACAATATTTTTGAAAACTAAACTAGAATTAGCTGACGACTTTAAAGTGCTATGTTCAGGATCGGATTTTTGCGCTGTTGCAAGCTCAGCGTAGTCCATTTTATTTTATTTTATAACCGTCGTTGAACAGCCGACCCAACTTAATGGGTTTACGGCTACTAATGTTCAACTCCGTAGCCTTGTAATTTTGAACCCAATCCAGAAGACAAGGGAACTCCTGGATCGAGTATTGGGAGAAATTTAAGTTCGTGGAGGACTTTTTGATGGAGCTAACCCGCATTTGCGTTACATGGAGAGGAAGACCACGAGAACCTCCCACGGTTAGCCTGACGGCAAGGGGACTCTAACCCATGATCCGTCTACCACTGAGGATATTTTACGTCAGCACTGTGGTCAGTGCAAGCCGGATACCATTGGACCAGTGAGTGCTATTTCCTCAATGCGGGAAAGTGCAAGTGTTGCTGCATTAGAAATGGCATGTTTGCAAGTTTCGAAAGCGCGCACAGCTTCGGTGGTCCAATTAATTGGTGTAGGGTCTTTCTTTTTATTTGTGAGTAAGGAACTAAGAAGAGATTGTTTTTCGGAGGCATGATCTATAAATCTATGGTAAAAATTGAACATTGCTAAAAATCTACGTAATTCCGATACAGTTTTAGGTTGGGGAAAATCGGTAATTGCGGACACTTTACTAGGTGAAGGAGCAATTCCATCGGGAGACACTTCAAAACCTAAAAATTTTAACTTTGTTTTTCTAAACACACATTTTTCGGTATTCAAAACAATTCCTTATTCATCAAAACGTTTAAAAACTATATTTATGTGAGTTAAGTGTTCTTTTAACGTTTGGGAAGCAATTAAAACATCATCAAGGTATACGAAACAAAATTCTAATCCCCTTAAAACGACATGCATGAAGCGTTGGAAAGTTTGTCCTGCATTGCAGAGCCCAAACATCATTTTAGTGAATTTGAATAAGCCAAAAGGGGTTATAACAGCTGTTTTTTGAATGTCTGCTTACGCGACAGGGATCTGATGATACGCTCGAACAAAATCTAATTTTGAATAAATTTTTGAGTCATTTAGGCTATAAGCGAAATCATGAATGTGTGGGAGAAGGTATCTGTCTGATCCAATTAAAACGGAAAAGAAGAAAAGCTGATAGTAAAACCATTTCAGTTTTAAATTGTTTTCCGGAGGAGAAATTCTAATTTCTTTTTCAAGCTGTTCAGCATTATCTGCTTTTTCTCAGGAAAGAAACAGTTTTATAGATATTTTATAATTGCAAAAAAATCGCTGTATTTACAGAAATAGAATGTTCTTCAGCAAACAAAAAAATGCTGGAATGAAATGTTTTTCGTATCAGTTTTTGCTCTTTTCCATCTTGGTATAATATAGACTTTCAGCCCTGGGTTTTATTAAATTTATTATATTTCTTCAGCCAAGTCTGTTCAGCCCATGGTAAACACAATTGTAAAAAGGTTCTCCTTTCTTATGTATGTCTTTAGGTCAATATTAAGGTATGTCTTAGTCAAGGTGAAAGCACTACGTTAGCGCAGTCTGTAAAGGCATTACTCACTTTCGTGATTTAGAGCCAGGGGATTTGAGTTCCACCCTGGCAGCCAGTTAAGCAGCTGGAGTGTATACGCAGCAAGCTGCACGTTAAATATGTTGCGTCTGAAATTCTTCTCGTTGGTTGAGGCAAGGAAGTTCAGAGAGGAGCACCAGCTCAGGCACTTGCCACGTCTTCTGACGGTGTCGATATTATATAGGAATCGTGCCATGGTTGCTAAAAGATTGGGTGGTGTTGATTTTTTTGAGCAGTGCTATGGGCTCACAGCTCCTCTTCATTGAAAACTTTTCTCTAGAGAAGTTGTTTCAGACATGTTGGCACGTGAAAATATTCATCACATCAATTTGCCGGCAATGACTCAATATCTAAATTAAATTTTACAAGCTGGTACTTTATTAAGATCTTCTTCAGCGTGCAAACAGCTTCAAGTAACGATTCGATGTCTACGGCAGGAAAGAGCAACCAAGCCTCAACAGCCTTTTCACAACCTTGAACTCATCATGGGCACACGGTGTGCAGGGGTAATCATAAAGGAGTCAGGTTTCCCTTTGCTAAAATCTGATTTTTACTTATTTATTTGCCAGTCCCTTGTTTTAGGGGTGTTTTGATCTTCTGTCCAAAATGACACGAAGTTTTCAATAACGTTCCTTTTTATACACTGAATTTCTATTTTGCTACATTTGCTTACTTTTTTTGCAATCTTACATCTTGGGGATGTTGTCGTATAATTTGTGCAATGTTTTAGAACTTCTTTGGACGCAGTTATATTATAAAAACTGTCTCATCCCTTATTTTCTTACACCAGTTTGTGTTGGGGTTTTAAGGTGGCATTCACATTTAATGGATCTATCAGAATCATGAGAAATAAGCTCTTTGTGATTTATCAAGTTGTCTTTTAAAGCCCCTTTCCTCCTTACCGAACTCAACTATAAATAATGAGAAAAGAATTTAAATACACATTTAATCATCATTATTTAATTTTCAAAAATAATATGATGTTGGATATTGACTCTACACGGACGTATCTTTCCAAAAATTGTCCCCCAATTAGAATAAGGAAAGTATATCTGGAGTTATTTTTGAAAAAAAAAGTAAATTATATGGAGTTGATTTATAAATTAAAAATTTACTGATTTTTTCCCCTCAAAATGAGATCAATACGATTCTGTAATCAGCAATTTTTTGAGGATTGTTTACTATTATTCATTTGTAGGTTTTTCGATTTTTGACAAATAACTTTTGTTTTTTAAAAAATTTACATTAAAGCAATAATTCAAAATCATCCAAATCAGTTTTTATTTAAAATTTAAAAAATAATAAAAGTAACTTTTTAATTATTAAATATCTAAACACAAACAATGTGCAGTATTAAAATGCCTATCCGAAATTTATAAATGAATAATTGAATAAATGAGTCTGAAAAGCAGTCATTTCCACTATTTTTCAAAATTGAGATTCTTGCATTTTAAGTTTATCTGACGTAGATACATAGTTAGGATATAAAAAATTCATATCCTTTTACTTGGTATAGCATATTTTATGCAGTGAAATTTCAATTTAGTTGGAAAACATGTCTGTTCTCAAAATAAACTTGGAAATATACCACCAGATGGCTGTCGTTGTTGCTTATAAAATTGCTCGCATAACCAACAAATTAATTATTTAGTTTAAGCCTGTTTTCTTGTTGATGCTTTTTATCACACAATGAGTAATTCAGAGTGTTCAAGTTTTTTAGTTATATGCAAAATGCTATATGAAGTTATATGCAAAGAAAATAAAGAGTGATAAAAGTAATTATGAACTGTAAAACTGATGTATATGAATGATATCACACTCGATTTCAAAAGCTGATTTCCGGAGAACTTTACGAAAAATATGTTATCAAAATGCTCCTATATAAAAACAAGAACGGAGAAACAACAGTTTAAGGTGAACCATTATAGCTCTTTTACTTATGAAAGCACTTCAACGGGTGAAGTTGAAGTATCTCCTTTCTTTGGTGGTTTTAGCATATTAATATTTACTTTGTACATAAATGTACCTTAAAAATGACATCATAATCAGTTATGAAGTAACTATTTATTAGTCTCTATTTCATTTCTAAATGACAAATTATTAACATTTTTGACATATAGCATTTTTGATAACATTTTTGATTTTGATGTAGAGTATTCGTTTTAAGGTTTTTTACGAAAAGTTTTAGTTGTTTTTTAAATTCAAAAATTAAGTGATGTTATTACCCAATCGCTATGGAATATTTTGTAACCAACCGTATTTTAATATCAAAAAATAAATGTCTCTATAACAAACTGATACTTAACTATTCAGTTTTTTTGCCTCTCCTTTAAAATTAGCTTTGTAGGTGATGACCGGTTTTTGAACTCTTTGATTTAATTTTAAAGCTCTGCATTTTTGAGACACTATTCATGGCAGTTCTAAAAAATATCTAGAGTTTTCTCTTCTGATCTAATGAGGTAATGCCTTTATCTTTTCCAATGTATAAAGAACATTTGGTTAATTAACTTAACTACAAAAATAACTAACATATAACATGAAAAAAAGTCATTCGTACTACCGCACAAATCTTTGAACTGTAGTAAAAACCTGGAAGTCGTCATAAATAGATTACGCATTGGTCACACATAATAGATTACACATAACCACCCTTAATGATTACACATAACCACCTTAATGATTCAGCACCAACTTGTCCCTCATGCCATTTAACAATAATGGTTAAACATATGTTAAGTCAGTGTCCGAAATTTATGCTCATGACACGTGGATACTTTAATTGTAAATTTCCCCATTAATCTACTATAATTAAAGAGTTTCCTTATCTAAATCTTATACTTCAATTCAAGGTCACGGGTATATTTTCCTTTTATTTAAGTCTTACATTCACACTATAATATAAAGTTCATCTAGTAATTTAACTCTAATTTTAACCTTGACATCCTGATTTTGAACAAGTTTATACCTATAGTTTGTCTATCGAAAGAAATCCCCTAGCCACCAATTTTAAGCCCGTCTGCTGCTATGGAAACAAGAAATAACGCATTTCAAAGAAGGTAGCTTTTCACCCCCTTCCGATTCCCTCTCTCTCACCTACCCGAACCAAAACCTATCTTAAATATTGACGACCCAAAACACTCTACTTAAAATAATTAAACAACCACAGCCACCGCCACTGATCCAGATGCGTGGCGAGTGGAGTTCTTTTTATAGAAGGAGTATAAATGATCTGATTTTAATGTAGTAGCTAGAATCTCATCTAGTTATTTTGATTTTGCCTTGTTTTAGGCGTGGATGGCCAACACAGGGCTTTTGCATCAAATATTTATATCAATCAATCAATCTCCATTAAAAATTTTTGTTGAAAACAAAAAATGTCGAAAAAATGATAATCAAATATTAAAGGCCTGTTTACACGGTCCAAGTTCTTGAATCCGAGAAATTGGAAGGATTTCTCTGTCCAAGAAATTGGATGATTCGTTGACACTATCCAAGTTCTTGAATGCCGCTGATTCGTTGAAAGAAAAACTTGCGCATGCGCATTGTTCATATTCAACATTATAAAATAATACTTACATAAGTTTAAAATTATTAAATAAATTCAAATAAAATCATAATAACACAAATAAACCGCAACAGATCAATTTATTTGAACTAAAATATATGAAAACAGACAACAAAATGACATAATTTGCTGCCTGCTTGTTGACGTCACAAAATCTAAGACGCTGATTGGTTAAGGGAGAAAAAACTTGGATGGAAAGTAGAACATGCTCTGCTATCGTCCAAGAAGTTGGACCAAGTTCTTGTATGTTTGTTTACACGATCAAAGCTCAAAGCACAACAAGTTTCCATCAATATCAATCAATCTCTGTCTAAGAAATTGGATCGTCTAAATAGGCCTTTAAGTAAATAACAAAAAAATACCAAAATAAATAACAAATTAATAAATAACCTTGTACTAAAATCGAAGCAGTCGTGGAAAGAGGCCTTTTAAGCTTTAAGGTCCGTGATTGTACCTAGATTGTAACACAAAATTTCAACATTTGTGAGTCTAAATCTAAAAAAAAAAGTATATTTTACTTACATGTCAATGTTAGATTTGGTACCCCATAAAAATACAGCAGGCCCTTCATATAAACCAACAGGTTCTGGATGCAGAATACTAGGGTCACTAAAGTTTTGGTAGAGTGACTTCTCATTGAAAGTAACCCAGTATCTCCCATCAGCATCTCTTTTGAAAGGATAGAATACTTTGTACGAAATCTCTTTTGGTATGACCTGTTTCGTTGATTGAACAAAAAAATGACAATTATTTAGATATCCTTAAATTATATTTGTAGAAAAAGATTAAAAGTATTGCATATAGAGAATCCATGGGTCTTACAAATTACAAAAAGTGGGAAATAAATAAATAAGACGACGATATTTTTTCATAAACATTTGTGACGATCCCTTTCTTTTCCCTTTCTTTTTATAGGAAATATATAGGTAAGATAATTCCGAGTTGCCAGATTTAAAAATGTTAAAATAGTTTCTTTAAACAGAGAATTACTACTTCTGCCATAAATTTTTAAGACCCAGAAGAACCTTATGCTTACTGTCAATTACTGATGAAAGTATAAATAACATGTTTTTAAATGCTTACAGAATGTCCCGTAAAAGGGAGCTTTTTTTTAAAAAAAGTTAGTTTAGTTTTTGTTTCTGTCACTTAAGTGATTAAAATAGAAAAAATACAAAATTAATACAAAAACTTATGTTATAGTTGTTGAAAAATAATATATAACAGAAAAAAATCCAATTCACTATCAAAATCTAAGGAATCATTATCGATAACAATCACAGTGGCTGTTACGGCATTTGAAAAGATTCTAGAAAAACAATGAAAAATCAAATTATTTGCTAAATAAGTCTGCAAGGCGTCCGCATTTTCATTAGAAACCACAAAGGCTTTGAGCTTAATAATGAGCTGTTATTTTTTTTCTTCCATTTTTACTTTGGTTGACCATGATAACAAATCATCAAATTATGATAACGGTTATGTTTTCCTTCCTCTCTTAAATAACATCTTGGGGAATATATTATATATAAGTTTTTATGATTTCATAGTTGAATTCTTTATGATTTACCTCAGGTTTGTAGTGTATTTATTAACTAAAATAAATGATTGATTCTCACGAAATATGACAATTGACAGTCTTTTGCTCCAAGATCTAATATACTATGCTACTGAAAGAACTTTTTTTAAAAATAAAATTAATAAATAGCATTGCTGTTAGCATTTTGAAATGATTTTGCATTTGCATTGACTGTTTTGTATGTTTAAAAAATTTAATTGAATTTCAAAATGTCATCACCAACAATATTTCCAAAAATAACTAGCTTCAAAACTTCCCATAAATTTTTCAATCTCTAATTTTTTTTTTATCTCAACCGTTGTAAGCATTTCTAGAATATATGCAGAGGGTATTATTTCCAAAAAAAAATTTCTGTCAAAAATTTGTTTGTCACATGAAAATCAGTCATTTTCCTGGCCACTTTTTTTAGTAATTTATAGCCGAAATAGATAGCGCCAGCAATCAATATCTTTGGTTAAGAGATTAATTAGAATACCATCCTATCAGAGCATGTCTTATTGCAGGAATAAAGAACCAAGTTCAAAATCTATTTCAAAAAATTTTACAAGGTGGGTAGATTTTTATGTTGTCATTTTCCTGTCTTCTTAAAATCATTAATAATATAAACTACATAGATTTACTTGAGTTATTTCAAGAAGTCCTGTTGTTTTTTGTGGAAAGTAAACGTCTTAACCCGGAGTGTTAAATTAAAGTAAAGTTATATGCTGTAAAGTGGCAAATGGTCCTTATCCTGGCTGTCATTTTCCTGGCTTATGAATGCCAGGACATTGACCCTGTTACCAGAAATTTTTTTAAACAGTAGAATGTAAAGAGGGAAAGCAAATATACGCCTAATACCCAGTTTATGTAAGATTGCAATATGCTTGTTTATAATCTAATTTATTTATTTATTTAGTGATCGATTATTATACACAATTTTATTCTGTACATATCAACAACAAAGTCACTTTCGATTCTTTCTACAGTGGATAAAAGAATTAATTTAAAAAATTCATGGTCCATCTAACGCAAAGGCTTTAGGCTATTTTTTTCAAAACACAGATAGCTAAAATATAAAGGATAAGCTAAGAACATCACTGTAAAATTTAATTCTGTCATATTCTTTAAACTCTGCTTGGGTGTATAAATTAAAGAATGTAATAAAATTGTAAAATAAAGGGATTTTGAATATTTTAAATTTAAATAATATAATAAAAAAATTCTGATGTAAATTATTATAAAATTAATCTTACTAAGTTATTTTAAAACATGGGGCCTTAAAACAGTCAAGGAAAAATAAACAATGAAAAAAAAACGAGAAGCCGAGAAGAAACGGTATGGGAGAATTAAAAATGATAGAGATTTCCTTGAAAAAGAAAAACCTAAAAGAAATTTAAGGTATATTCAACAGAAAAAGAAAGGATTTGTAAAGCCAATCGCAAAGTTGAGTGAAAAAGAGAAAAGATTACTGATAGAACATATGAATCATATTGCCAGAATAAAGAATAAATTTCAATTCACCAGTAAATTAAAATAAAGAATTTCCACGTAATCAATTTTAATTTACATTGATTTCAGCAAACACTATGATATCAAATATGCATCAGAACCACAAGCAGTAAACTTTGAAGCTAGAAGAACACAATTTACTGTACGCGAAGGAGTACGCGATCTATTCTAAAGTACATTTCAGAAATTTCTAAACTGATTTTAATGTGATTTAATTAATTAACTAATTGATTTATTTGTATTCATCGTTAATAAGTGCTATCAATACTACCTATCTCGTTTTTCGTCACTAATCCCATTTCTGTAACATGAAATGTGGATTTTGAAGTAAATTTTGATAATTGTTAACTGATTTTAATGAGACTTAATTTTACTTTTATTCGTCGTAATGAGTGCAATCAATAGCACCTACCATGTTTTTCGTCAATAATTTCATTTATATACAGAGAAATTTAAATTCTAAAGTACATTTTGGAAATTGTAAACTGATATTAGTACGACCAATTTTCTTTTAATTGACGTTAACAAACGCAATCAATATCGCTCTTTGGTTCTTTTATCACTAATGCTAACTCTGCGGGAGAAAATGTGAATTTAGAAGTATAATTTGGAAAAATGTTATCCGTTTTAAATGTGAAAAAAAATTTTTTTTTGCTTGTCGTAATTAAATAAATACAATCACTACTTACATTTACTACCGTCAATCTTTCGAACATATCATCAACTATTTTCTTCTTTGCTTCTTCTTCATCCATATAGCTAGGAATCTTTGAAATTGATTTTGAGAGTTCCAGTAAATAATCTCTGCAGTGGATGGCAGAATGCATGTTACGAATAAGGTTTATATTCGTGTCTTCGGATATTACCATTGATACTCTGTTTGGCTGAAAACAAAATTATGAAGAATTTAGTTTAAAATCATTATGAAAAATAAATATTTAAATTCAAAATACTTTTAAAGCTGATAATGCTCATACAATAAACAATCGATTGTCTGGGAAACTGGATGGCACGATTAGCATGGATAAAATACCTGAAGGTAATCATTATATATATATATATATATATATATATATATATATATATATATATATATATATATATATACATACTTTTATGTAACTCCGAACAAGACATGACTTCTGCGCATTTGGACACGTGTTCTGCACTAAAAGACTTAGACTGTAATAAGAAGTACTGGAGAGCTAGAAGCCTAATGACCTGAAAGTCAATGGCTGGCATTTATTTCATAATAATAAATCGTCATACTAATCAACAAACACTATGGGATTTTGGGTGATTTGAAGTGCAATTGGCGTTTTAAAAAATGATTTGTCTTTTTGGCTACTGGGAATCAAGTACGGGATACCAATTAGGCAAAAATTTGGGTAACCTAATTACCAGGAAAGTTATGAGTTATTTCAGTGAACTAGAAGATGTGAGTGGTGTAGTTTAATATCCCATTGAAAACTTCGGATACAAAATAAACGATAAGACTTTCTAAATTCCATATGAACATAAATCAATCATAATTTACGGTGGAGGGATCACCTGTAGCCTCGTTGATTATCGAGTCGATTTCAATCCTACAGAGATGTTCGTGTCGATTCCAATCCTGTAGAGATGCTCGTGTTGATTTTAATCCTATAGAGATGCTCGTGTCGATTTCAATCATATAGAGATGCTCGCGTCGATTTCAATCCTATAGAGATGCTCGTGTCGATTTCAATCCTATAGAGATGCTCGTATCGATTTAAATCCTATAGAGATGCTCGTGTTGATTTCAATCCTATAAAGGTCCTCGTGCCGATTTCAATCCTATAAAGGTCCTCGTGCCGATTTCAATCCTATAGAGGTAGACATCCTATAGAGTTTAAAGTAAATAAAGTATATCGCTTGGGAAAACTCTTTGAAAAAATGAGCGACAAGAAACTAGATTATTATTTTGGGATTGATAGCGCTTTCAACGCAAATCAATTTTGTTTACGAATGGGAAAATAAAACGGCAAAGCCATTTTTACTTTAATGGAAAAAATCAAACATCTAAGACGAAACAACACGCATGGCGAATTAAATTGATTTTAAAGGTGCTTTTGACGACCTTGAATAAAATAATTTCTATCAAGTATTTCAAAACAAAACCCTACTCTATCTTTGTAGAGCATTTACAGCATTAGAGCATTTACAGGAACAAACTAAAAATGTACCATTAATAAAAATGATTTTAAGGAACTTTTCTCAATGATATGACACAGATTCACCACAATGGTATCTCAGACGCAATGACTTGCTAGAATCACAAGACATATATTCAAGCGTTTTAAGATTAAATCAATTTTTTTTTTGTTAATATAACGTCTCTAAGGAAGGTTGAAATGAAACTATGAATGAACTCTCAGTATTTGTGTATAAATGACCTTAAGATCACTACTCACGACTTTCTTTCGACAAAAATATGCAGTCTTCAAAAACTAAGACACCCTACTTATTTTTTATTTTATAACTGCCGTTGAACAGTCGACCCAATTTTGGGTTTACAACTACTAATGTTCAATCCATAGCCTTGTAATTTTGAACCCAATCCGAAAAACAGTAGTAGTAGTTGGATGAAGTAGTGGGAGAAATTTGCCTTCGTGGAGGACTTTCTGATGAAACTAACCCACGTTTGCGTTACATGGAGAGAAAAGCCACGAAAACCTGCCAAGCTTAGCGCAATTGCAAGGGGAATTTGACCCATGATCCGTTTACCACTGAGGATATTTTACGTCAGCACTGTGGTCGGCGCGAGCAGGGAACAGAATTCGTATCGACCAGACATCGCTAGGATCCATAATACTTAGCATTTAAATGATTTTTACCTGGTATTTTTCTTTTTATTATGTTTTTTTTTTTTTTGTTAAGTATCGCTAACATTATGCATGATTTCTAAATTTTCTATTTAAACTCTTGTAAATCAAAAGGAGTCTCAAAACATAGCTATATAGTTATTGTAACTGTCAATTAACTATTTTATTGCTTTACTATTATGTAGATATGCGCTAAGATGGCTGCTATGAACAGGTCAGAAATTTTTTCAGTGAATCTTTTATGGTACAACCTAAAAAGGTGCCATTTAGCATAAAACTAATGTTCTGAAACTTTCAACTAAATATGTTCTGAAGAGCCGCGATGGTTCAGGGAATAGAGCGAAAGACTTCCAATTAGTTGAACCGGGTTTGAAACCCAGCGGTGTATGGGTCAAAACGAATTCCGCATCCGGCTTGCACCAACGGCAGTGCTGACGTGAGATATCTTCAGTGTGTACACGAATAATGGGTTAGATTCCCCTTGCCGCCATGCTAACTGCAGGAGGTTCTCGTGGTATTCCTCTCCATGTAACACAAATGAGGGTTTGTTCCATCAAAAAGTCCTCCTTGAAGGCAAATTTCTCTTAATAATTGATCCAGGAGTTTTCTTATCTTCTGGAAAGTTTTCAAACTTTTTCTTTTTGGAATTGAAACCTGTCGGAATATTATAATAATCCTCCCCTCAAAACCAATTTTTTGAAGAATGTTTAGAAATTTGTGCATTCTTTTAATGAACGTAAAAGGATTCAAGTAAGATAGATAATAAAAAAAAAATTTCCCATATCGGTGAAAGATTTCGTATATTATCAGAAAAAAAGTGTGTTTTTTAATGTATTTTATCTTTCATAAATGAATCTTATAGGAACCTTAGATTTAGACTGTGACTTCTTTTCTCACTTAATTGGCGTATAACTTTCTTATTTGTGTTATTTTAGATAATTATGTCAATAAAATAAAGTTTTAAACTTTTACCCTGATTGTTCAGAGCCATTCGTGTAGGACTAATAATAATTCGAAAACACATCACAATAAAAATAGTCATCATTTAGTCGTAAATCCTGAATTGGTTTGGCTGTTTAACGACAGTTGCATAAAAAAAAAATATATGTTCTTCTCAATAAAATCCAAAAATTTTAAGTTTTCTTTACAAAATCCAATTATTCAAACGGGTGGTTATGAAAACCAAAATCTGGACTCAATTTAAGGAAAATATTTCTAACTTTTTCTTTTTGGAATTAAAACCTGCCAAAACATTATGATAACCCTCTCCTTAAAACCAATTTTTTGAAGAGTGTTTAGAAATCTGTGCATTCTTTTGTTAATTATTGTAAAATGATTCAAGTAAGACAGATAATAATTTTTTTTTTCTATATCGGTGAAAGATTTCAGATATTAGCGGGAAAAAAGTGTTTTCTAATGCATTTTCTCTTTCATAAATGAATCTTCTAGGAATCTCAGGTTTAGACTGTAACTTCTTTTCTCGTATAATTGGCGTATATCTTTCTTATTTGTGTTATTTTAGATAAAAAAATTTAAATTTTACCTTGATTGTTCAGAGACATAAGTGTAGGAATAATATTATATCTAAAACAGAAAACAATAAAAATGGTCATCATTTCAGCTTACTTATCTCTATTTTCTACAAATGAAAGTAGCAAAGGTTTTAAACTTCTGGGGACAAATACTATAAGTTTAGTTCAATTGGTACATAGCATTGCAATAGAATATCTAAATTCAGATGCTTCCTAATTTCATTTTTCTATATTTAACATAATTACCAAAATACTCTTACAATGTAGTTCTTGTAAAAAAAAAATTTATATTCATGAAAGGTATTCAGATGATTAAGGTAGAACAAAGGGAATGCTCCAGAAGTACAAAAATGGAAGCAGGGGAAGAAATAGAAGCAATGCAAAAACTATTTCTTCAGTACTGAAAGTCGGCAGAGAACTAGAGAACGTGGGTTCTATTTGAGCAATTGTTTGGAAAAAAAATTCCTAATCCTTGCATTCCGTCCACACATTCTAGTTTTGATATAATTATTTTATTGAATATAGTTTTATATTACTAGTTTTTATTATTTTATTGAAAATGAATAATAAACTAACGTAAAGATATTATATAATAAAATAAAGAAATATTAGATATGATAGAACTATAAACCACCAGTTATAAATTTTCTATGATTTAAGGCGACGTCACCTGAAATCAATATAATCAGTGAAAAAGCTGAGATTTGTAATGCGTTGTTAAGAAATAAACCCTCTGATATTATTAATGTTGCTATGCAATTGTGTACCAAACCTGAAATATACCGTCTTGAGTCGACCAGAAAGAATTCCTGCGATTGTTCTTGATATATATAAAATTTGTCACAGTAAACCAAAAACTTCATCAGGGGTCAAAACAAATATCGCTCATGGGTTGCAATAGTGGCACAACTAAAAAAAAAAAAAATAAAAAAAAACAAAAAAAAAAAACACGCGTTTTGGACTAAGAACAGGTGTAAATAGGAAAATACACAGTCTTTTCAGCAGCAATACTAGCACACTCATAATTCAACTTGAAGGTAATCTTCGTTTAAACAATCTAAAGCATTTTGTATACATTTACCTTAGCAATGAAAACTTTAAACCCACTTATCTCAAAACATGATTTTTTGAGTTGTGCCGCTATTGCAGCCCATGAGCGATATATTTCGGGTGCCACATACATTATGTTATGAAGATGACAAAACTTTTCTACTCACTAAAAGGTTTTTATTTTTAGAGATGAGTTTCCAAATATTGATGTATTTAGAAGAATTTCTTTTTCCACTATAATTAATTAAATGAACGTTTAGTTTAATACAGAAAATGTTAGTTCTATGTCAACACCTAAAATTAGCCAGAGTTTCAATTAATTAGTAAAACTTATATGTAGAAAAATGCAATATCAAAGTTTTTACCTACTTGCTTTAGAACTGTTCTCAGATGATGTAGGTAAAGAATATAGTTAAAAATTTAGAATATTCATAGCAGAAATACATTTAAAATCATATGATTCCATTTTAAGAAATAACTTGATGTTATCCTCACCTCGTTGGCGATAAACTTTTAAAATATGTTTAATATTTTTGCAATTCTTTTTCTTAAGTCTGATCCAGTTGTTTGAAAGTATTGTGATATTAGAAAGAACTAAACATATTGAAAAAAGTTTTAAGTGACATAGCAGTAAAAGGTAGCAAGCATATAAAAAAATTCATTTCTAACTCTACAAAGACGAAATACAATATAAATATTGTACGTAGTCACCGAGAGCAGAAAACTTTAGCTCGATACTAAAGGGTGTTACGCAATTTGGGCAGACAGTTTAAATCATGCATGGCAGTCGGGGATGGTCATATGCTCTGGGGTCCGGATTTCCCTAAAAATTTCTAAGACACGTTGGAGTTAGTCTTCTCTCTAATTGTGTTTGAAATTAAATTTTGAATGAAGTTCCTTTTTATCCATCAAATTTCTCATTTTGATTTTTTGATAACCTTCCCTATGCTCTTATGTATTGATGATGTGTAGTGCCGATTTATAATACGTTTTCACAACGCTGCAATAGAAAAATAATCTCATCGTTAGTTTTGAACAGTAGTGTAAGAACAAATACATCAAATTCTGAAAATGTTGCGAGAAAAAGGAAGGGGATGTCATGACTACGATTGTAAAGGTGCAAAAATAAGACCCTTGCAAAGCAGGGGACTTTGCCATAAACAGGAGTGTTTGGATAAAAGGTTCAAAGCATTATGTTCCAGAGTTGTGCATGACGAGGTAAAGTTAACAATTATTTAAAACATCATTCTTCCTCTAAAAGAGACCAAGTGTTTTGAAGGAAATATTTCCTTATATACAATAAAATATTTCAGGACAGATTACAGTAGATGAATCTTTAATTTCCGAAGTTACAGTGAAAGCTCCTTTTTGTCGGATTCATTTCTTCTTCTCCAAGTTAAATGTTTTCGAGTGCCGTTAAATTACATATTAAGCAAAAAGATTGATATGGGAGAACAGATGCATGGTAAATAAAAATAATGAGAGATTAGTTGTTTTCAGCCACAAATATACAAGAAACAGATATTTTCCTCTAAAAGACATTTCTAATGATGCACACTGTTACTGTAAATGTAATAAATCTTTACCTTCTGAAGGGCTGCATAAATTACAGTGGAGGCACCCATACTGTGTCCAAATAATACAGCTTTTGGCAAATTTACTAAGTTCATAAAATGAAAAAGATCATCCACATTTAAAGAGAAACTAAATTCATCAGTATATTCACTGTCACCGTAATTTCTGGCATCATATGCATAGACCTAAAATAAAATGTAACACAAGGATAATAATATAAAGATAATAAAATAAGATAATAAACAAAGATAATATAGATTTTAAGCAATATCTCAGGGCATACAGAAAGCAATATACTGGGGGCATACAGAAAAGATTGTGATCTAAACAAGGGCGGTGTCAGAAGGGGCTCAGAGGGGGGCAATTCCCCCCCCCGCCCTGTCCGGCATTGTTTGCTTCCCCCCCTATCGGGACGAATTTAAATGTAGTCGGGAAAACGCTATCATTTTGAAAAGAAATATAATTACATTCTTAAAAAAAATCTTGCTTTTTATTTAATTTTTTTTCTGTAAATGAGAATAAATTAAAAACTAAAGACGAAAATGTATTCTTTTTACTTGCACTTTACCACCAACTTCCTGTTCACTTTTCTTCAAAAAATTCTGAGGGACAATGTGATGTGATCATGAGACCATCACAATGTTTACTTTTTTCTAAATACCTACTGGGCTCTCTCCAACTGAAGTTGCCTTTGCGAGATCTCTAGCGCTCGGCTTCCAGCTCGTCTTTAGAGATTCTCGCAACCGCTAAGGAGGGGACGCTATCTTTTGAAGATAGACTAGTATTCCCCGTTGGACGCTAGGGAGAAGCGGTTGAATTTTTTGCTGCATGTGCTCTCCCTCTGTGTGCTCCAAGTTTGTGATATTTTGTTGAAATTTTATTTCTTTTCACCTTCATTAATTTAACAATTTGTAATTCATTTATTTCATCGCAAATTTTGCTGCAACAATCACACTTATGCTACTTACTTAATTAAAATTTATACTTCCTGGAGCACACAGGGATGATCCCTAGTCCACGTGTTGGATTTTCGAGAGGATGCGAGTCATGAACTAGTAATGTATCTTATGTGATTAACAAATGAATAAAAGGAGAAGTCAATTTTTTTACAGGAGCCTGTAAAGTATTTTTTTCCCATGAAATCCTGAAAGATGTTTTCAGCGTTCAGAGAGTTGATGTTCCGGTATAGCCTGTCTGAAACTTGGGAGATATAGAAGTTCCATGACCAGGATCATGATCCCGGTAAATTTTGATGCAACGTTGGATTCATCAACCATTGATTCCCGATAATAAGACCGCCTGTTCATCCGATCAACATTCCATCTCCTCTGCAGACCCCTCATCGTAGCAATCCAACATCGTAGTAGACAAGTTTTTGGTTGTGTCCCTATGGAAAGTTATATAACACCCCTGAGGGATATGGGAAGGCAAGAAGACTGTCCTGGCTCCTACCCCATCGTACTCACGTTACCACACTTTTTAAGACTGACTATAATGCATGTACACTTTCTCCGCTTATAATAAAGAAAAGTATTTTGTTAAACGTCACACCGTTTAGTGTGAAGAATTCGATTTTTAAATTATTTGGAAGTAGTGAAGAGCTAAGTTTGTTCTGTGAATCTTTTTTTTAAATTTGCTCTTAAATAGTGTATATATTTATCTATGCTAATAAATTCAATTATAATTGCTCATATATAAGTTAAAATATTAAAATAGACTTGTAATAACTACCAAGTTGTCTTATGAACTATAATAAAGAGGACCTCAATCACTCTGTATATAAAATGTACGTGCTACTCCATCAGAAATAGTTTTTCTAATCACGATATGGTTTATGTGATAATTCCCATGTTAATTTATATACTGCTCTCGATTTGCACTGACAACAGTTCCGACATACAAAACCTCCATTCTCCATTGGTAGAGGGATCATGTGCGAGAATAATCTTGCCCTCGAGCTAACCATGGAGCATTTTCATGTTTTTTTTTTTTTTTTTTATTTATTTTTTTTTTTTTTCATTTTTTTTTTTTTTTTTTTTACAAATTTAAAGCAAATGTTTGTTCAATTCATTTGTCCTCTAAGTTTGGTTCAAAATAGAAAAGTTACGGGTTATAGTGTTAAAAGCAAAAATCATCTGCATGAATTAATACCAGTAATAAAATAAAGTAAATACCTTAAGTCTTGCAATAAATTAATCTTATTCAATTTTTTTTCATTATTTAATTACTTTTTTTTGGCAAAATGTAAATTATATTTATTTATTTCGCAAGAATTTTGTATGAAATGATAAAGAAAAATATTCTTATTTAATCATTTAGAATTAAAATTCGTTTTGAAAATGTAAATACATTGCAAGGTTTATTCCCTTCCCTTTCTTTTTCATTAGTAGATTGACGATTAATAAAAATTAAATTTAATATGTTTTAAAACTTAAAAAAATTCTCAATTAAAATAAAAAAATAAAGATTATAATTTTTTTCTTTGAAATTTTTTGCAACATATCAAAACTAGTTTCGTATAATTTTAATACACTTTCCATTGGTGCAAATATTGATTCTTTAAACCAAAATTTCCTTTCGTATTTTTCCAAATTAAAGTAGAGTGAAAGCTTGATATATCAAGATTCATATAGGGAGATGCCAGATATTACGATACCTTCAAATTGTTTATAACGAGGTGATATATATATATATATATATATATATATATATATATATATATATATATATATTAAAATTAACGAAAGAGGACAAAATGGAAGCCGTTTTTATTCATTAATATCTGATATTAATATTAAAGTGAACATCATGTCACCTTATTTTCCTCTTCAAATCATAATCCTTATAGTTATCGAAGCCTATATATATGGATAATCACCAGCTAAATTACCTTTCTCTATAAAAATGAAAAACTATTTTGCTATTATCAGCAATATTGACATATACATCGAATGAATGTACAAAGCGCAAAAAATTAAATGGACCCACCTTAATAACTTTTGATTTAAAGTTCATATCTTCATGTTATAGGACACATTCTTAATGATTCGAGAAGGTGACGTCAAATATACTAATTAATTAGTGTAAATGATATTTTAAGTTAGGAAATTAGACATAAAAACGTACTCTCTCTCTGATTAAACATACCTTTTTCGACGGATTTGAATTTCTGACACCCAAAATATAGTAGCTTCATATAGTAGCTTAATAATTTTTTCAGGAGCACGTTTGAAAGTTTGGACCCTTTAATGTTAACTTTAGTTTTTGCGTATTTTGCTATATCCCAAATTTTTTTTAAACCAATTGAAAAAGTTTCGCATACAATTCCAATTATATCAATCAATCCAATCAATTCCAATCGCTTTTCTAAAGATAATTTCAAGCAAAATATAACTTTTAGTAAACATTTATTATTACTTTATTTAATGAAAGTCGAAAAATTAAGGTATACAATTTTTTCATGATTTGAACGGATGCAATTTTTGATGTCAAAATACAAAATTTAAGCAAAATCGGTCGAATAAATCCAGAGAAATAAAAAATAAAAAAACTAGTATTTTTCAAAATTTGGTTCCCTAACTCCTTAATTTTTTGTGACTTAAAATTCGTAACTAGGAAAGCAAATTTAAATCGTAGAGGAAAGAATGTATCGCGTTGATATGTGGTAAACAATAATTAATTAACTCTGTGAAAGATTATTCGTTGCAGGTGTATGCCAATGTGTAAAAATCTTCTGCAAGACGAAACAGAAATTTTGGTGGAAAGTCGGCTTTCAGGTCTGCAGAGAAACGAATACATAGGCAGACAAACAGCAGCCATATGTGACAATTTTTTAAAAAATTTAAGTTAGTTAATATTCGTTTCTCGGACGCAAATTTAAATTTTTAGATTGAAAAATCATTACAAATTTTGGCCATATTGTTTGAATATATTAAGCCGATGGACTCACTCTTTTTCTCAAATGTAGAAATTAGCATTTTGCCGAACATAGATGTTCACTTCAAAAGCATCTTCGAAAAGAAAAAGGAATCATAAGGAGAAATTTTAAAAGTCTCCTCGTATTTATTTACAATATATATTAACATCAGGTCCCCTTTAAAACAGCCCCTTTTTCTGTAAAATTATACTATGTAACAATTAAAACAAATTCAAATTTTACAATTAAATGGGCATAACCATTTCGAAGTATCTGTACGGGCACGATGCGGGGCACGATATCTTTAGATAAAATATGTGGATGCAAAAACTTAACTTAAAACTTTATTTGCAAAACATTTAAATGATTCAAAAGTCAATCGATGCATATAAAAAAAAAACATTTTCATTTCAAAATGTTCTTTAAATGTTTTGTTAAATGTGCATGAAATTTCAAATTTTTATTATAGAATAATTTTTGAGTTATGAGAGTAAGAAGCGTAGAAATTTTTTAAATAGCGGTGACTGTGCTACAAGTATTGTTCTTTATTACAAAAGTAATTTTCAAGCTTACAATGTGTGGTAAATTGCACCACACAGTAAAAAATACAAGGATAACAAAAAAAATGCGATTTAAATTTACATTAAAATAAATCTGCACACTATGGTATCAATATTAGTGATTTTAGATTCTTAGAAACACACTTGAAAAAAATAATGTGAGAAAAAATGATAAGTACAAAATTGGTTTTAATTTAAATATTTTGAATTAATTTGTTTGAGGAAGACTGTCTGGGAAGACTTGACCCCTTGTCGGGCAAAGTTTGGCGCCATCCTTGGATAGGAAGTAACTGGAATGCTATGAAAATATATTGTTTCAAATTGATTGGCAAGTGTAGGAGCTTTCGATATGCTATAGTTGTGGCAAATATCGGAAGTTTGATAAACTCCGATTTTATGTTTAAGCATTATTTTATTAAAAATCTTATGCTTAACAGTTTAACAGTTCTGTTAAACATTTGTTTAAACAGAATTTTATGTATAAACATTTATTTTGCTGTTGAGCAAGATTTCAGCAAGCTATCAAGTTATAGAATTACACATTTCTGTTTATCAGCTGTTTGGTAGAAAAATCTTGAAGAAATCACTTTAAATACCCTTTACCTTCAGACATGTTTTGGCAAGTTTTTCCCCTAAGTGCTAACTGTCAATATCGCATAACAACAAAATTGGAATTCGTTGTGCATTCAGTTTTCTTTTTTAACAGGGGTATCTGTCAAAACACTAGAAAGACTGAACATTGCTGCATACCGACTGCTGCACGTAAAAAATCTTGAAAAGGCCACATTGGCCCTTTCCCCATTGCCCTTTCCAGAATTTTTACATGCAGCACTATTCAGTCTTTCGGTATGCAGCAATGTTCAGTCTTTCTAGTGTTTCAACAAATGCCCCTGTTAAAAAAGAAAACTAAAAAATGGCATAATATGAAAAAATTGAAAAAAAAAACTTTATGAAGCATTTATCAAAATTTCGAAATGCTAAGAAGAAAAGCTATTGATAGAATTTCTTTCAGATAGTTCAGTATATTGATAGAAACTAAATTCATGTATCAATTTTGACCAAGAATTCTTACTTATCACAGATAAATGACAATTCTAGATATAATAAAATAGATATTTTGTATTTTTAAACACAATTATTGCATTGCAACATTTCTACCATTATTTAGAAAAGTTTGTACACTCTTGAAAAATAATTTATGGAAAAGAAGTTTAAAATAATAATGCAAACAGGCAAAACTTATAAGCTATCAAATACTGTAAACTTAAAAAATTTATTAAGCAAAAAAAAAACAAAAATATTTTTTTAAAAAGTAGGTTTATTTTTTCATATTTCCCTTTAAATTCGCGTAACATTCTGTATAAAGTGTCCATTTTATTATCGCATTGGTACGGTCTGTATGTCTCCAAATTAAGAAATCAAATTTTTCGCATATATACATACTGTCTGACCCCGATAACAAAGATTATTCTCCAGTTACTATATTAATACTTACGGTATGACCCCTATAACAGAAACTATTTCCTGATAGGTGATTTACAATTATCGTGGTATTTCTAGAAACTTTATGCATATGAATTTAAAATTCTAATACATCAGTTGTGGTTCTTGATAGCTTAGTTTGAAATAATTTAAGTCTTCAAAAGTTGGTGGCTAGTGAAGTAGAATGAGAAATATCGTCGTTTTATCTTAGACTGTAGTTTTCCTGAACATTTTTGCGAGATATAAAATAGTAATACATTGAAGGAATAGCATCACTGAAAAAATGAAGCAAAGTAAGATTTAAATGAATTTCAGGAAATCAATTTCAGAGTGTATAAAAGCACCATAATTCTCATATTATTTTTTTTACAAATGAAAATCGTCCTATTAGAGATTTTCTCTATATTTTATCTTATGTATAACCGATTATATCTTATTTTTAAATCCCAACATTTTAGAATTTTGAAAATATAGACATATTTCTTCTCTATGCCTAACGGTATATATATAACGGTAATAAATATATGCCTAATGGTAATAAATATAGCATACCTAATGACATGATATATTTATTATCAATTATATTTACAATGAAAAATTTTATTTTAAGGATATTTTTTTTCCTTGAAAAACATGAAAAACTACAGAGTGTCCATAATTAAATTTAACACTAGTGAGCAGTCGGTATCAAAAACAGTGGTAAATTTCATGTAAATAGTGTGATGGCATTGTAAATTGATGGGAATTTTACTAGCAAAGCAATTTAGTATCATAAACCATTACAAGATAACGTTTCATAATTTTATGGAGAACTTATAAAAATTCTTCCTTTTTTAACCAAGTTTTTATAAACGATTACTGATTGTTGTTGTTGTCGTAGACCATTAGGGCAAGGAATGCGATTGCTCTTATTTTAGAGTGGTGAAATCTATTCCCGAGAATTCGACTTAAGCCACACCATCACTCTATAAATACGTCACACACGTTTACAGGGCGGAACCATTCATTTATCCACAGATAATAATTTTGTCCTGAGCCAGAAAACGATCAAACGCCAATGCAGTACCACCAGACGTATAATCTGTTATGAGAATATGGAGAACAGTGTGACCCGACAGATTTAACCCCGGCTGGATTCAAACTCCCATTCTCACAGTGCAAAGCTTTGCCAACCAGGCTACCCCAGCAAAAGATTACTGGGGTCAGACGGGTGTCAGACGTGCATTACTTTTAAAATCAACAAGTTCACACAATACAAAAAAAATTTGTATTGATACAACAGAATAAAAAATATGTTCACATATTTCTACCTTTCTCCTCGTTTTTTCGGCAATAATTGGACCAGTAAGTTTCCACGTCCTTCTTTCCGATGCAAGCCCATGAACAAGAACTATAGGTGTTAAGTTGGGGTCACTGCCTTCAGTGGATTCATACAAATCATAAGCTAAGTTAATGGGAACATAGCTGCAAAAAATTATTTTACGAAATAAGAATCTCTAAGTATTAGAAAATAAAAGTCAAAGATGCTTATTTTTTTTCCATTTAATGATCCTAGATGTTTTTACTGCGCTAAAAGGCTCCGTTGCAACTTCCCCGCCTTGTTCACTGTCAATTCACTGTCACTGGACACAAGTGCCAAGTTACAGTGATTTCCTAAAATGTGTGAATAAAATTTATATCTCTTTTATCGCCAATGGTAATCTCGGCCACTTTTCAATAGAAACACACTCTAATAGTCACAAAAATAAAAATAAAAAATGAAAAAAAAAATAATCCCGTAAACTACGTTTCTCAATTTAATTAAAATGAGAAAACAAATATAATTTTCTCAGACCTAAAGCACACGCAGAACGTACGCTTCTTTTGTTCTAAACTTCTTCCTCACATCACCTCTTGATTTTTGAAAGAGATGCGCTCTACGTTTTTGGTAAATAAAAAATTAAATGGCATTCTCTTATTGAGTTCATTTGAAATACTTGTATATTGCAAGTATTATAATATGCAAGTATACAAGTACCAAAGATAAAATACATAGTATTTTGTAATTGGATATGATATCTTATTGTTTCTCATGATTTTATTTTTTGTCAATTCCATGATTCATTCATTTATTTTATGTAATTAGGTAATTTATTATTATTTTTTAAAAAGAAATTTGTATCTAAATTAAAAGACAGCAAACTTTTTATACAAAGAAACAAACTTAATTTCGAAAAGTGCTCCTTGTATAATATTAACAAGGCTTCAGGGTAATTTATTTGATGAGACAAAATTCACCTTAACTCTAATAGTACAATCACCCCCTTTCCTAAAAGATAATAAATAAAAAATAAATAAATAAGTAAGTAAATAAAATTAAATTACAAACAGACCATGACATGAATAACTTTAGATCAACGGATTTGGATTTCGAACCCCTAAAGCCGCTGGAAGATATGGTCCCCATAATTTGATCAGTGGAGCAATCAAAAGTTCGGGCCCCTTAATGTTAATTTTATCTTTCCGCATTTCGTCATATCTTGGGACTTTTTAAGCCAATTAAAAACATTTTCTATTAGAAAATTCATTTACCCAAAGATAATTCCCTGCAAAAAAATAATGTAAGTAAATAATTATTTTTTGCTATTTCATTTTTTAATAGTTGAAAAAATTTTTCATTACTAAGTATATATTTTTTGCATACAATTTTTAAACCATGTAATTTTTCATATCTAAATACAAAATGTGAGTGAAATCGGTTGAATAGTTACTGAGAAATCTAATTTAGTTAATAATAATTCAAAATACAATTTCTTAGAAACTATTCGTTCAATTCTGCTCCAATTTCGTATATTGTATCTTAAAATTACATTATTTTATATAATGTAAAATATTGTATACCGCACAATTCAAAATTTTATGACTATTATTAAATAATATATATATATATATATATATTTACTAAAAATGTTTTGCTAGGTAGCTTCTTTAGAAAACTGAATTTTTATAATAGTGTGCAAAAATGTTTCATTTCGCTTAAAAAGTTCTCGATATATGATGAAATACGCAAAAAGTAAAACATACATTAAGGGATACAAACATTGCCTGTTCTCCTGATCAAAATAGTGAGACCATATTACCCAGATTGCGACTGTCTCCATAGTATGGGGGGGGGATCACTCAATTACAGCTCACTCAATTTACATCACTCAATTACAGCTCAAATAACAGCGTAGTGCAGCGTAACCCAGGCCTTAAACTGTCAATGATCTAACTCAGGTCAGAACACTATCACAGTCACAGCAGACTAATATTCTTGTGAGGTACACTCTTATTTATATAGCCTTTGAGTAAGAAATCAGGAATGATTCTTGACGATCCTTGCATAATTGAGTAAATATTAGTCCCATTCCTTTAAAAATACGATTTACTTTAAGTTCAATAAAGAAGCCTTTTTCAACTGAAACTTTAATGCAGTAGCTTTTTTCCCCCTCCCCTAAAGGAAAATAACAAATGAAACTTTGTTGTGCAAAAGAAAAAATCAACGTAAAAGACAAATTAATCAATATTGAGATATTTATATATTTTTCGTCTTCGTAAGCTAAACTACTTATCTCAAAGAATTCTTTTTCAAGAAAATTGTTTTATAAGCTTTCTGAAATTCTATTTTAGCGTTTATAATATTAGCAACGAAGTGAAAATAGTTAGCAAGTCATTTTCTCGATATCAATCGTTAAGCACTTGCATAGCCTTACGCAGCATTTACGTAGGCAGTAAAACCTTGTTGCTTGGAGTTAATAGAAAAATAAGCTTGATATTAAACAGCTTTTGTCATAAAAACTAATGAAACTGCCATTGAATATAACTTCTTAGTCTTTTATGGTCCGACGTCAACAACAAAAAAAAAAGGTTATTGTGCATTTTTCATGGAATAGTTTTATTATTAAGTGTTGAAAAATTGCCGACTACAAATTGATAAATATTTTCCAAATATAGTCCTTCTTGGTATTTAAATTTTGCTTCAAAAATTGCATCCAGCATTGGGACTTTTTCTTTTCTGTTGATTCCACACCCTGATCACAACTCAAATTAGTGGCCCAAAAGAGTTGTAAAAAATAATGATAATGAAATCTATGGAAAAAGACGCGACTGAGAATGTCAAAATCTGTATCATTGCCAGTGAATACAAAAAGAGTTGGAAGACTATATTTGAAAAACCTCCAAAGTTTCTTAAACAAACTTTTATAATTGTTTTTTTCATTCCACTTATTTTACTAGTGATTCAATAGATTTCTATATATATATTTTTTTTCATTTTAACTTAAATTTGTCACAAACCTTTTACATATTTTATTGATTTCCAGTCTAACAAAGATTCGAAAATAATATAGTAAGGACAGTGATTATAAAATACCCTACATTAAATCGAGCTCACAACTCTTTCTCTTTATTTTATGAACGGTACCAAGATGTAAGCTAGGCTTAATAGATTCTTTATCAATTTGATAATTTAAATCTTCTTTTACAAGTTATATGCAATACTGGGTATAACATTGATCGCATGAGGGGGGCATTTCGATCATCAAACCAAGCGTTTTCTAATCTTTTCAACTATCAGTATCTCAATTTTCATCTTAGACTGAATAAAATTATGTATTTATAAAAAATATTTACGAAATTATTAACAAACATTAATCAATTGAAAGTGATCTTAGGAGAACAAAACATATATGAAACAATAACATAATAAAAATACTGTAGAGTAATTGGTACACTTGTTTGTTATATAAACTTATATGATTCAGGGTTAATGTTGAACAAATCTTGGATGTAAGCATAAAGTTAAAACTCTAGTATCAGACATTTGTTAACACCGATTTACAAGAATAATAATTGCTAATGAGAACATTTTATTTAGGACCAATTTCAATATTTTTTTTTTGTTTTGATAAAAATAAATCTGAAAAAGAGAGTTATTTAGAACCCTATTTAAGAAATTTAGTGTTTAAAAAACACTTCCTTTACTAACTCTTAATTAAAAAAGTAATATGTGTAATTATTTTATAGTTAAAAAATTTATTGACTTACTTATCCATTATTATACACTTCCTACTTTCTGAAAATTTGGAATGAAATAGACTAAAATAAATCTAATCCTTAAATCAAATGAACGAGATTAAAGAAGTTACAAAGCAAAATGGTTGCAGTAAACAGTAATAACTTTTTTTATTGTTCACACAAGAAACGTCTTTCTCATAAGTTTGCTTTGTTTAGATAATACTTTTTGCTTTTTTATTGCTCACTCGTGTGAAAAATAATTTTGTTAATATATTTTATAGATCTTTAAGTCATGTTGAAAAAAGGCATGCTTACAGAGGCCCTGAGTCGATACTGTCTACATAGAAAACCTATTAGACAAGTAATTATAGCAACAACAACAACAAAAAAAGATAGTTTCTTCGGAAAAACCAATCTCATCACAGAATGTTTTGTTATGTGAATATAAATAATGACTGAAATCGTCCAAATTCTCCCCTGGCATGTTTTACCCTTTTTACAACAGAATTGGGGGATTTGAGGGGTTAATTGAGTTGCTTCTAGACAGGTAAGTGAGGCATTGTTACCAACGTAATTTTTCTCCTTGAACCATTAAAGTGAGACCGATCACGAAACGATCGGACCAATTGTTTTAAAACTATAAGAGTTTTAGAATATTGTACCCATAGGTAAAGGTATCTATTTATGCATATAATATTTCAATTTAAGCTAGTGAATAATTATACTTTAAAAGTATTTTTTACGCTGAATCGAATAAATCTAAGTACGAGTCAATAGAATAAATAGTTCAAATGTTAAGTTGCAAGAGTTTTTGAATATAAGGAGCGCATCTTTTGACATGTATTTATATAAACACTTTACAATACTATCTAGGGAATATCTGAGCATGAAAAATGTTATTTCTGTAGTAATTCTTCTCCTTAAATTGAATGAAATCAATTTCGAGCCTATCAGACTGAAGGCTTAGAAATTATTAGCGTTTTTTGTAAAAGAAAAGTACTATTTTGTACTTGCACTTATTTAGGCAACTCAGATTCCTATACAGTTAAGTGAGTGGGGTTCCTATACAGTTAAGTGAGTGGGGTTTTAAGTGAGTGGGGTGAGTGGTGAGTGGGGTCTGTATAAAAAGAACTATTTTTGTATCGCATTTATTATGAAGCCCTTATAGGTTCAAAACGTTTTAACTTAACACAAATTTTTATCTCTCTCAGTTTAGTGTGAAAATTTTCAATAGCAAATGTACTGCACATATTCATATAACCTTTAGATAGCAAAGCAAAAAGTGTAAAAGTATAGTATTCCCATAACAACTCGTTGTGGATCATGCAGGTTAAGGTTTCACAATTTTATGATCATCGTCATTATTGTGGCAATGTGGTCAGTACTGCGCACAAGCAACCATTACTTCACAGGCAAGTTGGCACCCTTTGATCTGAAGCTGAGTGGGTTTCAAGCCGCCACTTGGGATTGAAAACCAGTTCTTACCAATGGCAGTTTAGTGCCTTAACCCCTGAGCCATCACGGCTCAAGTAAAAAGTATACAATGTACAAATCTGGTAAAGAATTATACATTCAATACATAAAAATTCTCGCAACCTTTGGATTCTTCTCTCTCTCTCTCTCTCTCTCTCTCTCTATATATATATATATATATATATATATATATATATATATATATATACTGTGAATGAAAACTAAACGTACAGTAGAATTAAGCAACCATTTGTTCAAAAATCTTTGCCAGCATTGTAAATTGAGAAACGCTGTAATTTTTTAATTATAGAACATAAAGGGGAAAACATTCTGTTATTTTTATTAAAATAAATATTAGAACCAAACGCTGAATCCTCCAAAAAATACTTCAGTGTTATTACCCAAATAAAAAAAATCAATTCCACTACAAATAGTTGTCGTTCACGTTTATAAAAAATCATTATCGTTTATTCCATTTATTTCTGCACAAGTCCATGAAACATTTATTCTTTTTATTTACCCAAGTTGAGATGTCACAACTGTTTAGAGACAGAGCATGGTGGTTTTATTAAAAAAAAGGTGTTATCTGAATACACAGAGGTAAAAATTGTTTTTTATTCATATTTCAATCGTTTTTTGTATAGAAACTTCAAATTTTCACTTAAAAAAGAAGAATTTATTCGAAAATAGAGCCATAATGATTGCTTCAGAACTATAAAAAATATTAATATACGCACTATATAAAATCTTAATTATCAGGTGACACTATAAGCTGTGATAGAAACCGGTTATATATATGTGATAGAAACCGGTTTCATGTGATAGAAACCGGTTTGTCCTTGTTTACGTTCATGTATCAGTTGGTTAAATTAGGCGATATATAATTTAAACTCGACAATTAGATAAATTAAACGATATATTATATAAATAAATAATATTTATTATATCAGGTATCATATTAGTATATTATAATAAGTAGACCAAATTATTAGATGCACTGTGGTGTGTTAATAATCACTTGTTTTGCACGAGTTCGTATGCAATACTTTTATGTTTAAACATACATATAATGGGGTTTTTTTTCAGGAGGTTTTTTTTATATACTTCCTATTTGTATTTATTTTTAACGTATTGCATAACTATGTTAACCAACTGATACACGAAAGTAAAGAAGTGCAAACCGGTTTCAACCGCGTAAAAACTATAAAGCTGTATAGTATCACCTGATAAGATTTTAAATAGGGGACCTGATAAGTAAGATTTTAAATTTTGGCCAGGGACTGTAGTAGAACTGAAAAATTCGTGGCTTATACTTATAAAAATATTGATGAATAAGGCTCTTAAGTGTTTCATTAGATCCGACATATGAAAAACTAAACTTACTAATTCAGTCGAAGGGCATAAAATCAAAACAACAGCTTGTTTCACAGCATGTTTCGGATTTTTTGAGATTTGCATTTACAAATATTTTCGTGATCTTAAATCTGACACATTAGACATCTGAAATGTTATACATACCATCTGGCAGGTAATCTCTGAACTATAGACTGGATAAGTACTTCCGTATATTATATTTTGTCGATTTCAGAGGATAGTAAAAATATTCAGAATAAAGTAATTCTACAATAAAATTCTATTTAGATTTAAATTTTTTTCCATTTCAATTTCTTGTTATTATTCGTTTCATCTCAAATTAAATGTTCATTTTTAATACATCTTTATTTGCTTTAATACAACAAATAATAAGTAGCGCTATATATATAAGGAAAATTTGTGATGAAATGGCTAGAAAGCTTATGCAGTCCTTGAGCATTATTTGTTACTTTTTTTCCAATTTTTTTTTTCTTAATTTGGTCGGATTAAATCTATTCAAATTAGAGTCTTTTTACGACTACCAATGTTCAACACTATAGATATAATGACGGAATTAAGTGTGGTTGGAAGTTGTATGGTATAAATGACTAATTTAAGATTGTGATGCAAACAAGATAATGAAAATGAAAGTTGAAACTGAAAACTGGATCATAATTACAATAAAACTTTTATTTAGTGCTTGCAGAGCTCGAGATACTAAATTATATTTTATCCATAATAAGACCTTCAAAGTTAAATAATGAATTTTGAATAATAATGTTAATAAGGACATTGTAAACAAGAGATAAATCCCCCATTACCAGCCTAATCAAAAGCCAATTTTTAAAAAAAGGATTAAATTGTTACCAACAGAGAGTTAAGAGCCTGGAAAGAAATCCAAGTTTGGTGATTTATCGAAAAATAGCATAGCCAAAAAATAATGCTAACCTCCCATAATCAGAATAAATTTGAAAATAATTTGGCAAAGGCAAATCACCAAAAAGACTGTGAGAATTAGCATAACCATGTATCTGAAACATTTTTGTGGCAAGAAATAAAGAATAAAGAGTAAAAAATAGATTTTTATTTTCTATTTTGATAATTAATAAATCTACCTTAGTACTGAAATAAAAAGTTAGCCAATACATTGATCAATACGAAAAGAACAAAATATTTAATATTCATTTTTTATAAAATCTAATAAAAATTAAATATTTGGTTTATTTGAATTAAAATTTGGTTAAGAATGATTATAAAAAAATAAGTTTAAGAAATTAAAGACATTTTTAAAACCTAGAAAATAAATAATGCTTCTTGTGGCATCGCATGTATTCCTGCTGGACGCAGAAAAAAAATATGTAATGTTTTTTTTTTTAATAGATTTTTTTAATTCGCGATCGCAGCGCTCGAGTACGCCATCTAGCGGGAGACTGTAAATATCGGGCATTAGTTCCCACATAACCATTGGCAATGACGGACGCCATTTTCTTAGCATCAAAAAAGAAGCAAAATTTCCCTAAAGAAAAGGTAAAACTTCTTGAAAAAACTAATCAGAACAAGCCAAACATTGAAGCAGAACATGCCAAGCATTTGAAGAAACACTTCTCAATAATTTTTACCTTTCTATTACCAACAACATAACATGATTTCATGATCACTTGCTGTTACAGATGTGTGTATTGCAGTAAAATAATTTTTCTGTCTTCAATTCATTACAAGTTAAAATGAAGTCAACATTGCTTTCGTCATTCCAATGAATAAATGTGTTCCAATGAATTCCATACAGAACTGTAATAGTTATAGAAAATTCTTCTTCTTCATAGAGTAGTATATATTTCTGTATCTACATAATTCAGAAAACAACAATAAAGAATAATCCGAATTACTTGAAAAAGTATCTTTTCTGCTGATTATAAATAAATTTTTTATCGTTTTCTTGGTAAGTGTTTTTTAGTTTTGAAAGAATTTCAACTAGAATTCAGGTTTTCTGTTTTTAAGCTACATATTAAAATTCATATCGAGATCTTACAATTATAAAATTTTGATCTGTGGTATGTTACCTAAAAGTAATGAAAGAATAAACTATGTATATATTATTTGAGAATAAAGTTTTCTAACAAAGAACATATCATTTTGGAATTCTCCGGACTTATAAATCAGGTAAGTGTTATGATTTTTATAATAAAAAATTTGCTTGTAAATAATTTTTTTAATTACTTGATGATCGTTCTCTACAAAATGGTTTTTTTACGTCTGATTAAATACTATAAGAATTAAAATAAAGAAACAATACGAAAGTTTTTATTGAAAAATGAGGAATTTTTAAAATCGTTTTTATCCTAAGAATTCTTTATTTTACGTTTTTTAGTTTATAATTTCTTGATAAAATTGTTGTCAAAATACTTTTTTGAAAAATTAAATGGTATTAAATTATGTGTTTATGTATACTTTTTGCATATTCTAATATTTGAAGTAATATGATTCAGAAAAGTATGGAAGAAAAATTCGGTACTTTCGTATTAACCACAGCTACAGATTTTTAAGTGCCAAAATCTACACTTAAAATTTTTGGAAAAAATCTTAAAATGAAACACTTTGTTTAAAATCAAAGTAGTCAATCGGATTTCGGTGGAAAATGGGTCAATATAGAGTTTAGCATAGATTCAAAACAAACTTTTCTCTCACCTGATTCTATAGCCATTATGAACTCTAATAAATAAGATTCAAAATGAAATAGCATTTCCAAAACGGACGTTTACTAAGATAAAGTTTCATGTTATGGACATTGGTACATTTTCGTTATATTTCACTCCATAAAATATTTCGCTCCTAAAAAAATAAAATTGCATCTTGTTTTGTTTTTGGCAAGTCCCAAAGACACTTTTCGTAACACTAAAAAATGGCGACCAAAAAAGAATGGTTCTTTTTTTTTGTTTCGTAAGAATTCTTTATTTTACGTTAAAATTTAAGTGGGCCTTTCATGTTATACCATTAAATTTAGTAAAACTATTTCTCAGGCAGTAGGTTTGAACTCTTATAAGAATATACCCATGTTTTTCTCTTTATTTGCAAATATTTTTCCGATGTGTTCTGGATGTTCCTTCTCTAAAAAAAAAGAGATACCATTTTGTTTTCGTTTGCATAAGAAAGAAAACAAACATTTTTCTTTTTTAAATTTAATCAGCCACAATAAAGATGGAACGTTACAATACTACACGCTACATTATAAATGTCTCCAGTGTAACTGAATGACTGTTCATATGGAAATCGCAGGGATTCGGCACATACAACAACGCCTCCTATAGTTCGTTGCGATCGCGAATACTAAATTTATAGATATAGAAATTTATAATTGTTACAATTTTTTTTTTATAAACTATTACATAAAATGTCTATGCAGCATAAGATATTATAAAATCTGAAAATATAAAAAAGATAATTGATTTGCAAAAGCATGAATAAAAGTAGAAATATTTAAAAAAAATAATGGGTTAGCAAAAGCATGAATAAAATAAAATAAACACATAAAGAGATGAACAATAAAATATAAGCAGACGATAAAATGAGAAGTCAATTTTTAGAACGAGAGAGTTGTTGGTTTTTAGGATTTTGTAAGTTTATTCTAACCTGTTACGGGAATTTCTATATTTTATTGTAAGATTATTATTAATCCGTTACGGGTAGTTTAATGTCGTTACTGTATTTCTTGTGGTGTGAAATAAATGTTTTTTTTAATAAAACTACGAACTGTGCTTAATATAGCTTGATACGTTACAATATATATACTCTTATGTATAGTTAAATATCGAAACAAAACTATTAATCAAATAAATTAATAAAATCCAGTTATTCTTCCAAAAGACAGTTTCAACACTCATATATTATTAAATCTGATATATTCTGAGCTTTTGAGGTAAAATTAGATGAGCATTGTCATCACCTGGACAGTATATCTTAATTTCTCTCGATTTTGAGAGAGCAGCTAACTTACATTATTTCTTTATTTCTTCACAATTCCTTTATTCTTTTGAGAAAAATATGTAAGTTTTGTTTGCTTTCATTATCTTATTTCATATTTATATATATTTCATCATGAAAAAAAATATGAACTCTGAAAATTTTTTTTTTATGTTCATCTAAAAATTTTATACTCAGTAAAAAAATCTCATATTTTTTATGAACAATAATTATTGAATTGTATGAAATAGCTTAGTTCAAAACAGTAAAAAAATATCTCCAAATCCAAATGTAATATTTTGGTGTAAGTTTATGTATGGATTTTTTAGATTTAATAACAATATTCGTATTCACAGGAAATATAGTATATTTTCTTATTTCAATTTACAGCAAAAATTAGGACGTAAAGTAAAATGTCCAATATATATTGTTCATGTCAATTTGTTGTTACATGATTAAAACTTAAGTTGTATTCAATCTTTACAGCTAATGTAAAATAAAAATAAAAAATATATTACTATTGAATTAATTATTACTCATATTTTTTTATATTGTAAGAAAAAAAAAATCTCAATACCACTTAACGAATTTTAATTACCTGGTGCCAAAGTAAAGAAAATCCCCTTAAATTATTCCAGACGGATGCCGCCGTGCAAAATAACAGCAACACTGAGACAAAGTTTAATTGATTTATGAAATAGATATAAAAAAAATTGTTAGTGTATAAGTATTTGTGAAATGTGGTCATACAGTTGAAATTCAAGTATATTAATATAAATAAAAGTATTAATAACGAATTACTATTATATAAAAATATCTTTTAAAATACTTTAAAAAAAATATTCATTATTTACTAACTAATTCTAGAATGCTTTGTGTTCGCATCCTTTGTGCACAGGGGTTGCAGTTTAAAGAAAACATTTAATGAGTTGATAGTGTAAACAATTTTTTTCCATGTAAACAGTTATTCATTATCACATATACTAACTAAAAAAAATAATATACTTGAAATGTAAAATAGTTAAGAGATTAAGATAAGTAGATAGCAGACTAGGTCCGCGAGATTTTATAGGTGTGGAAGTAAATGTTGAAGACACCTTGGAATATAAATATTAGTATATAATATTAATAAAACATTATTGTTAAAATTTAAAGTTTTAAATATTTTAATTTGTAGGAGTATTAATATTAAAAATATTAATAATTTTAAATATTACAGATATTAATTTCTTGTTTAGAAATAAATGTCTATAAGCTACAAAATTTTAAAATATCAAAGATGATCTATTTTGCATTTCGCAAGCTGACAACTGAGCCTGCACATGATCACTATTCGAACGTAATGTAGTTTACATTTCAAATATTATAATTGTATAAAATATGACGCAGACTAACTAAATATTTTATAACATAACTTTATTCATCGTAATTTTCATATTGGATCAAGAAATATTGTATTTATTCAAAACTTGTATAACTGTATCGGCCGATTTTTCCACGAACTGTCCATGTAGATTATGATAACCATTTTCAAATTCAATGAATTCAACATTTGGAAGATATTTTCTAACGGCAGGCATATGACTCTTCCTAAAAACATATTAAAAATATAACCATTAGTATAACTAAAAAATTCTGAAAATTGGGAGTCATGTTGTAAATTAATTACAAGCTACATTTTCGATATTTTTAATAATTGGAGTAATTTAATACAATTTTCTCATTTTTACTCAGTCAGTATGATGTTAAAATCAAAGTAAATTTGAGAGGTTTAGAGAAAAACATAATGCAATAAATTTTGATGTAACTTTTTTTAATGATTCTATGTGATACTGTATCAATAAAAAGTATTTGCGTTATATATCAAAACTAAAGTGGGTCATTGCGCACTGTTTTTGTGGAAGAAAACTCGCCAAGACTCTAGAGAACACTCAAAAGTCTCTTTTCCCAAAGCATCCAGAGCCTGTAAACTTCAAGAAAATAGATAATGTTTACCTTACCGAGATTGCCAGGTCAGAGACAAAATAACAGTGAATTAGAGGTTCGACTTGCGTTAACCTATTGGCTTTTTAATGTTCATTTTGTTTTTACTCCCAATTTCTAAATCTGTACACAAATAGGTATCGCGCCGTTAATTGAAGGTCATTGCCCTCAAACCAAGCCTTTTAATTTTTTTTTAAAAAAGCTAAGGAAAAATGCCTTTCTAACTTCAGTTTATTTTTCTTAAAAATTCGCGCTAGTGTAAATATATAAATAAAACAGTTCTAGTTAATTTGTTACCCTTTTCTTTATTTCAGCCGAAAAATATACAGTGAGCAACAAAAAAAAAAAAAAAAAAAAAGATGTCACCTTGAATAACTTTCGTTCTAAAGACTGAATTTTCACGTACTAAATGTCTATCGTATGTAATGGTTTCTGGGGGTGACTTTGAATATGCTAAATAATTAGTGCCAGCCATTAATTCAGTTATGAAACCAGACACAAAAACGCACTTTCTCTGAATATATATATATATATATATATATATATATATAGGTCATACTTTAGGTGTACTTTGATCAAGTTTATTTATCCTTTATTTGAATAAAATTATTAAATAATTTGCGTAAAATAAATTCTTCAAGCTATATGATTTATTGCATTTATAGTATAACAGTAAACTGGATTTCCATCACATATCCTTAACCTTGATACCGCTATCATTAAATCTATGCAAAAAGCTTAAATAATTAATAATAGTTAAATTTTTTCTCGATTTAACTTTCAAGGATATGTTTCGTCCAAATAGATTTCAATTCGGGAAATAACGAATTTATTGAATTTTTTCCTTGGAGCAATATCTTTCTTATCGTCTTATCACGAATATTGCAAAATTTTTTATTCACAGTTTCTGTAAAAAGTATGTTAACTTTCTTGCAGCTATTTTTTATCAAAAAAAAAAAATTTTTATTACATTTTTCAAATCAGATGATGATTCCAAAATTGGCACGGTTACAAAATTTGTTTACAAATTTCAATTTCTAGTATTTGCTGTATAAAAAGAATAAGGCCTTCCTTTTAACAAATTATGCTATAACAATATCTTGGGAATTGTCCTTTTTGACATCTTTTTATAAAAGAGTAACTTTCTTAAAATTAACTGTGCAATGTATAAGTTTAAACGTCAAAATAAAATTGCGGTGTGAATTTGTTCCCTTAAAAAACAAAGCAAACAGTTGTGGTTTTTTGAGTTGCATTAATATTTACTTTTCACAAACCAAACAAATAAGAAACAATAAAGTAAATAAATAAATAATTTGTTTGTTCAATCGTAGAGAAAAAGGTGCACCTATTTATTATAATCAGTCAAACGTTTTGCACTACTAATTTTAATATAGAAAATACTCTTGAAATCATCTGTGATTCTAAAAAAACTGTGCAATTACTTACAACGAGTGTTAATTTAAAGCAAAATTTTAAGTTCCATCAAAAATTAATGAAATATTTAAGTATATTATTGGAAAAAAAAATTTCGTGTGGTAGCATAAATAAAGATTAAAAATTATAACGAAGTAATAAGTTGAATAGTACTGTAAATCACACGCGTTTAGATTATTAAAAATTTAATTTATAAATTAAGATGTTAGGACAACTTTTAAGATACTGAGATATTTTAAGACGCTTAAAAAGTTTGGCTACGTATTCGACAGTTCTTTATGTTCGGTATCTTTATACTCCTTATCAGATCTTATAGAACATCGATACTATTTTAGATAATCTATTTTGAAGTAACAAGAAAAAATAATAACAATAATTTATCTTCATTTTTCGAAAAATTAGTATGCTTAGAAATAGTCTGCTGTTTTGCATCGAATAATTTTAAATAGCAGAACGTTTTTAATTTCTTAACAAGATTTTATTCTCATCTATCAGGCAATAATTCTAAGTTTTCTTTAATAAAAACTTGACAATAGTTTAAAGGGGAATTTTACTTTCAAGAAATACCGAAATTAAAGTACTAAAAAAAAGTTCTAAGGTACCAATTCTGAATACCGATAGACCAAATATGAAGGTAGCAGTGTTTTAGAGTTGTATCATGCTTGTTACTCGTGCTGACTTTCCATATTTCAAAGTCTATTTAGCCAATGGTAAACACAGATGTGAAAAGGTTCTCCTTTCTTATGAAAGCTTCTTTTGAAAGCTCTACGGTAGCGCAGTCTGTAAAGGTATCACTCACTGTCTTGATTTATAGCCGGAGGTTTTGAGTTCCATTCTGGCATCCAGTTAAAAAGCTGGACTCATCAAGTTTGAACTCATCATGGGCACACGGTGTAAAACTTGCATATCTATCAAGGGTAATCATAAAGGAGTCAGGGATATCTTTACTAAAATCTGATTTTTATTTATTTATTTGCCAGTCCCTTGTTTTATGGGTAGTTTGATCATCTGTCTAAAAAAAGACACGAAGTCTTCTATCTATTCTGAATCTATTTCGCTAGTTTCGCTAGCTGTGTTTACTTTTTTCGCAATCTTACATCTTGGGGATGTTTTCGTATTATTTGTGCAATGTTTTAGAACTGTTTTAGACACAGTTATATTAGAAAAACTGTCTTATCCATTATTTTTGTGCACCAGTTTGGGTAGGGGTTTCACTGTGACATTCACATTTTAATGGATCTATCAGAATCATGAGAAATAAGCTCTTTGTGATTTATCAAGTTGTCTTTTAAAGCCCCTTACCGAACTCAACTATAAATAATGAGAAAAGAATCTAAATACACATTTAATCATCATTATTTAATTTTCAAAAATAATATGATGTTGGATATTGACTCTACACGGAAGTATCTTTCCGAAAATTGTCCTTCAAATAGAATAAGGAAAGTATATCTGGAGTTATTTTTGGAAGAAAAAAAATTATATAGACTTGATTTATAAATTAAAAATGTATTGATTTTTTATTGATTTTTGAAGATCAATACAATTCCGTAATCAGTAATGTTTTGAGGATTGTTTACTATTATTCATTTGTAGATTTTTCAATTTTTGACAAATAACTTTTGTTTTTTAAAATTTTACATTAAATCAATAATTCAAAGTCATCCAAATCAGTTTTTATTTAAAATTTAAAAAATAATAAAAGTAACTTTTTAATTATTAAATATCTAAACACAAAAAATGTACAGTATTATAATGCCTATCAGAAATTGATAACTGAATGATTGAATAAATGAGTCTGAAAAAGCAGTCATTTCCATTATTTTTCAAAATTGAGATTCTTGTATTTTTAGATTAGCTGACGTAGATACATAGTTAGGCTATAAAAAATTCATATCCTTTTACTTGGTATAGCATATTTTATGCAGTGAAATTTCAATTTAGTTGGAAAACTTGTCATATTCTTGAAATGACCTGTTCTCAAAATAAACTTGGAAATATACCACTAGATGGCTGCTGTTGTTGCTTATAAAATTGTTCGCATAAGCGACAAATTAATTACATAGTTTATGCTTGTTTTCTTGTTGATGCTTTTTATCACACAACGAGTGATTCAGAGAGTAATTCTTTAGATGATATATGCAAAAAAATAAAGAGTGATAAAAGTAACTAAGAACTGTAAAGGTGGTGAATATGAATGATATCACACTCGATTTCAAAAGCTGATTTCCGGAGTAGAAACATATGTTATTAAAAGGCTCCTGCAGAAAAACACGAAAGGAGAAGCAACAGTTTATGGGGACACATTATAGCAATTTTTCTTATAAAAGCACTTGATCTGGTGAAGTTGAAATATCTCCTTTCTTTGATGGTTTAGGCAAATTAATATTTACTTTGTACAAAAAAGTACTGTAAAAATGGCATCATAATCAGTTATGGAGTAACTAGTTATTAGTCTTTTTTTATGTCTAAAAGACAAATTATTAACGTTTTTGATTTTTAAAAATAATGTATAGTATTCGTTTTAAAGTTTTATCTCGAAAAATGTTAGTTTTTTTTTTTTTTTTTTTTGTTCAAATTAAAAAATTAAGTGATGTTATCGCCAAATCGCTATATAATAATTTGTAACCAACCACATTTTATCATCAAAAAATAAACAAATATCTCTTAATCAAGCTGATAATTTACTATTCAGTTAATTGCCTCTTCTTTAAAATTAGGTTTGTAGATGATGACTGGTTTTTGAAGTCCTTGATTTCATTTTAAAGCATTGCATTTTTGAGAAACTATTCATGGCAGGTCTAAAAAATATCTAGCGTTCTTTCTTCTAATCTGTAAAAATGGCATCATAATCAGTTATGGAGTAACTAGTTATTAGTCTTTTTTTCATGTCTAATGAAGTAATGATTTTATCTTTCCCACCAAGAACATTTGGTTAATTAACTGAACTAGAAAATAAACAATATATGACATGAAATAAAGTCATTCGTACAACCGTACAAATCTTTGAACAGTAGAAGAAAGCTGGAAGTTGTCCTAAATAGATTACGCATTGGTCACGCATAATAGATTACACTTAACCACCCTCATCTTAATGAATCTGCACAAACTAGTCCCTCGTACCATTTAACATTAATGGCTAAACATATTGTATGTCAGTGTTCGAAATTTAAGCTCATGACACGTGGATACTTTAATTATAAATTTCCTCATTAATCTACTATAGTTGTAGAGTCTCAAAATCTAATACTAATCCAAGGACACTGGATATTTTCCTTTTATTTAAGTTTTTAATTCAGACTAAAATATAAATTTCAAAAACCAATTTAGCTCTTATTTTGACCTTGATATCCTGATTTTGAACTGTTTTATACCTATATATTTTCTATGGAATGATATCCATTCGCCACAAAGTCTAAGGCCGCCTGCTGCTATGGAAACAAGAAATACCGCATTTCAAAGAGGGGAGCTTTTTTCCCATCATATTCCCTCTCTCTCTCTCACCTAGCCGAACCTAAACCTACCTCAAATATTGACCAAACCCCTACTTAAAATAGTTAAACAACCATAGCCACTGCCAATGATTCAGATGAATTTCGAGGGGAGTTCTTTTCATAGAACGAATATAGTTGATTTGATTTTAATGGAGTGGCTAGAATCTCATTTAGTTATTATGATTTTACGTTGTTTTTGGCTTGGTTTCCAAAACATGGCTTTTGCATTAAAAATTTATATCAATCAATCAATCTTCCATCAAAATTTTTGAATACACAAAACGTCGAGAAAATGATAATCAAATACAAATCCAACTAATCCAACTAAATGCCTAAAATCCAACTGGCCGTGGAAAAAGGCTTTTTAAGCTGTAAGGTCCGAGATTGTACCTAGATTGTAACAAAAAATTTCATCATTAGTGACGCAATCTAAAAAGAAGTATATTTTACTTACATGTCCACGTTAGATTTAGTTCCCCATAAATATACAGCAGGCCCATCATATAAACCAACAGGTTCTGGAAGCATTACACTAGGGTCACTAAAGTTTCGGAAGAGTGACTTTTCATTAAATTTAGCTCTGTATCTCCCATCAGCATCTCTTTTCATAGGAAAGAGTATTTTGTACGAGATCTCTTTTGGCAAGAACTTTTTCTTTGATTGAACAGAAAAAAAGACAATTATTTAGATATCCTTCAATTATATTTGTAGAAAAAGATTAAAATTATTACATTTAGAAATTCCATGGGTCTTACAAATTACTAAAAATGGGAAAGGAAATGAAGGAGATGACGATATTTTTTCAAATACATTTGTGACGATCCCTACTCATTTCTTTTTATAGGACATATATAGTTATGAGAATTCCGAGTTGCCAGATTTCAAAATGTTGAAATGGCTTCTTTAAACGGTGAATTACTACTTCTGCCATCAATTTGTAAGACCCAGAGGAACCTTATGCTTACTGTCAATTACTGATGAAGTGATGAAACTATAAATAACATGTTTTTAAATGCATACAGAGTGTCTCTAAAATAGAGTTTTTTTAAACAAAGTTAGTTTTGTTTTAGTTTCTATCACTTAAGTTATTAAAATAATATTCAAAATTACTAATACAAAAACTTATAGTATAAGGGTTGAAAAATAATATTTAACTAAAAAAAACAAAACAAATGCACTACATAATGAATCATTATCGATATGAACTACAGTGGCTGTTTCCTCATTTGAAAAGACTGTGGATAAACAATCAAAAATCAATTTATCTAAAAAGCGTTCGCTTCTCATTTGAAACCACCTGTAATTTGAGCCCATTAATGAGCTGTTATTTATTTATTATTATTTTTTTTTTTATTTGGCTGACCATATTAACTGATCACCAAATTATGATAACGTATATGTTTTCTTCTCTCTCATAAATAACATCTTGGGGCACATATTATGTATAAGTTTTTATGATTGAATTCTTTATGATTTACTACAGGTTTACAATGGATTTATTAACTAAAATATATAAGTTTATAATAATATGTTTTATTTTACTTCTATGAATCACATTTACTAGTTCATCTACAAGTACACAAGCATCTCAAAGAATTTAAAATTTTATCCTTCTTCTTCTTCTTTTTTTTTCTTTTCGTATATAGCAAACATTTCATTTTGTAATTTTGTATGTCTCCCATAAACAATGATTTAGAAAAAAGAATGAATTTATAATGAATTATATTTAAAAATCTATGTTAATTGGTATAAACAATATCATCCATCTTGATTTCAGTCCCTTAATGTTAACGCTATAAGAGAAATATGTTGAGTCAGAAAGGGGCATCTACAGAAACTGTTACCCGAAAAAACTGTTAACTCAACGACCCAAACTAAATATTAACTGACTAACCCGAACTAATTGTTAACTCAATGGGACAAAATAGCTATTCTAAAGTACATTTCAGAAAACTCTAAACTGATTTTAATGTGATTTAATTAATTAATTAATATGTATTCATCGCTAATAAGTGCTATCATTGCCACCTATCTCGTTTATTGTCACCAATCCCATCTCTATAGGATGAAATGTGAATTTTGAAGTAAATTTTTATAACTGTTAACACTTAATGCGACTTAATATTATTTTTAATTGTCGTTAATAAGTGCAATCAATAGCACCTGCCTTGTTTTTCGTCAGTTATTCCATTTATATACAGATAAATGTAAATTCTAAAGTACATTTCGGAAATTATAAACTGATGTTAGTACGACCAATTTTCTTTTTATTGACGTTAATAAACGCAATCAATATCGCTCTTTGGTTCTGTATCACTAATGCTAACTCTGTGGGAGAAAAAGTGAACTTAGAAGTATATTTTGGAAAAATGTTATCCGTTTTTAATGGGAAATACTTTCTTTGTTCGTCGTTAATAATTAAAACCGATAACTACTTACATTTTCTTCCGATAATTCTTCGAACATATCATCAACTATTTTTCTCCTCGCTTCCTCTTCATCCATATAGTTAGGAATCTTTGAAATTGATTTTGAGAGTTCCTGTAAATATTCTCTGCATGAGATGGCACTATGTTTTTCATGAACAGGGTATAGATACGTGTCTTCGGATATTACCATTGATACTCTGTTTGGCTGAAAACAAAATTATGTAGAATTTAGTTTAAAATCATTATGAACAATTAATATTAAAATTCAAAATATTTTTAAAGTTGATAATGCTCATACAATAAACAATAGATTGTCTCAGAAACTAGATGGCACGATTACCTAATGAATGTAGAGAAAACAAGGGGGAAATTACAGAACAATGATGAAAGAAGGTGAAAAAAAATAATAATAAAAATAAAAATAACAAGAAACCGGAAAAAAAATCAGAAAAAAAGAACAAAAAGTTTTAAGAAATCTGGAAAATAAAAGATATAATCTTTTCATCATCCCACACGATTATATCCACAAAAAAAGAGTGCTTTCTAATATTGTATCAATATAGCCCAAGCAAAATATATCAATACAATAGTGTGAGGAGCACTCAAAAAATTTTATAAAAAATTACAACAAATAAAATAGAACACAATAAGTAAAAATATCACGTAAAAACTGAAAATAATATATAAAGAAAAAACAGAATAAAACATGAAATGAAATCAAAAAAGCGAGTAGCGAAGTCAAATGAACTTATATGTACGGGAAATTTTTCAAAAATGATTTAAAATATTATTGTAACAAGATTGCCAGATTCAAAAAATGAAAACAAAAGCGCAAATTGAGATAAAAGTGTAACAAGAGGATTTTTGCATTCATCTCTCTTAGCTGACTTATTTTTGCATTATTATGAAAAAAATTATACTCTTAGTATTAAATTTGTTTTTAGATTTATTGATGATTTGATTATCTTTAATTTTCAAGATTATGCTATTTTATTAAATAATATTTACCCCGAGGAATTAATCTTGCTTCGTAATCATGATGATAATATTAATTTCAATTTTTTGGATTTTGTTATTTTAAAAGAAGAAAATATCTGCTTTGTTGGTTTATACGGTAAAAGAAATGATTTTAATTTTAATATATATAAACTAATTACTTGGAACTCTATTGTTTCGAGGAACATATATTTAAATACCACTTTTAATGAAATGAATAGAATTAAAAGAATATGTAGCCGGTTTTTTGGATAATATTTATTTATCCAAAAAACAAATAGATAAACTCTTTCAAAATTTGATACAAAATAATGGATATCCACTAAAGTAATAAAATTCTGTATAAAATCATTGAGTTAATCGTATATTATAGTAGATATATTTACTAAAAAATTTTCTTTGTTGATTTATATAATTTTTCCATGTGCAAATCCATTTCGGGCAAATCCGTGACTAAAATTATTTACTATAAAAGTTTTTTTGTATAATTTTTCCATGTGAAAATCTATTTCGGGTAATTCCGTGGCAAAAATTATTTACTATAAAAATTTCTTTGTAAAATTTTATAATTTTTCTACGTGGAAATCCATTTCGGGTAATTCCGTGGCTAAAATTATTTACTAAAAAATTTCTTTGCTAATTTTTATGATGTTTCCATGTGAAAATCCATTTCGGGCAAATCCGTGGCTAAAATTATTTACTAAAAGATTTTCTTTGTAAAATTTTATAATTTTTCTATGTGAAAATCTATTTCGGGTAATTTCGTGACTAAAATTATTTACTAAAAAATTTCTTTGTTAATTTTTATTATGTTTCCATGTGAAAATCCATTTCGAGCAAATCCGTGGCTAAAATTATTTGCTAAAGGAATTTCTTTGTTAATTTATATAATTTTTTCATGTGTAAATCCATTTCGGGTAAATCCGAGGCTAAAATTATGTTCTAAACAGGCGATTCATGTTTCTTAATCTTTTCTATTTTATTTTTTTTTCTTAAATAAATATTTATTTTCTATAATTATTAATTGTCAACTTCTTTAAATTATCCAGTATAACATTACCTTGCGCAAATCCATTTCGGGCCAATGTTTTCATTTTGCAATCTGGCAACCTTGTTACAATAATATTTTAAATCATTTTTGAAAAATTTCCCGTACATGTAAGTTCATTTGAATTCGCTACTCGCCTTTTTGATTTCATTTCATATTTTATTCTGTTTTTTCTTTATATTTTATTTTCTGTTTTTACGTGATATCTTTACTTTTTGTGTTCTATTTTAATTTGTTGCAATTTTTTATAAAATTTTTTGAGTGCTCCTCACACTATTGTATTGATATATTTTACTTTGGCTATATTGATACAATATTAGAAAGCACTCTTTTTTGTGGATAAAATCGTGTGGGCTGATGAAAGATCTGAAAAAAATCTGGAAAATAAAAGATTATATCTTTTATTTTCCAGATTTTTTTAAAGTTTTTGTCCTTTTTTGGGGATTTTTTTTTTCGATTTCTTGTTATTTTTATTATTATTTTTTCCCCTTCTTTCATTGTTCTGTAATTTCTCCCTTATTTTCTCTACATTTTAAACTTATTTTATGAGTTCTATTTACTTGCAGCGTATGTGCAATAAATAAAACTTATTGCTTTACTTTATTTTCTTCATGTTTTTTGTATTTATTTAATATGCTATATATATATATATATATATATATATATATGTATATATATATATATATATATGTATATATATATATACTTTTATGTAACTTCGGACAATCCATGACTGATGCGTTTTTGGGCTCGTGCTCTGCACTAAAAGACTTTGACTGTATTGTTAAGAAGATCTGGTGCGCTCGAAACCTAATGACCTAATAGTCAATGTCCTAATAGCAAATAATAATAACAAATAACAATAAATCGTCATACTGATCGACAAACACTGTGGGATTTTAGGTGATTTGAAGCGCAATCAGCGTTTTAAAAATGATTTATCTTTTTGGCTGCTGGGAATCAAGTACAAGATACCAATAAGGCATCCTACTTTACAAAACATTGGGTTACCTAATTACCAAGAAAGTTATGAGTCATTTTAATGAACTAGAAGATGTGAGTGGTGTAATTTAACATAGCATTGAAATACTTCAGATACACAAATGAAAGATAAGATAACATTCAAAATTTTATATGAACATAAATCTATCATAATTTATGGCGGAGGGATTACCCTCTTTGATTATCGTGCCGATTTCAGTCCCAACGAGGTCCTCGTGTCGAGTTCAATTCTGTAGAGGTAGACATTTTATAGAGCTTAAGGTAATTAAAGTATATCGCTTGGGAAAACTATTAGAAAAAATATGCGACAAGAAACTAGATTATTATTTTGGGATTAATAGCGCTTTAAACGCAAATCAATTTTGTTAACAAATGGGAAAATCAGACGGCAAAACCATTTTTACATTATTGGAAAAAATTTAATATTTAAGACAAAAAAAAAAAAAAAAACACGTATGGCGAATTACTATGCATTGATTTTAAAGGTGATTTTGACGACTTTGATTAAAAATTTGTCGATCAAGCATTTAAAAAACAAAACCCCATTCTATCTTCGTAGCATGGTTTAGAGCCTTAACACGAACAAACTAAAAATGTACCAGTAATAAAATTTTTTTTATTTATGGTACTTTATTTAATAATAAAAATTATTAAATTATTTTTTGTTCTCAATGATCTGACATAGGTTCACCACAAAGGGATCTCAAACATAATGACTTGCTAAGATCACAAGACACATATTCAAGCGTATAAGATTAACTCAATTTTTTTTAACGTAACGTCTCTAAGGAAGATTGAAATGAAACTATGAATGAACTTTTAGTATTAGTGTTTAAGTGACTTGAAAAACGCTGCTCACGAATTTCTTTCAACAAAAATATACAATCTTCAAAAATTAAAAAAAAAAAATCCTACTTATTTTATTTTATAGCTGTCGTTGAACAACCGACCCAATTCTGGGTTTACGACTACCGATATTCAACTCCGTAGCCTTGTAATTTTGAACCCCATCTGAAAAACAATAGAACGCTTGGATGAACTATTGAGAAAAATTTGCCTTCATGGAGGAATTTTTGATGGAACAAACCCACATTTGCGTTACATGGATAGGAAAACCACGAAAACCTCCTACTTTAGCCTGATATTTCGCATCAGCACTGGAGTTGGTGCAAGCCAGATGCGGAATTCGTATTGACCCATACCCCGCTGGGATTTGAACCCAGTTCACCTTATTGGAAGGCTAATGCTCTATCCCCTGAACCATCGCGGCTCTGCAGAACATATTTAGTTGAAAGTTTCAGAACATTATTTTTATGTTAAGTGGCACCTTTTTAGGTTGTCAGCACTGCAGTTGGTGCAAGCCCGATGCGGAATTCGTATTGACCCATACACCGCTGGGATTCAAACCCGGTTCAACTAGTTGGAAGTCTAACGCTCTATTCCCTGAACCATCGCGGCTCTTCAGAACATATTTAGTTGAAAGTCTCAAAACATTAGTTTTATGCTAAATGGCACCTTTTTAGGTTGTACCATAAAAGATTCACTGAAAAAATTTCTGACCTGTTCATAGCAGCCATCTAAGCGCATATCTACATAATAGTAAAGCAATAAAATAGTTAATTGACAGCTACAATAACTATATAACTATGTTTTAAGACTCCTTTTGATTTACAAGAATTTCAATAGAAAATTTAGAAATCATACATAATGTTATCGGCACTTAGCAAAGAAAAAACGTAATAAAAAGAAGAAAAAAATCATATAAAATCATTTAAATGCTAAGTATTATGTATCCCAGCGATGTCTGGTCGATACGAATTCTATACCCTTCTCGCACTGATCGCAGTGTTGACGCAAAATATCCTCAGTGGTAAACTGATCATGGGTTAGAATCCCCTTGCTGTAAGGCTAACCGTGGGAGGTTTTCGTGGCTTTTCTCTCCATGGCAAACGTGGGTTAGTTCCACCAGAAAGTCCTCCATGAAGGCAAATTTCTCCCAATACTTTATCCAAGAGTTCACTTATCTTCTAGACTGAGTTCAAAATTACAAGGCTACGTAATTAAACATTAGTAGTCGTAAACCCAAAAATTGTATCGGCTGCTCAACGACGATTATTAAACAAAATAAAACATGTTCTGCAGCCGTGTGGGCTCAAGGTATAAAGCTTTCATCTCCTAATGAGGTGAATCGGGTTGAAATCTGATCGTTGGATAGCTGTTCGATACGAATTCCACATTCTGCTCGCACCAAACAACAGTGCTGACGAAAAAGATCCTCAATGGGAGGCAGATTTTGGGTCTCCTTGTCGTCTCTTTGCCGTTAGGCTAAATGTGGGAGGTTTTCTTGGCTTTTTTTTCCATGTAACGCAAATGCGGGTTTGTTCTATCAAAAAGTCCTCTAGGAAGGCAAATTTCTCTCATTACTTGATCCAAGGGTTCCTTGTTTTCTGGAATGGGTTCAAAATTACAAGGCTGCGAAGTTGAACAATCGTAAACTCAGTATTGGTTCGACTATTTAACGATGTTTGTATGAAAAAAAAAATATATGTTCTTTGTGATAAAATCGAAAACTGTAAGTTTTCGTAACGAATTCCAAACATCCAAACTGGTGGTTGTAAAAACACAAATCTGGACTCAACTTACGGATAAAATTTCTAACTTTTTTTTTTTTTTTGAATTGAAACCTGCCAGAATATTATGATGATCCTTCCATCAAGAACAATTATTCGAAGAGTGTTGAGAAATCTGTGCATTGTTTTGTTAATTATTGTAAAATGACTCAAGTAAGACAGATAATAATAATTTTTTTTTTCTCTTATCGGTGAAAGATTTCCCAAATTAGCGGAAAATAAGTGTTTTGGAATGTAATATCTTTTTCATAAATGAATCTTTTAGGAATATTAGATTTAGACTGTAACTCCTTTTCTCACTTAATTGACGTACATCTTTTTCATTTGTGTTATTTTCGATAATTATGTCAAAAAAATAAAATTTTAAAATTTGACACTGATTGTTCAGAGACATTCGTGTAGGAATGATAATAAATCGAAAACTTGAAAACAAAATACAATAAAAATAGTCTTCATTTCAGCTTGCATATCGCTGATGGCACAACTAAAAAAAATCAAGTTTTAAGATAAGTGGGTTAAAAGTTTTCATTGCCAAGGAAAATGCATAAGATATGCTTCAGGTTGCTTAAAGGAAGATTACCTTATAGTTTAATTATGAGTTGTGCTAGTATTGCTGCTGAAGAATGAAAGCTAAGAGTTTAAGCTTCTGCGGACAAATAGTATAAGTTCAAATGGTGCATTGCAATAGAATATTAAAATTCAATTTATTAATTTCATTTTTCTATATTTAACATGATTTTGTAAAAAAATTAATAAAAAAAACGAGCTAACATTTTTAAGATTGATTAATTTTTTCCTTTATACAAAATAACGTCTCATTTTAAATTAAAGTAATCAAGTATCTAAAATTATAAAAATACGATTCAGAATACAAAAGTAAAAAAATAAACTAACTATTTTTTAACGGTTTGGATTTCTTTTGTTTCAAGCGTAACTTAAAACCAGAAAGTTTAGATTTATCTGATTGTGTATGTGTCTCATCGAACAACTCTGAGGACTTAGAGAGTAGGGACATAGATTATTTTACAACAAATGCCAAGTAAAATTGGGAAAAAGGAGATGCAGAATTTTTATATTTTTTTTTTTGGGTGGTTGGAACATACCTGCAAAGTAAATGAAAAAAGCATCGATAAATTTAATAATCTTTACTACGATTGGTGGAATTTTCAAAGAATTGATTCAAACATAATAAAGATTTATTCAAGAAAATAATATTCAGATGATTGAAGTAATACAAAACGAATGTTCCCGAAGTAAAAAAATGGAAGTAGGGGAGGTAATAGAAGCAATGCAAACACTATTTATTCAGTTCTGAAAAATGGCGAAATACTTAGGTTTTATTTGAGCAATTGTTTGAAAAAAAAATTCTTTACCTTGAATGCCGTCAACACACTAGTTTTGATATAATTGTTTGAGTGAAAAATGAAATTATAATAGAATAATAAAAGATATTACATAATAAAATAAAGAAATAATATATATGATAGAACTATAAGCCCTCGATCTATAAATTTTCTCAGATTTAAGGCAACGTCACCTAAAATCAATATAATCAATGAAAAATCTGAGATTTGTAATGCTCTGCTAAAAAAAAAATTAAAAAAACTCTTCTGATATTATTGATGTTGCTATGCAATTTTGTACAAAACCTAAAATTTAACTGTCTGTAGACGACTAGAAAAAATTCCTACGATTGTGCTTGATATTTATAAAATTTGTTAAAATCTCGATGCAAAAAATTGCAATATCAAAATTTTTAACTACTTGTTTTAAAACTATTGTCAGATGACATAGGTAAAGAATATAGTTAAAAATCTAGAATATTCAAAGCAGAAATACATTTAAAATCACATGATTCTTTTTAATAAATAACTTGATGTTACCCTCACCTCGTTTGCGATAAACTTTTTAAATCTATTTAATATTTTTGCAATTCCTTTTCTTAAGTCTGATGCAGTTGTTTGAAAAACAGTATTGTGATTTACAAAGAACTAAATAAACTTAAAAATGTTTTAAGTGACATAGCAGTAAAAGGTAGCAAGCATATAAAGATAAATTCCTTCCCAACTCTCCAAAGACGAAATACAATAAAATATATTGCACGTAGTCACCGAGAGTAGAAAACTTTAGCTCGATGTTAAAGAGTGTTACTCAGCTTGGGCAGACAGTTTAAATCATGCATGGCAGTCAGGGGTTGTCATATACTCTGGGGTCCGTATTACCCTAGCAATTTCCAAGACGCATGAGAGTTAGTCTTCTCCCTAATTGTGTTTGAAACAAAATTTTCAATGAAGTTCCTTTTTATCCATCAAATTTATCTTTTTTTTTTTTTTTTTTTTTTTGATAACCTTCACCATGCTATTATTTATTGTACCGATTTAGAACACGTTTTCACGACGTTACCAAAGGAAAATAACCTCGTCTTTAGTTTTGAACAGTAGTGTATCATCAAATAACATCATATTCTGACATCATATTCAGTAGTGTAACATCAAATTCTGAAAATGTTGCAAGAAAACGAAAGGGGGTGCCAAGACGACGATTGTAAAGATGCAAAAAGAAGACCCTTGCAAAGCAGGGGATTTTGCCATAAACAGGAGTGTTTGAATAAAAGGTTCGAAGCATTATGTACCAGAGCTGTGCGCGACGCGGTAAAGTTAAAAATTATATAAAACATCATTCTTCTTCTAAAAGAGATCGACCAAGTTTTTTGAAGGAAATATTTCCTTACTTACAATAAAATATTACAGAATAGATTACTGTCGATAAATCTTTAACTACCGAAGATACAGGGAAAGCTCCCTTTAGTCGGATTCATTTCATCTTCTCTAAGTTAAATGGATTTGAGCGCCGTTAAAAGGTCGATATGGGTGGCAAAAGGTCGATATGGGTGAAGAGGTGCATGGTAAATAAAAATAATGAGAGATTCGTTTTCTGCCATAAATATACCAGAAACATATATTTTCCTCTAAAAGACATATGTCATGATGCACATTGTTACTGTAAATGTAATGAAACTTTACCTTCTGAATGGCTGCATATGCTGCAGTGAAAGCACCCATACTGTGTCCAAATAATACAGCTTTCGACAAATTTTTTATGTTCATAAAATGAAAAAGATCATCCACATTTAAGGAGAAACTAAATTCATCAGTATATTCACTGTCACCGTAGTTTCTGGCATCATATGCATAGACCTAAAATAAAATGTTCTGTTATATAAACAAAGATAATACAGATTTTAAGCAATATCGGTACTCGAAGCATACAGAAAAGATTATTATATGAAGTAAATAGAATTCTATAAAAATATATTCTTTCAAATTGATTGGCAATTGAAGGAGCTTTAGATATGCTATAGTTGGTGGAAATATCGGAAGTTTGATGAAATCTATAGAATTTTGTTTAAACATTTATTTTGTGTTGAGCAAGGTTTCAGCAAGCTATCAATCTTTAAAACTACACGTTTCTGTTTATCAGCTGTTTGGTAGATAATTCTCGAAAAAATTCCTTTAAATACCCTTTGCCTTCATACATTTTTTTGGCAAGTTCCTCCTAAGTGCTAACTGTCAATATCGCATATAAATATGTAAATATGGAATTCATTGTGTTTTGGAATCCAAATGTTTTAAATTAAAATCATGTTCGTTAATTTGTGGGAGCTCCTGACACGGGCAATTCTTCTGACAAATCATCAGAATTATTAATTAAACCGATAACTGTATGCTTATTTAACATAATACCTTTTTCTGTTTCACTATTTAAAACGACACGACTATTATTATTAATTACTCCTAATAAATCATAGGTATTTTCAAAACAAACCCATTTTCCTTTTATTTTTTTACTTTTATCAATCGTTATTTCTGAACAATCTTCATGCAGTATTGGTGCATCAACGTAAAAAACTGACAAAATTCCAGGAGGAATTAACTATTTTCGATTTAATCGTAATTTTATATGTTTACTTTTTTTCATTATTGACATTTGATACATAGTTTAATGGAATTCTTTCTTCCATAATCTTAATGCTATTATCTTTTAATACTGGCATTTCTAGCTTTCAAAAAATCTATCCCTAATATAGAATCATAAATTATTGAAAAATCACTTTCTGTAATGTAAAAATTTTAAACTCATGTATATCCTATTTTAAAATTAGCTTAAGCTGTCCTTTTATTTCTATCTTGCTACCATTTACGGCTTTTATAATTATATTGTATTTTAATTCCGAAACTTGACCATTTTTATTTATTTTATCGAAAAATGTTGAACTCAATAATGAAATTGTCGCTGCGCTATCAATTAACATTTAAATTTACACTGGTTTGATATTACGCTAATAACGGGCAATTTAAATTGGTCTGCATCACAAAAGTTGTGAGGAGATACAGCAGACCGTAATTTTAAAATCGATACCTCCCTCTGGAGTTTTAATTTCGATGATTTTAAGAATTAGCACTTTTCCTTTCATCGGCATTATTTAAAATCTCTCTCGTGTTAGAATAATTCGTTCCTCTAAATCTCGCTCTTTTTTATAACACTTGGCTTGTACGTGACCCTGATTCCCACAGTAAAAACACCTAAATAACACAGGGAGCTGTTTCCTAGCGGTATGACTGATTACCTCCACAATATTTGTGCTTGCCTGATTTTTAATGTTTCTACTTCGACGGATAATTTAGAAATTTGGGCTGTCAAATCGCTTATTAGCTTTTCCTGAAATTTGTTAGTGACCGATACCTCCCTGTAGCGCGAAGTATTCTCATAAATTTTGAAATTCTCCTCTTCTCTCACCCAAAACTGAACAGAGGGTTATTTCCAAAAACTTGCGGATGTAGTTCCGGCTTAATGCCCGCGCAAAATCTTGCCAATAATATACCATTATTTGATTCTCTAACGGCCAAATTCACGCCATTTACCTGAGCAGATAGTATATTCTCTTACGAAAATTTAAGGTTTATTTGAGGTTGCTGAGAAAACAGGAATGCAAATTATACCTCTTAAAGGTTGTAATTAAGGTATACGAGGTTACTTTATATACACTTCAGCTTATTTTGAGGTTGTTTAAAATTCACTTCAAATCAACCAGGCTGATGAGGTGATTCTCAAGGTATACCAGGTTGATTTTCTGACACTTGTAACAAAAGAGGTATTTTTGAGGTATAAAATTTTTTACCTTATTTCAACTAAAGAGAGTGAGGTATATGAAGTCATTTTATTTATACCTAAGCTTTTTTCGAGGTTGTTTTAAACTCACTTCATATCAAACAGACTGATGAAGTAATTTTTAAGGTAGACCAGGTTGTTGTTCTGATACTTTCAACAAAAGAGGTATTTATGAGGTATAAAAAATTAACCTCATTTTAACTAACAAGAGTGAGGTATTTACGAGGTATAAAAAGATATACATTTTTTCAATTAAAGAGAGGGAAGAATTTACGAGGTATAAAAAAACATGCCTTTTTTCAACTAAAAAGAGTGAGGTATTTATTGAGGTGTATGAAGTCATTTTATTTATACCTAAGCGCTTATTTTGATGTTGTTTAAAGTACACTTCATATCAACTAGCTCACTTCCCAGAGTTCCGTGCGAGCCGGGAAATGAGGAGTGTGTTGACATTTAAAAGTGTATTCGAAATTCGGTAAGTGTGTTTGACATTTATTAATTTAGCTTTATCACTTTTAATCAAATATGCTTCAATTTTCAAACTTAAATTTTATTATTTTTGTTTTAAAGACGCGTCTTCATCTTAAATAATTTAAGTCGGTGGACATTCTTAAAGGCTATTATTGAATGTTGCAGGCTTAGCAATAAGAGAGAACAATCGGAATATTTCTGGTCGCTGTTTAGGGTAAGGGTACTGGTGAATCGTTACAGCAGATTACGCATAGTACATTTTATTGTTTGTTATTTGTTCAAATAAAACAATTTTTTTAATTTTCTTAAATGTATAAGTTTTAACGTAGCATTATGCAAGCTGATTAGTTTAGTAAAATGTTCAAAATTTCTCTTATAAATAAATCATTGAAAATTGAAAGATTTTTAAAATAGCAATTTTGCTTTCATATTCTACTATAGCTGTATGGTGATCGTTTGCTTAGATATCTGTATGCAAAATTTATATTATTGTTTATGAGTAAAAATATGTATTATAACACTGCATTTTAAAATCTGATTAACATGCAATATATATATATATATATATATATATATATATATATATATATATATATATATATATATATATATATATATATATATATATATATATATATATATATTACAGAGCTTATCTACAGTTCCTGATATTGCTGAGATGAGCTAGGCTGTAAATAGCACATGTGCAGCAGCGAAGAAGTGGCTAGCAACCTACTGCTCAGCCTTCCCCTCGGAAATAGTTCTGAATTTATACCAAAAAGAAAAAGTAATCTCTCCTAATAAACTACAGAATTTACGTAATTGTTGATAACAGTAGTTAATCAGATATGTGATAATTGAAAACTAGTAACTGCACTAACTCACTTTTTCGTGTTTGATCACAAAACTGCTATTTTTCACTACATGTTATTTTTTCGCAATTTACCCACGTTAATTATTTACTAAGCAGATTGTTATTACTTATTAGAATATTTGGCAGAATTAAATAAATCCCGATTTCAGGTGTTTATGACAATTTGTTTCAAGGTTATGAGCATTTTTTTGCAGCTGTTTGTGGTCTTCATTTCTTCAAAAATTAGCGAATTATGGAAATCTTACATTTTTTAGAAATAAGTCTGTATAGTTTCTTATGCCATTTTAATGCTGAATTGAATAAAATCAATTGCAAAAAAAAAAATTATTGTTGAAAGTTATATGCATTATTTTGAATTTCATCCTATGGATGTGTTTTTATATTTAAACAAATGTTTGTAATGTTGTCCTCACATAAAATTGCTCACAACTTTAAAATAAATGCTCCTTATCAGCTTGTAATTAGTTCTACTCGATCGAGTGTAAAAAAAAAAGAATAAAAATTGGTACATAACTTTAAAAGTTTAATTTATTAAACGATTGTTGATTATTTTAAACCTTTTAAATTTTTTATGCCTCAAAAATACCTCTTTTGTTACAAGTGTCAGAAAATCAACCCGGTATTCCTTGAAAATCACCTCATCAGCCTGGTTGATTTAAAATGAATTTTAAACCACCTCAAAATAAGCTGAAGAGTATATAAAGCAACTTCGTACACCTTAATTACAACCTTTGCGAGGTATAATTTGTATTGCTGTTTTCTCAGCAACCTTACTGTTATATAGCCAATGTGGGCCCTATATATACTAATTCGATTCATCCAATATTTTTTAGCCGTTATTCAGACAATATAGACCTTATTTGGAATTGTCCAATTGACGCGATATTTTATAGCCGTTACTGAACCAATACAGGCCATATAATTGAATTGTAAATTTCACTCGATATTTTAAAGACGTTATTTATCCAATGTAGACCCTATTTGAAATTGATCGATTTACCCGAAAATTTATAACCGTTAAATAAAACCTAAAAGGTAATATAATTCTCTAAAATCAAACGTAGTTGTTTTCAAATTTCATGGGCGGATAGCCATTAATATAACTCCAGTACTACTTTTACAATAGAATCAAACATGCAGGGCTCTTGGAAACTCAATTTTCTGCCATCAGAACTTGTCATTTTGACAAAAGTAAATGTTTTTCTTTATAACTGCAGTTGAACAGCTGACCCAATTCTGAGTTTATGACTACCAATGTTCAACTCCGTAGACTTGTAATCTTGAACCCAATCCAGAAGACCAGGGAACTCCTAGATCAAGTATTAATAGAAATCTGGCTACGTGGAGGGCTTATTGATGGAACTAATCCGCATTTGCGTTGCCTGATGAGGAAAACCTCCCATGGTTAACCAGACGGCAGGGATCTCTAACACGTCTACCACTGAGGATATTTTATGCCTGCTTGCACTCGGTACGACCCGGGTGCGGTCATATCAACCAGCCAGTGCTGGGATTCGTACCCGGTTCACCTCATTGGAAGACGAAAGCTGTATCCTCTGCACCACGACTCTAGGTGAATGTGTTTGTATTTATCATTTCCTGTAATTCGGTAAAGACTGAGTTTTTTAGATGGATCGCGCATCACGTTTTCTGAACTCCACTCCAAAATATTGTAAATAGTTCAAATGCAGTTTTATCAATCGTATTCTTAACTCTTGCAGCATCGCAAACTTAAATTTTGATAAGAAACTTGCTGTTTTTGACCAAGGTGAAAATCATTTTTAGTGATGCTGTAAAGAGGGTGCTTAATCGGATTGCGCATTGTATCTTCTAAGTCCACTCTGAAATGTAGCCGATAGCTCAAATGCAGCTTTAGCAATCTATTTTTTAACATCCTGCAATATCAAAAATAAAAATAAACTTATTAAGCCTCCTTACATCACTTAGTTTTCTACAACAAATTACACCATATTTCCCCCAAAAGCTGTGCAATGAGTAAAAGCAATTTTTCCTTTTAAAATATGTGTGTTTAATTTTTCTATTAATTATTTAGTTTTCAAGATATTTGGATCAGCTGAGAGTTTTAAGAGAAAGCATTTACTCAGTGGTTTTCTTATTTCATAAGTAATAATCCAAAACAAAAATTTTCCTTCAATCCTGTATAATTTTGCTAAATTATTATATGAAATATCAGAAGTTTTATAGACAAACAAGGAAAAATATTCCCTTTCAAAAGGTGAATGTTTAAATTGTACTTGGGCTATTGGGAAATAAACAAAAATGTCTTATGAGCAACAAAAAAAAAAAAAAAAGAAAGAAAGAAAAAAGAAAAGAAAAGAAAAAAAATATGGATATAGAAATGGAAATTTTTTAAATATTTTAAGTCTTTCTAGGTTCAAAAGATGTAAATACAAAACTTGTCTTTAATTACAAGTCGATAATGGTCTTAGAATGGCTTTCGATATCGGACCGATAACAGAGATTATTTTCCAGTTGTTGTATTAATACATACGGTATGAGTCCTATAATAGACATTATTTCCTGATAGGTGATTTACAATGATCGTGGTACTTCCAGAAACTTTATACATATGAGTTTAAAATTCTAATCCACCAGTTGTGGTTCTTGATAGTTTAATTTGAAATAATTTCAGTAAACAAAAGTTGGTTGCAAGTGAAAAAGAATGAAAAATATTGTCGTTTTATCTTAGACTGAAGTTTCCTTGAACATTTTTACGAGATATAAAATAGTAATGCATAGAAAGAATAGCATCAGTGAATCAAGAGCTTATTGAAAAAATGAAGCAAAGTAATATTTTAGTGAATTTCAGGAGATCAATTTCAGAGAGTATAAAAGCATCAGGATTCTCATATTATTTTTTTACAAATGAAAATCACCTTATTAGAGACTTTCCTCTATAATTTTTATTATTTATAATCGGTTATATCATATTTTCGAACCCCAACGCTTTAGAATTTTAAAAATATAGACAATTTTTTTTCTTTATGCTCGTCATTTCTATTGAGAAACTGTAAGTCTAACATCTAGAAATTATAATAAGACTACATTCGAATATTTATTGTCGCCGCATTTAAACAGAAATATTTTAGAAAAATGTACTCAAAATTTTACCTAACGGTATGCTATATTTATTATCAATTATATTTACATTAAAAAATTTCCTTTCAAGGATATTTTTTTTTCTCGGAAAACATTAAAAACTAAAGTTAACATTAGTGAGCAGTCAGTATCAAGAACAGCAGTAAATTTCATGTAAATTGTGTGATAGCATTGCAAATTGATGGGAATTTCACTAGCAAAGCAATTTATTTTCATAAACAATCACCAGATAACGTTTCCTAATTTCACGGAGAACTTATAAAAATTCTTTCTTTTTAAACCGAGTTTTTTTAAACGATTAATGATTGTTGTTGTTGTCGTAGACCATTACGGCAAGATGTGCGATTGCTCTTAATTTACAGTGGCGCCATCTATTCCCAAGAATTCGACTTTAGCCACACCGTCACTCTATAATTACGTCAAACACGTTTATAGGGCGGAACCATTCCTTTATACACAGATCATAATTTTGTCTTGAGCCAGAGTGTTAAATAGGAATTTAACATTTAGTGTAATAACTCTTGCTAATAATATTATCACACTTTTGCACAAGAACTCACAAATCTTTTCTCACATATTTCAAAGACATTCTAGTTTCAGTTTGTAAACAAAACAACATGGAAAGCAGTGTCTGAAGAAAGCAAATCTTCGGGATGCACTCATCTCTTATTGGACAATGGATCGGCAGCGGAGCCAATCAGATGAAGGAATGAGACTCTTGGAATTCCGCTTAAGATGAGGCGATTAAGTGTAAGGCTGATAAGCCGAAGACAAAATAGAAAAACTTTTCGTTTTTGTTGGCATCAGTCTGATTTTCATCCTTGCCGCGAGCTTTGAAACAAGAAAAGAGTTGGTAGTTGGTTTTCATGAGGCGAGGGGGCTTCGGCCCCTTAGCAAAAAAAAAGTGTGAGAGTGTGCAGCTCCAGTATTAGGGAGTAAATTCTTCAGCGAGGAGAAGAATCTCTTCTCATCTCAAAATTTTTTTCTAAATTCTTTGCTGTTTTAGCAATCTAATATTTCATTGCCAGTATGGATTGACGATGGCAAATTATTTTCGTGTTTTGAAATCATAAAATTGATGTAAAATTTCAGTACTTAAAGTACTTGTCTATTATAGCCAAGAAAATAAAAATGTTTTTGTAAGTATATTCTGATTCTATTCTCCTTGATGTTTCTGTTCTGATTAGTTATTTGATTTGATCTTATTCTAAAAATCTTTTTTTTATTCTAGAGAATTGAGCGTTTCACATGTTTTGTACTAACCCTATGATCTTAATTTATTTCGCAGCACGTGTTACCATCACTATAAATGATTTTATAGCATAAAATTTAAGAGTAGTTTTTGATTGCAGCTTCATTCTCATTTTACAGTTTCTATGCTTGAGTTTTAAATTTATCTTTTATTCTCAATTTTATACACGTGCTGATTACTGATTAATTTTTCGGCCAGTCAGTCTTGATCTTAAATTTTAATATTTAAATTTAATCATTAAGTATTATATATCAATGGATAAATAAATATAGATAATATTTAATTATGCAATGCCTTAATAAAACAACCACCATGATATATGTGGTACCGTGTAATATGTGGCGCCGTTTATGGTCAGAACCTGGTATTAGTTTAATTTTTTTTCAATTCTCTAGATATTTGGCTCTAAATTTAAACGTAATCAATGTGTGAAAATAATTTTTTTATATATTATTACTCTAGTGATGATTACACTAGGATATTTTAATGATCTATTTTCTCACTCTCTCTCAGATGAATATTTTGCATATTACATCATTGATAAATTTACTGTGAATTTATACTTTATTTCCTTGTAAGGAATATTGTTTTTAATATTTGAAAATATAATTTAACTTGGACATATGTTTTGATATTTCTAAATATCAGTATTATGACAAAGTATTTCATGTGATACCTATTAATCTGTATATATATTTTTTGAGTGATAACATTCTTGTTTGCAAAATTTAGAATGAAATTAATAATTCATTAAATAGAAAACTGAAAATTTTTGGGAATATAGTAAACAGTGGTGTATTTTATGTGTATATTTGAAATGATGATTATGATATATATATATATATTTCAGTGTAACAGTAGAATTCTCAAAAATTGATGCTATTTATTAATTGTTGATATATTTTTTCATTGATATTTTAATGGTAGCTATTACTTCTGTAAATATTTCTGTGATTTAAATCTAAATTGAAACATTATGGCTAAATCTTCACATTCTTTAGCGAGTTCGCTACAAGCTTTCAATGGCAGCAAAGATGCAAATTTAAATTTTTTTCTGAATAATTTAGAGCAAATAGCTCAGTTAGAAAAATGGGACAACAAAAAAAAAAGTCTGATATTAAAGTTAAATCTTGCAGGAGAAGCATTGAAAGTAGTTAGTGAGGCCAAAACAAATGTTGACACGGAATACGAATGCATAGTTAAATTATTAAAAGATAAATTTTCTAGGAAATTAAGTTATGCAGAGTTACAAAGTAAATTTAACTCATTGATTCAAAAACCAAATCAAAGCATAAGAAATTTAATTGAAGAGGTAGAAAAGGCTACTAATGAGTATCTAGAAATCAATGGAGATAGTAATGAGCAAACTTTAAGTCTAGCTAGGAAAATGAAATCACAAAAGCTGCTTGACAGCATGCGTCCGGATATTAGAATCGAGGTTATGAAAAGGGGAGCCTCAAATTTCAATGAAATAGGCAAAATTGCTATAGATATTGAAAATGCGATTTCAATGAATGAAGCCCATCTGAATAATGTAACAAAATCATCAGAAATTGAAATTTTATTAAGAAGCCGGATAGAAAGCAACAAAAAAATTGAGGAATTGACTCAAAAAATAAATGATTTAACTAAAACTAAATCGGTCAACAACATCTCACAATCGAACAAATTGAATCAACCAAAGATAACTTGTCATATATGTAGTAGAAATCATATCACCACAGAATGTTGGTATTATCCTAAAAATTCCAATGTAAACAACAAATTTAAGCCTTATGAAAGAAGCCGCAGCTCTTTCAGAAGAGGATTCAATAGAAATTTTAGGAATAGGGGTAACAACAGTACGGACAGAAGACAAAATAATTTAAACTAGTTAATGGTTCTTGTGACAAGTGGGAAAATACAAAGCTTACAAGAACCAGTAGAAATTCAAATGATCAAAAATTAACTGGTAACTTAAGGTTAAAAAAGAGAAATATTGGCAAAAAAGATAGATTTCCGAATGATAAGAACAAAATATATAAAACTAAAATATATGTCAATAGTAATCTTAAAGATAAAAATTTTAATTCAGATTATGATAAGGTTAAGGAATATAATTCAAAAATTTCTAATAACAATAAGAATAGTAATCGGGTAACTGAAGAGGATATAACTAAAAAAAATAGTAAAATAAAAGATACAAATGAAGAAGTAGAAAAAGTAAATAAACATGTAATGACCTGTAATAACAGTAACGATTCAGAATCTCTACCTATTATTTTGTTAAGATTTGGTAACTTAACCATTCCGGCTTTACTAGATACTGGTGCAAATCTTAGTTTAATTGATCCTATCACTCTTAATGAAATTAAAGAAAACACTAAAATAAGTTATTTATCTAGATCTGTAAGAATTCATACTATCGACAACAATACTGTTCCTTATATGTCTGCAATTTCTTCTAAATTCAAAATTGACACTAAATGGTTTCAAGGGATATTTTTTGTAACTAAGAATTCTTGGGCTTATAAATATAAAATAATTTTAGGGTATGATTTCATTCAACAGAATAAAATTATTTTAGATATACCCAACAAAAAACTTATAGTGAACCATGATTCTTTTGATTTTCTCGAAGATACTCCTCGTATTGTAAATAATGTTTTAAGTGATGTAAAGATTGTAAATAATTTTGCTTTTGCACCAAAAAAGATTGTGATAGAACCCCATTCTCAATTTTTAATTCAATTATGTATGTCTAAAGATATGAAAGATAGTAATCAAATGCTTTTTTCTCCAACCAAGAACAAACTAAATTATACTATCTATGAATCTGTTAATGAATTTGAGGATCAAAAATTTAGTACTTTAATTGAAAATAACACAGATAATAAGATTGTGATTAATAAAGGTACAAAATTAGGAAATGTTATTGGTATTAAAGATGATGATATAATTAAACCTAAAGAGAAGACTAATTACCAAATTAACAATTTAAATCTAAATGAAATTCATCAACTGAGAAAAAAAGAACTTAATGCCTCTGATTTTGATTTGAGTCATTTAAATAAGGTAGATGCAGATAAGATACTTCAAGTTTTGTTAAACAATTATCAAGTTTTCTCTCAATCTTATACAACTTTAGGATCTACTGATGCAGTAATACCTGAATTTAACTTATTGCATAATTTTTCTATACAAACAAAACCATATCCGATTCCTAATATTGCAAAAAATTTTGCCAAAAAAGAGATTAATGATCTATTAAATGCAGGAATTATTGAACCATCTTCTTCCAATTATTGTTTTCCTGTGATTTTTGTCAAGAAAAAGCCTTATGTAAATGATCCTAACTTACAAAAATTCAGGATGGTAATAGATTATAGATTACTTAACTCAGTTACTGAGACTTTCAAAATTTGTCTTCCAAAAATCAATGATATCTTACATAACATTTCTGGAAAATCATTATATAGTGTATTAGATCTCAAGAGTGCATTTTTCCAGATAAAATTAAAAGAACAGGATAAATCCAAATTAGCATTTTGTTGTGAGATAGGCAACTTTCAACCTACTCGCCTTCCTTTTGGTTCTCGCAACAGTACATCTTTTTTCCATAATTTAATTTCTAAATGTTTAGACGATATTAAGGGACCTAATTTGCAATATTTCCTTGACGACATTGTTCTTGCTGCAAATTCTATGGAGGAAATGTCACAGTTACTTGTTAAGGTTTTTGACAGATTAAAGAAATTTAATTTAACTCTTGATCCAGCTAAAATACAAATTTGCAAGTCTGAAATTAAATATTTAGGTTTTGATGTTAATTCAAATGGTTTTTCACCTGCATCTGAAAATGTAAATAAGATTTTAAAATTTCCTATTCCAAAAGATGTGAAACAAGTTCAAACTTTTTTAGGTATGATTGGTTATTTCAGACATTTAATTTATAACTTCGCAGAGATTGTTAAACCTATTGTAAATTTAACGAAAAAGAATGTTACTTTTAATTGGAATAAAGACTGTCAGGATGCTTTTAAAAATATATCTGAACAATTATTGATTAAACCTACTTTAAAGAATATAAATGATGAAGAAAAATTTTACTTGGTAACTGATGCTTCTAGCAATGCTCTGTGTGGAATTCTAATGCAAAAAAATAATGACAATTTTGACCCAATAGAGTTTTATTCTAGGCAGTTAACCCATTCTGAATCTAAATACCCATCTATCAGGAGGGAACTCTTAGCCATTGTAGATTCTATTAAGTATTTTGATAAGTTTCTTTATGGCAAAAATTTTGTTATTTTTACTGATGCTAAAGCTCTAACTTTTCATATAAATTTACAAAAACAACCTGAAATAGTAAGTCGATGGTTAATGTATATGCAGGAATTTAGTTACACAATTCAACATATTCCTGGTTTTAAAAATCCTGCTGATTATCTATCTAGAGTAACTAATGATAATGCTGTAGTAAATAATGCAAACATTTTTGAAGTTAATGATAATCTTAAAATAGAGAATATAAAAAATTCTCAACAAAATTGTAAACAAACTCAGGAAATCTTTAAAAAACTAAATGATAACGACAAACTAACTTCTAAGAAATTTTTTTTAAATAATGATGGTATTTTGATGATGAAAGTGAGACCACCTAAACACCCTTATAAGACTTTGAATAGAATTTTTATACCCATCTCATTAAGAGGGGAAATTTTAAAGGCAGCTCATGCAGCACATTTTGGTGTATTTAAAACTTATAATTTATTAAAAAAAAATTATGCTTGGTATGGAATGTTAGCAGATACTGAAAATTTTGTAGAATCTTGTGATGCATGTTTGGCAAATAAGCCCAAGGCTAAATTAACTGAGACAAAATTAATTGAAAAAGGTGATTTAAGTGTAGGACAAATTTTATCAATAGATATTGTAGGGAAATTACCCAGATCAATTGATAATAAATTCTTTATTTTAACCATAATTGACAACTACTCACGTTATTTAGAGGCAATACCCTTAACTAACATTAAATCTTCTACAATTATCAATAACTTAAATGAATATTTTTCCAAATTTGGTTTGCCTCAATCCATTATTTCTGATAATGGTACTAACTTTACTTCGGAGGAGTTTGAAAATTTTATTAGGGCACTGAGTATTGAACATCGTAAAACCTCATTTTACTATCCTATGGCTAATGGACTAATAGAAAGGTCACATAGAGTTCTCAAAGAATCTTTAGCATCTATGTGTAACAACAGCTGGGATTGGACTAAGAAATTACTTTTTTTTAAACTTCATTATAATGCTTCTATTCATGCAGTGACTGGATATACACCAGCTGAATTATTTTTTGGCAGAAATTTAACTATACCTTTAAATATACATGTTTCGGCTAGGAAAGGAGAGACACCAACTAATTTTCTCAAGAATTTAAAAGAACATATTGCAGAGACGAGAGATATAGTTTCCAAAAATGAGAGTAAATACTTTGAGCAGCACAGTAAACAAATAAAAGGGAGAGCAATCCCAAATTTTGAAAATAATGATTTGATATATTTAAAAATTAATACTGATGTAAATACCTTTCAACCTAAATATGAAGGACCATTTAAGGTCACTAAAAAATTCAGAGGAAATAATTACCTCATTCACATTAAAGATGATAAAAGAGATATTTATAAAAAATATCATGTAAGTAAACTTTTCAAAAAAAGGTTGCTAAAAGAAAAATTGAGTAATGACATGTCTAATATAAATGATCTTGATGGGAGTTTTGAATATTAAGCAAAGATAGTGTAAATTATTTATCACATATTGTATAAGGTATTGATATTGACAATTTTGGCTTGAAATTTATTTAATGTAAAAATTTAGTTAGCAATATTTTTTTTTCATGGTTAGATTTTTGAATTGCATCTTTCTCCTTCGAGCTCAAAATTTTATATTTGATGATAAATGGCTGGCCCAATCATCATTAAATATGGAAACATCCCATTCAAAAATTAAGCTAGATTTTTTTTCTTGGTTTTCTCTTTCTGATAACCATTTTATTTTTTTAGCTACTAAGGAATTTTTACAATCCTTGTGATGCAAATTTTTGGTTATATTGTCATTTCAATCACTTTTATTTTAGATAGTGATAATGAATAGAAAGATTTGATATGGTAATAAGAATAATAAATGTGAATGAAAATAATAAGTATGAGAAAAATTGATAATATAAAGGTATGAGAATTTGAAATAACAACAATGTAAAAAACAAACATAATATTGAAGGTATTATCACAAATTGAAAGTACTAGAAACAAAGTATATTAGAAATGGTTTTTATACAAACCAAATCTTTGAGTGAGCTATGTGGATCAAATGTGTATATATAATTTTTTTTGCTCTACATCATTAAAATATTTGTATGACTTGGGAGAGAGAGAGTGAGCAAAAATTCTCAAGGAAAATGAACAGAAATACTATATTGTTATGATTATGATATATGTTATAATTGAATTAATTCCAGTAGTATTACATTCTTGGCACAAAAATTTTTTTTTTTTTTACATTTTTTTTTCTCAAAAAGAGGTGATAATGTTAAATAGGAATTTAACATTTAGTGTAATAACTCTTGCTAATAATATTATCACACTTTTGCACAAGAACTCACAAATCTTTTCTCACATATTTCAAAGACATTCTAGTTTCAGTTTGTAAACAAAACAACATGGAAAGCAGTGTCTGAAGAAAGCAAATCTTCGGGATGCACTCATCTCTTATTGGACAATGGATCGGCAGCGGAGCCAATCAGATGAAGGAATGAGACTCTTGGAATTCCGCTTAAGATGAGGCGATTAAGTGTAAGGCTGATAAGCCGAAGACAAAATAGAAAAACTTTTCGTTTTTGTTGGCATCAGTCTGATTTTCATCCTTGCCGCGAGCTTTGAAACAAGAAAAGAGTTGGTAGTTGGTTTTCATGAGGCGAGGGGGCTTCGGCCCCTTAGCAAAAAAAAAGTGTGAGAGTGTGCAGCTCCAGTATTAGGGAGTAAATTCTTCAGCGAGGAGAAGAATCTCTTCTCATCTCAAAATTTTTTTCTAAATTCTTTGCTGTTTTAGCAATCTAATATTTCATTGCCAGTATGGATTGACGATGGCAAATTATTTTCGTGTTTTGAAATCATAAAATTGATGTAAAATTTCAGTACTTAAAGTACTTGTCTATTATAGCCAAGAAAATAAAAATGTTTTTGTAAGTATATTCTGATTCTATTCTCCTTGATGTTTCTGTTCTGATTAGTTATTTGATTTGATCTTATTCTAAAAATCTTTTTTTTATTCTAGAGAATTGAGCGTTTCACATGTTTTGTACTAACCCTATGATCTTAATTTATTTCGCAGCACGTGTTACCATCACTATAAATGATTTTATAGCATAAAATTTAAGAGTAGTTTTTGATTGCAGCTTCATTCTCATTTTACAGTTTCTATGCTTGAGTTTTAAATTTATCTTTTATTCTCAATTTTATACACGTGCTGATTACTGATTAATTTTTCGGCCAGTCAGTCTTGATCTTAAATTTTAATATTTAAATTTAATCATTAAGTATTATATATCAATGGATAAATAAATATAGATAATATTTAATTATGCAATGCCTTAATAAAACAACCACCATGATATATGTGGTACCGTGTAATACAGAGAATGATCAATCTCCAATTCAGTCCCCCCAGAGGTTTAATTTGCTATGGAAATATGGAGAACAGTGTGACCAAACAGATTTAACTAACCATTTACTACACGGGGAATCTTTTGCCGGTTGGACTCAAACTCCCATTCTCACGAATGGAAGTGCAACGCCCTGCTAACCAGGCCACATCGGCCAAAAGATTACTGGGGTCATACGTGTATTACTTTTAAAATCAACAAGTTCATACGATACAAAAAAAAATTTTTTATTGATACAACTTTATACAAAATATGTTTACATATTCTTACCTTTCTCCTCGTTTTTTCGGCAATAATTGGAGCAGTAAATTTCCACGTACTTCTGTCCGATGAAAGTCCATGAAGAAGAACTATAGGTGTTAAGTTGGGGTCACTGCCTTCAGAGGATTCATACAAATCATGAGCTAAGTTAATAGGAACATAGCTGCAAAAAATTATTTTATGAAATAAGAATCTCTACGTATTAAAAAATAAAAGTCAAGGATGCTTATTTTTTTCCTTTTAATATTTCTAGATGTTTTACAGCGCTAAAAGGCTCCGTTGCAACTTCACCGCCTTTTTCAGCTGGAGCGCTGCGCCTGGTGTCAATTCATTGTCACTGGACACAAGTGTCAAGTTACAGCGATTTCCTAAAATGTATTTATTGTAAAAGAGAAATAAAATTTATTTCTCTTTTATCGCCAATTGTAATCTCGATCACTTTTTAATAGAAACAAACGCAAACAGTCACAAGAATAAAAATAAGAAATAAGAAAAAATCTTGTCAACTACGTTTCTCAATTTAATTAAAATGATAAAACAAATATAGTTTTCTCAGACCAAAGACATAGAACGTACGCTACTTTCATTCCACCTCTCATCACCCCTTGTTTTATGAAAGTGATGCGCTGTACGATTTTGGTAAATAAAAAGGTAAGTGACTTTCTCTTATTGTATAATATATAAGTATTTAAAATTGAATATATTATCTTATTGTTTTTCGTGATTTTATTTTTTATTAATTCAATGATTCATTTATTTATTTTATGTAATTTATTAATTTTTTTTATTTTAAAATTTGAATCTAAATTAAAAGACAGCAAACTCCTTATACAAAGAAACAAAACTATTTTCGATTTTCGAGAAGTGCTCCTTGAATAACAACAACAAGCTTTCGGGTTAATTTATTTGATGAGTAAAATCCACATTGACTTTAACTGTACAATTACAAAAGAAAAAAAAAATAGATCATAACCTGAATAACTTGAGATCTAATGTTCGGATTTTCACTTTCTAGGATTCAATCTTCTTGGTTCGAAGGAGTGACTACAAATATATTAATTAGTGCGCGCGGACGATATGTTAAATTACGAAATAAGACTCAAAAACATATTTTATCTGGATAAACAATCTTTTTACCTACGGATTTGGATTTCTGACCCTTAAAATAAAGGGTGTAGCCACAATCTGGGAGATATGGTTCCCATAATTTGGTCAGTAGAGCAATCCAAATTTGGACCCCTTAATGTTAATGTACTCTTTGCGCAATTCCTCATATCTTGAGAACTTTTTAAGCCGATTGAAAAAATTTTTACACACTATTAGAAAATTAGTTTTCCAAAGATTCGATTACCTGTAAAAAATAATTTTAGCAAATAATTATTTTTTACTATTTTATTTAATAATAGTTGAATAAAATTTTAATTATATATAAATATATATCTTTTGCATACAATTTTTAAAGTTCGTAATTTTACATGTCTAAATACAAAATGTGAGCGAAATCAGTTGAATAATTACTGAGAAATTAAAATTTTAATTAAAATTTAAGTTAATAATAACTTAAAATTCAATTTCTTAGAAACTATTCGTCCGATTCTGCTCCAATTTTTCATATTGTGACTTAAAATTGCATTCTTTAAAATAATGTAAAAAATACCATACCTCATAATTCAAAATTTTATGACTATTATTAAGCCGATTGAAAATTATATAAATTCTGAAAATAATAAGATTATATATTATTTTCTGAATTTATTAATTCAGAAAATAATATATATTCACTAAAATTATTATTTTTTTGCAAGGAATTATCTTTGGAAAATTGAATTTTTATAATTCAATTCGTTTGAAAAACTCTAGAAAGATGATGAAATACGCAAAAAGTAAAACAGATATTAAGGGATACAAACATTGGATCGTTCTCCTAACCAAACTATTGAAACTATATTACCCAGATTGCGACTACCTCCATAGTTTGGGGGTGGGGAGTCAGTAATCCAATTCCGTCGAGAAAAAGATATGTTGATTCAGAGAAAATATGATTTTTTTGGATTGATTTCGCAACTTAAAATATCGCATTTATTAATTAGCATATTTAAACCCCCTCGAACGTGAGCATCATTAGACTAAAAGTTATTCAGGTTGTCCGTTTTATTTTTCGCGCACTGTACATATGTTACCGCTAAAGTTTGAATGCTGTTGATATGCACATTACCTAGCTGATCTACAAATTAAAGAGGGTGATCCGTTAAAGAGCAAAATCAAAGGTTTTTCTCAATTTAGGTATGTAATAAGAGCATTAACCGTTTCCGTATCGCTAATATTGCATCTCGTTTATTCTCGTTAGCTTTCTGCTAATTTGTTAATTGTTTGATTGCATTGGCTTGATTTTTTAAAAGTAAATAAATGGCACCATGTTAATTTCCTTATTTGTAATGTTGTTTTGCACCATTTAATTCTTTGTATTATATTTTTTAAGGTGATTGGTGATTGATTCTAATTTTGAATGTGCCGAATGCTTGATTGTAGTAATTTGATCTTCAACATAGCGACATATAAATAAATAACATTATGCTAATTTATTAATTCAGAAACGTTGTTGTTACAGAAATCTCTTTTCATTATTACAAGTGCCTAGTAGGTAATGTAAAGATTATTTATCGTGAGCAGATTACCAAGGTCAGGTTGTTGTTGTTGTTGTTTCTTATGCTACTTACCCAAACCAGCAAGCCTGCTGTGAAAAACTAAGTGAGGCAGAGAGGTGCTTTTCTTGTTTTTCAGTGACACCATCTGTGGCCAAGTTATACCGAGACTCTAAAAGTTTTGTACCGAACACAAAGGTGGAGGTTCGTTTCAATTGAAACTTTAATTAAGACTAAAAAAATTAATAAGTGAAAACTTTCTGAAGATACCGCTATTTATATCACTTAATTATTCAGCTCAAATAACAGCGTAGCCCAGGCTTTAGAGCCTCAAACGGTCAATGATTCACCTCAGGTCGGAACACTAATATAGTCACAGCTGACTACTATTCTTGCGAGGTACACTCTTATTCATATAGCCTTTGAGTAAGAAATCCGTCATAATTCCGTCAATATTAGCCCCGTCGTTCTAAAATCACGATTTACTTTGAGTTAACTATAAAGAAGCGTTTATCAATTGAATTTTTAGTGCAGTATCTTCTTAATGCTTCCTCCTTAAAAGAAAATAACAAATGAAGCATTGTAATGCAAAAGAAAAATCAACGTAAGCGACAAATTAATCAAAATTGAGATACTTACATATTTTTCATCTTCGTAAGCTGAACTAATTTGTCTATACTATAAGCTACTGATTTTTTTAAAAAATTGTTTTATAAATTTTCTAAAATTCTATTTCAGCGTTTATGATATTAGCAATGGAAAGAATATAGTTGACAAGCCACTTTTTCGAAATCAATCTTACTTGTATCAAAGTACTTTCATAGCCTTACGCAGCATTTACGTAGGCAGTATAGCCTTGTTTTTTTTTTCGAGTTAATAAGAAAATACGCTTGCTTTTGAACAGCTTTTGTCATAAAAATTAATGGAGCTGTCATTGAATATAACTTCTTAGTCTTTTATGGTCCGACGTCAACAAAAGAAGGATATTGTGCACTTTTCATGGAGTAGTTTTAAGATTAAGTGTTGAAAAATTGCCGATAAATAAATATTTTCCAAATCTAGTCCATCTTTGTATTTAAATTTTGCTCCAAAAATTTCATCCAGCATTTGGACTATTTCTCTTCTGCTGAGTCCCCACACTGATCACAACACAAATTAGTTTCCCATGAGAGTTGTAAAACATAATGCTTATGAAATCTATGGAAAAAGACGTGACTGAAAATGTCAAAATCTGTATCATTCCCAGTGAAAACAAAAAGATTTAAAAGGCGATTATTAGAAAAACCTCAAAATTTTATTAAACAAACTTTTGTAATTCTTTTTTTCATTCCAGCTGTTTTTTTTCATTCAATGATTCAATAGATTTCTGTCCTTTTTTTCCGTTTTAATGTTAATTTGTTACACACCTTGTGCATATTTTATTGACTTCCAGTCTAACAAAAATTTGAAAATTATATAGTAAGGACAGTGATTACAAAATAACCTACATTAAATCGAGCTCACAACTCTTTCTCTTTATTCTATGTACGCTACCAAGATGCTCTATTTGATAAATTAAATCTCCTTTTACAAGTTATATGCAATATTGTGTTAAACATTGATCGCATGAGGAGGTATTTCAATCAACTATCAGTGTATAAATTTTCATCTTAGACAGAATAAAATTATGTATTTATAAAAAATATTTACCAAATTATTACCAAACATTAATCAATTAAATGTGATCTTAAGAGAACAAAACAAATCTTAAATAATAACATGATAAAAACACTGTAGTGTATTTGGTACACTTCGTGTTTTTATAAATGTATATGATTCAGGGTTTATGTTATATAACTCTTGGATGTAAGTATCAAATTAATACTGTAGTATCAGACATATGCTAATACCGATTTGCAAGAATAATAATTGCTAATGTGATTATTTCATTTAGGAACAATTTTAATATTTTTTTTGTTTTGATAAAAAAAAATCTGAAAAAGAGAGTTATTTAAAACCATTTTTAAGAAATTTAGCTTTCAAAAAATACTTCCATTACTAACTCTTAATTAAAAAAGTAATATGTGTAATTATTTTATAATTAAAAAATTTATTGACTTACTTGTCCATTCTTTTACGCTTCCTACTGTCAGCAAATATGGGAAGAAAGAAACTAAAATTAATCTAATCGTGAAATCAAATGAACGAGATTAAAAAAGTTACAAAGCAAAATGGTTGCTGAAAACAGTAATAACTTTTTTATTGTTCGCACAAGAAACGTCTTTCTCAAAAGTTTGCTTTGTTTAGATAATACTGTTTGCTTTTTTATTGCTCACTCATGTGAAAAAAATTTTTTTAAATTTATTTTATAGATCTTTAAATATTCTTGAAAAAAGGCATGTTTACAGCTGACCTGAGTCGATACTGTCTTCATAGAAAACCTATTAGACAAGTAATTATAGCAACAACAACAAAAAAAGATAGTTTCTTCGGAAAAACCAATCTCATCATAGAATGCCTTGTTATGGAAATATAAATAATGACTGAAAACTTCCAAACTCTTCCCTGTATGTTTTACCCTTTTAAGAAAAGAATTGGGGTGATTTGAGGGGTTAATTGAATTTCATTCAGACAGGTAAGTGAGGCATTGTTACTGACGTAATTTTTCTCACTGAACCATTAAAGTGGGACCGATCACGAAACGATCGGACCAATTGTTTTAAAACTATAAGAGTTTTACAATAGGTATCTATTTATGCATCTGATATTTCAATTTAAGCTAGTGAATAATTATACATAAAAAGTATTTTTTACGCTGAATCGAATAAACCTAAGTACGAGCCAATAGAATATATAGTTCAAAAGTTATGGTTCAAGAGTTTTTAAAAGTACATCTTTTGACATGTACTTATTTACACACTTCGCAAAACTATCTAGGGAATATCTGAGTTTGAAACTTATAATTTCTGTTGTAATTCATCACCCAAAATTGAATGAACTCAATTCCGAGACGATTAGACTGAAGGTTTAGAAATCATTAGCGTTTTTTGTAAAAAAAAAAAAAAGTACTATTTTCTACTTGCACTTATTTAGGCATCTCAGATTGCTATACAGTCAAGTGAGTGATGGGGTTTTGCTGTATAAAAAGAACTATTTTTGTATCGCATTTATTATGAAGCCCTTATAGGTTCAAAACGTTTTAACTTAACACAAATGTTTATCTCTCTCAGTTTAGTGTGAAAATTTTCAATAGCAAATGTACTGCACATATCCATATAACATTTAGATAGCAAAGTAAAAAGTGTAAAAGTATAGTATTCCCATAACAACTCGTTGTGGATCATGGAGGTTAAGGTTTCACAATTTCATGATCATCGTCATTATTGTGGCAATGTGGTCAGTACTTTGCACAAGCAAACCTTTACTTTTCAGAAAAGCTGGTACCCTACGATCTGAAGCTGAGTGGGCTTCATGCCGCCACTTAGGATTGAAAACCAGTTCTTACCAATGACAGTTTAGTGCCTCAACCCCTGAGGCATCACGGCTCAAGGAAAAAGTGTACAAACTAAAAATCTGGTGAAGAATAATGTATATATATATATATATATATATATATATATATATATATATATATATATATATAATATATATATATATGTATATATATATAATATATATATATAATATATATATATATATATATATATATATATTATATATATATATATATATATATATATATATATATATATATATATATATATATATATATATATATATATATATATATATATATATATATATATATATATATATATATATATATATATATATATTACCGACTGTATACTGCGAATGAAAACCAAACGTACAGTAGAATTAAGCAACCGTTGATTCAGAAATCTTTTCCAGCATTGAAAAACACTAAAATTTTTTAATTGTAGAACATAAAAGGGAAAACATTCTTTTATTTTTATTAAAGTAAATATTAGAACCAAAAACTGAATCCCCCTAAAAATACTTCACTGTTATTATCCAAATAAAAAATATCAATTCCATTACAAATAGTTGTCGTTCGCGTTTATAAAAAATCATTATCGTTTATTCCATTTATTTCTGCACAAGTCCATGAAACATTTATTCTATTTATTTACCCAAGTTGAGATGTCACAAACTGCTTAGAGACAGAGCATGACGGTTTTATTAAAAGACAGGTGTTGTCTGAATACACAGATATACAAATTGTTCTTTATTTATATTTTAATCGTTTTTTGTTTTGAAACTGCATATTTTCACTTAAAAAAAAGAATTTATTCAGAAATAGAGCCACAATGACCGCTGCAGAACTAGAAAAAATATTAATTTTATTTCTTAAAAAATATTCAATCCATTACCCTAATTGAAACAGTTTAACCTTGTAATCAAAATCACCGACAGTGCTCGAAATAATAAGAGAATTAGAGAGGGTATTTCCTTTGTTAGACTGTTACAGTTCCTGGAATAATTATTAAACGCTTTAGGTCTGTGTATAATCTTAATTATAATTATCAGGTGAAACTATACAGCTTTATTGTTTTTATGCGACTGAAACCGGTTTGCCCTTGTTTATGTTCGTGTATCAATTAGGTGAATTAGGCGATATATGTTTAAAATTCGAAGATTAGATAAACTAAATGACATATTATATAAATAGAGAATATGTGTTATATCATGTATTATATTAGTACGGTTGACCAAATTATTAGATGCACTATAGTGTGTTAATAATTACATGTTTTGCACGAATTTATATGCAATACTTTTATATTTAAACCTACATATTATGGTTTTTTTTCAGGAGATTTTTTATATACTTTCTATTTGTATCTATTTGCAACGTATTGTATTACAATGTTAACCAAATGATACACGAAAGTAAACAAGTGCAAACCGGTTTTAGTCACGTTAAAACAATAAAGTTTTATAGTATCATCTGATAATTTAAGATTTTAAATAGAGTTTTATTGTGCCTCTAATAATTTGTCCAGGGCTGTAGTTGGAGTGAAAAATTCGTGGCTTATGCTTATAAAAATATTGACGAATAAGACTGTTTAGTGTTTCATTAGGTCCGATATATGAAAAACTAAACTTAGTAAATCAGTCAAAGAGCAAAAAATCAAAACAACAGCTTGTTTCACAGCATTTTTCGGATTTTTTGAGAATTTTATTTGCAAATATTTTCGTGATTTTAAATCTGACACATTATGTCTGAAATGTTCTATATACCTTCTGTCACGTAATGAATATCTCTGAACTATAGACAGGATTAAGCCATATTTTCAGACGATAGAAAAAATATTCAGAATAAACTAATTCTACTATAAAATTCTATTTACATTTAAATTTTTTCCATTTCAATTCCTTGCTATTATTCGTTTTATGTCAAATCAAATATTCATTTTCAATGCATCTTTATTTGCTTTACTACAGCAATTGCAACGCTTAAGTACGCCCTCTATCGGAGAGTGAAAATATATGAGGTATTTAGTTTCATCATAATCATTGGCAAAGTCTGACGCCATTTTCTAAGTAGCAAATAAGAAGCAAAATTTCCCTAAAGAAAAGGCAGAAGAACTTAAAAAAACGATCCAATACATTGGTAAATCTTTCAGAAACAGAAAGAGCCCAACGTTTGAAGAAATTTCTCAATAATTTTTACCTTTCTATTAGCAACAAACTTGCAACCGTTAACTTCCATACTGTTTTAGATATGTGTATTACGGTAAAATACATTTTTTTGTCTTCAATTCATTACAAAGTAAAGTGAAGTCAACATTTCTTACTTTATTCGAATTGATAAATATGATTTCATAACGTGCAGAACTGTAATAGTTTTAGAATAGTTTTCTGAATATATATAATTCGGAAAACAACAATAAAAAATCATCCCAATTGCTTGAAATAATATCATTTATGTTGATGGTTAATAAATTTTTATCGTTTTCTTGTTTAGTATTTTTTAATTTTGAATAATGAATTTCAACTAGTGATGATACTAATTCATTTTGGAGAAAAATTAAAATTAATCATTTTCTTTTTAATGTTGATGATAATAAATTAATTTTGTTAATAGGTAGGGTAAACTAACCAGTGAAGGAACACTTAAGCTTCGCTTGCCTTTTAAAAAATCATATTAATTTCAAAATGCGAAATTTTAGTTAAATGACAGTGTCAACATATTTGTTACTAATTGCAAATTAAGTAAAAAAAATGCAAAGAACTTACATAATATTGTTTTAAAGTTTTAGAGGTTCAAATAACAAGTAGTAAGAAGACCAAGTGAAGGAACAGCTCTTACCAGTGAATGAACACCCAGTAAGGGAACACTTAATTTTGGTAATTTTTTAATGCTCTTTATGAATTTATAAGCTATACACATATTTAAAAACAAGCCTATTCTCGAAATTATAACATATAAATACTTGGAAAATTTTAACTCTTTTTTGTAATCATGAATTGAAAATTAAAGTGTCAACATATTAACACATACTATTCATTCACTGGGAAATCTTTGCCCAGTAAAGGAACATGCCTGTTCCCTCACTGGTTAGAAATTGTTTTTCGTATTTTTAACATACTTTTGATGCGGAACATCACTAAAGGTACAAGAAAAGTAAAGTTTATATTGCATTTTCATCAACTTAGAAAAAAACCCAGTAAAGGAACACTTGTTCCTTTACTGGTTTTTTATCGTTTGGTGATCCAGTGAATAAACACCCCCTTATCTCAGTACTTTATTATGCTATGATGCTTAAAAAAAATAAAACGTATCTTCAATAACTATATCTTGAATTCTCTTTTTCACAGTGAGAAAATTAAACTATTACATGCAATAAATTCCACGTCAAACATATAAATACAAACACTCACCTTATAATTTTTTCAAAGAAACAAGGCGCTAAGATAATAACAAATTTAAAAATTTTTCCAGAGAAATATATTTGACCAGATAATCCAAAACATTGCTAGATGACTTCCTATTGTTTGACAGTAAGCTATTGTTACCAATAAATCTAAAGAAAAACTTTCAAATTCTTATTTTTAATCAATATATATGAAATGTTCCTTCACTGGGTAGTGCTCCTTCACTGGTTGGTTTACCCTACTAATTTTCTTTTATTTTATAACTGCCCTTGAACAGCCGATCCAATTTTGAGTTTACGACTACAAATGTTCAACACTATAGACGGAATTAGGTGTGGTTGGAAGTTGTATGGTATAATTGACTAATTGAAGATTGTGATGAAAACATGATAATGAAAATACAGTCAAAGAAATGATGTGTATTTCTTTTTTTTCGGAAATGTTTTTTAAGAAGAAAAAATGCTCTGGCAATCACGGAGATTGTTGAGTGGGATTTAACAGCTGAATGTGTCTTCTAATCTCAAAACAGATTGGTACCTAAAAGAAAAAAAAGGATTAGTCTTTAGAAAGCTCACTTTTAGGAAAGCTGAAACAATCTTTACTCTTCATGGAAAGAAAAAATTTGTTTAAAAAAATTTATAATTCTGGTCAATAGAAGATAAATATATATGGTATTTAAACCCTTTACTTGGTGATTTTCCTGTTCATATGATATCAGTCTGTTGGAAATCAAAATTTTTCAAAATAATAGTTCTTATTATCACACATTTAGTGATAAATACAAAAATTGAAAATTAAATTTAACCGAATAAATGGTTTTGATGCCACACTCTTAGGTATCACGATGAAATAATCACATTTTTCGGCATTTATCAAAATATATCAAAGATTACAAAGCTATATTTTATTGTTAATTTTACCAAAGCACTTCGTTAAAAAATGCCAAGCTCTTTGGTGTATACATTAGGCTAAAAACACGGCAAATTTTAATAATGTTTATGAGTTTTGACCATATTTTTCTTGTCAGTGAGCAAATATTTATTTATTTTTGTCGACAAGGTTTAGGATACACTTCAAATAGGACTAACTAGGCTGCGAGTAAAGAAAATTAGGTTTACAATTCAAACTGCATAGTTTTTTGCAGAAATCCTTGGGGGTTAGCGAGCTTAGAGACTAGAGAGGAGGAAATATTGTTCTAAACCATTCTAATGATGTGAATTTCTTTTCAAATTGAAAAATTTTAACTAGTTACGACATTCCAAAAAGATCTTACTTTAAAGGTGTTCAAGCAACCATCACAAGAAAATATTACTGTCGGCATGTTACGAGGTATGAAATGGTAGAAATGATTATTAATATCTTTTATTATTGATTTTAAATATTATGAAGGATACTGACTCACTTTGATGTGTGTGCATATTATTAGTTTTGTGAGTGAGTTTTCCAACTATAACATATCCAGTTTTCAAATAAGAATTACGGATTTCAATTGCATTTTTGACTTGACATTTTGAATTTCATAAGCATTTATGGCGCATTTATCGCAACGAATGGTTTCAACACTCATAAAAGTTTTTTAAAAAGTCTCTTCTTTATTTATAAGCGTGGTTAATAAACGATATAACTCTTTTAAATTTAACAATTTTTTTCTTATTCCTCATAAAAAGAATAAATTTGTTTTTCAATATCACTCATAAAGAAGAATCATGCCACGTTCGCCAGAATTTACTGAACGTTACATAATGATATTATTTTTTTAGATGCCCAAAAGGATTATTAATTTTAGTTCAGTTAACAAATAGGAATTACCGATTCGCTTCATATTTTAGCCTTGACATTTTGAGTTCAAGATGCACTTACGGTGCATTTATTGCAACGAATGGTTACAAAACTCATAAAAAAAAAATTTTTTAAAAAAGTTTTTGGTTTATTTATAAGCATTATAAATAAATGAGATAACTGTTTTATATTTAACATTTTTTTTATCGTTTTTGCTCATTAAAAGGATAAATATATTTTTGAATATCGTTTGTAAAGAATCCTGACACTATTGTCAGAATATACTGAACATTATATAATAAAATTATTTATTTTCGTAGACTCCAAATTACTATTAATTTTAGAATCATGAATAAATTATCATTAAAAGTAAAATAATTTTGTTACAAAGAGTTTTTGGTGTAAAAATAAGATTTGGACGTGTATATACATGAGTTATAGACCCTATCTACAACATACTCAGTTTTCAAATAAAAATTATCCTTGCATTTTATTTGCTTGCATCCTCTTCCGATTGCATCCTCTTCGCTTGCATCCCTTGTATTCGATAGGCATTTATGGTACATTTATCGCAATGAATGGTTTCAACGCACATAAAGATTTTAAAATAAAGGTTTTGTAGGGTATCTACCACTACAAAATTACAATTCACTAGTATATAAGACATGTTAACTCGCTCTATGTCGAGGTACCTTTTCATAGATGAAGGTTGACATTGCCTATAACTACTCACTCCCCACATTGGTGACCCGGACGTGATGTGAACACGCCTACCTTGATAGTAACGCCCACTTCGATCTGGAAACGCCTTCTTCGATGGATGGTCCACATTGAAAAGTTGACTTGTGACTGCAACATTATCCAACTCCTCGCACCGTTGCTACTCAGTCTCGATTAAACACAACGTCGGCCGACATACACTCGACGGCTAAAGGCAACACATGAGCGACTACGACCATGATCTTAATACAGCTCTCATGACTAGTGTTCAAAACCTGGTGACCTTAATCTAGCTCTCCCGATCTGTCACAAATACAGCAACTTGTGGTATCCATGTATAGAATTCTATCACAGATATAATTCTGGTGGGGAGTACTGTAGGGTATCTACCACTACAAAATTGCAATTCACTAGTATATAAGACATGTTTAATCAACTCTATGTCGGGGTAAGTTTTCATAGATGAAGGTTGACATTGTCTATAACTACGCACTCCCTACAGTTTCTTCATTTTTTATAAGAGTGATAAATAAAGGAGATAGCTTTTTTATAATTAACAATTTTTTCAATAGTTATTACACAAATAAATAATAAATTTGTTTTTCAATATCTCTCAGAAAGAAGAATCCTGACGCAATTGCTAGAATTTACTAAAAGTTATATAATAGTATTATTTTTTCAAATGCACAAAATTATTAATATTAGAGACTTCAGTTCAGTTTAAATATTAAGTTTTCAAAAAAGAATTATGGATTTCATTCGCATTTTAGCCTTGACATTTTGAATTTGATATGCTTTTATGAAGCAATTATTGCAATGAATGGTTTGAAAACCAATTAAAGGTTTTAAATAAAGTCTTTTTTTAACATTTTAATCAATATGAGAACAAATTTATTATTTAATATTGTTTTTAAAGAAAAATTCTGCCACGTTTGCGAGAATTTACTGAACCTTATAGAATAATATAATTTATTTTTTAGAGACTCAAAATTAATACTATTTTTTGGGATTGCAAATCTTTTGAAAAATTTTGTATCAAGTTTTTTTTTGTTGACATTTGTCAGTTTTGGAGGCGAATCTTTATATTATATATAATAAATGTATTCAATATAATTATTTTTTTTAATTTTAACAAAACTTTTTACTCTGTTATTTTTCAATATGTCCATGCATGTAGTTCACTCTTTCGTACAAATCTTCATAAACCTAATAATTACTTTATTTTAGAAACTAATTCAGCCTAAATTATATTAGTAAATGCAGAGTATTAGTTGTTTATTTGTTCATTTGTATTGCACTCTATATGAAAAACATCTGAAAATCAGTTTTTAACATCATTAACTTTTGTTTTTTTTATAATTATTTTTTTTATTCATTAATTGATATTTTCTTTCCAATCTAGCTAGGTTTGAATTATTCATGAATTATATGATTATTACATTTGAATTATATGATTAGGTCAAATTTCATTTTGGCTTCATATACACCTAAGTTGTAATAACTGCCTACTACCAAAGTTTCTACGTTTGCCCAGACTAGGGCTCTAAAGCTTTTTCACATTTTCTCTGTGTATTGGGGCTAATAACTCTTTTTTTTTAAATTATTATGAAAAAACTAAACAACTAATTCCGGTCTAAACCAGTGTGTGGGTTAAAGTCCAAATCATTGTTAAAAAAATACTTCATAAGTTAAAAATAATATTAAATAGTTTTTTTTTATTCTTACAAATTTGTAAAACTGATCTAATCTGCATTCTATACTCTTCTCTACTTTTGTATAGTTATATTTAATCTGTTTCAGACAACAAATTTATATAAAATAAACTGACGGTGCTCTAAAATTTTATTTTATTTAACATTCAATGAATTTAAATTTTGAGCATAAATTATAATTTTCGTTTAACGTAATACTCTTTTTGAATTTTAGACCAGATAAGTGCATTAGTAAAGTTACGTTTTGTCAGTTTCAGATAATAGAAATATTAGATAAGAACAAACTGATGCTGCTCTAAAATTTTATTACTACACAACAAAGTACTATTTTGGCTCGTTAGATCGTGTTAATATCTTAATATATTTATATTTCGCCTGTTTTGTTTTGACTGTATTATAGTATCTAGTAGATATTAGACTAGGTCCGTGAGACTTCAGTTTTGTTGATGCGGAAGTAAATGTTGAAGACACCTTGGAATATAAATATTAGTAAATAATATGAATAAAGTATTAATGTTAAAATTTAAAGTTTTAAATAATTTAATATTGTTGAATTATTAATGTTTAATTGTATAAAATATGACGCAGACTAACTGAATATTTTATAACATAACTTTATTCATCGTAATTTTATATTGGATCAAGAAATATTGTATTTATCCAAAACTTGTACAACAGTATCGACCGATTTTTCTAAGAACTGCCCATGCAGATTATGATAACCATTTTCAAAATCAATGAATTCAGCATTTGGAAAATATTTTCGAATGTCAGGCACATGATTCTTCCTAAAAACATATAAAAAATATAACCATTAGTGGAACTAAAAAAATCTGAAATTAGGGGTCATTTTGTAGATTATATATATATAAGCTACATTTTCGATATTTTTAATAATTGGAGTAATTTAATACAATTTTCTCATTTTTCTCAGTTTATATGATGTTAAAATCAAAGTAAATTTGAGAGGCTTTGAGAAAAACATAGTACAAAAAATTTTGATGTAACTTTTTTTTATTAAACTATGTGATACTGTATCAACAAAAAAAAAAATTTGCGTTTTATATCAAAACTAAAGTGGGTCATAGCGTACTGTTTTTGTGGAAGAACACTCGCCGAGACTCTAGAGCAGTGATTCTCAACCTCTGTGCCACGGCACTTTTGTGTGCGCCAAATTCTTAAAATGTGCCGCCAAATATTAGAAACGATGCAATAAAATTATAATGCTTTTTTATGACGAGTAAAGTTACAATTAAAGAAAAGTGTATATATATAATATTATATATATATAATATTATATATATATAATATTATATATATATAATATTATATATATATAATATTATATATATATAATATTATATATATATAATATTATATATATATAATATTATATATATACTTTTTATAATTTTTCCACGCTTTAACCGCGTGAACACCTTTGTCGGCGATTGTCTTGTCTCTGACAATCTTAAAATAAGAAGGAAGAGTTAAATTGTCTTTGACAAAAAAATATTGAAATAAGTAGAAAACTTAATGACTATTAAAATTATTAATTAACAAAAGAAAGCAAGCTAAATATTAACTTTCAAACGGAAATAAAAGCTAATCATTAAAGTAAGCTATGCAATTTATAATTCTAAAAACAAATTAACAAAGGATAACTAAAAATAATAAGCTAACAATTAATAATTAGCAATAAAACTAATTAACAAGAAATCACAGAAAATAATAGTTCATGTAAAAAAACTAACAGTTAATAACAATAGAAAACAAGCTAACAATTAATAACTACCAAAAAAATAAATAACTGTTACTAACTAATAAATAATTAGTCGAAAGAAATAATTAATCACTTAATAAACGTGCTTTTGTAGTACATATTATTTTATTTCACATTCAAAATTATTATCACAAACTATTTAACACAGTGTATTATAGGTAAGTAAACAAGTTTTAAACTATATTCTTTCATTGTGTGCCGTCAAATTTCCAAATCGTTAAAAGTGTGCAGCCGCGAAAAAAAGATTGAGAATCACTGCTCAAGAGGATGATCAAATTTCTCGCTTCCCAAAGATAAGGCTGATGTTAACGAAATTGCCACGTCGGAAACAAAGTAACAGTGAATTAGAGGGATTTTTTTCCCTTTTGACTTACGTTGGTTGGCTTTTAAAATTCCATTTGGTTTTTACTCCCAATTTTTAAATCTGCACTCAACTAAGTATCGCGCCATTGATTGAAGGTCATTTCCTTAGCACCAAGCCTCTCATTTTCTTAAAGAAATTTGGGAAAATGCCTTTCTATCTTCGGTTTATTTTTCTTAAAGATTCGCGTTAGTGTAAAATAAATAAAACAGTTTTAGTTAATTTGTTACTATTTTCTTTATTTCAGTCGAGAAATATACAGTGGGACAAAAAATGATATCACCTTGAATATTGGTTGAATTTTCACGTACTAAATATCAATCATAATGGTTTCTGGGGGTGACTGGGGGTGCTCTTAAATTTGTTAAGAAATATGAAAGAAGTAAGGATAAGGCGAGGTCAGTTTTGACAGCCAGGTCTTCTGGGTTTGGAATTGATGAGCTACTTTAGCCATAAGCCTTCAACTTCGTTTCAAAAAAATATGAAAGAGGCTGAAAAAATAGTAGTAACAGAAGTCGACGGGCAGTTTTATTACTCGTATGAAGGAATCATGCACCGAGTATTCCAAACTTCTACTTCGTAAGGCTGGCCTCAGGAATGAGTATCTATCTACGAAAAAAATTTAGTTTATAAAATATGGACAACAAACTACAATGTAGGGAACAGTTGCAGGCACCACTAACTGACTGATTTTTTGTTTATAATTTTTTTTTTGTTCATATTTCTATTGTTGATATTCTATTTAAAGTTTCTTTGTTCTAAATGTTTTTGTATTTCGAATGTTTTAATGTTATGAATTTTTTTTTATTTGCTGTTATTCCTTATGGATCTGTGTGGAGTGTTTTTACGCTCCAGCAAATGATGTACACATCAAGTCCTGCTACTAGAAATAAAAATTAAAAAAACAACATTGTAAAACGTCACAGAGTCTTTGAAAACAACATCAGTTCAAATCCCCCATAAATAAAAATATGCACAAAACCAAAAGTAGGGGCTAAATCAAAGCAAAATATAGGATAAATAAGGAGTCATTTCTTGTCACAAATGAATTGGCCAATGTCGTATAAGAAACAACTGGACTGGAAGCAGATATGCTGAGAGATTAGAGCTGGTACAAGAAATTAAAAAATACTGATGTGATGAGCAGCGAAGCCAATTATAAATGATCTGATTAGATCATTTATAATTGGTAAATTAAATAAATTATTTTTAAAAATATTATTTTTAGTCATTGGAAGAGAAACAATAACTGCCATTTCATGTAACGGAAAATCTTGATATTAAAACTTGCATTATCTTCGTTAGTATGTAACAAAAAAGGATGTGCAATTTGATTTTAAAAATGATTCAAAATATACTTAATATTAGAATCATTAAAAAAATTCCATTGCTCAGCGCTAAGTTTTGTTGAAACTAAGATTGGGTACGATAAACGAAAATTTATATTAAAACTTGATAAGTATGTATACCCTTTTATTCGTTGGAATCCTTTAGAAAGAAAAAGAGAGTACATATAGTATATTTATTTGATTTCAATTGACTCGAATGTGTCTTGAAAAAAAAAATACCCTTGCAAACCTTTCTTGCAATGATTTATCAAAAATAATTATTAGACGATTTCACCACTGTATTAAAAAACACATCATCAAAGAAAGCACTTATTTTACTAAGCATTCAGTTAACCCCTTTACCTCAGTTAATGTATGCGTTGACATTTAGATTTTTATCGGATGTCATTAATACGTGACACCGATATGATTGATGCTGAGATATGATCTCACATAAAAAGATCAAATTTTAATCATATAATTACCATTTCTGAAGAAGATAATTCTGTTGTTCCCTAATTCTTTCCATTAATATATATTTTATGAATCCTTGTAAGAAATGGAATAAAAAATATGTGTAAGGATCAAATTAATACTTAGGAGTGACAGAACAAGCATATGCTTTCAAACTCTGATCAAAAACATTATATAACGAGGTTAACAAGAGATGAAGGATTAAAATCATCTGAAATTGATTTAATCGAAAACAAAGATTTAAGGTGATTATGATCGAAAGCTAAGTATATTTCAGAAAAGTCAACAGGTTTTTTTTTTTGCTTTTCCTGACTCTAAAAATATTTGGTTCGAGAAAAGTTTTTTTTTTCTTACTTAAATATATTAGAATAATGTGGGTTATTATGTAAATAACAAAATCATAGGGACCCAAGCACTTAAGTATATGAAATTAAACACTGTATAAAAGTACATTTTTATTTCATTATTTTGATATTTTCTCCATTATCAGTACAATACTATTTGCTTGAATTTCATTCATATGCTGACAAAAGCCCATCTGATGACCCGTCAAATTTTCTAAAAGTAATGTAAAAGAGTCAGAAGATGTAACAAATAAATTCCCATTTTTCACTTAAAAATAAAATTGTGGGAAGGGAAGCAGGAAATAGTCCGGTTTATTGAATCAAAATATATAGGCAAGTTCTTCATAATTACAAATTCTTTGCGTATCAGTTTTATAACAAAGCTTTTACTATGATTTTTGGAGTGGTTAGTAGTGTTATAAATGTTTTTTTTTCCAAAGAAAGCAATCATATTTTGCATTTCACGTAAAAGTAAACCACGAAAATATCTTTCAGATTGCTTGACGTTTAAAGAATTCCAACAAATGCTCAGTTTTGCAATGAATTTTTATTTTTTTATATTTTTTTTTTATAATGAATCATTAATATAACGAGATGCTCATCATATTTTTGTAATTTTTAACTCAACCCAAAAATCAAAGTCACTCGCTAATTAAGTATCGAAGTACAATTATATTTATGAAAACTATAAAAACAACCTTTTTTAATTAAGATTAAATTAAAATTATCAAATTTCGCGTTACACGTTAAGAAAAACCACGAAAATGTTTTTCAGATTGCTTTTATCTCTAATAGGATTCCAGCTAAATGTTTATTATTTAAAAGAAATTATTTTTTAATAATCAATCTTTTTTTTTTATCATCCTTGATATATGGCTTATCATCTCTGTGAATATAACGAAACGCCCTTATTATTTCCAATTCAACCCAGAAACCAAAGTAACTGGCAATTTAAGTATCGGAGTACAATTATATTCATGAAAGTTACAAGAATAGATTATTTAAATTAAGATTAAATTAAAATAATCAAATTATGTGTGACATACCAAGGAAAACCAAGAAAAAAACTTTTAGATTGCTAAACGGAATTGAATTCCAGCAAAATGTTGATTATCGCAATGAAATTATTTTTTATAAACAATAATTTTTTTATCATCCTTGACAGACAATCTGACATCTTAGTGAAAAATGTGAAACACTTTTCATATATTTTCAATTTTTAAATCAACCCAGAAGTCAGAGTAACTTTTTAAGTATCGGAATAAAAGCAAATTTATGAAAGCTATTGTAGTAACCTATTTTATGTAAAATTAAATTTAAACTAATCAAATTCTTCGATACAAGCAAAAGAAAACCTCTGTCTAAATGTTCTTTATAGCAATGAAATTATTTTTTAATAATCAATCATTTTTTTTAACATCTTTGTATATAACCTATCATCTTAGTAAATATGGTGAAATGCTCTTCTTATTTTTGTACTTTTTTCTTTTCTGTATTTTCGTACACAACCTAGATATCAAAGTTACATTACGCACAAATTAAAACCACAAAATGTTTTAAAAACAAACTATTTGAACGCTAGCAAGCAATAATGAAACTCTATCTCAGCAATTATTAATATCTTCCAATTTATTGTTCTTTAATAAATTTAATGTTTTGGGCAGCTAATATTGCTTACAAAAGTGCTCTTTATTTTATTTAATTTAATTATTTTCTTTTATTTACTTTATTTTATTATTATTTTTTTTTTTTTTATATTTTGTATTTATTTTTTATAAGCATTTAAATTGTGTATTTTTTTCTTCAAGAACTTGAATTTCAGAGCGATATAAAATATTAATTTTTAAGAATACATGAGTTTTTTCTTTTTAAATTTTAAAAATTACAAATTATAAATCTTTAAAAAATTTGCAAAATAATGTGTTACAAAATTTGCGAAATTCAGATTTTTCTGGCACACAGGAGCAGAATGTTATTATTAATCATTAAAATTTTTAAAAATCAAATAAAAAAGAACAAATTATTTACAGCTACTATAAAGAAACAACTTCAATGAAGTTTTGTTTAGACAAACTACTCACTAGACAGCATGGATGGTGATGTCAAAATCGTTCGTTAGATCGAGTGATTGATCTTCTGCCTTTATATCTTAGTTTGAGTACACACAAGCAAAGGAGGGCATACCAGCATTTATATTCTTTATCTACGAAACATTTCGATTGGTTTGAAAAAATTATCAAACCGAGCATGCACTTTTGTGAAATTGCGCCTAACCATAGAGGTGCTAAAATTGCCATTCTAGTAAACCTAAAAAATGGATTAAACGATAAAGATTACAACGATGATGTTAATAACCAATCAAATGCCCCTATTTATTAAAATGTTGGGCAGCCAAGTGGCTTAATAAAATGCAACAAGTTTTGATGCAACAAAGAAAGTTAGATAAAAACAATTCAATTTATTCTTCAGAATGTACAATAAACAAAAGAATGTCCTCTCCGGCTTACGATTTTGAACTATGTCGTTGGTCATAATCTGAATTTCTATTCCCGTTTCGTAATGTTTAATTAAGCATATCTTTTGCTGAATTAACTGATATCCTTAACTAATAGTTAATTAAACGCTTATTATCTCTAAGAAACAAATCAATATGACATTTCTTCTTTTCAATCCTCTTGTTAAATCCTTATGTGCTTCTAAATATCAGAGACGTGAAGCAATAAGAATAATTAGCTTCTGTGTAACAAAAACTAATAACTTAATGAGAAATAAAAAATCTGATTCTACGTATAGGTATTTATGTGGTAAGAAGAATTTATTTACTAATTTGAAATTCTTTATTGAAATCATTACTTTAAAATTCTTTTTGGAATTCTTTATACATTTCTCATACTTCTAAATTTAGTTGAAATTATTTTTGCTTTAGTTTATTGCATTAAAAAGTTGATTTATTTTGCTATCTATTCAGATATTTCCATGTTAGTACCTGTTCCTGCTTCTACACTAAGGTCCCTATGAGTATGTAGTAGTTTACTAAGGTGCCTATGAGTTTTTAATAAAAGTATGTAGTAGTTTGGTACAAGATACACTGTTTAAGTTGATTCCTTTCTATGATTTTTAAAAAAATTTTTTAGATTCTTGTATGTCATTGCCCAAAAATTGTAGAAAATTGACAAATATTTTGGCGCAGGTGCCAATAAGGAAATTTTTCCTATTTTCAATAGTTAAGGGTATTAAAAACTATATAAACTTACAAAATGGTAACATTTCAATTTTATTTACTCATTAATGTTAAATTAGTGATATTGAAATCAAAAGTGATTATTTTTCTTATAAGTTTGTTAGAATGCCTAACTTGTCTACAACAGGATATCTGGAAAATTATCTTTTTCTTCACATTTTAACTTTATTTTTATTTATTTAATTATTTATTTTTTTTAATTGGATCTTGCTTAATATTTTGTGTTTCTTTACTCTTATTAAGAATGAGATAATTTAAAATATTTATTTATTTATTTTGCTCAATTGCTTTAAGTTTTAAATTTAACAACATAATGTCTGAATTTGGAATTTTTATTTTTTTGGCAGCTTTTATTTTGTAAAATGTGTGTATGAAAGAGAGTTGCAAGTAATTTAAAGTTATTTTTTCATTCTTAAAGTAGGTGCTGCTCAAAACAAAGATTTGCCCGATGGTTCTGATGTAATAGAAGACTGCTCTGAAATGTAAGATCAATGAAACTAATTGATATCTGTGATTCAATAGATCTTTTTTCTTAGTTATTGTTTATTTATATCTATTGACTAGCTTATAACTATTATATGTCTATAACAATTGTTTGCTTTATAAAGCAGTAGGTAATTAGAAATTATTTTTCTTTCAAGAAAAATAGTTCTTAAGTAATACTACTAATTTTCTCTTAAGAAAAATAATTGCCAATGAGTTCAAAAATATTTCTTTTTACTTCAAAATGTTAAGTACTCTTAAAAGCTTTTGATAATGTTCTTTTACAACTAAACATCCAAAGATACGAGTATTTTGCATAATATGCATTTTGTAATGTAAGAAAATGTTTATCATGGCAGAATAATGTAATAAAAGTCCATTTTTTGGAGGTGTTTATTGTTTTTTCCAACTTGTCAAAGGATCTCATGACTCATGACATTTTTTTTTTTCTGTCTTGATTTAGATGTTAGATTTAATTTATGGCACTTGTTTGATTTTCATAACATGAATATACTGTAATGCTGTTTAAATATAACTGCAGCTTAGCCTACTTTTGTGTTGCATAGGTACTCTGCATAACTATCTAATTAAAAATAAACTATCTATTATTTAAATTTATATTGTTTGTTCTAAATTGAAAGTTGTTTAGAATTTTGGTATTATACGCCATTGTTGGCAATGTGCTTGTTTGAATGAAGTGATGAATGTCTTCTCCAATTTCCTAAGAAATATGTTGTGGTATTTAAAAATTAAAATGTATTTTAAACTATAAATTCATTTTTAAAATGAAATTGAATTTCAAGATTGGTTATATGGCTGTCGTTCCTAGTTTTAATCTAATTTTTTCAAGTAATGCCTTGAAAAAACTCACAGGTGATCCAGGATATTTGAAGTGTATTCAGAAAACAGTTACGGTACTTATATTATAACGGGCACTATTATCGCTCAATTTAATTTTTAAGCGGTTCATGTTTACATATAACGGGGACTATAATCGCTAAAATAAATTTTTAAGTGGTTCATATTAAAAATTTTTACATTTTTTTTTCTTTTTGCTGATGTGTTATATTTCTATTTTGTCTATTTCTTTATAATCAATTACTATGTTAAAATATATTTGAAAAAAACTAAAATGAATTTGCCTCAGTATTGGTGAAAATGTGGTAAAGGGTAAAATACAAAATGTGTAAGTATCCACAAAACTTTCTTTTTGAATATATTTTTAGAATCTCTTTCTCTCTCTCACTATATATATATATATATATATATATATATATATATATATATATATCATAATCAAATAATTTTTTTTTTGTTGTTCAGCATGTGTTTTTTAAAAAATTAAAAACTCTACTTTTTTTATTTTTTAAATAATTAAAATTTTTATGTTCTTTGTTGAACGTTAATATTTTGCTAATTAAAAAAATGCCCTAATATTTTTAAGCCCTTTTCTAAATTATAAATTGTAGCTCATGTTTAATTAAATTATTAAATATAAATTCTGTAAAATTGAAATATAAATGTAGTAATAAATTTAATTTTTAGAGTATCTGCAAAGTTTAAATCTGAAATTTTTTTCCCCAGTGTAGCTATTCCTGCTTTTTAAATCAGCTGTTATATAAAATCAAATGTTCTCTAAACAAATGTGATTTTAATAGGGTCAGATGGGGGAAAGTGGTGGGATGAGGGAAAGTGGTGGTAATCTAAAAAAATGCACTTTTTTCACAATAAATGTACATATTTTTACTTTTTTTTCAATTAATACATAATTGGAGTTTGTGACAAATATTTCTATTAAGATTTGTAAATCTAGCAACAAGTTTACTGCTGTTTATCTTCTTGTTTACATATATGTGCAGTTTGTTCTTAACACATCGTATTGATAAACTTTGTTCTTGATCCTTTCTCACTTGAAAAAATTAGTGTATTTTGATACATTTCAGTAGAAGAACTTCTTAGAAACAGATTCATGCATCAAGGTAAGAATTATTTTATTATTTCAATTTTTTATGATTTTTTTTCTGAGGTGGGGGAAAGTGGTGGTATAGTTAGGCTTAGCTCAATGTTGTATGATGATTCAATTTTAGACTGTAGATGTGATTAATTTTTAAAAATGGGCTGTAATAAAAGTATTAATCTAAAAAAATAGGCTTTATTTATAAATTTTAATCTTAATATGATAATGCAATTAAATTAAAAGTTATTTTTTACATATTTAATCATGATTTAGAATATTTTTTAATATCATTAGAATAAATTTAATTCTTTTTTTTTTTTTTCAATTTTGATAATTTTAATGTGTGACTGTTCACTGACATGTAATTTTTTTTTCCAGCTTAAAGTATGCCTAGAAACTACATAAAAAAGACTAGTGGTCCTAAGTATACACAAAATGATCTTCAGATGGCTATAGCAGAAGTTAAAAATGGAGCATCGATTTATTTTGCATCCAAGAAAAATGGTATTCCTGAACAAACTTTAAGGAGGTGGATTGTTAAAAGTCCATCACATCAAGGACCTGGCCGATCGCCTTTTCTTAGTCAGGAAGAAGAGAAATGCATCGTTGAAGCTGTGAAATTCCTGTCAAAATGTGGATTTCCATTCGACAGAAAAGATATTCTTAATGTTGTTGAAACATACTTGCTAAGCAATAAGGAGCTCAGCAATCTCTTTCCTAATGGAAAGCCAGGAATCGAATGGGTGAGAGGATTTGAAAAGAGATGGAAAGGAGAAATTGGGAAAAGAAAGCCAGAACTTTTAACGAAAGCGAGAGCTAAAGATATGTGCGAAGAAACAGCAAATGCTTTCTTTAACATATATGAAAATGTACTGCTTAGCAATGGTTTGCTTAAGGAGCCAAGAAGGATTTTCAATTTGGATGAAACAGGGTTGTCTACTGATCGCAGATCAAGCAAGATTTTTGTTCAGAAGGAAAGTCGAACAGCTTACTTAAAGTCTGCCGACTGTGGTAAGGCCATGTATACAGTATTATTTTGCATATCTGCTGCTGGTGAATATTTACCTCCTTTTGTTGTCTACAAAGGACAGAACTTATATCAATCCTGGATGACTGGAGGGCCACAAGGAACTCTTTACGGGTGCACAGAGTCTGGTTGGATGCAGGATTTTTTGTTTGAAACGTGGATGAAGTTTTTTATCGATTTCGTCAAAAACTTTAAAAAGCCGGTATTGTTAATATATGATGGCCATGGAAGTCACCTAACATATAATTCCATTAAGCTAGCCATGGATAATGGTATTATTTTACTATGCCTCCCACCTAATAGCAGCCATGCACTTCAACCACTAGATGTTGGAGTTTTTTCTCCAATGAAAAATTCGTGGAGGGACGTATTAAAAACTTGGTATCGAGAAAGCAGGTTGCAAAATGTTTCCAAAGCAACCTTTCCATTTCTTCTAAAGAAATTATTTGAAAAAATGAAGGCAACAAATGCTGTAAATGGATTTAGAGGGACTGGCCTTTATCCTCTCAATAGAAATGCCATTCAACATCGTATAATTCCTACAGAAAATAATCCAACAGTTGCAGCTACAAATAAGAGCTCGGCATCTTCTAAAGTTTCTGCACTACTAGATTCACCTATGAAAGATTTGAAAAAAGCAATTCTGTTGACAGTATCTCCCACACCATCTGCAAACACGGTTCTAGCTATGGATAACTCTAAGAAAAAAAGAAAAAGGGTGCAAAGCAAATCTGGGGAAATTTTAACTCAAGAGAATGTTTTAAAAAGATTAGCACTGGAAGAAGAAGACAGAAAGAAAAAATGCAATTTAGGCCAGGTTCCTAAACGAAAACACCAAAACAGGTCTGATATAAAAATAAAAAAAGTCACCAGTCCTACAACCCCTCTCGATACCAGAAAAATCAATCAAGGTTCATGGCTTGAGGTAAAATACAATTCCAAAAGAATTATGATGTGCTCATTTATCGGGCAAGTTGTTGAGAAAAATGGTGATCTATATCATGTTAAATATCTTACTAAGTCTAAATTGGGAAATTATTATACTTTCCCAGAATTAGATGATGAAGATAATGTGGAAGTTAGCAGCATTATTCGCATTTTAGATGAACCAAGATTTGACAGTCGTGGACATTATTTTTTTAATCAGTAATTATAATAAAAACTATGCAAGAAATTTTATGTAAATTGGATACTTTGAATATAGATTTGAATGTAAATCTCATAGCCTTTCCTTTATTTCACAGTTAAATTTTGAAGAAATAATAAATAAAAACATATTATACCCCCACTTTACCCCACCCTGGGGGAAAGTGGTGGTATCAAAACATGCCTATTTTAAAATGAATCTACAAGAAATTTTCTTGGCAAAACTTTATATAAACACAATATTTCTAACCTATATAAGTCTAATGTATATAATATCTACTAAAAACCTGATATCTAGTGCTTAAAACTTACTGTTATAAGGATTTTTTAAAAAAAACCTTGATTTTACCACCACTTTCCCCCACCTGACCCTATAGGGCAGGCACTTCATATAAGCATATCAAATATTTAAAATACTTCTTTTTAGCTCTTATTTTGTTTTTATAACTATGATAACTATGGTTGTTACTTGCTTTGTTAGGGTTACATATTCTGTCAAAAATCTAAAAACAGGTGATATTGTTGAAGTTAAAGGGAAAATTGGAGAGACTCTAATGGAGGCTACAGCAAATTATATACCTGATGTTCATGGTAAGTGATAAAATAGAAGTACTATTAAATTTTACAAAGTTCCTTAAATATACATGAGTAGGAATATAAAGCAGGGTTAGCAAGTTTTTGACAATTGTCAGTTTTAACCATTTTTTTATCCATCATGTCAAAAACTACTCGTAGACATAGCTTTTGACAAGTGTGAATAATTTTGGCACATATAAAATATGTGATATATAATATAAATCTTAAAATTATAATAGTATATTATGCAAGTATTTTGCAGGATTAAGTATCTAGTAAAATGTTTCCAATGTCAAAAAATAAACTTGTCCCAGGTTTTTGTTGGATTTCAACAGTTTATAAACATTTTCAGCTGGTTTTTGTCGTTTCATGTTATGTCAAAAACAAAAAACCCAATGTAACAAAACAACACATTGTAACAAAAAACCCAATTTTGATAAAAAGTCACTTTTATGCTAGCAATATTTTATCTTATTGAAACATTATTTTACTTTTTAAAACTTGAACACAATTATTTAATTTATTTCTGATAATTTATTTTTGTACTCTTCCATTATTGATTCATATGTTGTTTTATATATTAAATACCATTAAGAAATTGAAATAAATTCCTAGGCCTGATAATTTATTTACTTTTTCTCTATTTTTAATTGCCAATGATTTGCCAGTGTAGTAATTAAGTGGAATTTTATAGTATTATGAGTGTTTAATTTTATATTTATTTAGTAATATTTTATGTGTATTTTTATTAACTGTTTTATATTAAGGTACATGCATTTATTTAATAACTTTAACTTTTTTTTTCTCTTTAATTTTGAAATATTGCTTCCAAGAATTATGTATTTTTTATAATTAATGTTAGATTCTTTTCAATAATTATTTATTTTGTGTGGTTTGCATAATTAAAATAGCTTTAAAACTGAGATTAAGTGCATTATTCCATTGTACTTAAATAAAACTTCGTATTTTTTGAAATTTTTCCTTCTAAATAATCATTAAATCTATTCATCCTTGTATTAAACTAGACCATAATCCCCGTGGCAAAATCGCAGCGATACGGCGACATTGTCGCAGAACGTTACAGAATTCCTGCAGAAATATTTTTCTTTTGAAAAGTAAAAAGTTTTAGTATTCTTTTTTACAGAAATTTACACATAATATTTTAACCATGCATTTAGCAGTAATTGATTCTGATTTAAACGGCAGTTATTGATATTGATTTTCATGTGGTTTTGAAATATCTCGATATATTTCAAACAATATGGAAAACTCGAATCGTGCATTTGAGTATTTACTTTTTAAGGCAATGATTCTATCGAATCTTTGGCAGCTATTGATTTCTTGCCATGCGGTTATAAATAGAATTAATCTGTGTGTTACCCCCCCCCCCAAATATAAGGCGAGAATATCACCCATAATATTAGAATAAAAAATTTTCAATTAAAAAAATTATAATTTTTTTTTTTTGTAAGCACAGCGCTTTTGTTATTTGGAATTAGTAACATATATGTTTGTTATCATTAAAGGCATATTGCAGAAAGATATTAGTGCTAGACAGTTTTGTCGCAGATAGCTCAAAAAAATTCTGCCACGGGGACCATAATATCATATAAAAATATGCATGTTTGTTCTTACTTGCGGTTCAATATAACTTTTGAAATACTTTTATTCTTTTACTTAATTAAAACCTGAAGTTCACATGTGTGTACCTAAAATTATTAGCCCCTTGGCTGTATAATTCATATTTTGTTTATCTTATTATGACTTATGGCAGTAAAATAGAAATTAGGAGCTGTGAAATATTTTATTGCTATATTCCTTTACACTTCAGTAGTGAAGAGGTTACATATTTTTCAAGACTGAAAATTAACCTTTATTTCATATTTATACATAACAAAATAAATCGATTAAAATGTATTCAAAATATTTGAGTGAGGCTTTTATTTAGGTTGCTCTTTTTGAGGATTTTCGAAAGAGATCTACAATTTCATGAGGCACTCACAGTGCGCTAAAGATGAGGCTGTCAAAAAATTTTTTAGAGTTGAAAGTTAAATTAGAAAGAAAAAATTATTTTTGAAAAAACTGAGCAATGCAAACTAACAAACCTCTTCTCATTTTTTAATGCTAACTAAGTTTCCTGATTTGAAATTAAATGCAAACTTAAGCAAAGAACATAATTGTTTATTTATTTAAAATAGTTCTATCATTCATAATTGTTAAATTTGTTTTTACACATTATTATATCAGTAGGGATATTTTTTATTGACACTAAATTAATTCATCGATCTGGTTTTCATGAAGCCAACACCAAGCATTTCTGCACAAAGAAAATGATACTTGACTGAAGTTAAAACCCGTTAAAAAATCATGAACCTTCGATAACATTTTGAAGACAATGGACCAACCTTCAAACCCCAAAGAACAGACAATCTCCAATAAGGTTTCGCTGTATTATATTTTAATATTTTTATGACCATGCATAGTGTCTCTCTGTTATGTCTATTTAATTTTAGAACTGACTTTACATTATTTATATTCAATCACTAGAAAAACCTTGCTTTTTCCTGCTTACAGAAAATAATTTTTAGCCAAAATACTTCTTTGTTAAACAAATATTTTAAAGAGCATTTTCTATTAGGGTGGCTTAATTTATAAGTGTGGGAAATAGCCTCCTCTTTAATTATTATTATCAAAATCTGTAGTGCGGGTGTACAGTTTATTATCATAATTAATTTGTTTAATTATAATATACTCCTATGTTTCTAATTAGGTTGAAATATTTACAAAATTGTAGTAGGGTCTTTCTAATGAATAAATAGGTTCTGTTTTCACATTCTAGTACAGTATTCATAAATTAGCTACAATATTTAATGGATATTGGGTGAATGACTTGAGCTATGTGGTGTTGATTTTTTGTAGCAGTATGCAAAAGGAGGAGAAAAAAAAAAATAATTTGTCAGAAAAACCAATTTGAATTTTGTTTAAGTTAATTTATGAAGTTGATCAATGATTTCAGTTGATTTATGAATGATAATCAATGTTCTATTGCTTATAGTAAATTTCATAAATCAAAATTGGTATCAAAACCTACAAAGAATAACTTTGATATAGTGCCTGTGAGGATATGACAAGGGCCTTGGGATGCATTAGGCACTCACAATTCTTTGCGTGCTCTAGTAAAGTTAATTTTTTTTATTTGTAAGTAAAAAAAAATTAATTTACAAACTGCTACATTTTGAGCATAATATTGTGAAGGCTTTACAGTTTTACAATGTAAGCTTATATTTTTGCAACAATTATATATTGTCTGTGATATTTTTTAGAATTTATATTAATTGCCGTATTGTTAAATGTATTACCTGTTTTTATATTTAGATAAAAGAAAAAAAAGAAAATTTTTCACTAGAGTTTTTTATTTATTTCGGCTGTGTTCTCCTTAAGCGTTTTTAGAAAAGCAGCCTGCCATGCCCTTTGATTCTATAAATGTACCCTCTTTGCCCTTTTTGTAAAAATTAGCCACTATCCTTTAAAGTCACTGCTTTTTTATTCATATTTAATTATTAAAAAAATGCAATTAACTGTTAAAGTAATAATTACACACAAAAAATATCTGTGTTTATAGGTTTAATTCTGATTACTATTACAAACATTTGCTTAGTTAGGATTATTCTCAACTGGTTAAATTTTTATAAGTTCCTCTTTTTTCAAGGGTATAATATTAACACATTTTTAAGTGATTTTAAAATTATTTTTTAAATAAATACTTTTTTCTTACAAAAAATGCACTTAGATGTTCATTTTCTAATAATTTTCAGAATATATGATAGAAAAAATATTTTAAACTGTTTATCAGGTTTACTTTTTTTTACTTAGTTTATGTTTTTTTTATTACTACTTTTGTACAGAGATCTTCTCTTTATATTTAATTATTATTTTTAAACTGCAAATTTTTCTCTTATTTAGAAAATGAATGAAAATTATTTTTTTATAAACGCACATAAAATATTCTAACACGGTAACTTAAAATGAGCTAATTTAGTTACTAATGTTTACATGATATTACACATTTTGATAAATTTTTACAGGGTTGAGTGAGTATCCTTTCAAAACTCAAAGTGCCCTTTTCTGTGAGGAAGCACCTTGCCTTTTTTTATTCCTAGGGAGAACTCTACTTTCCAAATTTTCCATGAAAAAAAAAAAATATTAAACAGAAATATAAAAATTTCAATATGCATTTCTTATCGACAGTAACAATCAAGTTAATAGATTTAGAAACAAAACTCTTTATGCATTTATTTCCCAAAGTATCAATTAAAAAAATAATAAAAAATATGCACCTTCTAAAAACATTAATAAACTTACATTAATTATATATGTTACCAGCAAAGTATAGAATGCCTAGGCATTGTATAAAATGCCTGACGTTTTTAGGCAAAGTATGAAATGTGAGAATTATTACATACTTTGCCTAGGCATTGTATAAAATGCCAAATGCTATTTAGGCAAAGTATGAAATAAACGTCCTGATGAGGTTATTATGTAAATGATGTGCATGTTACTGTGAATGACCAAAATCAGACCGAATTGACTTTAACCGGTGAATGTTGACAATCACATAGTCGCTTTGGTGAATGTCCGAAATATTTATTACATCCGATTTGATATTAATTTATTCGTGGATATAATTACATTTATTCGATATTTTAATACTTACTGACGATAGACTAGAAGAAACATCAGTGTTTGGAGTATCGAGTAAATATATACTAGGCAATGGCACTTGACCTTAAGAAAAACATCAGTGTAGGTTATGCCGGGCAAATGTATACCGGGCAATGGCACTTGATCTTAAAAAAACATCAGAGTAGGGTATACCGGGCAAATGTATATCGGGCAGAGGCACTGAACCTTAAAAAAAAACATCAGTGTAGGATATACCAGGTAGTGGCACTGACTGGACATTTACCAAAGGTCTAGTATGAAGTCTAGTAGTAGGTCTAGTTAAGAGCCATTTCCCGGTATACATTTGCCCAGTATACCCTACACTGATGTTTTTTTAAGGTTCAGTGCCAATGCCTGGTATACATTTGCCCGGTATATCCTACACTGATGTTTTTTAACGTCAAGTGCCACTGCCCGATATACATTTGCCCGGTATATCCTACACTGATGTTTTTTTAAGGTTCAGTGCCACTGCCCGGTATATATTTGCCTGGTTTACCATACACTGATGTTTTTTTAATGTCAAGTGCCATTGCCCGGAATATATATTTGCCCAATACTAAAAACACTGATGTTTCTTCTAATCTATCGCTAGAGGGTATTAAAATATCGAGCAAATGTAATTAAATCCATGAATAAATTAATATCAAATCAGATGTAATAAATATTTCGGACATTCAGCAAAGCGACTATGTGATTGTCAACAACCACCAATTTTGGTCATTCACAGTAACATGCATATCATTTACATAATAACCAATACATAACATCATTTACATAATAACCTCATCAGGACATTTTTTATACTTTGCCTAAATAACATTTGGCATTCTATAGAATACCTAGGCAATGTGTGAAATATAAACCATTTCATACTTTGCCGGCTAATTTTAGGCATTCTATACAATGCCGGATTTCATACTTTGCCGCTAACATATGCAATAAAGTGAATAAAATAGTATAATAATGAAAACTAACTTTAGAGCTATTTTTAATATTCTTGCTTTGCTTACTTTAGTAAAAATATATCTTTTGATCAGGTGCCTGTGGTGGCTCAAGGGCATGCACGACATGTCATATGTATGTGGATGAAGAATTGGAAGGCGTATTAGAAGAACCACTTGATGAGTAAGTCAGTTTGAAAATTATATGTTAATTTTAATACTTTTTATTCAACTCACATATAATAATAAAATTTTTTTTTTGTAGTATTCAGTAGTATTTATGCTTCTTATTAAAGCTAGGTGCTTAATCATTATTTATTTTTATTTCGGACTAATTTGGTGTAGGAGAAATTGTTTTAATCTGAATAATTCTAATTGTTGAACTTCAATGTGTTGTTCTTGCTAAGGCAAACCAGAACGTGTTTTAGTCAAATTTTATAAAGAAAAAAAATTATCTTTTAGGTTTACTAATTTCGTTTTAGAAATCCATCAGCTTGTGTTTTACTATTTTAAAAAAAAGTAATATTCAAAGAAGATTTGAAAAATCTCAATTGGTTGTTACCTTTACACATGGATAAAAGGAGAAAAAAATTGTTTGTTTAATTACTTAATTGTTTTATTTTCCTGTAATATGTTGACGAATAATAATCATATTTTTTTAAAACCATTTTATATTCTAATCAATTATATGAATTCAAATCTGCAATGAAAAACTTTATAAGTATAAAATAAAAATAGAAATAAAAGTAGCAAAGGAAATAAAACAAAATTAAAAATATGACCACTGAAGCCGACGTCTTCAGGGGGTACCGGCCCCAGTGGCCAAAAAACAAGTTATAACATCAAAAAACAACACAACAGTACGGCCCAGGTTTTGTTTTTTGGCCACTGGGGCCGGTACTCCCTGAAGACGCCGGCTTCAGTGGTCATATTTTTAATTTTGTTTTATTTCCTTTGCTACTTTTATTTCTATTTTTATTCTCTCTTTTTTTGAAAATTCTGCTGCTTTTTAGTGCATTTTCTTAAAAGAAGTTTTGTCCATTTTGTTTAGATATTAATTGTATTCTTTTAGTACTTTATAAGTATTGCATTTTTTAATTTCTAAAAATTTTTAATTATGGGGAAAATAAGGCATCTTTGCTTAAAGTTGACTTTTTTCTGAAGAAAGTTGAGAACAGAAAAGAACATTTTGCAGGGGGAAAATGAATGAAAAAAAAAATAAAAAAAACAAGCAGTTTTTAAAAATTTTTACAATTGTATTTCTTTTTAAAATTCATCTTTGGTATGGCATATTTTTGGTTTTATAAATGGTTTTATAAATTTGGTTTTATCAAAATTATATTTTCTTATGAGCTACTTACTGTCACACATCCATCTTTCTTTCTTTTAATGACAAAATTAGGGGGAAAATACTATCCACAAAGCATAATGCTCTGAACAAGTGAAAATATACTCTTTTAAATTCCCTGACTAAATAAAAAGTTGTAAAAGCTGTTCTTAAAATATTTTCACAATCTTATCTCTCCTAAAATTACTATTCACATCATATATATAATAAATATTTTCTCATCATTTTAAATAAATAATTATTGAATCTGAAAAAAAAATTCTTTTAAAATTTAAAGGAAAAAGACAATAACTATGTTTAGTTTATTTATATGTTTTTTTCCCTAAGAAAGTCAACATATGACACAATAACCCTAGTCATGCAAACAAAAAGTTAAATAATTTTTATATACTATAATAATAAAATACTAGATAAAAACTGGGGCAAAACGATTCTAGAATTAGGAAACAAACAATATTATTTTATAATAATATCACTTGCTTTTTTTGCTACTTAAATATACATAAAAATATTATTTAAATAATACATATCTGCAGAAAAAAACAAAAAATTGAAATAAGAATTTTTCCTGGAAAGCTGTTTTTGATAAATAACATCTGTTCTGATCAATGCAAAATCTCTATATTTTTTTTCTGAAAATTTCACATTAAATCCATATATATATACAATATATATATTTTAATGAACATTTCGCATGAATATAATTTTCAAACTATAATCATACATGTATTCTAGCCTAGCTTTTCAATTGAAATTTTTAAAGATTGTTAATGCATTCTTTTAACCTAATGAATGATTGCTGGACTTGTTTCCCAATTTCCTCATAATATTGCAATATATACTTTTGATTTTGATTATAGTGAAGTAAAGCATATTTCACAAACCTTTTGCTGTAGATCATGACCAACTAAGATAAAAATTTTGGAATTTCGTTACTCTTCCTTCATTTGGAAAAAAATATAATTCAAGCTTTCCAAATTAAGGTGCAGTAACATTAACAGAAACAATAGTTTTTGGAATTTCCTTTAAACTTATGTTAAATGAAGTATTATGTTAATGAAAGCATTTAGTTTTGAAAGAATTAAAATGTTGAAAACTCATTTATAAAGTAATCTTTGAGGGAAAGAATTAAACTAACTTTCAGTTGCTATATTGGAACAAACGGCTCAGTTCAGATTTGTAATTAATGGACTTTAAAGTAATAATGCATCTATTGAATAGTTCACGTGACTTGATATATTGGTTGTTACAATGGAAGAGTCGCTGTAATGAATGGTAGTAATAAAGTGCGTAGACCGAACTATAATAGAGTCTCGATAATTTGAGGTGGAGAAGATTGAGCCTACCACAAATTTTTTAAAACTTGAATTATCTTTAACACAAAATTTAATAAATATTTAAATAAATGGAAACAAAGGAAATTTAAAATCCGTATTTAATTGAAAAATATATTATATTTAAAGAAAATTTATTCACATTGGAAGATTAGGGTGCATTTTCTGCATTACACCAAGTTCATTATTCATTATATTACAGCTTCAGGTTCATTGTACTTTGAAATAATTGTCTAATGTTTTTTGTTTAAATACACTGCTCCTTTTTTGCACAGCAATATCGCGTTATTGTTGCAGTAGCATATTGTTAGCTGAAGTTTGCCCAGGCTGTTGCGCTATATATGGCATTGCCGACTTTATGGCAGAAATACCCTAATTATGACTCATTCGTTGCATGCCTGGAATCTACTGAATTCCCCTCTTCACTGCCCTCTTCCATTTCCAGAGTAATTTCCATTGATTATTTCTACAATGTAACTACATCTGTAAATTTTAATTGTTCATCACTATATAGCTAGTCGTTTACCACTGTCATTTTAGTGTTTTTGCAACCTGGAAATTTTTTATCAGGCTGAATAAAGGCAAATTATCTTCATTAGTGATGTGATTGCTAACTGTAATTTCATTTTTCCACATTTAGCTGTAATAATTGTTGTAAAACGATATTAATTTTTCAACGGTCTGTGTGCCTTGGTCTGTATTTTCGAGCAAGGCTGATTTTTTTTCACTTGAACAAACTTTCAAACTTAAACAATCGAAACTCAAACTATCGAGGCTCTACTGTATAGTAAGTTCTGCTTTTTAAAAAATAAAAAAAAAAAATAATAAAAATTCTTTATTTCTTTTTTCTTTTTCTGTGTTTCTTTAACTTCTTTCTTTTTAAGCCACTGTATAAAACTTCTTCAGTATAATATAAAATTGTAATATAAGAGTATTATGAATTTCATATTTTTTTCAACTAGTTCTCTATACTATATAGAGATATATATAGAAATCGATTTGTAAAAAGTTAACATTCTTGTAATTGAATAATCATTCAAAAAAATTACAGGCATGTTACTTTTCCCTGAATCTGCAGAATTTCACTTTTTTTAAATGCATATTTCCACTAAATAGTTTAAAAATTTGATTTTTAAATTTGGTAGACCATTTACAAGTAAGCAAAAATGATGGAAATAATCAAATATATCCTATTTGTTATTTAAAAATTTTCTTGAATTATGTTAAAAAGAAAGAAAATTAATCAAATTTTCCTTTCATGTATACCATTTTCATATCTTGTATAATGTAGATAAGTTACTTCAAAAGTTTGAAACAGTCTCTTTGTACAGCTTAAAATTATTTAAATTCATTTAACAGTTCAAAAATTACAGAATTTTTAAAATAGAAATTTGACGGGTTATTGAAAAGTCATTATTTTAATATTAACATTTAAAATTAGTGAAACACTTAAAAAAGTGTTATGTTCTGATTAAAAAATATTAAACCAAATTAAAATTTTTAACAGTGCATTATATATTGAGTAAATAATACCAAGAAACTGTAGCAGTAAGATATTACCTGATTGAAAACTTCATTTGCTTCAAACAGATACAAATACCAAAAAAGAGTAGACGTGTTTCAAATGCTTTCTCCCTTGTGAATTCTTGTATTCAGCAAACTGTTTTTCAATTCATTGGTGGTTTCTATAAACAAATTGAAGGCTTTGTCATATGTAACCCTCTCTCCCCCATTCTTTCTGACATTTTCATCAGATTGATATTTCTGACATTTCATCAGATACTATTCCAAAGAAAAAGATTTTAAATTGTTAAAATTCACTTGGTGGAAAATAAATGTTGAGTATAAATCTATCTTAGTAGACAGGACAGTTATTTTGATCTTCAAGAGTTACTTTCTGTTTCTACTTAATTGACCATAGCATTCTATTTACTTTAAACATGGAAACTAATTTTATACTACCTTTTTGGATGTTTTTGTAACTAAATATCCTGATCATCTGCTTATAATAAACATTTGCCTTCTTTGCCTCCACTTGTTTAATTACAAACAAAATTAACTTTAAGTTTCTTAAAGATCCTAATAAGCTTTGATAATTCCTAGGGCATTTACCTTCGGGCCAACTGAACAAACTTTAAAATTTAGACTTAACGAACTCTATAGATATGTCCATTATCAAGAAATTTTCAATTGCTTTATATTGTTGGAATCTTGGGCATTAATTCAATTCCAATATTTGAAGTGCTAAAATTATTTCCTCCTCAATTATATAAGCTTATCTTGATACCCTGGAATCTTGTTTTATTCATTTGGTTGCTTATTCTTTTGTTAACGACATTAGTTCCATTCTTTCTCTCCATAACGTGTGGAAATGCATTTTGCCTTTGACATTTTGAAACAATTAATGGAAAAGTTATGTTACCTAAGATGGAATTTGTGTATGTCTTAATAATTTTTATTGAATGTACATTTTATTTCAGATAATAATTCTTTTAAATAGTATTTTTTTTATAGTTTAATATGCAATTAATTTCATTTCATTTATAATTTGGAAAACATGAAGTTTTTGTTACCAGAAAAAGTTGAGTTTTTTTTTTTTTTTTTTTTTTTTTTTTTTTTTTTTTTTTTTTTGGAAATTCCATTCTTTTTACTATAGTGTGTTGAAAAATAGAACTTCCTTCTTCAATAAGACACATGTTTTTTGAAGCAAATTTTATAAATTATTTATTTTATTTTCTGTTAAATATTGTTTTCACTAAAAAAACATTCTAAACCAGCCATGAATGTTTTATAATAACAGAAATTAGATTCACAATGTCATTCATTGAATGGTTAGATTTAGATTAGACTTAGATGTTGGGCAGCTCTGAGGAGCAAGGCATTTTGACAAGAGGTCTATTGTACCCAGAATTTAGTGTTTTTTTTTTTTTTTTTAACCTTGAAATAATTTTTTTATTTAATATAGATTGCTGTTAACAACAAAAATCCATATTGTATAAATACTGCCACAGTGTGTTATCAATTTTACAAAGGAAAAAGAAATCAGTAAAATTCTAAAGTTTTGATTCTTCATTTTCTTTATTTTTCTTTCTGATATTAATTGCAGTTATTGAAATTTGTGAAGTCTTTAATTCTTTTAAACACCATGTATTTTATTTTAGCTTGATTTATTTCAGTTTTTTTTTTTTACTAAATTATTAATAGTTTTTGCTGATTTTAAATGTTTAAATATTATTTTCTTAATTCTGAAGAAAATACTGCTGCATAATTTCATATGTCTTTCTTTATATCTTTTATTTTGTACATTATAGTCTTTTTTCTTCTAATTATTGTTGTAATATTATATATGATAGGGAGCAAGATATGCTGGATAAAGCTGCCTTTTTGAAACCGAACTCCAGATTATGTATGTATAAAAATATATGTAATTTATTTATTTATTTTTTTTTTGTATAGAATACAGGTTTTTAATACAAAATAATTTTTTGTAATTAAACTTTGTAAGTAAAATTCTAACCTTTTTAAAAATTATATGAAACACTCGGGAGAAAAATTAAAAAAATCTTAAAATAGGTTTTAGCAAAATACTAAATTAAATAAATAATGTTTGTCCATTTCTTTTCTATTAAATGTTTCAAGAAAATGTAAGAAATTTCTCTGATAGTTTTTAAGTAAAGTTGCAATTTGTTTTCAATTTAAGTAAAATAATTAAAAAAGTTTTCTTTCTTTCCTTTTTCAAAACTTCTGGAGTTTTCTGAATATCATATTGCCTGCTTATAAACCTTTAAGCATATCATTTCAAACTATTAAGACATATCTTAAGTTGCATAAACATAATTATTTCAAAAAGTTAGGGATTTTGCTTCTTAAAAGCTGTGTAAAAAAGATGTTATTAAAAATAAATCAAAATGATGAATTGAACAAAGTTTTAAAATTTAAATGTGTTTAGCGAAGACTAGTGAGTATTTCTGCCTTTCTAAAAATTAATGCAGTTGTGCCATACATTTGTTTTCTTTCTTTTCCATTCTTGTTTATAATTGCTATTGTGCCAATGCCAACACAATGCAAAATTGTCTCACTTATGTCATTTAAACAGTATTGTATCAACGAGTGTTGCTTATGATATAAATATGTGGACTATTACTCTTTTTTAAACAAATTTATTTGATACTGTGTGTAATGTTATAAGATTTCATGTATGGATGAACCTCTGTAATTTAATTAAAAGTTTGAAGTCTATCTAGTAAAATGATAAAAAATTCTTAAAAATCAAATTTTTTATTATTAGGCATTTTTTTTATTTATATTTTTTTAAAAACAGAGAAAACTTGTTTGAGGTTTAAAAAGGAGTGATTTTGTCAGCTCAATCACTTGAATTTAATACAAAAAAATATTTAGATTATTTTATGGCTATTAATGCATAAAAAAACTGCTTTATTATGTTCTCTTTTTAGATGCAGTTCTTAAAAGAACTGGACACAGATTAATGAAGAAATGCATTTTCAGGAAATTGATTGCTATATGTGCTAATTGATTAGCACATATATTTAAGAAATGTATTTTATAAAACTACAAATTTATATGAAATATTAAAAACTATGAAGGAAATACTATCTGAACTGTTCATTTTAAAATAAACATATTTTTTCACAACTCATTATTATTCTTACAAAATTTTTAATTTGATTTTCTTTTCTTTTTGATTGGATGATGCTGCTCCCACAAAACCTGTCCGTTAAAACTTCACCAAGTTTTTGGGAAAGTTAATATATCAGTTTGTTTCTTTGTACACATAACTCTTCATTTATGAAGTGCAACATTTAATATTTTAATTTAAAAGTATATAACTTTATCTTTTATTTTATCTTACTTGTTAATCTTCAGACTAAAACAATTCATTAAATTGCAATAGTAATAGTATTAATTTGTCAAAGTCATAATAAAGCTAAAAAAAAAACACTCACTAAATAGACACATATAGCACTATTCGAGGCCCTGGACCCCAGGTTGCGCAACTGTAAATTATGTGGTATTTTTCTTGATTTGATCTTGTTTATTTATTAAGTTTTACCTGTTTTAAAACAAATAAGAATTTTTGTTGATTTTAAACAAAAAGAATGAAATAGCAGGAGTAGATTACACTTCTTTGAAAAATTGAAATGTCGTGGTTAAGAAATAATAACACAAGAAATCCAATTATTTTTAAACTAAAGATCAATTGTAGAAAGTATTGAATTTTTTCCCTTATTCAGTGAGTTCTATTAAATTCAGGGTTTGTAATAAAAAAGTTTGATTCTTGATTTTCATGAATTTTTCTTTAAATCTTAAACAAGTTTATTAATTATTTAATCACTCTAATTGTTTTAGCTTGTCAAGTAACAATAACGAAGGAATTTGAAGGCAAACTCTTTTGTACTCCTATTGGAACTGTCAACATGGCAGTTGATGGTCACATACCGGAAAAACACTGAAGTAAGTTAAATTTTAATATTGAGCTACATGTCTCTTATACTCTGAGTAGAACTATATTCTACAAGTTATATAAAAATCATAACTGCCAATTTTCAGGCTTTTGGCTTGAGTCTTTGGACCTTGGGTCACAAGAATTTTCTCAGACATTTTTCCTAACAAGTGTATGAATCAGTGTACCTGTGCACACTTTACATTTTTGTTGTTCAAATATATTGGTTTATCTTTAATTGGTTTATCCTTCTAGGAGATTTTTTTTTTTTTTAAATTTTTAAGGTTTTACAGTGGAGGAACTGGTTTAAACTAGTAGAATCAGGATGCATTAGCACTTTTTTACATTCCTGGAGTTTCTTTTTAATGGTCAACCAGTCAGCTTTGTTTACATTTTGTGTAACGGAGGGAACATTTAGTTTTATTCTCTTTGTTACATCCCCTCTGTTATATGAGAAACTTTAAAATATGAATATTTTTTTCCTTTCAGAAATACAACATAACATGATTGTACTAATAGACTTAGGAGAGTGATAAAGGCTGATTTCTCTTATAACATATTTATTTCCCAAACACAAACATTAATATAACATAACTAAATTAAACATTATTGTGTCGTCCTGCGACCAAGCTAGCTAGTGACGAAGTCGAAAAGGTGAGTCGTCGTTCTTCATCTGAAGGACAGAATATATATCACAAGGATCACAGGGTTGCTTTTACCTGAAGATCTTAAATCGCCAAGCTGGCGGTAAAACTGGTGAGAGTGGCGAGCACCGCACACTCCCCCCCGCAGTGTATCACTTACTATACTTTTTTGGAAAACGCACAGTTCTTCCAAACCTATTTTTGGCCTCCTGCATTACAGGAGTACATGGTATTTCACACTTTAGTGTCTTAGATATTTCAGAAGGTAGTATTACTTCACTTTCAAGGAAGGCAGGTTTCACACGATCTATGGAGATTGTAGACTTCCGACCTCTAATATCAACTTCAAAAGTTTTATCGGTTTGCTGAATCACTTTGAAAGGTCCGTCGTAAGGGACTTGCAAGGGTTTCTTCACAGTATCATTCCTAACGAACACGTGACTGCATTCTTTTAAGGCTGGATGCACAAACACTGACTTTGTAAAGTGGCAAGAAGCTGGAGAAGGTCTGATAGTAGAGAAATGTTTCTTTAAATCCTCAACTAGTTGAATTGGGGACGGGTCCATTGGAGTAGAATCAAAAAATTCTCTTGGAAGACGAAGTGTTGTCTTGTAGACGAGCTCTGCGGATGATGACTGTAGATCTTCCTTATATACAGTTCGAAAACCCAACAGGATAGCTGGTAAGGCGTCTGACCAATGGTCTGTACTGTAGGCCTTGAGTGCAGCTTTCAAGGGTCGGTGCAATTGTTCTATCATCCCATTACTTTGAGGATGGTAAGGGGAGGATCGAACTCTTTTGATGCCCAGAAGTTGTGCTAGGGTTTTGAAGAGTCTACTTTCGAACTGGCGACCCTGGTCGGTCGTTATCACTTAAGGTGATCCAAAGCGAGCAATCCAGGTCTTAAAGAAAGCTTCTGCTACTGTCTCCGCTGTAATGTCCGGAATCGGAACAGCTTCCACCCATCTAGTATATCTGTCAATCATTGTCAGGCAGTATGAAAATCCTTTAGATGGTGGTAATGGGCCAACGATATCAAGATGTATATGGTCAAAGCGTTTGGACTTTATTGGAAAATTAAAAATAGAGGATTTAGTATGCCTGATTATTTTAGATTTTTGGCATGATATGCAGTGTCTAGACCACATATTGCAATCTCTATTCAAGTTAGGCCAAATAAATCTATTACTTATCAATTTATTAGTTGCTTTTATTCCGGGGTGTGATAAGTTATGAATGGTATCAAATATTTGTTTACGAAATTGTTTTGGAATAAAAGGTCGAACGTTTTTAGTAGAAATGTCACAATATAAAATAGTGTTCGTATCTGGCATATTTATTTTTTTTAAATCCAAACTTTGAGGATTCTTGATTAAACTGTTTAATTCTTCGTCATTTTCCTGAGCTTTTGCAATTTCGCTGTAATCTATAGGATTTGGCATATTTATCGATGCTATTCTTGATAATGCATCTGCAGTTATATTATCAGAACCATTTAGGTGTCTTATATCTGTTGTAAATTGCGATATAAAATCTAATTGACGCCCTTGACGTGGTGAAAATTTATCTAACTTTTGCTTAAATGCATAGGTGAGAGGTTTGTGATCTGTGAACAAAATGAAATTTCGTGCTTCGAGCATGTACCTGAATTGTTTGATTGAAGCGTATGCGGCAAGCAACTCCCTATCATAGGCGCTATAGCGTTTTTCAGTTTCGGTTAACTAGCGCGAAAAAAATGCTAACGGTTGCAGATGCTCGTTTTCTGTTTGAAATAATGCTCCCCCAATAGCAAAGTCCGAGGCATCTACTTGCAATACTAAATTTGCATCGGGGTTAGGATGAGCAAGCAGTGTAGCGTTCGCTAAAAGGGTTTTGCAGTTTTGAAATTCGCTAATTGCTTGTTCTGACCAGTTAATCAAACGATTATCATTGCGCTTTGAACCTTTCAAAAAATCGTTTAAATGAGTTTGGTTATGAGCTGCGCGAGGTAGAAAACGACGAAAAAAATTTAGAAGTCCGAGAAATCTTCTCAATTCCTTAATTGTTTTTGGTTGTGGGTAATTTAAAATAGGGTCTACTTTATTGGGTAATGGTTTGGTGCCATCCTTAGTTATTAAGTGGCCTAAAAATGAAATTTCTGGCACACCAAACAGACATTTTGATACATTTACAGTTAAACCATATTCGTTTAATTTTTGAAATACGGCTCGAACATACGTTTTATGCTGTTCTTCTGTTTCACTAAAAATAAGGATATCATCGAGGTAAACATAGCAAAAAGGCAAATCTCCCAGAATTTCATTCACGAACCTCTGAAAAGTTTGCGCGGCTCCGCATAGACCGAAATTTAAAAAAGGAAACTCAAATAGACCAAAAGGCGTACACACAGCAGTTTTCTGTATGTCATCTGGGTGCACTGGGATATGAAAATAAGCACGGAGAATATCAATTTTTGAAGAAATATTTTTGTTATTCAGCGCGTGTGTGAAATCTTGTATATGGGGAATTGGGTACCGATCCGGTGTTGTCTCCGAGTTTAATTTCCTGTAGTCTCCAACTGGTCGAATACTTCCCGAGCTTTTAGTAACGACATGTAGTGGAGATGACCATAGTCACTTCGAGGGCCGGCAAATCCCCTGCTCTAACATAAACTGAAATTCTTGTTTTACATTATCATATATTTTTGGACTTAATCGCCTAGGTTTATTGTGTATAGGCGGACCAGTTGTATCGATATAATGCACAGTATTATGACACGCCTGCTTAATTTTTTGTGTTAATTTAGTTAATTCCGGAAAATTTGATAATAATTTATGATAATATGTGTCACCTGAAATTAATTTTACTGAAAAAACATTAGTTTTTGTAGTTTTGCTTAATAAAGAAAGATTAGTGACACCATCAATTAGTTTACGACGTTTTAGGTCTATCAACAGTCCAAAGTGCTCTAAGAAATCTGCTCCAATAATTGGAATAGGTACCGTAGCGACTAAAAATTTCCACTTAAAGTCTCTTCGTAATCCTAAATTAATGTTCAGTAATTTGCTCCCGTAAGTAAAAATTTTTGAATTATTAGCTGCAGTTAATTGTAAGGGACCAGGATGTAAATTTTTAATCATTTTTGGGACGGGCAAGCAGCTCACATCTGAACCTGAATCCACTAAAAATTTTAAATGAGTCTTTTTATCATATACAAATAAGCGACACGAACGTTCGACTGTCGGATCATTTGTCGCTGTAACAGCAACAGCCGGTTTTAGTTTTCCTGGTTTATTGTTATATGAGCACGGTGAGCAACATTTTCTAGCTTTTTTACCGAATTTCGAATGATAAAAACAGAATTCAGACGATCCTTCCCTAGAGCTAGATGTATATCTACGAAAATTATTATATCTTGTTCGAGAACGATTGCGCGATCTCTCGCGAGATAATTTTTTAACTTGCTGTCTAAGTGCAGCTATTTGCTGACGAAGTGCACATACTTCCTGATGTAACGGGTTCGATGTCGATGGATTTTCTCGTGTAATTGCTGAGAGTGAGGGATTTGAACTCGTGGAATTATTCATTGCGCAAACATTTAGAAGGGAATCCGTTCTAACTTCGGCTATTTTATCCGCCAGCTTAGCTAAATTTTCGAGCGACTCTGAACTAACGGAAAGAATTGTTTGTATCTCTGGCGTTAAACGCTGTAGCCATAAGGTTTTCAAAAAATCTTCATTTAAAGATTTACCTGCCAGCGTTTGCATTTTCCTTAACAAATGTGACGGTTTGTCGTCACCTAATTGTAATTCAGAAAGAAGTTTGCGAATTTGTTTACTTTCAGAGTCTGTAAATTCCGCGATAAGTCTTTCTTTAAGAGTATTGTATTTATTTGTAGCTGGAGGATTAAACAAAATATCTGAAACTGCTGATAAAGTCTCTGGGTCGATTGCTGCAATAATATTGTTATATTTAGTTTGGTCGTTAGTTATTCCTGATAAATCTAAATTACTTTCTGCCTGAACAAACCAAAGTTTGATATTATTCTTCCATATTGGAGGTAGTTTAACAGCTATACGTGCAATTTGAGCTTCGGTTAGATTCTGCTCACCTTCATTTGGCATTTTGAACTTTAAATAGTAACAAGCTTAAACAGTTTGAACTTTAAATAGTAGCAAGCTTAAAAAGATAAAACTAATTCAAAGACTAACTTATGTATTACGTAATTTTTACATGCATTTTAAGTTTAGAATTGAAGTTACATAAATATTAATACTACCACCACTAACTTAATGACTAAGAGGGACAAATTGAATACATAAACCAAGCGAATGACCATAAAAACATACTTGAATCGTCGCCACGTCATCAAGATATACTTGAATCGTAGTTGGTAATCCGATTCATGTGGTATAATCCAAGGTTTCTTCCATGAAAGTTGATTTTATCGTGCTGCGACGTCCTGGTCACCACTGAGGAAAGTGATAAAGGCTGATTTCTCTTATAACATATTTATTTCCCAAACACAAACATTAATATAACATAACTAAATTAAACATTATTGTGTCGTCCTGCGACCAAGCTAGCTAGTGACGAAGTCGAAAAGGTGAGTCGTCGTTCTTCATCTGAAGGACAGAATATATATCACAAGGATCACAGGGTTGCTTTTACCTGAAGATCTTAAATCGCCAAGCTGGCGGTAAAACTGGTGAGAGTGGCGAGCACCGCAGACTTTAATGTAAAAACCAGTTATTATGTTAATAGGTTTTTTGTGTAATGAATAAAATAAACTTAAACAAATAATTGTAACAGAGGGGCAAATATATATTTGAAATAATTTTTGACTTAAAAAATAAGAAGGAAATTGTTTTTTTTGATGGAAATCACTGCATAATTAGACTCTGGAACAGTTTATTTTACAATATAAATCAAACAATATGTAAAGTTGTAATATGTTTAATAACTTATTCTTCTTTAAAATAGACAGTTTTTTTTTTTTTTTTTTTGGCAGAATAAGTCAAAATTGTGAATGCTCTCAATTTATGATAAAATTTACTATAATCATGCATAACTCCTAAAAATAACTCCTGAGTTCATAAATTATAAAAAATTTCCTTTAAAATAATACCAAATACAAGGATATTGCTTAAACTTTGAAAATTCAATACTGGTTTCAACAGGCATAGAATTCAACTATGTAAAAAAAAGTTCAACTGCTTTTAACAAAGCATATTCGAGTAATTTCTCTTTAAAGAGCGATAACTTATTTCTTGCTGAAAAAGATAACTTCAGTAATATTTGAATTGTTTCTTTTTGAACACCAAGTTTTTTGCTGATAGTTTTTCTGCTCTTGTAAAAGCTTTAGGTCAAAGCTTGTTTCTTGATATTCTGGACACTCAATCTTGTGCTTTTACAGTGTGGAGGCATTTCAGAATTTTTGTCATTCTTTTGACAGGATTGATACAAAATGGTGTAGAGTTGCAGGTAAAGTAATAGGTAAAGTTGGCTGATTTAAAACTGCTGGTATTAACCATTCTCCACAGAAATGCATCTCAGGAGAGAATATTCTACCATATAACAAAAATCCAAGCTTAGATCTGTTCTTAGTGAAAAAAAATTTGTTGACTGGGCAGGTAAACCAGAAAAGTTCCAAAAAGCTTTTATAAAACATTTTTAAAATTGCTAAATCAGCCAGTCTGTTTTAAAACGATAGATAAATAAACAATGTATTATTTTGTTTAAAGGATGAGTTATTGTTTAGCTTATTATGCTATGAGGTGGTCCCAAAAAAATTTTAAGATTTTTTGACATGGCAGCAATAGGATAGGAAGAACCTGGCATTATCAGGGAATTTTATTTTGTCTCCTAAAAGCAGGGAAAAGTTTGGGAAAATTGCAATTTAAAAGAAAAAGAAAAAAAAAAAAAACCTGGTATACTCCTACATCATAACTGGAAAATAGCCAGTCTCAAAATTTTCAGTAACAGTAATCAGCTATCAAGATTCAAGTTAAATAAATCTAACATTTATTTGTGGTAAAGATTTCATATTTTAGTGAAACTTCTATCCTCATTCAATGATATTTCTTTGCTCTCAAATCCATTATTTGACATTATAAATAAAAAATCCAAGTTGTCTGATGAAAAGTTGCATGGTATAGATAAAATATGGTTTGGATTTTGATTGAAATTCTCCTAATATAACTGTAAAAGTCAGTTTTTTTCCCCTTAAATTTAGTGAGAACCCTGCTTGAATTCCTGAGGGGGCTAGTCGGAAAAATAATGTCCTCAACAAAATAAATGCTAAACTCTGCATAATTTTTAACCTAATGATCATATTTTTATATGCTAGCATGCAATTTTCCTTATTTGAGGAGTTCATTTAAAATATGCTAATTAATTAGTGCATATGTTAATGAAATATACTAATTCAGGGACAGAAATGTACTTGATCTGAATAAATATACAACCAAGCTTCCACAATTCAGACTGAACCTATATTTGCAATTAAAAGTTTAGATTGTAGCATTTAATTGTTCTAATCATCCACTTTTTTACATAAAGTTTAAATTTAAAATAGTTGTTTCAAGATTATGATTTTAACCCACTGGTTTTGGTCAATTCAGGTTTTGTCTCTCTTAAACCGTCCAAAAGTGTATTTGGGTATCATAACCCTATAATTTTTAAAATATATATTCAAAACTCTTTTATTCTATGTACTTATTGCTTTGACATATAAATAGTTAATTATATTTTTTCTGACATTTGATTTTTTATAATAGTTTGATTCTTTGTAATTTTAAGATCCATAAATTTTAAAATACTTAAATTGACATTAAAGAAATAACTATTTTTTTCATAGAATATTTTTTCATTCCAATATTTTTTAACATGTTTGTTTAAGTTTTTGTTCTTATGCCTCATCACCTGCTTGATTTTGCAGTTCTTTATTGCTAGCATTAAAAAGAAATTTTCTTGCTTATTTAAAAATCTATATGTATATGCATTACTGTTTTATGTAATGCAGATTTATTTACTGTTAACAAGAAATGATTGGTTCTTTGTAAATCACAATGTATAATGAGTGTTTTATATTATAAAGATTCTATGTAGAAATCTAGGAAATAATCCTTCATTTATTAATTAATTCCAAATAACACTGTAAAATGTTTTATTGACTCAGAGTTACTATATAGGGTGTAATGCTATACACGGTGTTGATAGTATAAAATTTCCTTCATGTATTGAATCAGTTTTTACATTTTTATTGGTTAGGTAATACATTATAAATTATTTATAATACTCAAGAACTTGAGAGAAAAAGCCTCCACTCTTGCTGAGTAGAGTCGCCATAGCACATTATTAATTTCTAAAAGATGAGGAAAATGTAAAACCATGAGTGTAATAAGATAGAAAAATTATAACAATTTCAGTTAATAGTATTTGGGAGAAAGAGGTTTTTCTGAGTAGAGCATCGGAACTGAAAACGAATGTAAATGTAATTAATTTGCAGTATTTGGAATATTTGGCCCAAATAGTTTAATGAAGATATTAGTTAAAATTTAAGACACCTTATGTTCTTCTTCTTATTATTTTTGCATATTTTACTATATTCTCAGAACTGATCGTTTTAACCAAAGACTTAAGCGTGTATTTTTTGTGCTCTGTACTGTGTTAATTATACAAGATGAATTATTTAAAATCCATTTTTGTGCATAATAGGTGTCACATTTCCCTGAGAGTTCACAGAGTTCTTTGGACCTCTTTTTTTAATTTCCATCGTTTCATCCTTTTGATTTGTTTATTTTCTAAAACCATTTTATGCTCTTTGGTTCTTTTGTAGAGTAATGCATGAAATGCATCAAAATTTCGATTTTTATTTAAGTGCATTATTACACTGTCATGTGTTAAGAGCTACATATTCTTGTTGGCAACTATATATACATTTTAAATAAAACTTAAACAAATTGTTTGCCTATAAAAAACGATGTCTAAGAGCATGAAACTCACAGAATTTTTTTTTTGTTATGCCTTGAAAAATAGTAAAAATAATAAAAATTGAAAATCATTTGTTATTGATAGAATTAGAAATTTCATTATATTTATTATTTCTTTGAAATTCTTTGTTTAAAAATGCTTCAAAATAGGGACACAATGTTGTCAAATTAGTGATAACCTTTAATGCGTGATTTGAGCTTTGTCATTTTATTTTAATTTTGAAATTGTATATTAATATAATTTTTTTCTATTTACTAATAGTTTCATGTGAAGTTAGAAGCGGAGTAATGATGAATGTTGTGATGCTCAACTGTTCCTTGAAAGAAACATCATTTTGAAATAAGTCCATTTAATCAAAGATTTGATGAAGGAACAAAAAGAAATTTAAGTTCTGAGTTTGTTCCACCTGTACTTATACAATCACTTGCACTGTTGAAATTTAAAAAGTGTAATAATTTGAGTGGTTTTCAATCAATATAATCCCTCAAAAAGTGTAACTAGTTTGTGAGGTTTCTCATAATTTGCCATATTTTTCAAGTAAAACATTTTCCATGCTGTCTTAATTTTGTCCGTTATATACTTTTCAGTTATTGTAACTGTTTTGTATCATGCAAAATACAATTGTTACTGTTTGGCACTTTTAAAGCATTTAATTCCATCCTATCCTAGTACAAGGAAAAAAAAATCTATATAAAAGTTACAAAAAAAAGTATTTGAACTGTTTTTTGTTCAATATCTTTAAACAATTAACTTGAAACATCTCCAATTCATTTTGAATAAAGAAAGAGTAGTTCAGTATGTCTTATGATTTAAAAGAATCTAAATTAACTGGAAAGGCAAAAATAAATTTCCAATATCTGAAAAAGTCAGGAAAATGTATAATTTCTAGCTTGAAGAAATTTTGAATTCTTCAGGAAATTTTATTTTTCAAGGGGCAAGTTAGATAACTTAAATTTTTAACTTAAGAAAAGTAGTCTACTTTTTTATGCAATAATTTCTTTACTTTAATCCTTCCTTGTAACCAACAATTTTTTTTAAATAAAAATTTGATTAATTTGTTGTGTTATAAGAAAAGCAGGTTATTGTATAATTAAGACCCATGTATAAAATAATATTTCTGTATTATACATTAGTAAATGTATTTGATAAAAGTAAGAAAATAATTAGTAGAGAACACTTTATAAATGCTTTTAAAATAAAATAAAATAAACTGCACTATAAAATTACTCTATAATTAAAAGTTATTTTAACCTAATTACTCATTTTTATTTGTAAATCTGTGGTTTATACTTTTAATTTTCTTTTTGGTGTAAGTGTAAAGAATGTTTGTTTCAGTATGTTCTCTTCAAGTTCAGTTTAATTTTGTGTGGTTAATTTTACTTTATTATACCATTTTGTAAATTTAAGAAAAAATGAAAAACTTGATTCTGGAAATTTTAGCATGAAAGTCTGAAAAAGTTATAGAAATTTCACCCAGGAATTTTCCTGGTACCCCGAGAGGCTCCCTAAATATATGTCACTCGCTTACTAGGAGGTGAAGAATTATTCATGATTTATCATTCCATATTGGTAATGAATTAAAAATAGTTATTGTTTTACCTGCAAAAAAAAAAAAAAAAAAAATACATGCTATCTTATTAGTTAGTTTTAAATTTAAATTTTTGCTACTGGGCAGTGACCAGTATAGTATTTTTTACTGTGGTCTCTTTTTAAAACATGTGGCTATTTTTTCAAAATTTTAACATTATAAAACAGATATTGAATTAATATGAAATTCCGTGATGTAATGTATTTTTGTGAATCATTTCTCAAAATGTAAACTTCTTGAATTAAGAAAAGTTTTAAGAAAAAAATGTGAAATGAAGGATTTTTCAAAATATTACATAACATTCATAATAATTCCATATTTATAAAAAAAATACTAAAATGCACATGGCAGACGGGTCCTTGACAAAGTGGCAAACGGGTGGCGACTGGTAAACAATTTTTAATTTCCTTTTTCTTTTTCGATAATTTTACTGATTCACTTTTTTGTGACAAATGTTAATCTCCCGAGGAACGAGTTAAACATTGGTAGTTATAAACTCTAAAACTCAGGTTAAATGTTGAATGACAGTTATAAAGTGAAACCCCCTGAGAAAAGTTTTGAGTTAAATATGGGTAACAATATGACATGTCACATTTTGTATTTTTGCATCATATATTTTATATATATATAAATAGTGCTTACATTAATTTGAATTGCATTTCAATATATTCAGAGGGCAAAAGGTTAAAACTTAAATACACATTGAAGTCTTTTTCTGATATTTTTCTATAGTCCCCCTGCTAATAATTTTTTTATATTTTTTTATCCCAAAATGAGCCTATATTAATGTATACTTCAATGAAGAAAAACAGGTTGTACTATTATGACCATTTTTGGAATGTATTTTTTAAAATCATATTGTTAGGATGTGTATGAAGTTTTTCAAATTATAAGTTACTAATGTTTGTATTATTTTTGTACACTTACGAAATTGTAAGTTCAGATAAAAACATCAATTTTTGTTTGGATGGCAAGGATCATGATAGTGACCATTGAGTGTGTATAAATATATATAAAAGAGTAATAGGTAATGTCTGGACAAAAATATTGTTATAGTATATAAATGTTTATTTTTATTTTAAAATTATTGTTCCTAAGTTGTTTTTTTCTTTTTATATGTATCAGATTTAAAGTTTGAAATGATATATGTAAGAACTTAAAATAATTAAAAGTTAAGCTGACATGTAAAGTTCCTTTGTATATATTTTGTATACATTTTCCTTTGTATGCGAAAATAACTTCTTTTTTTTCAAATACATAATTAAAAAAATCGTATATTTGTATTGTATTTGCCAATCGAGCTCTTTATTTGTTTGTAAATTTCTAGATTGTAAAAATTACTTAATTAAAATCATTATTTGCAATAAGAACTAATATTTTGATTTTTTTTTTCTATCATGCAATCAATTTAGCAATCTTAGAATTTTATTCCCATTAAAAAATTTCAATGCTGCTCAGTTACTTTTTTTCCTCACAAATGTTGTAATATAAAATTATATTATTTTTCAAAAGATATAAGAAAGTTTAATTTGAAAAATATTCTCTCTCTATATATATATACACCGAAGACCAATTACATTATGACCACCCTGCTAATAACATGTAGCACCACCTTTAGCCCTCAAAACTGCTAGCACCCGCCGTGGCATTGATTCCACAAGGTGCTGATAGGTAGTCTGAGGTATCTGGTACCAAGCGCTCACCAACTGGTCCTGTAATTCCCTCACATTGCGAGGGGTAGCGTGGCAGCACGAATTTGGTTTTCCAAGTAGGACCACAAATGCTCTATTGGATTAAGGTCAGGTGAATTTGGGAGCCAAGACATGACTTGAAAGTCACTGGAATGCTCCTCGAACCAATCCATGACGATTCGACCCTTATGACATGGTGCATTATCCTATTGGTAAACACCATCCCCCACAGGAAAAACTGTTGCCATAAATCCTGGTCTGCAACTATTTTCAAGCAGCTTACAGACGTCGGGGATTGTTCTATGAGGATTATGGGTCTTAATGTGTCCCATGAAAACATTGCCCACACCATACTACCCCCCCATCACCGGGTTATAGCCCATTGTTATAGATGGAGGGTGGTCATAATGTAATGGCTCTTCGGTGTATATATATATATATATATATATATATTATTGCTCTTAAATCTTATTTTACCTCTAAAACTTATTTAAAAAATTGTGAATTGCTTATTAATTTAGATTATTTGTTTTAAAGTATGTATGTAGATTGCTTGGATTATATCTAGAAAATTGCCTTCAGTGAAAGGCATATATTTTTGTATTATGTATCTGAATTTGATTAAAGTTAATAATCATATGTGCATTTGTGCTTTTTTGTTTGATATTTTGTACTTAAAAATACCTTGTACTTTAAATGAATACATCATGAAATTAAAATGTTCGATTAGCCAGAATAACTTTAAAAAATATGAAGTTTCGTCATGAAACCCTTTAAACTTAGTGAAAAATCAAATGAAAAGAGCTCAACTTTATTAATCTAGATCAGGGATGGGCAAACTTTTTTGGTCGAGGACGAAAAATCAAGAGAAAAAATGTAAAAAAAAATGCATATATATATATATATATATATATTTACAAGTTTTAATTTAAATATTTAGTAAGATGAATGAAATTGCGGTTTCATTTTTAAAAGTTCCTTATATTAAGGTTCGAAGTGAGATGTGCTTATTTTAAGGAATAAGGCTAAATGCTTTTCTGTTAGTCTACATCCGAAATGATTTTTTATAAGGTTCATAGTTGAAAACTCTTGTTCACATATATAAGATTAAGCAAACATAGCACTGATTTTCTGGGCATGAAATATTAAATTTTGGAAACTAGCTTTTGGTAATGATTTATATTTAGAAACAACTGCTTCAGATGATTGTTAGATTGTCCGCTCGTCGGAGCTTAAAATGCGCAGTCTTCCAAATGTGAAGTACAATTTACCTATATTAGATTCCATAAGTCAGCTCCTCGAGAAAGACAAATGCTAGTTGGAGCCAATCTACGGCTATTCTATAAAGAACTTCTGCTTTCAACATTTTACCAATTAAAGCTGTCTGTGCTAACTATTTCCATCAATTTATGTTTTGTAGAACGAAAATAGAGAAAGTAAAAAGGTCACCCGTACTTTGTTAAAAAAGGAAAAACGGAAATAATTTTAAACATAGTTGACAAGAAAATGGATGTATATTGTTTATATTTGCCACTGATCGGCAAATTAAAATTCTATCCACTGGCCGGATAAATCCTTCCGGCGGGCCGTAGTTTGCCCATCCCTCCATTAGATGTTATTCATTTGTAATCTAGTTTTAATCACGTTTCCAAACGAAATCGGGTACTTAATGAATTGTTTTTTAGTTAGATAATGATTCCCAAAGTGGTCTATATCGACCCCCAGGGGTCAACGTCAAGTGAGAAAAAAATTGGGGTCCAACGATAGTGGATCTCAAATAAGCAAGTAATGATTTTTTATTTTGGCATTTCATGAATGGAATAATCAACATACACTGATAGTACCAATTTACTTACATTATGCTATCTTATAATGCAAGGACATATATCTATCTACATTCTGCATAATTTATAAAAGTAGCTATGAAGTAAAAATTTTATTAAAATTTAAGTTATTAGGATTGTTTTCTGATATACGACGAAATTGAATTATTATAAAATTGCAGTTGCCTGCAGCTCCGCCCACGTACGCTTTTATTCTCTCTGCGTGTAAAGTTTTGTTTTGTAACAAAAAAGTATTTTTCCGCGGTAAATTGCAGCCTATCAAGTGTGTCAACTCTTAAGCTAGCTGGACCTCCAATTTTATCTGCGCGCAAGATAAGGGAGATTTGTTGCTTAGTTTTTACGTGAAAACGTAATAAACAAACCGACAATGCACTACTATGGTTTTGTATACAAACTTATTTCCGCAATTATAATATTAGTAACGGAGTACGGGTTTTATAGTGCACTATTTTATTCTATTTACATATTAATAAAATTAAATTGATAATTAAATTAGTTTGAATTTAATTAATAAATCTATAAAATTAACATGTGTTTTTTTCTTTTTTTAAGTTTTTCACACAGTTAGAAATTGAAATCTTTCACAGTGAGTAGCACTATATCATCTGTCAAAAATACATTGGAAGTTGATAAATTTACAAAAAATCAATATCTGGTAAGCAGGGGGTCTACCCAAAACCGAAAAACATGGCAAGGGGTCTACGAGACGAAAAAGTTCAGGAACCACTGAGTTAGACCATTCTGTTTAAGAGCCAGTTTTGACTCAAACAAGATTGGATACTTGACATTTTTGATTTTGTTGAAGTTTTCAGGATATGTGAAACTATTAAACACGTATTATTTTATTTTTGCGAAAAGAAAATTTCCCTCAAAGTTTTGGGATTCCAATCTCTAGGTAAATATGTTCAGAATAAAGGTATTAAGCATTTCTGAAACTGTTTGTAATAAGTTGGTTTCTGAATAAGTTGTTAATAATAAATTTGTTTTGAATAAGTTGTTAATAATAAATTGGTTAGTAATAAGTAGCAGTGTAAAAAGTGCATCGAAACTTAGCAAAGTGTAAGCCCCTTCCCCCTCAGTAAGTGTTAGATTGAAACTGCAGCTTTACTCGGGAAGGTGATATTCTTAATGGGCCTAAAACACATTTTTTAAAACAATTAACAGCATTCCCATAACTATTTCTGTATTTAATTACTCAGGTACGGGTCTCAAGTCTTAGGTTCACATTATTAAGTTGTATGAGTAACCATAGGTCTGTGAATAGATTTTGTTTTTGCTGTACTATTAAGACTTCTTTTACAGCTATTTCATGTTTCTCTAGTTTTTCCGAAGCTAGTTATATTAATGACCTTGAAATTTGTGCAAAACTTCAGTTTCTTGGTACTTTAAGGTTATGCCAAATATACCCGTCACATTTGTTTATTTTTTTATAGAGGTATTCACAGAAATATATAAATATACCTTTGTGGTTCTCTGCCGGTGCTAGTAGATTTTGACTGTCAAGGGCAAAGAAAATAGCCTAAGATCTTCGAAAGACCGTTGACTTTTGTTGCAAAGGTTCACTCAAAGTAATTATGTCTTAATTGTTGATGTGAACATAGTAGAACATGCAATAGGTCTAAATGCCTTGATTTAATAGTTTCGCAAAAAGCAGTTCCACTAATAAATCAACGTGTTTTTCTAAATATTCTAGAGGATAATAGGTTGTTTTACTTCCTCTCCACCCCAAAAGAAAAAACAAACTTCGAAAAAATAATAATAAAAAAACTCGTATCAAATAGTTTTATATAAGGAACATATTCTGAAAACTTCAAGTTTCCACACTTACCTGATTTTCCCAATATTTTAAAAAAATGAGTTTTCAATGATGTTCAAATTATACGAAGAATTAATTATTCATCTGTCTGGTTCTGCCAAGAAATTTATTTTAAGTTCTTCCTATCTTGCGAATAGATCTTGAAAATTTGATCTTCGCATGAATATCGCGTATCTTTCTTGGTAAGTGATGGGGTCATCTTGAATGTATGATCGTCTCCTACTTTTTATAATTTATATAAAATGTTTTTAATTTACTCTTTTCCATGTTTTAAGGTTCGTATAGGTTTTTCATGGGTGAATCCACTCCAAGATTTTGGATAAATGTTTTTTTCCTTCTCTTTTTCTGCTTTAAAAGGGTGCATTAACTCGTTCAGGATCGCAACCATACATGCCTGATTACGTGATTCAAACTTCATGCCCGCTTCTAACTTCACGCACGTAATTTTAGCTTTTGGCCGGTGGTCACATTAAGGAGTTACAACATAGTAGAAGCCTTTTACAGGCTACTACTTCAAGAAGGATTATTTAATGAATTTTGCAAAGAGTGTAATAAACTTAATATATATATTTTTTATCTTATTGTAAATATTTTAATCTTCATTTTATCATGCTACAAATACGAAAATTTTAAGAATTAGTGCTTCTAATAAAGTGTTCACAACTTATTTTTAAATTATCCATAACTTGCTGTACTCATAAGTTTAAAAAAAAAATCATCCAAATTTGATTCCGTTTTGATGCTTGACAACTACATGATGTAGTTTTTATTACACGTAGAATTTTTGAAAAATAAACTTTTTTTACAAAATGGTAGAGTTTTGAAATAAAATGACGTAAAATATGTTACGTTTTCGGATGATTACTCAGAACCAGTCAACCCTATTAAAAAAATTTATCTATGAGCACCGAAAACTATATTGTGAACGTTTTGTCAAAATTTGAAATAAATCGGTTTAAAATCGTACTTGTGAAAGATACAATAAGTAGGAGAAACATAGTTTCGAGAAAATTGTGTTTAAAGTTTTGTAATCAGTGATCCATATAAACATATAAAATGCTGCAACTAACTTTAGTTAGTTGCAGCATTTATGGTCCTGGCATTATAAATAATACCAGGTCCATAAATGTTTTTTCTCTATCATTTTCAGTCTCAAGTGCTAGTTGAGCCTTTTTCTTGACACTCTACCCTCATGTGACATCTCATATGTTTTTAGAGAAGCAACTAAAATTTTGCGGTCATTCTCATTTTGAGCACATTCTTTGGTTATTGAGCCTGCTATTTCTAGTCGTTCCACAACTATAAATAACCCTTTGCAACCTATATTAAATATTATTAAAGCTAAATAAGTTGTAATTTATAAAGTATCATTATTTATTTTTCTTACGTATTTTTTTAAAATAATTATTTCAATAAAATAGTTAAAATGATTGCACTTAACTAAAATGTTTTGATAGGAGTAAACGAATTCATCTATCAACTGGCTCGTAAATTCACTTGTTCAAACATGCCACAATGTATCCTTGAGGCGAGCGCAGCGCTCAGCATATTATGCTGAAACTTTTAAATTTTTATGAATATCAATTCAATATGCATCAATATATATCTATATCTATCTATATAAATCTATATATCTATCTATCTATCTATCTATCTATATATATATATATATATATATATATATATATATATATATATATATATATATGCATATATATATATATATATACATATATATATATATATATATATACATATATATATATATATATATATATATATATATATATATATATATATACATATATATATATATATATATATATATATATATATATATACATATATATATATATATATATATATATATATATATATATATATATATATATATATATATATATATATATATAAAATCCCTATTAATAAAGTTATATACATTGGGTGTAGTAAATAAATATTTAAATAGAAAAAGAAAAATTGACGTGGTAATCTGATAAATCTCTATTAAGGAACGCTTAAATGCAGACCAGCAAAATCTGTTTGTTTACAAGACTATAAAGTGGTTTTAACTTATCTCAATTTTCTCTCGCAACCAAAGGACCTTTACCCGGATCCGATTTTCTCAAATTTGATATGTCGGATTACTAGCATTTATATATTTTTTCCAGTCTAAACAGGTATTTGCGGCTACAAGTTTTCGTTTTAATTTCTTAATAAGGATTCTGAAAATACATATTAAGAAATAACCTATATATAAATTTGTGGTATGGCCGAGAAATTTTTTTTTGATTAAATATTTTTTGTTTAATCAAGAAATTTAATTCGGTTAAGTTATAAATTTTACAAAAATTTGTTGAATCATGTTCATTTTGAATGAAATGTATTTTGCTCAATTATTAATTCAGATTTTCAATCTTAATCGCCTTTTTAAGACTGAGAAGGGAATCTAATGTTCTAGATCTCTATATCCAGAATATTAACGCACGCATGATGTAATGTAATTTTTATATTAAAAAGTTTTTTAAAAGTTTAAGTGAGAAAATACTTACAACTTTAAAATTTGAAATTCGATAACTAGTTTCAATAGTACACATTTTAACTAACAAAATAATTAGTTATTTTGTTAGTTAAAATGTGTAAGGAGATAACATTTATATGATTCTCTGCCGATCAACATGGATGAAGAAGAAATATTTTTCTCAATTTGACGATTTCCTTAAGAGCGATGAGGAAGTTTAATTAATATTGTGTTTTAATAACAATTACTATGAATTTTATTTAGTTTTCTTATGCATTTATTCTTTTGTGGAGAGTAAAAAGTATTGATTGCAGTTTAAACTGATGAAAACCGATTTGGATGATGCCAAAAATTCTTTTAACTTAAATCCATCAAAAACAAAAATATTTATCAACAAAACAGGATAGCGTATACTATTTACAAAATTCTTCGATAATTTAGTATAATTTTGTCAGAAAAGTTTATAGTCTAAAATATCCCATGCTTTATTTCTTATTGTGAGGACCTAGTATTTTAGCTGTATCGAAAGACATTGCAGAATCGAGTAAATATCCATCATCAGTTCATTTGTGGAAATTAAATTAAAAGGATTAGAAACATGTTTAGATTTTTCCTCGTCCATCCCCACCCCCTCCTCAGTTGAGAAGAGCCTCTGAACAGCAGATGATTAAATAACAGTTTTATGTTTCATGGTTTTATAAATTACAGTCAGAAAAACTGTCTTGCGTCATTGAATGTAATTTAAATTCCATTAGTGTGAATACCTAAGGATTCTGAAGAATCGAATCTGTCAGTGAATCTGTCAGTAATTATCTGTTTGCAAAATGATTTATACTCTACGGGAGACTTTTATGCTTTCAACACCCTTTACCACATTGCTTCGGGCAAACAATGCTGCACTAAATTTATTCCATCCTCTATGAGGAATTCTAATATTGAAGATGGATACTTAGATAAACTTTGGAACTTGTATTTCCAGCTCAAATTTTTTTGTAAGACATCAAAAGTCAATGATCGCACGGTTAGAATTATAAAAATTGTTGGGATATTCATTTACATTTAATGTTCTAAGTAGAAAGGTAAAGCTTCTGAACATGATGAGAACTTGTATTGCTTTATGTACTATTTTAGTACTGGTTCACATAGTTGTTGCACCAGGTGAGTTTTTCTTTCTTTTTTTTTTATCGTGATTATTAATAATTTTTTAAGTTATGTATTTTTGTACATTATTTAAAATAATCAGCGGAGATTTTTTTTTAAATGGTCCCAGGCAACAGTTTTGAAAATTTTAAAAAATTCCTGAAGCATTCTTTTGCATTTTTTACACTGTTGCACCACAAAAAAGTATACGAAAATTGGCCACAGATTTTCTATGAGCTATTTATAAAAGCTTCTGAATTTAAAACTGCTTTAATAAAATTGATATTTCTAATTTTTGATTACTGAAAATATTATGCGCCATTTTTTTTTCTTTCGGTATTAATTTTAAATAATAATAAAAATTATTTTATTATTATGTTTGAGTCATGTTTGAAAAAGTTATGAAATTTTTTAAAATTCAAATTTTGTATTTTTTAAAAGTTTTTTTAAAGAATTATTATGATAAAAAATTTAGAAATGTTGTGCGAATTAAAAATAAAATAAAGTATCATTTTTAAAATAAATATATATTAAATTTCAGGCAGTTATCTTCAATAGGTATCGAAATACATCGTTTTAAGTATATAAAAAAAAAAAAAAATAAAAAAAAAAACAATAAATGAAAAACATAGAAAATGATTACAGAGAATAAGTTTTTGAAGTTTCAGCATTTATTAAGTTTAATAAGAAAAAACGAAACCAAGTCTGAGATAAAACTATTGCGTTCATTGAGATAAAAACGTGCTTTCTTTTTAACAATTAAAAGATATTTTATTGCATTAGTTTTCTAAATGTAAAAAAGAAAAAAGCTTATAATTTTTGTGACTTTTATGCCCGTAACCCCTTAAACTGGCAACTTTTTAAATAAATTTATTTCTTTAACTATAAACCACATTGATTATCCTACTAATTAAGTGATACACAAACATAAAGAAGAGAATATTCCTATTTAACATTATAGAGAAACTACAATCAATGAATTTTATTTATTGGTTACTATGCTATATATTAATCGTTCTAAAAGAAAACAGACACCCAATAGTTACTTTTAAAATTATTTTGAAAAACTGTATTTATTTATGGCTTTATCCAATTTGATTTGTGCACAATGATTAGCTTTAATTGCTTATGTAGGTTGGAAAATATCAAATTTAACACGCATATAAAGTATGAAATAATCACGTTTCATTTTTTACCTTTTTGGCATTTCCGGATTTTCAGCTTTGTCGATAACATACATAATTCGCCATATTGTTAATATTTTTGTTGCTTAATGTCAAGGCTACTAGAAATGTATATTATATTTTTCATCACATTTTTTTATCTGTTGATGACTAATAACTTAATTCGATTGCTTAAAATGATAATTATTTTTCTTGTCCTTAACTTTATTGTCAGACATTTAAATAAAAATTTCTAAGAATTAAAACATGTTTACATATTGTTCATGTATTTCTTGCTTAATACAAGGTATGCTTGGAACGTTTAATACGTTTTTTATTATATTTTTTATCATTTTACAATTCATCAGAAAAATGCTGTCTCTACTGTAAATATTATTTAATAACCACTAGTGTTACATCTTGAACCAGATTTGAAAAAGTTATTTATATGATTACTTTTTTACTACGTACAAGTACAAATGTACTAAAGTTTTATACGATAGGTTAATGATTTTAGCTATCAAAACAACATGAAAAGTAAAAATATTTTTATTGGATGGTACCCACTTTCTATATTTTACCACCTTGTATATTTAATCATAGTTTTGTAATTTGGTTTTTATTTCATTGTAAATAACCATTCAAAGGAATATTTTCTTTAAAAAAATTCACATAACAGGTTTTGGCAATATTATTTTTTTCCATATTGTCATTTTTGTCCCTGTTACTAGAGTCTCCTTTAAAACCATTTATGGAGGGGATAAAAGTAACTATAAGAGAGACATTAGAATTGACTTATTTTTACTGTTTTTTTCACATGAAATATTTTAAAATAATAATAAGTTTAGGAAATAATTAAAATGAAAAGTATCATGCAATTTATTTATTCCTACTTTCAACCAATGCACTTAGTTTGTGTCTCAAATATGTATAATATTATAATGGTGCTGAGGTATTTAAGGCGTTTTATACGCGAGGCAACAGAAGTATCATCTCAATTTGTACCACAGATAATCTATCAAGTGACAATAATTATAGCACTGATGAGATGAAAGGTTGAAATATGAGATGCTGTGATATCTGGTATCCAGGACATGTTAAAAAAATTAAGGAGGTTAAACTAATAAACTTTGTTAGTAGGACTAACAAACTAACTTCTACTCACTAACAAACTAATAAACTTCGTTAGTTAATGGACGGTTAAACTAATAAATTTTTTGTTCCTTTCCGCTGTTCCTTTGTATAAACATAATCTATGTTCGATTTCGTATGTCAATAATAACTTTTGTTTATAAGCTTAGCTTTAGTGCTATCTATTGGTGCTATATCACTAAGGGGCTGAGTCTGAAATGAGAATCGTGTCGCAATGTGATTGGTTGGAAGTTATCTACATAAATAAAAAAAGTTAATTAAATTTAACATGCGTAAAATTGTGGAAAGGTAAACAAAATAAAAATTTAGTGTGGTAAAAATAAAATGAGTTCGAAAAATAAATAAAATATGTATGATTTATAAAACAGAATTATAAGTTTTGAAGGACGCTTGATATTTTATTTTTTATTAGATTAACTAATATAATATTATTCTTATCTAATTTTTATTCCATGTTTCTATTCTTATCTTTATCTTATATCTTAAATCTAATAATCTTGGTTGGAAAATTGAATGGAATTTTAAAACGTGAATGTTTTTTTTTTTAAATTTACTGTTAATAATTAAAAGTTATAAGTAAAAACGATACAAAGTTTGAGTGTTTTAACGAATTTTAACTACAGAAGTGCAAAAAATTTCAAATTATATTACGAATTAAAAATGAATCACAGCAAAAGAAAAGCACATTGAGCCAAATAAGATAAGAGACTTATCCTTCAATAACTAGTATCTGAACCATAGATTTGAGTAAATAGAAAGCATCGATAATGTCCTTTCTTTTAACCATACATAACACATAATTGCTTATCTTAAGAGTTTCCATTCTGGGCCTCCATTCTGCTTCAATAGAAGTTAATGCAATTTCTTTTAATGACTTCTCCAGAAACTTATCGAATTAGACTTAATCGAATATATCTTGCCTTCTTGATTGCGTGGTTAATGAATAGCGAACATATGTTTACGCATCCAGGCACCGTCACAGCTTCCGTTTTTTTACATATGTAAATAAATAAGCAGATACGTGTTTTCATGAACAATTTGTTAATTATTTATAAATTCCGGTAATTCTTAAAAGTGAATAATTTCAAAAATATTGACCATAGCTTGAAGAAACATTTGTGTCGTCTTTCAAATCATGGATTAACTAAGCCTGTCTCGATGCAGCGTATTTCAAAATATTTATGCTGTTCTATATAGCTGTTTAAAATATTTCTGAAATTTGCAAATTTATGGTTAGATGGCAACAAGTGTGATTATCACACCTTTCTCCATCAAACCATAAATTTTCTTAGACCATAATATGACGGCAATTTGAAAGAGTTTATTGGGCATTTCAAACCTTAATATTAAATTTAGCGATATTACAATTAAAACCGGAATACAGATGTGGTTCAATTTAGTACTTGGTTAAGGTTAAAGCAAAGTCTAAAATATGATATTTCAAATGTACCCATATTAGAGTTCAGAGTTTTCAAAGTTTTCTTTTTTTTTAAAATCATTTAAATATATTTCAATGAACTTATAGTACTTGGTCATTGACACTCAATAATATACAATGGAATGTGCCAATGCTTCGTTATTAATTTATTTTCTATTTTTAGGTGTGAAGAAATTAATTGATAAAACAAGACCTTTCAGTGTATATGCTGAGGTAGGTTTTGTATTGAAGCCTTGTGTAATTTTTATTCGTGGTAAAATTTACGAAAACGATTACTATTATATAAGTATTTTCATGAATTTTTATGAATTACATGTTTGAATGAGAAGTTTTCTTAATGTTCTATTTTATTCCTTTCAGTCTGTTTTTTTTCCTTAATATTTAAAATCTAACATGAAAATTTATGTATTATCATTATATACATCACTATATTATTATCATTATATATCAAAGCTAATGTTGTATAAAAATTAATATTTAGATACATAAATATTTAAATACAAATTAAATCAGATAAATAAGTTTTAACTATTATTACCATTTATCTTTTTTTGCACTTTAATTACAAAACTGACCTTCTTTAATATAAATTATGCTATTTTTGTAAGTGCATAACACTTGTTCTATAATGCAATTTCTAATTTGCAACGTCGCTTTTAACTACAAATTGTATTTACTAAGAATTGTTTTTAAATATTTATTGAGTATATAAAAATTTAGTATGTCTAAACTTATTATTTTTTTTTTGAAAATTTAATTGCTACCACTAATAACTGTAACAACTCCTTAGCTATTATAATCCTTTCCATTTCATGAAAATTCCCCAAAGCATGTTTTCAAAAGTTATCCACAATACGAAATTAATTTTAAATCTGATAAAAATAGAATTGTTTTCTCCTTGTAAGTCTAGTGGAAAAACGAATTTTTTTTAAAAATTTCTTTTTTACTATATTAATTTAATATTTATTAGACACTGTGGTTACATTGCCTAACATTCCATTGCATTAACATTTTATAGCATAATTTACGAATTCATTTATTTATAAGTAGTAATTAAGTTTCTAATAAATACATAATTTATTTGATTAATTTTTTTTTCCAAACTTAATTACAGTTTGCCAAACTGAATTAACTATTTATTCTCGTTTTGAGTAAATTGTTATGTAACTAATCAAAATATTGATAGAAAGGTATCTACTTTCCTTCTTTGATAATCTCTACTAACCCATTTATGCATAGCCTCACTAGGGATAATAGATGGTCACTACTAACAGCATTTAGTAATTGGATATTTTACAGAACTATTCTGTGTACAATACGCAAAGAAATGAACTATCATGAATAACTTTTGTTTTAAATATCGGATCTTCACGTTTTAGGACTCAATCTTAATGGTTAAAGGGGGTGATCTCAAATATGTTAATTAAATAGTGCAAGATATTTTAAGTTATGAAATCAGATATAAAAATGCACTTTTTCTGAAAAAACATGTATTTTTATCGATGGATTCGGATTTCTAACTTCCAAAATATAGGAGGTGGCCGCAATCTGGGAAATATGTTCCTGATAGTCAGGTTTAGTGCGCGGTCCAAAATTTCGACCATTTTTCAAACGATTCCAAAAAATTTGCATGCAATTCTAAAATTCATTTATTTTGTATTATTATTATTTATTATTTTCTTTAATAATAATCGAAAAAAAATTTAATTGTACGGTATAAAAATTTTTACATCATTTTAAAGAAAATAATTTTGCATGGCAATATTTAAAATTTGAGCGAAATTGATCAAATAGTTTCTGAGAAATTAAAATTTCATAAAAAAAAGTTGTATTTTTGAAATTCGTTTTCTTAGAAGTTATTCGACAGATTACATCATTAGATTAAAAGTTCAGGGTGGTCTGTTAATTTTTTGCAACCTGTACAATAATATATTTATAATATAAATATTTATACTTGCATCTGAAATCGGTACATAGTGCTTTTTAAAATTTAAAGTGGTTAGTATCAGAAAGAAATATTCCCTTGGTACACACAAATATTTACTCCCACTTCTTTATGCTGATGGTTTTTACATTTTAACCAGATATCAATGTCGTAACATGGAAATAAATCTGGCTAGAACCTGTTAGAGTAACCTCTATAATAGATTCGGCTGTTACTATGTCAGCAGTCTTGCAAATTCATGTCTCATATACCGAAAAAAAAATAATTTCGTCAATTAATATCGGCGACAAATTTAGAAGTAAAAATGTTAGAAAGTCTTTTACGTAATTTGATAGGAAAATCGGTTTTGATACAATGAGGATTTTACTCCCTTTGGCTAACTGTCATAATAAATAGGGCACCCACTCGTTTTAATAAAAGAAAAACTAATTAAGACTAAATAAAATACATGATTTATTAGTTAGGTTTCGTTTTTCAAATTGTATAGCAGTTTAAATTTCTTTCAACTACAAAAGTATTCCTTTATTTTCTGGAAAAATTTGTGAATTCTTTTTTCAAGAATCTAAATAGTTCAGGAAAGAAGAGAAATTAAGCATCTGAATTTATCATATTTTTTTTAGTTCTTAATATATTTTTTAAAATTAAAGGAGAAATTTAATCCTATCTACGGGACGGGCAGTCAAAATTTCCTCCTTTTTTTCTCAACGAACCACCTCAATTGTTATTTTGATTTTTAATAAAGCAAGAATGAAATTTTATGAATTATAACATCTTATATTTCTAATCGTCTAAGCGAATATTAAAAAATGAAAATATATTTCTAATATCATTGTTTTCATTTGTTTTTCGAAAATCATTTCAACATTTTCTACATAAGTACACACGTGGGAATTCGTTATTAATAAACGTCAATCATCCCACCACACTCTAATGCTCCCCAATATGAGTTGCTAAAAATAATTTCGATTAAAGCAAGCGTTTATCACCAAATTCAATATTTGATGGCACTTATATGAAATAGCTTCGGGATATATGTGACGCATATTTTAGTGATTTGCATATTTTCGAGATTAAATGAGTTTGAGCTGGGCTCACGTGGTTTGAGGTATCGAATGGAATTTTTATTTTCTTTTTCAAGAATTCTGTTTATTGTTTAGTTTTCCTAACATATTTCTGAGGTTATTAATTACTGTAGATTTAGAGGAGTTTACTTAAATCCGCGGCGTTCAAGTTAAAGTCACGAAATATTTCTAATATGGGCTTCTATACACGAATGTGGATAAATATTTACTAAATGAAGCACTTTTATCTATTAAGGGTTCTTCTTGAAACTGATTCTAGTTCCTCCACTTTTCCTACGGATAACGCAGTTTTCTTATTTATCAATAATCTAATTAACATTTTGAAATATAAGTATATTTTTTAATTTTATTTATTCAAATGTGTTCCATTGAACACAAATAACAAATTTTAAATTAGAAGATTGTAAGTACTTATAAAAAAAGCTTTAAAATGATCATAGTAGCTTTGAAAAGATTTTTAAAATAAATAAAATATTTTAAATTTATGTATAGTTTATTTTATTTTGTCATCGTTGTTGAACTGCTGATCAAAATTAGAGTTTATGACTAGTAATGTTCAACTCCGCAGACTTGTAATTTTGAACCCAATCCAGGATTAGGGAACTTCTGAATGAAGCATTGAAAAAATTTGTCTTCGTGGGGGGATTTTTTGATGGAACTACCCGCATTTACTGCATTACCCGCATGGTGAGAAAAAATTCAAATGGTGTGGTGAATGTTTACAAAAAAAAATTTTTTTTTAGTGTTTGTAGTTGACTGTTTGCATCGTCAATCTTCGGAACGTTACTAACGATGAATAAAAATAGTTTAAATGTGCAATTTTAGAAAAAAATGATAAGTTACTTTGTATTGTTAAATAAACGAGAGAAATTGTGAAAGGATAGGACATCCGTAGATTTAATTAAAAAATCCGTGTGTTTAATTTCTAACCTGTTAAGGTAGCCATAGGATCATATTTATTATTGCTAGGGGTCATTTTAATAGTTACAAGATTCAATAAACTTATATGACAAAATAAAATAAAAAAGTCAATAACTACTTATAGTTTCAACGAAAGTCTCAATTACAATATTTATTAATCAATGTCTAATAAAATAATTACTTTTAATAATTTAAAAATTGAATACGATATTTTTCATGCATCGGTAATTAAGTTTTTTTTTCAGAATCATACTTTTTATTAAAATAATACGTAAATGTAGGGACCGATGAAATAAATTAATTTTATATTAAGCGAAATGGGATCTATTCTTTGAAGATTAGCATATAAATGACTAAAAAAGAGATGAATAAAAATTATACAAGGTGATTCAGTATAAGCCGCGTGACGAAGGGGATAGAGCGTTCACCTTCCAATGAGGCGGAATTCCAGCGATGGTTGGTCGATACGAATTCTCCGCCCGGCTCGCGATGACCACAGTGCTGACTTAAAATATTCTTAGTGGTAGACGGATCAAGGGTCCACTTGCCGTCAAACTATCCGTGGAAGGTTTGTGTTTTTTCTCTCTATCTAACGCGGGTTATTTTCATCGAAAAGTCCTCCACGAAGGCAAATTTCTATCAATACTTGATCCAGGAGTTTCCTTGTCTTCTGTAGTTTGATCAAAATTATAAGGCTATGGAGTTGAACGATAGTAGTCGTAAACCTAAGATTGGGTCGGTTGATCAACGACGGTTATAAAAAAAAATAAATTACAATCTTGGATTAGAAGTAGGGTGCACCAAATGGATTAAGCCTTGGATAGCAATCCTTGATGGAAATTTCACCGTACACAGCTAAATATGCTCCCCTATTACCTAAACGCTTGAACTAGTCTTTTTAATTATTTATCTGAATTATCTTAGTTTTATGTGGTTTTTTGAAAGTAATAATTATTTCCAAAAACTGCATTCCAAGATATTTTATAGTAATATAATGATTTCGTGATCAACTTGTCGGTCTAATTCTGTGACATAAAACCTTAAGAGTGGAGTGTTGGGTTTCTGTATCTAATGTAGTTAAAGAGTTGCAAAATTGTCCCAAATTAAAGTTAAGTGAGAGTGACAGATATTTATCACACTCGGTTAAGTTTCTCTCTAGCATAACTTTTTTTTTTCCATCTCTCTAAATATAAAAATATTACTTAGAGTTTAGTTCTTTGCTAAATTTTTTATTAAAAATGACTTCTTAGCTGTACAGTATGTTTAGTAAAAAATATTAACTGTTTGTTTCTTTGGGATACGATAATAAAGTGAATAACTTAATGGGGCATCAAATATAGCTATCAAAATATTTTAAAAGGTAACTATCTCACTAAATATATAGTTTGTATTATTTTTGCATATAATATATACTTTGAATAGTTAAAATTGATTTTACTAGTGAGAAAAAATAATACATTCATTTGAGAAAAGATAGTTGAATGCGCAATTTTGATAAGAGTATTTGAGATAGTTTGAGTAAGTAATTTTTTGAAGTTTTGCCGATTATAGATTATGTTGAAGAGGAGTTATAGACTATGTCAACCTTCATCTATGATAAAGTACCCCACCATTGAATCGATTTAACATGTCTTATATATTAGTGAATTAGAATTATATTTTTGCAGTGGTAGATACACTACAGTACTCCCCCACCAGAATTATATATGTGATAGAATTCGATGAACGGATACCACTAGTTGATTCATTGCTGTTTTGCGAGAAGCCGGGAGAGCTGTATTAAGATCACAGTATTTTTTGCGTGCTGATTGTGAGAGCTGTATTAAGTTCACGTTCGTGGTCGCTCCTGTGTTGCCTTTAGCAGGTGAGTGCATACGTTGAACGATGTTTGAGATCAAGACTGAGAAGCAACAGCGCGAGGAGGACAATGCCGCAGTCCCAAGTAGCAAGTCAACTGTTCAATGTGAAACTTCCATCGAAGTAGGCGTGTTCAAATCGAAGTGGGCGTTTTGTAGGTGTGCTCACATCACGTCCTGGTCACCAATGTGGGAAGAGGAGTTATAGACAATGTCAACCTTCATCTATGATAAGGTACCCCACCATAGAATCGAGTTAACATGTCTTATATACTAGTGAATTGAAATTATATTTTTGCAGTAGTAGATACACTACACTCTTAATGTCAAGTCTGAGAGGAAAGTTTTGTTCCATTTCTTTTCGGTAAAGTTTTCTCTCTGTTGGTTATAAAGCGTTATTCTTGTGGAAATGATTTTCTTGAGAGCTGTAGTGGCAATTGTTAAAATCACCCCCTTAAATCACCTTTAATCAGGCTTAATTAATAGTTAAAATCACTTTTGCCATTCGTAAAAATTTAAAAAAGGTCAATTTGCTTAAGCACCAGAGAGAAATAGTTATTGGATTTCAATTTGATCAAGAACTTTATTTAGAATCAAAAATATTTATTGAATTTTGTTTTAATGCTTTTCTTAGGAATGTCGTGCAGATCTTAACGAATGCTTGGATCACTCGTGGGCTCATTTACCTGATGTGAGTTCATTTTACTATATTTTGATTGTTTTTATAATGGATTTTTTTGCAATCCATTTTGTATGAATTTAGAAGATTTAAAGTAAATTTATTTGTTATAATTTGCAAAGTCTATTAGTTAGTTAAAGTTTGAAATTTATACGAATTTCTTTTTTTAAAAGAACAATAAAAAAACTAAAACAATTTAAAAGAATATTTTTTTGCAATTATTTCACAATTACTATCCTTAATGTATATTCTTAGAAACCTTATCATAAATTAAGTAAAAAAATGTGCACACAAGAAGTTGTAACCTAATATTTAAACAACGATGAAACAAAAAACGTTTTCAAAATCTAGTGAAATGCGATAAAAATAACAAAATCAGTATAATTTTCTGATGAAACTTTAAAACTGACTGAAAGTTTATGCTAATCCTCTCTTCTAGACTTTTCTTTTTAATATTCATCTACCAAAGACGACTTGAGGTTTTCAGTCCTGCCTTTCTTGTTTATAATTCGCCAGATTTTGATATTTTGCTCTTTTCCCTCGTTTAAATACTAATTTGTGACCCTTAATCCGTTTTTTATGCTTTTTTTTTAAAAGAATTCTAAAAGCATATAAAGTCAGAGATTACAGAACGTCCTGCATCTTGTTCAGAATTAGTTTTTATAGCATCCAAAAGATATGTATTTTATTTATTAAATTACTGATTAAATTGTATTAAACCAATATTTTAGTAAAATATAATTGTAAATTTTTTAGGAACATTACATCCCTAATTTTAAAGTTATATAATGTTTTTTAACAATTTGTATTGTATCCTCAAATTTTACAATATTTCCAGATTTTTCAACTAAAGCAAGAAGTCATTATTTCTTCTTCTAAATTTGCATTCCAAGAGAATTAAATGACTCGTTAAATCGTTACATTTAAAACTGATTATTTCAACCAGAATGGAATGCGGTACCATTAGATCACTAAAAAACAATATACAAGGCAATCAATTTTCTCCTTCATAAATTAAATTTCCACTGCAAGACAAAAAACATCCTATTTTCTACAAAATCGAATTTGTATTCTATCCGATCTATCTTATTCACCAAAACGCCATTTATTTTCTTCCTAAACTGACTTAAAAAAAAAACATGATTATTTGTAACTATTAATAAAACTTCAAAATTTTGATTCCAAACATGTTTTTTTTTTTAAAAGAATTGCTCAAGGGGAAATGTTTGAAGATTCTTAGCAACTATTGATATATCAATATAAGGCAAAGTTTATAAAGTTACAAAAGAATTACAGGAAAGGCATTTTAACGTTTGATTTTAAGCGCTATTTTGTATCTGAAAAAAATGTACAACCTAAAAATATGCTCTAACATTTTTCATTCATAAAATTAGAATTTAGAGGATGAAATTCAACTTTTGATGCATGAAAATAAAAGTGAAGTTAAATTATTTTTCAATCTAGCCTGTGTGTCAGCTAGCCCGAAACAGTTTATTCAATCTGCCTGTGTTCGGAAAAGAACTGTAGTTTCTTTAGTTTAGTAATTCATGAACAAAATATGAAAATCAAAAACGTTTTTAACGTTTAAACCTTCTGATATGCTATATCATATTGATGGATTTTCGTGGCAACATATAAGAATATAGCACCCATTCTTTTGATATTTTAAGAGTTTTTGACTTATTTAGAATACTTATATTTCGTGTTCGCTTAACATTGCAGTGTGATAGTGTGGCAAATATAAATTGTTCGTTTATCTACTGATATATGCTATTCTCATTTGTTAAAACTAAAATGTCCTACAATAGTGAAAAATAAAATAATCCATATATATGTATATATATAGATATATATATATATATATATATATATATATATATATATATATATATATATATATATATATATATATATATATATATTTGAAATAATATACTTAAAGATGAAATACAAAAAGTTATTAACTCATACAAGAACGAAGTCAAACTAAAAAACCATCTTGTGAAAGCGCTAAAATTATTAACAGGAGCGTAGGTACTTTATTTACGTAAAGCTGCACAATGGACTATTAGTGACGTTTTGGGAAACATCCTTGAGGACGAACCGAAGACATGCCATCGCAATTTTGGTCTTCTGTCGAAGAGATGGCTCTCCTGCTTTGTGTAGCCCGACAGCCTGAGCGCGAAGTCGAGCACTTTATGGTAAAACAGTTTAACGAGGGCCAATACCGAGCACCATCAGTCCCTACGCAGGCTAAGCAAAGAGGTCCCCACCAGCTTACTAACCGCAGCCAGTGATACTTGACTTCGGAGCTTTACTGGAAACCGTATCTTTATGATCATTCCTCTTCGGGACAAAGTGCCAACAGGAAAGAAAAATATTAAAAGGAAGTAAAGTTGTAAGCGCTGACATAACTGGTGTCATCGTTAGGGGGTATTGTCATGCAGCCAGTTCGGCAGCAGTTTCAACGATTATAACCGCAGACAATCATACCCCCTACTGCTCCAAGACAAACAAACTAAACCAAACAGCAGGTCAGACAATGACTATATACCGTAATCCCTAAAGATCAAGTGGAAGAGTAAAAATAGAATTTAGAAAGCGATAGGTTCGAGTACCAAACAAGGAAGTGGGTTCGAGAATGTGAAAAAAGATGAAAAATATAAATAAAAATTAAAAATAAACGTAATAATCATAAAAAACACTAAATTAAATAATATAATCTTAATATAACGAAAGGAAATAATATAACGACAGGAAATACAAAAAGGCACTTGATTATATTTAAAAGTAATCCAACCGAACCATCAATGTTTGGATCTTCCTTCTGTAGCTTAAAGTTACTCATTACATCACATTGGAAGGTATTTCTTTAACTGAGTAAGGTATCTGTCTATAAATCCAATCGGGATATTACTATTCAGGAGAAGTTTGCGTAAAGAATTACAGTTTTTTAAAATAAGTATATCATTGCTGCAATTTAACATAATGCGATAAATTTGAGATAAAAACATTTCTATAAATACTAATTAATATATTAGAATTCTAAAAAAGTTAACTTGCTAACATGGAGTGGGAAATAGTTTCTTTTGTCATAAACATTAATTTGGGAGTTAGATGAATCTGATGTAATGTATAAATCGAGAAAATCTGAAGATAATAGAAAAAATCGTTGATTTATTCTATTATCTTATAATCGTTGTTCGAGATGGTCATGTAAATAATGTATGTTTTCTTTTTAGTCACCACCTATCGGATATTGCTGTGAACACTATAATTATGTAAGTGTAAATATTCAAATGTTTGTACTGAAATAAAATGCGTATAAAATCCTTAAAAATTTATTTTTATTTATGCTTTGTTTTTAAAGTTTTTTTTATTACTTACTTATTACTGATATTTCAGCATTAACTTTTTACAAGGTTTATTTTTTTACTTGAACTATTTTAAGAAATATGTTTAAAACCATTACTATATGAAAATATAATTTTACAGTAACAAATATTATAGAGAAAGTCCGGCATATTTATCTTCTATTTATTCTTTAGGTTGTAAATAATTTAATATTTTCTAAATTATTTTAATTTACAAAGTAAGTCAAATACTTTTGCTATGTTTTAAACATGTTATTTTTTTTTTTACTATTTTGTTTATTCATTAAAAATTAATGATTATTGAATAATTTTTAACAATGATTATTTTTTTCAGTGCCTGTATGGACCATGATTTTTCATTTTTCAACTTGTTTGTACTAATTTATTCACCATTCAGAATTCACAAATATTTATTTCACTTTTAGACTTTGTTAAATATGAGTTGTTCAAATTGAAAAAAAAAATAAAGTTGTCTAAATTTTTCATTTCTCACATGTATAAATAAAGTTGTGAAGGATTGATGCTAAAGAATATTTAAATTATGGCTCTATTTTCTTTTTTAAAATTATATATCTTTTAAATATTACTCTATGGAATAAAATGCAGATGTAATTTATTGTACTCACAATACCCGCTATTAAATTTTTAAAGGAAAATTGTCGAACGTTATTAATTGTGTCTACAGCACTTTTTTCAGAAAACTCTTATTAAAATTATAAAATAATATATCAATCCTATATAAGCCTTAATGTAAAAAAACACAATTTGTTTTATATTCAGGAGTTTTAGAATACATTTTTTGATTTTTTTTTTGTATAAACTGTGTATAAATGAGAAAACTAGTATTTTATAAATATTTATTGAAATGGAATTTTCATTTACCTATTTTGTGGCGTAGGTGTATGCCCCGAATTTATTGGAAACTTAATTAAATTTCAAAAGACCACTATGAAAGAAATATAAATTTAAATACAGAAGGGAACTCCCAGGTGCACCAGGCAGAAACTATTAAAATCTGTAAATGAGAAGTAGATTTAAAAAAAAAGAAGTATCGTGTATGTTTCCTCAATAGCATCGTCACATCCTAAAATGCAAAAAAAAAAAAAAAAAAAAAAAATAATTAAAAACTCAATATTTTTTTATAATTTTTGTAAAATTAAAATCCTTATTCATTTCTGATAGATAGATTAAATATTTGAGTGGTAAACTTTTAGAATGTTCCAAAAATTGCTATGTTGTCTAGAACCGAACTATTTTTATAACTTCGTAATAAGTGAAATAATAAGCTGTTCTGCCAGTGTTATCTTATTAAAAGTTGCTTAAAACGAAGTTGAAACATCGAAGCAACTACAGTTCGTTTGAAGTTTGATTTTTGAGAATGAATCAGGGTCAATTATGATTGCCAAGAAGCAGAAAAGAACCTGGGATGAAACTTTGGAAAGAAAAATAACTTTTGATTTTCACATTCGGATTTTTATATTCTGGATTCAATCATAATGGTTCGATGGGTTAGCCTCTGTGTGTGGTTTATGTGTGGTTAATTAATTAGTGGAGACGATATTTTAAGTTAAGAAATCAGACATTAAACCGTGCATTTTTTGAGTAAACATACCTCTTTTTATATAACGGATTCGGATTTCTTATCCCCAAATGTTGAGCGAAATTGATCGAATAGTTAATGAAAAATCGAATTTTAAATGGGACCTTCATTTAAAGTTTATTTTGTTAGAAACTGTTCCACTAATTTTGCTCACATTTTTTATTTTGTCACGTAAAATTATATTTTTTTGAGCGTTGTAAAAATTTGTATACCTTAAATTCAAAATTTTTTCTACCATTATTAAATAAAATGATAAATCATAAATATTTGAAAAAAGTATAACAATATTTGCTTTATTTTAAAGAATGCAATTTTGTACTGCAAGATACAAAACTTGAAGAATAGTTCCTGCGAAATCAAATTCTAAAAATACGACTTTTTTGAAGTTATTTTTTTACATGGAATTATCTTAGGATAAACGAGCTATAATTGCGTGCAAAAATTTTTAAATTCGTTTATAAAGTTTTCAAGATATGGCTGAATACGCAAAAATGTAAAATTATAATAATTATAATTCAGATCGCTCTCCAGACTGAACTATTAGGGCTAAATTTTTTCTTCACAATAATGTTTTAGTAACATTTAAGGAGATAAAAAAAAAGGAAATTGAAATCAGATGTCAGTAGGGGGTGTATCCTGCTTGATAAAAAAAGAAAAAAGATAAACTGTTTCGTTATGCATGTAAAGCCATTTTAACTGAGATATTTGCATGTGTGTTTGTTAATATTTTCATTAGATTGTGCCACTGTTCTATAGTCTTGACATTGTTCTATAGTCAAAGAGCCAAGCATACATTTCAGATATTGCTTTTTCCTAAAATTATATTTTTAATTAGTAATGCTGTTTTTGTAATATTTAAAAAGATAAATTAAACATAAAAACAAGCAGAGTTTCATGCTATTTTAAATTAATCATAATATAGGAGCATTTATCGAAAATACTTCAAAGTGAAATTATAATTATTTTTATATCTAATAATAGTTTAAAATTATTTTTTTACGTAAACCAACTGAAGAAAAATATAAGAAATCATTTATAAGCTTCGTTAAATACAGAACATTTTTTATTCCAATTCCGATCCAGTTTCGTTTTATTTTCCATTGAAGTTTTTAATTGAATTTTGTTTCTCCAAATCCACCGAGATACAAGTTAAGAAACGAAAAACATAATTCAGTCATTTGTGTCCTTTGGCAAGTAAGTTTGACAGCATTGAATTTTTTCTAAATAGTTAAGCACAGCAAGACATTTTCTATCCCACTTGTTTAGTTCTTAGTAATAGCTTTAGGATTAATAAACGTTTCGTTGATTCCGGAACTTTTATTTTGATTTATCGCTTCAACTGTTCAATTTCCAGTTACTTATATGTAACAAGATCATTCAATTTCTGTACTGTTCTAAAAACTGTTAGGGATTTTCAGTTAAAATGCAGTAATAATTGAAATATTTTTTAAGTAAAACTAAAGAAGAAATATTGTAGATCATGGATTAAGGTGAGTTTTATAATTATTATGAAAGAATAATTATCTTTTGCTTTTCATGTGTTTTAAACCAAAATAATATAGTTTTCATAAAAATATCAGCGTAATGAGTAATATAAAAATATATAAATGATGATCGTAAAAAAAAGGAAATTTTTTAGAAATAATAGGTGGACAGGGAAGTAATGTCGTTTCGGCCCATTTGATATTTGATATCAAGATTTTATTTTTAATTAATAATGTATTCAACCTCGTTAGCAACAATCTTTCAATGCTGGATCGAAAATGAATCGAAGAAAAAATGAACACGGATTTTCAAGACTAACGAATATTTAATGCGCCGAAACGACATTACTTTCCGGTCCACCTAACATATGTATGTCCAAACACTTATGTCATACAATTACTATATTCCGTATAACTTTCACCCTAAGTAATTAAAGCATGTTAAAAAAATGTTTTAAAAAATATGATGCAAATATAGAAAAATAGTAAACTGGAAAAAAGGGCTTCTCAAAACTGAAAAAAACGTTTCAAACTTGCTCATTTTAAAAATCTCTTTGTTCAGTGTCTTAGAAAAAATGAAATCAGAAGAAGAATTGCACAAGTTTCATTATGTACAAGTATTTATATACCATAATATTATTATTAGTATAACTTTTACCCTAAATAAAAAATAAATTATCATCATTAAATTATTAGCTGAATAATTAGTGTTTCGCATTGAGTGAAAAAAAAAGTAGGATAATCTATAAATCAATATTAATCAACACAATGAAATTATGCTCAAAACTGAGGCATATACTAACACAATTAATAGGGCTAAAACAATTCCAAATATTTCTTGTTATTTGTCGTCCTTACTGGTAGATTTATGCTATCAGATTACCTAGAACATATCTTTAGAAGCACATTCTCCAAATAAATACTCAGTATTAATTGGCCTAATGCTGCTGATCGAGGTCGAATCCTGATAGTCAAAAATTACTATCCTCAACAATAGTCTCCTGTACTTATCCTTTTTGATTTAGCCACCGTAAAAACATATATCTACGTATCTAGGATAGGTTATATTTAGTACCTATTAAAAACACCAATTAACATAACACCTGTAGTACCTATTACTAAAATTAATTAAGCATTATTGGTGGCAGTAATAATAATAAGACTATTTTTCATTGTTTTTGCAGATGATGAAAAGCTATTTCTCCATTAATTTAGTTTTTTACTGTAAGATGTTTTTTCATTTCAATTTGTATCCATTCCCAAAATTAATAGTTAATAGCAATTCTCGAAAATAATTATTAAAGACACTAACATTTTAATAATAATTTTTTTGCGAACGAACTTATCGGTATAATAATAACAAAATAAGTATCGAAAGAATCGATACTTACTTCGAAGATCATAAAAAATCGTCAAACTATTATTGACGACAGTCGTGCTTGAATAAGGTGGTTTTAAATAACACTGAATAAGGTGTATTAAATAACACTGAATAAGGTAGTATTAAATATCACTGAATAAGGTGTGTTAAATAACGCTGAATAAGGTGGTATTAAATAACACTAAATAAGGTACATTAAATAACACTGGATAAGGTGGTATTAAATAACACTAAATAAGGTGCATTAAATAACACTGGATAAGGTGGTATTAAATAACACTGAATAAGGTTTATTAAGTAACACTGAATAAAGTGCATTAAACAACAATGGATAAGGTGGTATTAAATGACACTGAATAAGGTGGTATTAAATAACACTGAATAAGGTGTATTAAATAAGACTGAATAAGGTGGTATTAAATATCACTGAATAAGGTTTATTAAATAACGCTGAATAAGCTGTATTAAATAACCTAAACTGTAAAAAACGGATATTCTCATTTAACGAAACGTTCTTCGATTTTGATGAAACCGTTTCCTGGTATATGCTCCGAGAAAACATTTCGTGACAAAATAGCTATCGTCACTTCTTCAAGGAAAAGAATTTTGGCAACAGTAAAGTAATATTTCGTCATTCTATTTTTTCCAAATAAATAAATAAAACTAGTTGTGTCTAATGTATCTAACTTTTCTAATAATCACATTATCATGAGCACCATATAACTGGATCAATATCGCCATAAAAATTCAAACTTCACAAAAAGGATAGATAGAACGAATTACACGCATGACCGAAACGAGATATGAAACTGAGATCTTCGTACGAGGCCAACTCTTTGACCACTACTGGTCTGTTAGCTTATTTTGTAACTTTATTTTCGATCGTCTAGTCTTCATTCTATTTTTGTCATTCTAATTATCAATCTTACACAATGCACTACCATGAGGTTTCGAGTTGTGGAAACATTTTTGTAATAAAGAGAGTTCGCGCTTCGTCAAAAATCACGTGCTGTCCTGACGAAATGATTCTCAAAACTAACGAAATATAGCTGAAAGAATGCAGAATAGTAAAAAGTGAGTTTATATTCTGAGAGTGTATTATATAAGTTGAGTTTTTTACTGCCCTCCAAAACGTATGAGTACCCTAATATCAACATCCTACGCATTCGTGGCACCTAATGAGTAACTTACATTCTGGCGCGGCTTCATACTCAATTACTAATTAGCTTCATACTCAATTACTAATTTAGTTCAATTTACTAAAAGAAAGATGGAATGTTAATATATTATGATTTAAAATGTGGTATTTTGAATTTACCACAATTTTTCTATGACTTAATAGCATAATTTTACCATAATTTTTCCACGGTTTCAATTTTATTGCATTAGTTCGTGTTGAATTTCCAATATTTAAATGTATGGTATGATGCTCTAAAAAAGCATGTCACAATTAAAGAAACACTTGGTTTCATATACCTTTTAAAATATGAATTTGATGATATCTTTCTAATCCATTGAGAAAATATTTACGTTGACTTTACTTGGAAAAAGTCTATTATAGAAAACCTAAGATAATTCGTAAGAACGAACGATAAAACTAATTTTGATTGATTATAGCTGCTAGATAGTAAACCACTCATATAATAGAATATTAATCAAATTCTATGAAAAATTATTTGGGGGGGGGGGATGGAGAACGCAAACCGCAGGTTGGACACACCTTTGTCCACCCTGTCATTGAACGTATTACGCCAAATTTGGTGCGGATTGATTTAGAATTGCGAATTTGTATAAAGTACAACATACATACTCACACAGATAGATTCATACATACATATAAACATTCTGTTTTAATTACATTGATTGCAAACTGCAAAATAAGATTTTTAAATTTATTGGGTTTATAAATCTGCAGAAACACTTTTTAACTGGAAATTTTATTTGTAAATGTATCGATTTTTTAATCGAAAAATTAGGAATTCGTAACTTAATTTATAAAATTATTAATCTTGAGTTAAAAAAAATAGATATATATTTTTGTTACTTCACTGTTTCTTTCTCTATATCTCTGATTACATCTCAAGAACTATGATTTGTAGACAATCATTATGAATATTGGTTTTTTCAATTATTCATTAAAAATTTTCATAACAACTCTTTAATTCTTAATACATTTAGAGACAAAAATTCTAAAAATAATTAAAATTTATTATAAATTAGTTATGGAGAGAAAATAACAGTTTAGTAAAAAATCTTAAGATGAAAACAGAAATCGAGAAAAAGAAGGCATTTCTTTGTCACAATGCTCTTATACTGTTTTACTGTATATTTATTTTATTTTAAGAATTTTAATTTTAAAAAAATAATTTTTTTTAGTATGATGATAATGAACAAGTACTTTAAAGAAAGTTTTCTTTATCACTTTTATCATAAAATATCAAACTTTATTCATTATAATGACATAATAATATGAATTTAGAATTTTAAAAAGTTACGAATAAAAGAAATAAGGAAATAGAACGATATATAACAAATTTTAAGCTTATAAACTTATTTTTTAAATACTTGTGAATCACGAACCCCTACTTACTGACGAGTTCTGTGAAGTTGTTTTGTTTTAGCCCAAACTTCTCTCGTTGTTTCGAAATAGAATAAAAATTTTAAGTATATAACTTTATTTTGAAACAGAGTTAAAGAAATGGGTTATTAGATTGATCTTTGTACTCAAAGCGTTACTCTATAATCAAGCTAAATTGTTCTCTAATACTCAAAAATCATATAAAATAATTATTATATAAAGTAATTATTAAGTTATAAATTACCAAAACTGGAATATGCCTAATAGTTATATTCTCCCCATAACAACGAATACTGTTAACTGTTAAGGTTGTCTTAATTTAACATTTTTCTGCTTAAACGACAACTTATTGCGTTTTAAAAGGTCAAAATTTAAAAAAAAAAATTTATTACTTAATTAATTCTTTTAAAAATCAAACAAAAATTCTATTGTTTTGTCTAATAATATTCTATAGTTCCTCCATAACTCCGAATTTTTCAAGTATTTTTAATTATTTATTTGCAAATTTAGAATTCGAATGAAAAAAAAAATTAATCAAAACTTATTTCGTTTGAAAATAATTATTACTTTTTGTAATTAAAACATCATTCTTTTAACTGTTTTCGTCATGGAACATTTGTTGAAATTTGTGAGATTCTTTACAAATCGTTTTGCCCAATTTTGCCATTTCCGTTAATTTATATCTCTAGAGCTATTTTATTTTCAATTATTCATAACAAAATAAAAAAAAAATATCGAAAATATAGAAGGTATATTAGTAACCAATAATAGCAGATATAAAACTACATTATATTTGTTTATTACCCTCCACATCTGTGTCATGTAAAACAATAATGTAGAAATTGCTTTGAGTTGCACTGGATTAATTTCGTTATACAGAAGAGTTGGAAATATTCTCTAAACAGTAATTGAAAGCATAATAGAGCAGTAATGTCCTAATGCTGATTAGGTTGTAATCACTTACATTAAGCTATAAGGATAAATCTAGTTTATGGGGATTATTAAGCAGATAATGTAAATTCTGGCGTTCGAAAGATAAATTAGCTTCAGGTAATGCATTGGAACAATTATGTCTCGTTTTCTATGCTTGGATCTCTGGAAATTGTAAAATTCGAGTTTTATGTATAAGTTACTAACAAGATAAATAAACAATTTTTGAGGGACATTAATTATCTAATAGAGAAATAAACAGTGAAGTTCGCTTCCAAAAATAGTTTTAAATATTGTTTAAAGCGCACATTTAGTGACTCAATTAGTGGATTGCGTTGGGAATTAATGTTCAGTTTAACGGAAGGACCTTTGAAAGTGAAATAAATAATGAACAACATTAACAATTTTTCAATTTAAAATTGGGCAGACGTTTAGGTAATTATTTTTACCATTTTTCCGTTACTGTATTGCACGCGTTTAAAGTTTACATACGTAAATTGGAATGAGTTAAAAAGAAATCTAAAGCGTTATACCTCTTTTTATTCTTCATATGCCAAATTTAAGGCAATATTATTTTTTCACAGTCAAAATAACTCTTATAATTTAAGGATTTCTATGATTATGGACCAAAAATGTTCCACGAAATTTTCCTCTCAAATAAGGGCACGTTCATTGGAAACTAGGTACTCACCATACAATAGATAAAATGGGAATTTCCATTTTACTTTCTAGAGGAAACGAAAACAAGATTATCTTTTAAACCCGAACACTTGCTTAATAGAAAATTAATTCTATTTTTTATCAAGAGATTAAATTATTGATTCATGGGTGACTGCTAGAAGCAGCCAACCAACACGGTAATGAACGCTGTAGATTATCCCCACTTCCACAGATTATTTTTAATCTGAGAGTTAAAAAAAAAATGTTGGCCTGATGGTTCTTGCAGTTTATATATAATGGCATCATTTATTAAATTTAAAGTTTGAATTTTATTTAATATTAATAAATTTTTTCTTTAGATATTTAATGTTTTAAACGGGGATTTATTCCATCTTTCTTTTTAAGTATAATGTCAAATGTTTCCCATTTAAATAGCATATTTATTGTGCTTAATTTTTATTTACCTTAAAATTGAGAATTTTGCTAATGCACTGGTGTAAGAAATTAAAAGAACTTGCAGACTTGGTCGATTATCTCTAAAACTACTGGACCGATTTTAATGAAATTTGACGTGTACGTATATTGATACAATACAAAACAAATAATTATTCAACAATTGGGATACACACACATGATCATGCGTAACACTTGTTGGAGTCAGAAGGTATGAAAGTGCCACAGGACGATTCAAGCCATTGTCACGGGAAATGATAAACTGCCTTATTTAAAGTATAAAATCACGCTGCAAGGCCTGTATATCTGTAAGAGGGGACCATACTTTATATTAACCCATTTTTTGTTTGTTCTGCAACCACTGTTTCATACCTTCCGACTCCATTGAGTGTTACGCACGATCATGCGTGTGTATCACAATTGTTGAATAGTTATGTGTTTTGTATTGTATCAATGTATCTACATATCAAAGTTCATTAAAATTGGCCTTGTAGTTCTACAGATAATCGACCAAGTCTGCAAATTCTCTTAACTTCTTACAACAGTGCACATCATTGGGTAAGGCTTATTTTTACAAAGTCTCTACCTGAATCGTACTGCAGACTACTTTTGATTCATGAGTATCGTGGCGCATATTGACTCAGAAAATTCTGTTACCGGGCCTGTCTGACTTGGCTGGCTCGGTATTAAAATTCAATAGATAGTCCCACTTGTGGCGAAGCAAATCGTATCACACCACGCTCACACAATGGCTGTATAGTATTTTTTCCCCTTGCATTAGACATGTTAATTTGAGCTGTGAGGAGACGCAATCTACATTTCACAGAAACTGAACTCATCAGAAGTTTTAAATGATCGAAACTCAACATAAGCATTGCGGTAATGAATAGAACGGAAGTAAAGAAAGGCAAAGATACCGTCTCATTAACAATACCGAATGAAATCTTAAAATTGGGCAGCCTCATATCATATTTTAGGACAGGTTCAATTTTCTCACATTTGTAAAATTTCATTAAAATTGTGATAGGTGGATGCCATTTGTTTGCACTTGTTTTGCTACTATTAAAAGGGTCATAGTCAAGTAATTTGGAGTAGACCAATCCTTAACATTTATCGTAGCAATCCAAAGAGTTCGACATTCTTTTGACACTCTAGTATGTTTGAAAGAAGATTTACCTAAAAGAAGATTCGTTAATCCCTATTTTGCTTTCCATGAATAAAGAGCAGAACTACTCAGAAATTTTACGTTTGTGGATTCATATAAAACTCAACACAAAGGGCAAATTTTATTTTCAACCAGCTATAATCCATGTTTAGGGATGCTGTGAACTTACGTAAAATCAGTAATGATCATTTGCTATACTAAATGAAATATTTAAATAGAAACTTTAGATGGTTTGAGCACCAATGGTGCGAGGCCACTTCAATTGTTTCATGGAATATGTTATTGCTAGTTTCCTGTTTTTTTAATATTTTTTCATGTTAAAGTTTTTTCCCTTACAATCACAGAATTTAACAAAAACAGAATTTAACAGAATTTAACAGAACACAGAATTTAAAAAAAACAAATTATTTTAAAGGGATTTTTTTTGGTACGAGGTTAGCCAAAATGTTACAAAAGATCTATAAATCTCTGTTTAGATTTCAACAAAAGAACCCGTGCCATTCAGATGCTTAAAATTTCATGATTAATGTAAAGCTAAACATTGTGCTACTTGTAAATAGAATGTACTATAAAGGAATACATAGATAAAGAGCAGACAGAAAAGTTAGATGTCAAATCAAGTATACGAAATTAGGACTCCCTGACTTATTAAGACTTATTTAAAAGCAAAAGTGACTGATTATCGATATTAGATAAAATCTTTAAGTGCGCTACCAACTAAATCTGCTATAATTCCATTTAGGTAATTTTTAAGGATTATTGTCCTAGACTAGCAAGTATTTTTTTGTTCAAAGATACAGCCGATATTTTCCTATGATATTTATTTTTAACATTTTATGATGTTTAGTCCTCACATTAGAAAATTAAGTTTTGTTCGGCTTCAATTTGGGCAATTGTGCAGAGTATACTACCTGCAGTTTCTGGCATGTGATTTTACAGGCTAAACTACTGTCTCGTCTGATTTGATAAAGACACTTTATCATAATCACTCTCTTAATATGTCATTCGGGCCCCCCTTTTCCCCCTTGATACAGCTTTGATTATTTATGCCATGAGCTCTAAAATAAGTTGGAATAATATATTCGGCACGTTTCCAATTGTGTGAAACAAGATGATTGTGAATCTAGATGATGGAAATCTCATTAACTTCCCTCTAGAAATGCTTGATAAAAATGAGATCTAGGGATAGTGGGACGAGGGAAATGAAAAAAAAAAGTTTTCAACATGCTTAAGTTCTATGATGCTTTATAATGTCAGTAGTAGGGTATGAGGCATTATACTGTCAAAGTACCACATTGTACAAATTTTGGATATCTGAATATATCATTAGCATTACATGATGTATTTGATCAAAGATGTTTGATACCATGTCTTATTCAACCTTCGCATACATGCAATGATGGTTCTAATGCATGACGGAGCATTTCTAGACATCTAGTGGTAGCATTGTGACGCAGTTTTTCATTTACATGAAAATTTTAGGTCATCAAAATAAATTAGATAGTAGAATATTTAACGGATAGTGTAATTGGGACATTATCTAAAACTATAATAAAATAGCTGTAACATTGAGCTGATAATTCAGTTAGCAAATCTAAATGAAAAAATTTAAAACGTAGATGCTCATGGAGCTGAAACATATAATTAAAATTATACAGACCTAGAAAACTATTATTTTCATTTACACATTTGTTAAAAAATAACTGCAAACATTGATAAAATTTAACTATCATAGTTTGCCGGGAGGCATATTAGGTATCATGACAGCTATTGACAATTCTTCATTTGTGTGTGTTTGAGGATTAGCTTTTGTTCGAATAGGCTTATATTTAATGAAGCGTGGTCAGAAATCAAATACGGTTCACAATAATTTAAATCAATAAATACTGAAGTCAATACTGTACTCATTCTAATGCAAGGATTCGTTTATGCCTGGAGAGTTGAGCGAAATAAGTCACTGGATTTGACGAGCCATTGATAATTTGTAGCAGATTGTTGCGATTTCTATTCAGCGAACGTGCCTTGTTTATGAAACAAATGAATAATGTTTCTGTTGTACAAAACAAATTGGAGTAGTTTCATACGCTTAAAATTACAAGATTCTTTATAGTATTACTAAGCTTCTGTAATACTTTTTGTAATTTTTTGATGATGAGAATAAGTAGAACCAATAATGATTTTCGAATAATTTTCTATTGATTATTTCAAAAACAATATTCAAATCCAGTCAAAGATTTGAAATTGTTTTTAGGTTAATTCAATGCTAATTTTTGCGAGTTAATGCTTTAGTTTAATTAATATTTTAAAACTTAACACTCAAATGTTCATTGGTTAAAAAACTAATAGTAGTTTAATATTTTTTATTTCATAATTGTTCATCTAAAAATGTACTTTTTCAATTCAGACTGTCGCTTAAAAATATTTTGTTAACAATTGATGATAAATTTATTATTTTGTTAAAGGAAAAGATAAGACTTTTTTTAAACAGAAAAACAAACTCTTTTTTTAAAGTAATCCGTATTGCATTGCAAATTTTGAAAGGGTTTATTTTACATTTTCATAAAAACATTCCACTCGTTAAAGCATATTTTTACTGTAGATAGTTAAGGGCACCAGACTTTTTAATATTTTAAGATTTTTTTAAAATGGTTTTAAAGAGGCATGCCGTATAAATATTATCTTATGCATTAACTGAAAGAAATTCATATAGTATTGGTAAAAAAAATCCTTATTGTTCTGCGTCATAATATTTACAGGAAAGGCTTGAAATGAGCTTAAGTAAAGTCTTTGTGAGTAATACGAGGTTTTATTTTGCAAATTTTAACTATATCTACATTGTAAGTTCTGTAAATAAAATAAAAATAAAATAAATGTCAATAAACTCCAACTATATGATATGACCAATGATTTGGGCAAATGATGCATATACGTACCAATTTATTTGTTTAAAGTCCTTCAGTAGGCTAATCATAAAGACACGGTTCCTAGTAGAACACTGAAGTCAAATAACACTGGCTGCAGTCAGTGCGATAGGGTGTGTGACCACTTTGATCAGCCTGCGTAGGGACCAAGGGTGTGCGGCATCGGTCCTTGTTAAACTGTTCTACCGTGAAGTGCTCGACTTTGCATGCAAGTCGTCAGGCTACCAAAGCATGGGAGTCATCCCAATGTGCAGACGATCAAAATTGTGATGGCACTTCGGATCATCTTCAGGGATGTCTCTCAGATCGTCGCCAATAGCTCATAGTGCAGCTTCAGTGCGACGTAAATGAAGTATCTACCTTAATTGTTAAATAAAGTATTATTTTTTATGCACAAAGCTTTTATGTGTCTTAATGAATGTAATTTAAGTTTATTTCGATAAAAATAATTTCACTTTTTATATGTGGCTTAAAATGAGCTAAAGTTTAACATTTAATACTTTGATTTATAAATAGTTGAAAATATTAATGAATCAGTTAAAAAAAATCTGAAATACTTCACTTCAAAATTGATCGAAATAGAAAGCTACGAATTGAAAAGCAAAGATTGATCATTAAATGGTGTTCTTGAATAAAATATCAGCAACTAAATAGTTTCTTACGTGAAGCTCAACTTCAAATAATCATGTGTTGCCAATTAGTAATGATAAATGGAAAGTCATATGACATGGAGAGACGAGTCCCGATTGGGTATTTTGTTGCATTTCAATGCTATATGGAAATATTATTTGGGGGAATTAAATGTCCCGTCGGTTTATAAAGGATTGAATTACGCAATTATTTTAAAATATCAACGACACGTGATTTTCAACTATTTTTCAAAATCAAATGGCGATGTGTTTTAGTAGAAAACTTAAGAGAAATGTATGCATACAAATTTGCGTAATATATCCAGTTAGTTTTCTAATAATGTGAGTTTGACTTGAATATTGTTTGTAGTGGTGGTGTCAAACAAAATTAACTTATCGTTTACTAATCATTAAAAGTAGGTAATGAGTTTAAACCCAACTGTTATAAATCTAAAAGCGCAGATTTTTAGTTTGCTTAAAGCGCTAGCGTTGTTTTAAGTAGAAAATAATTCTAATAAAACTAACTCAGAAATCCGTTGAATGTGAGTTTTTTCGTATTTACTAGAAGTAAATGAAATTCGGTAATGTTTTCTAAAATATTCCTCTAGCATAACTTTATTTAATTATTAATTTATTATTGTTGAAATTCTAAGTTTGGTTTTTATTACTCTTTCAAATACATAAATTAAACAAATAAAATGAAATTTCCCACGTGAAGTTCCTAACAAGTTTTTGAGGTTATATATGCCATAACTTCAAATTTTCCTGGAAAAATAAAATTTATAGTAAAAATTGATAGTCCTTTTTTCCTGAATGCAAAAATTTAAAATCAAATTTAAAAGTCAAAGTTAATAAAGAATATTTTAGAAAAATCCAATGTTCATTTCTAATCGTTAAATAAATGAAAAAAATCTCTTTGAGTGTCTATATTCAAAATTTAAATGTTTTCACTTTTGCATTCTTCTGAATGATTACGTTGAACTACACAACAGTTTGTGTGATATTACGTTAAAATAGATATTAGATTTTTAATTAAATTGTGTATCGTATTAAAAGGTTCTACCGCCAGACACTTTAATGTCTTTCGTTGAATGTTTCACTGCTTCCTACATACTCCTACATCTTAAAATTGTCGCTGCGTTCGTTAAGTTCAATTAAGAGGGCGTAATCACTGCTTTTACTTAATTTGATTATTCAAAGAGGTTTACATTTAGTGAGACTGGAGTAGAGAATCTGCGTTTTCCATTAAATTTCATAATTTGAAGAGATGCAGAGCAAATGAATCTGAAACTGGAAATAATAGACTACATACTACCTACATTATTTTCGAAAACATTGTTAATTTTTACAACTGATGGTGCTTCAGTGTGGAAATTAAAAGACGTCAAACTTTTTAACATTGGATTATAAAATTGAGCACGCACTTTATCCTCATTCTATCTGCTTTCTAGTTTTAAAAAAATAAACTATTCATGATGTTGATCTAATATCCATAATTACACTGAAGAATTCCGGATCAAATTCCGGTATAAAATACCGAATGAATCGCACTTTAGGTGCAACCTCCGTAAAATCTATTCTTTTCCTTAAAATATTGGACCTTATTTTTTATAGTAATTTTCACTTAATTAGAGTGATTCAGGGATTTTACGGTTATTATAACTGTAAAAATTACGGTATATTAGATGCTTTGTTCCGTAACATGTTCCTGTAAAAATGGATTTTAATGCAAAAAGTAACGGTACGCTGAGTGCCGGTACTTTTTACCGTTATTTGATCCGAAATTGTTTTGGCCCTAAATAAACGTAACTCCGTACTTTTTTGATTTCTTCTCCTTTGAATTTTTCTTTCATTCCTTTTTTCATTGAAGAAGCATTGAACTTGATTTCTACTTAAAGTTCATTTAAGTAAAAAAGTCATTAAGTCAAAGTTCATTTACTGAAAGTTCATTTTAAGTCCTACTCAAATGTTTGCATCTGATAAAGTGTTGATTACTTCTGCTGGGTAATTTTGTTTATCCGAGATAATACAAAGCTTTCTCTATTTACCTCAATTCCTTTTCCTACTCCAATTTGATGCATTAAATATTTTTGCTAAACAGAAGTAAACAATTTATGTGATATTGTGTCTCCTTGGCGAAATCCTTTTTTAAGTTTGATTTCCGTTTACTTTTATCTATTATTATTGTTTCCATCGCTTATTTACTGCATATTTTATGAATTACATAGTCTTTTACAATCACAGAGATTCTTTTTCTTCAAAGAATCTTGTATGGCAGTTCCGATAAAGGGTCTCATGCCAGGAAGATCCCGGGTTCAAATCCCGCTTCGGGCATGAGTAGTATAGACAGCGCTACAGCGTACAGCGGGGGGTCCCTAGTCCTGACGTCATCACGGAAAGTCAAGGGGTGCTTATTTCTGCCCGCCTATAAACCGGAAGTTGCTTATTTCTGCCCGCCTGAAAATCGAAACTTCGTCTGCAACGTCATGGGGAGCTTATTTCTTTTTTTTCTTAAGCCTAACATATTTGTAGTTTCGGTTTCTGTTTTTAATTTAGTTTCGTTTTTTTAAATATTATATAATTTATTAGTTTTTTGAGGGTGGCAACACTTATTATTTTTAATATTAGTTTTTAAGGATGGCAACACTTGTAAACTTTGTTATTTGGGGGAGATATTGTATATTATGAAGTTATGACGTCATCTTTTATGACATAGTGAATAAATGATATCATACTTTTACTCTAGTGGCGCCATCTATGTGGGAATAAAATAACTTTTAAATCTATTTTATTATTTAATTCTGTTTTTAATATTATTTATTAAATATAATTAAGGCTGAGGATCGAACTCACGCCATCAAAAAGCCTTCGTGGGTCAGTAGTTGGATATCATAACCACTGACCCACGAATACTTGGTTAGATATGTGTTAATAAGTTAAACTTTTGTTTAGTGAACACGTGTGTAAATGAAAATGATTTGATAACGATATCATCCTACAGTTTCATCGATATATTTTTCACTTAACCTTTTGACTGTTATTAAATAATTATTTCTGCCCCTCTTAATGTTATTATAACTTTCTCTGGGTGGCAGCGGTACTGACCATGCACGTGTTAATATTTAACGTGTTCCGTGTGATAACACAACTACTGATTACAGAGCGAGTCATTCTGATAAGATAAAACATGCTAGATCTTGGTCTATGACGTGTGTGTTTAATTCATTTCCTTTCACTTGTGCTGGTTAAAAGTTGACCATGTGACAGTTTAATATTTTTCTGATTGGCTGTTAGAGTTATGTTTCCTTTGATGGCAACGATGAATACTGTGTTGATAACAATTTCCCTATCGTATATAACAAGTTCCTTTACTCTGGCGTGTGTAGTTACTTCTTGAAAATTGTTAATATTTATTTCTTAAGTGTAGTTTTACAGTATTTAAATAGTTATGGCAGCCAACTCTTCATTAAAAAGAAAACACATTGAAATTCAAGTAAGTACTTATTATTTTCTTTACCCTTATTTTATGACTGTTCACGCGTAATAATATTTTTATTTTATGTTAATAGATTTCCAGGCTAAACATAATTTTTTAATTCTTTTAAATTTCTTTTACTATATGTTTCAATACACCTATTCGAAACTTAGCCTTATATTTTACTCTTAAACTTTACATTAGACATTAATATTCGAATTGGTTAGAAATAGTTGTTTTTAAGTAATGTAGTTAACGTCTAAACATTAAAAACGTTTTGCTTGTTTGTTTTTCTTGGTGACTCAAAAATATTTTACTTTTTTATTCAGGATGTGCCAAAGAGGAAAGGAGCATTCCAAGAAGGAGCTTATCCCGAACACTATTTTCCTATCGGTGACAACTTCTTCATCCTGGCTAGTACCTATAATGGAAAATCAGCTATTCATATTCGGAAGTTTAATAAATATGGTGAAGCATACTATCCTTCAACAGTGGGGCTCACTCTTAAGCCGGAACAGTTCAGTGTGTGTTTTCAACATGGCCCACCCACCTCCATTTTTGACATCGTTGAAATCAATCTAGCTCTTGAGGCGATCAATGAATACGATAAGAGGGAGTTTTATTTACTCATGGCTGATGACGGCAAGTACACGCTCACTCACGAACACAAGTGTAGAAGCGGACGACTGTACAAGTTCCCCCTAGACATTAGCTTCGCCCAGTGGAACGCCATTAAAAATGTCCAAGAGGAAGTGATATCCAGCTACCTAACCCTAAAGTTTAAATCTAGGAATCTCTTGGAGACTTTTAAAATGGTTTCCAAAAGGAATATACCTCTGGAAAAGCCGAACAGCAGCCGCTACGAAGAAGTTGAACGGGACCTCAATAACTGTTTGACACTTGTCTTATACAGACATATAGGTGCGAAGAAAGGTCTTCAACCACCTATGAGAGTTGGGGACGAGGATATTGAAATTGGTGAACTAGCGTCCGTCAAGGATTTTAACGAGTCCTGCATGTTTTTAAACGTTGTAGGGCTAGTTCGTGATTTTGAAAAAGAACTGTGCGAAAACAGGATCTATCCGGAATGTGTTCCATTGATTGACTATCTGAGTGAACAATATTTGAAAGTCATCCGTCTGGATCTATGTATTGCTGCAGCAAGGAAGGATTTTTGTTCTTTCGAAATTTAAATAGTTAAGTTTTTATTATTATTATTATTATTATCTTTGAAAATAAAATGTATTTAATAACGTACAGACATTTTGTTGTTGTTATTAGGTATTTGTTAAAAATTTTGTGTGAAACTTTATTTTCCAGAGGAGAAAATTTTTTTCTATTTCAGCAGGCATGACTTTTCTATTTTCAGTATAGTACTTTTTTTTCAGGTTCTTAAAATAAAATTCTTGCTTAAATTTAAAAAGGAAAAAAAATTCAATACTTGTATAGGTATTACTATTTAATTTTATTAAAATTATTGTATACCATTATTTTTAAGAATGTTTATGAGTGTTAATTTTAACTGTTAGAAATAAAACTGTTATTAGAGAAAACAAAATAATTTCTAAAACTTTTTTTAAATAGATTATGGATCATTTACTTTCATCAGTTTATACGAAACCTGAACATCCAGGAAGTTTTGGAGGTGTAAATGCTATTTATAATTCTGTGAAAGGTAAAGTGACGAAAAGTGACGTTAAGAAATGGTTAGAGACTAAAGATTCTTATACTTTGCATAAACCAGTAAAAAAGATATTTAAACGGAATCGAGTGATTGTTGGAGGTATAGATGAACAATTTCAAATTGATTTAGTTGACATGCAATCTTTAGCGAAATTTAATAAAGGCTTCAAATATTTGTTAACTTGTATAGATTGTTTCTCAAAGTATGCTTGGGCTATTCCTATTAAAGACAAATCAGCCAAAAATGTATTGCCAGCTTTGAAAACTATTTTTAGAGAAAGAAAACCTGAGAAACTGCAATCTGATAAAGGAAAAGAATTCACTAATAAACTTATACAGCAGTATCTTAAAAATTTAGGAGTTCATTTCTTTACAACGAATAATGAAACTAAATCAAGTATTGTTGAGAGGTTTAACCGTAGTTTAAAAATGAAGATGTGGAAGTACTTTACTGAATATAATACGAAAAAATATATTGACGTCATTTCTAAATTAATCGATAGTTATAATCATACCAAACACAGAAGTATAAAAATGGAACCAGCCTCAGTGAATATTGATAATCAAAAAGAAGTATGGAATAATTTATATAGTGATAAGGTGAATAATGATAAGCCTGTCTTTCAAACAGGTGACACTGTTCGCATTAGTAAGTCCAAACGTCATTTTGAAAAAGGATATGAAAATAATTGGACACGAGAATTATTTGTTATAGATAAAATAATTCCACGAAATCCTATAGTTTATAAATTGAAAGATTTAATGAATGAATCAATCGAAGGTACTTTTTATGCAGAAGAATTACAAAAAGTAGTCGATTCTGGATTTTATCCAGTTGAAAAAATAATTAAGAAGAAAAAAATAAATGGAAAGATGCAATATTTTGTTAAATTTCTAGGTTATTCCGATAAATTTAATGATTGGGTGACGGATGTTCATAAAGTATAAATAGCGAAACGTTTTCGTTAAAGGTTCATTTTTAAAAATGTCTTTCTACGTGACGTTACCTTCTGACAGCTCAACGCGATTCTTTCCTGATAATAAAATCTCTCATTTCAAAACTCAATTACCTATTCCAGTGGATTTAAGAGGTGAATGGGAAGTAGGCCTATCTGAAATCATCTATCCGCATTCTTGGCTGAACGTAAATGAAAATAATAATTATTTTCGATACACGACTAGCAATGGTAATATCGCATCGACTGTTAAGCAAACAATTGATGTGGGGTGTTATGAATCAATGTTCGATATTGTATCAGCTATACAACTTGCTTTACCTAAAAATCCAAGTCGGTTTACAATAAATTACAATAAAGCTACGAAACGAGTAAAAATTAACGCCGTTCAAGGTAGTAGTCTTCATTTAGAGAAGTTAGGCGAATTGTTAGGATTTCAACGAGATGCAATCATTACGGGTAACCAGAAAAGCGAATTTGTGGCTGACGCATGGTCTAATTTTTCAGTTTTCTATGTGTACACAGATCTTATTTCACCCCAAATTGTCGGAGATACACAAGCTCCTTTACTGCGGATCGTCCGAATAAAAGGACATGATGGTGAAACTATCAGTCAGTATTATGATAGACCTCAATACTTACCCTTAACGAGACATTCATTTCAAACAATTCAAATCGAACTCAGACTGAATTCAGGAGATTTTGTTCCGTTTGAAAGAGGTAAAGTGATGGTTGTGCTGCATTTCCGAATGCGACAAATACTATAAATATTGAGTGTTTTTTTAAAAAGGCTTCATTTCAAGATAAGTAGTCAAGATGAAAGTACCTTATGTTTGCTGTTCCAAGAAGTTGGAGGACCATTATGCTTCCCAAGCGGGAAACGGTTTACCTTATTACCGCGGTGTGTCGTATCAAAAAGGTTATGGTCTGGGCGGCATATTTAGACGTCTATTTAGAGCAGCCCTACCATACATTGTTCGCGGGTCAAAAACTGTTGGAAAAGAAGCATTAGTCACAGGATCGCGTGTTATGTCCGATGTACTAGCAGGCCAAGATTTGAAAACATCAGCCAAAAATAGAGCAAAAGAGTCGGGTAAAAATCTGGCCAATAAAGCACTTGGCAAAATACAGTCAATGATTGGCAGTGGACGCTATAAAAGAAAACGCAAGACTAAGAAAAAGATCATTTCATCAAAGAAACAGAAAGTGAGAGGACGTGATATTTTCGACTCATCATGACGTTTCTTTTAAAAGGTTCCCCGGAATGTGTGAAGTCTGAACTGGAATTGTTTCAAATGCCCGGCACGCAAACAGTTATACAAAGTGGACAGTGGGTTGAATTTCACCCGTTATCGAATGTGTTTGATGGCGGACCCGTTGAATTTCATATATCAGGTTCTGGTGATGAATTTATTGATCTAAGCCAAACTCAGCTTCACGTACAAGCAAAAATTTTAAAAAACGATAATACCAATTTAACAGCTGATGATAAAATTGGTCCAGTAAATTTATTTTTACACTCCTTATTTTCTCAAGTGGATGTTTCTTTAAACGACCGCATTATATCTAATTCCAGCAATACTTATCCTTATCGATCTTACATTGAAACACTTTTAAACCATGGTTATGACAGTAAAACCTCCCAATTGACGGCCGAACTTTATTATAAAGATTCAAACGATGGTCTTAAAAAAAGATCAGATTATTTCAAGTTAAGTGCAACTGTGGATATGATTGGTTGTATTCATAGTGATTTGTTTCATCAAAACAGGTTATTATTAAACATGGTGGATATAAAAATTAAATTAAATCGTAGTAAACCCGAGTTTTGTCTAATAGGAAAGTCGGGATATAAAGTTGTATTGGATAGAATTTCGCTTTTAGTTAGAAAAGTACGTGTAAGTCCCGGAGTCATTCTAGGACACGCAAAAGCATTAGAAAAAGATACTGCAAAGTATCCTATCAATCGAGTGCTCTGTAAAGTGTATTCCATTCCTAAAGGAAACATGTCATTTGTGCAAGACAATGTATTTGTGGGACAAATTCCTAAACGACTTATCATAGGATGTGTCGAAAATGATGCATTTCATGGAACATTTGAAAAAAATCCTTTTGATTTTAAACATTTCAATTTAAATTTTATCGCCGTCTACGTAGATGGTCAACCAGTTCCCCATAATCCATTGGAACTCAACTTTTCACAAAAACAATATATAAGAGCTTATCAAAATTTATTCATGAGCACTGAGCATATGAGAAGTGATAAAGGTAACTTTATTTCCAGAGAAGAATTTAGTGATGGTTACACTCTATATGCTTTTGACTTATCACCTGATTTATGTGATGGCGATCATTTCAATTTAATAAAGCACAGTAATTTAAGAGTTGAAATGAAATTTGAGCAACCGTTAGAAAAAACAGTGTGCGTTATTGTGTTCGCAGAATTTGAAAACGTCATAGAAATTAACAAAGCACGTGACATTATATACGATTTTGGAAATTAAACAATGGATGGAAAAAAGATATACGAAATTTTATCAAAAGATCCTACAACAGCGTTTAGATTTAGAGGTGTTTACTCGAGAGATACAACACCCTTATTACAAGAAAATGAAGCTATTATTGTCAACACTGATGAATCAACTTTACCAGGATCGCATTGGTTAGCTCTGTACATGACGGAAGGAAAAACACTGGAATTTTTCGATTCCTATGGCCATTCTCCAGATTTCTATGGACTTAATGTTTATAAATTATTTAATATTTCTAATGTATGTTGGAATTCTGTATCTTTTCAATCACTCACATCTAACGTATGTGGAGCCTATTGTATTTTTTTCATTTATAATCGTTGTCGCGACATATCTATGCTATCCATTATAAAAAATCTCAATGTAAATCGAAAAAATGATTTTGTAATGTATCAGTTTGTGAAAAAGAAATTTGGTGTACGTTTTGCTTTCAAACAATAAAATTATTATTTTTTTAAAATGTTGTGATATTTTATTTTGTGTTTTTATTTACATACCGTTATTTGCGTTATTTATTTTTAATAAATATTCTCGTTTATTCATTCTCCTTTATAAATTATGGAGTTCCCTAAGCTTAGGCATTCGTTCACGTGCATTTTGGCTGGTCCAACAGGATGTGGAAAAAGCCAGCTCTGCAAAAAAATAATTGAATCTAAAATTATTGAACCTTTTCCAAAATCGGTTATTTGGTGTTATGGAGCGTATCAAACCATGTTTGAAACAATACCGAATGTGACATTTCATGAGGGCGTTCCTTCTGATTTAAATACTATTTCAAATGCATTAATTATTCTCGATGATCTTATGTCTGAATTAGGAAGTAATTCCAAATTGACGCATCTGTTTACTAAACATAGTCATCATCGTAATGTGTCCGTAATTTTTATAGTTCAAAATATATTCCATAAAGGAAAAGAAATGAGAGAAATATCTCTAAATGCTCATTATCTTATTCTTTTTAAAAATCCTCGTGATCAAAGTCAAATCACACATTTAGGTCGACAACTCTATCCAACAAAAGTAAAATTTTTCCAAGAAGTGTATCAAGACGCCACTTCGAAACCCTTTGGTTACTTGTTAGTCGATTTAAAACCAGATACTGATGATAATATGCGCCTGCGCACAGGTATATTACCGAAAGATAAAATGATCGTGTACCAGATACGATAGTCATTTGCCCACTAACCTTAGCGAAGATGAGTAGTATCGTTTTAGATTTCGAAGGATTTTTATTTGATAAAAACCTATTTATTATAAAAGAACTCGCAATCTTTGATCTAAATAACAATAACTTAAATAATTGGACATTTCAACCACCATTTAGTTTCATAAAGCTAAGTAAGCATGAGAAAAGACAATATTTTTGGATAAAAAATAATACGCATGGATATGATTGGAGTTTTGGAGAATTACCATACATAGAGTTATATTTCATTTTAGAAGATATATTTCAGAATTATGAAAAGATTTATATAAAAGGAGTTGAAAAAACAAAATTTATTCAAACTTTTACGAATCGTTATTGTGTGAACTTAGAAACTCTTGGGTGTCCGAAAATCAGTGATTTGAATCCCTTTCAAGTTAACTGTAATTTTAGACACGTTAGCAGAAATCACTGTGCATTTATCAAAGCTCAATCTTTTGGGAAATGGTATAAAATAAATCTCACAAAGAATAAAATAATCAAATGCGATTAGAATGTCGGACAGTAAACACTGTTGTCTCGAGGTCTTAAAAGCTGTGGCTAAATCTAAATCAAAGCGTAAATTTTTAAAACATTGTCCAGCAAAATCTATTAAACATATTTGTGAATGTGTATTTAATTTGTTAAAAGGTAACATTCCTCTCAATAAAAATCAAAAGAAGAAACTTTCACCTTTTAAAAGAAGCTTAAGAAAAATTGCAGACAAAAAAGTACCTTTATTCCGTAAGAGAGCAGTACTCATTCAACGAGGTGACGGATTCTTAGGATTTCTGATTCCAGCGGCCATAACAGCTCTAACATCTTTAATCAATGGAGTACGCTAAAAAATTTATTCTTATGCCGGAAGATAGGCTACAAACTAACACTGTCGAATATTTATCCGAGTTGGACAGGCAAATGCATGATATTTTAAAAAATAAAAATATTTCCGACAATGAAAAGGCAGAGTTATATTTACAAATTCTTCAGCGGTACGTTAAGTTTCCTACTTTTTTGGAAAACAAAAGCGAACCAACTCAAGCAGTGGAGGAAAATGAAGTGGAAGAAAATCCTAAAGAAATTAAAGAAGAAGAAAAAATGACAGAAAGTGATAACTTGATAGAAACGCAACTCATGAATGTCGTACCCAAGAGTCAAAAGGATCGAGCTAAAGAGCTTTTACAATTCTTACAAGAGAATAAAGAACTGTTGACGTGGACTGAAAAAGGCGAAATTTTGTATAGACAAAAACTTTTACCTGGAACAAACATCACTCATTTAATAAACAATGTATTGAGAAACGAAAAGAAACAACCCAAAGGACAAAAAGAATTTTTCGAAGCATTAAAAGAAATGAAAATACCTGAAAAATTTGTTGTCAATAAAAAAATGTTAAATGACTCACCTTCGGTAGTTGATTCACCGGTATTCTTCGCTAGAAAAAATAGATGGCTGAAATATTAAAACATTTTGTAAAATATTTTTAAAATGCGTTTTTTCAATAAATAATTTTTAAAAAAAAGTGTAGCTTTTTTCTTTCACTTTCATGACAACATTCACTCACTCACAAACATTTGTACACTCATTCTTCATATTATTTTTTAAAAAATTTAATCTAAATAAAATTTGTATAATTAATTCAATAGTTTTTTTTTCTGCAATGGAAGTAGGAGACATCGGTTGGTTTGAAGTAACCATCCAGAGTGCGGGACGAGGACCCTTCTCCTTTTGGCACTCCGCGGTTATTAAAGTGGACGTCGCCACTGCTTTTTTTAAGTGGGTATAGCCTCCACTGCTTTTTTCTAAGTGGGTATAGCCTCCACTGCTTTTTTCTAAGTGGGTATAGCCTCCACTGCTTTTTTCAAGTGGGTCGCCTCCACTATGATAATTTTTCAATACCCATAAGGTGTAGTGTCCATATTTACGTGAATCCTTCGTTTATTATAAGTAAACTTATACCGCTTCTTCTCGACTTTGTTTATTACTTTCCTGCGTTTTCCATCTCTGGTGATTTTCGCAGGATTTGTAACTTCAACTTCATGATTATGATCCATGATGAGTGCCTTTACAGCTTCTAGGTTTAGTACAAGAGAATTTTTGTAGTTGATGTTAAACCCTTTAATTTTGCAAACTTCCTTTCCATTCCTTGTCCGATAGGCATAATTCTTTGGACCACCTGGGAAAAAATATTTTTCAAGTAAACAAACACACAATTAAAATTTTTTTTAAAAAATTGTAATGCCTTTTTTTACACATATTTACCTGATACAAACGTTTCGATAACGTCTCCATCGTCTAGCTCATTCGTCAAATCGCCCAAGTAGTCTCCAAGCTCTAGATTTAAATCACCATCTTTGTAAATAATACTGTCCGTGTCATAATAAATTACTCGCTCGCCTAATTTGTCTAACTGATCATACAGATGCAGTCTGGCGTATGCGGTGGTGAATGTGGCACAGAATATATTCGTCTTCACATCTTGTGGGACAAACTCTGTTTTATGACACCACTGCAAAGCTGCGATGTTCTCAGATGCCATATACATATCCTTCACCTGTAAAAAAATTTAAAATTCAAAACATTTCAACATAAACTAAAAAGATAGAAATACGACTGTGTTTTGCTTACCTCTATAGTAGCGTCATTAAAAAACTTGAAAAATTTATCTACGTCAGATATGTATTCCAGCCGCACCTTGTTTGTGTTCATGCCTAAACGACCCCAGAATGAGTTAAGAGCCAATTTAGCTACTTGTCTTCTTCCGGGGTTTTCAGAGACGAGATCATGCTCAAGGTCCACACCCTCTTTTTCAGCATACTTGTATATATAGGCAAGTTTCTCTGACTCTGTCTTGCAATGGCTTGGCCATCCTGAGGACTCCTGCTTTATTTTCAGGAAGAGATTAATGTATGATGAGAAGAGTTCGGTCGAAGAGCGGGGAAAATGATAAACTTCATATATCTGAATGAAATGAAAAACAGTCATTAAATATTGTAAAATAAATAAATAAATAAATAAAAAATTAATAATAAATCTACTTACTTTCTGAATGATGTATCCTTTTTCTACGGCTTTTTTTATCTCTTCCGTCACCCATGTACCGAGAAGCATCCTTTCCTCATCCGTATGCGTACAGTTTTCTTGCTGAAGTGTACTAGCACACTTTTGGCAGAGGGGAAACATCAGTTTTTTATTCAACTTGACTGGAAGTACAGGGTGATAAAGTCCTCTTGGGGGAAGAATCCGACATTTCATGAGTCCAAAATATTGATCAATATTTTCAAAGTTTTCAGTAAAAATCTCGGGATGCCCCACAGGATATTTACTATATTTGTTAACGAAAGGATATAAACTAGTAAAGTCTACATAGTGAGCTGATCCTTCGTAATATAGCTTCACGGCATTCGTTCTGCCTCCAAAGAATGAATCACGAGGATTCAAACGGTCTACGATCTCAACATCGCCTATTGTGTTGAGGACTTCCTTCTTCTGAACTAGAAATTCGTGTTCCCATATCTCTTCGTATTCGAATCCAGCGTCAATAAGTTTCTTCTTTGTTGCTTGTGTTTTCCTATACAACTCCCTCATACGCTTATTGCTCATTTTATTAATTATGTCACCCCCAAAGCATCTCGGGCAACCATGAAAAAAGCATCCATGGTACATGTAGACAGTCTTTGTTGATTCACAATAACCATCAACAAACACGCCCTCGATTTTTCGCTCTCCCAAGCCGTTAAGAGCATGCTGAATAGGTATGTTGTTTTTCCGAGATAGATAAACGAGCCATCTTATTGCATCTTTGCTGTAACTAACAGTGGTAATGTAGCCCTGGAGTGGCGGGCACGCTATTGTTTCCTCCTGAATGTGGTGCGCTCGGAAAACAGCCATGCATGAAGACGCGATGGTCATGTATTGGAAGGGGTCTACTCTTCCAGCTTTGATAGAGGGATCTTTAGCCGCCAAAAACTGCTCTCGAAACTTTAGACAACATTTCCGTAGTATATCAACATCACTTCTACAAAGAAAGAGAAAATTAAATAAATAAAAATATCTACACACAAAATACACAAGAAAATTCCATAATTTAAATTTTACCTGCAGTACTCTTCCATTTCTTTTTTGAAATCAAAGGGGTGATTGCGTCTTTCCTCATACCATGAATGAAAAGATTTTCTTCCTGTAACAGACATCATATCAGGGTCAAAGTACTCCATCCCGGGTAAGTCTCCAATATACAACTGATGTTCTGGGGTGTTAAATTTATGAGGAAAAAATCCTTTTTTTATTTCCTCGATTCCAAAGGATTTCGGAAGCTTGCTGAGAGGCATAGGTAAGAAATTGTACGAATCAATCAGCGTAACTCCCATACACTCGATTCGCATTAATTTAGACCCATTGGGAACCACACTTGGTTTGCGACCTGAAAAAAAGAAGTAATTAGTATGATGATGATTTATGATACAAAGATAAAGATTAAAAAGGAAGAGAAATAACCTTGATTGATAAGCCAGTGAACTATAAACTGACCATCAAATCCTTTGAGATTATGGGCAATCGCTGTAAAATCTTTGTGCACTTTCGAAAAAAGAAAAACACAGAACTCACTACAGGAATTATATCCTGAAAAAACTCTTGTTTCACCATTAAAATATTGGGCAATTACGAAGTTAACATGATGCTCGCCTGTCGACTGGTCCGTCTCAAAATCGAAAAATATATATTTTTCGGACGGGGGAGTTGGTTCCAATCTTGTCATGCAACACAGATGATTTTCCCGAAGAACATATTTCTTACATGCGATACAAGTGAAATGATAGCATTTATGCTTATTTCGTGGGCAAATAGACGTTTCTAGTACAACTTTACATGTCTTACATCTATATACTTGCTGACAAAAACTTGATTTCTGTTTCGGTTTTAGTTCCTTGTGGCTCTGAAAACATGTGAGTGAGGAACACGTTCTGTTACACTCTCTACAAAACACTTCTTCATCGGGGGTACATTCATACCTGTAGCATATTTTGCATTTAAAATTACACAAGTGATGGTTTTGACGATCGTAAGGCACATCACATGGTAAACAGTAATAGTTACTTCCATGGAAACCGGTCATGCTCGTGATGAGGTCATAATGATTGTTGTGGTAGTAGAGAAATATTTTTCGTGAGTTTTCAGCACCTTTGTAGATAACCTAGAAGCATAATAAAGTACATTAAGTTCATTTGAAAGAAGAAAAAAGAAAGCATATTTAACATTAAAAAATCTTTCATTTTAATTTTACCTTATTAAAATTTTCACTTGAAACAACATAAATCTGTATTCCAAGATAATTTTCAAACCTCATGACTTCGGGAACTCCACAGGGGCCTGGTAGAATACCAGTATTTTGATGTAACTGAAGAGCTCTATCTTTTTGTAAGACATATCTTGCGTCTCGAATCTTTTTTGCTTCAGGTTCGCTGTTTAATATGGCCAATCCTACCACAATTGCACGGGCGCAACACATCTTATCATCACTATCGGGAACCGCATATATTGACCTATAAAACACACACACACACATTATTTTTAAATCTCAACAACATTATTTGAAATTAACGTGTTTAATGTAATTTAATTAACCTTTTACGCAAGCGATCAATTTCGATGTTAGTTATTTTCGTTCTTCCCGATCCACTGGGTCCAGGATTTGATCGGTTAGTAGTATTAGGAGGCTGGAAAACAGTGATGACGTCAATTTTCAAAGTTTCATCAAAGGGTATGGCATCCTTACTCTGTAAAACCTTCGTTATAGCATTGAGGACGGTATCCGGCGTCATATCTGACACTTTTGTCAGGCAAGTACTAATTGGTAGGTCCAATGCATCTGAAAAGATACAAAATCGTAGGCGATCAGCTGGCCCAAGTCCGGAAGCAGCCAAATTAATAAGCCTTTCAAACAGATATCGAAGAGTATCTAAAAGAGTTTGGAGGGGAGAGCTTCTAATTGTTGTCGACAATTTGTCCGAATCAATCCTCACAGCAAAGGCCATTTCTTTCGCTCCAAACTTAAAATTTTCCTTTTCACCAAGTTTTTTAATATGAACAGCATTTTTAATCTGAAATCATACAAAAACATTTAATATATATATATATTAAAAACATATTTAAAGGGAAAAATCCTGAAACAAAAAATGATTTTTTTAAAATTCCACTCCAAAACAATATAGTACAATGTAAATATAAATTTAAGTAATTTCATTAAATAGTAAAAACTCATTCATAACTTTTTTTAAAAAAATAAAATAACGCTTATCATAATGATAACAAAAGAAATAAATTTGTATTAAACAAAGTTATTATTTTTTTTTTTTTTTATGTAAAAAAATAATAATAAAATTTTATTATGATAATGATTAAAAAAAAATAAAAATAAAAAATAAAAAAAAAAAAACAAATAAATAAACAAAAAGACATTTATAATACAAAAGTTACGCTTACATTCTATAGACATATCATATATGCAACTAGGATTATATGAGAAAATTTGCTTACTTCGCTGGCCGCTCCCTCACCACTCTGAAGAGAAATAGTGGGATTTTCGGCAAATATTTGTTCCACATGGTGAATCAATAAACTATCTGACTCCAAAAAATCTTGCTCAAAATCAGGTAAAATGTCCTCTCCATTTATTTCTAAGAAATTTTGTTCAAGCTCAGATATAATCTAAAAAAAAAAAGAAATTTAAGTATTTTATAACGTATAAATTAAAAAGTATTTCATAACATTTCCTTTCCTTAACAATATTTGAAATATGTTAAAAATTGTATTTGAAAAAATACGTACTTCGGAATCACTGAAATCGTCAGTAGGGTCCTCAGCAGAACGTTTTCTCATGTTTAAAAATCACCGTGATGTAATAAAAAATCTATAAAGAAAATAAGCATGGTAATTTCATCAAAAATGAAGTATACATTTTTTTTAAATTATCGTTTCAAACTAAATTTAATTTAAGATAAAGAAAAATTATAAAAATATTATATTTACTAAATTTTTCTAATGATGAAGACACATTTTATGCAAATAAAACAACGCATGCACTTCACTCGATACAGCTAATACTAAATGAGTGAATCCGGCAGATCCTTATTTAAAAAAAAGAGCTCATGTAGCTCAATACTCATATACTTTTGAAAAATATAACTAATAGTATGTAAAATGAGAAAGCTTAAACATAGAACACAAATAAAACTTAAGATGCTTCATATACTTTCGAGAATATAAGATAATATAAATAAAATGTCAAATAAAAAGAACTAATTTAAATAGAAATTGCTTATTAAAATAATGAAAGAAATATTACTTACTTTTTTTCAAAATCAGACTCTCTTGATCACTAAGACTCTGCTGGTAATCCAAATTTTAGACAATCTGCAGGGCGAACTATATTGGTTTATACAATCATCTACACTCAGAATAATATTCCCAACTTAATTGTTTTCCGTGAAGCAGCTCTATATATACTGATTGTTATCAACACTATTGCTCATAGATAAGCTCTAACTATGTTCTTCCCATATCCTCATGTATATAGATAAACTATATCCTTACAGTTGTGATTAACTAATAAAATACAGATAAAATTCAAAGGATACGGAGATCTATCTTGTTAAATTTTGTGAGAAATAGTAATAATCCCACGCTCAATAATCAGTGATAAAAATGTACCACACCGGATAAAACTCAAATGTCGCATAGTAAGATTTATCTTCTTAAATTTCATGAGAAATCTTCGCTCTATAATCAGTATGAGGCACTATGTTATACTTTATATTATGACTAATTGATAAAACGTGGATAAACGCCAAACGTCACGGACAGAAATTATCGGTGTAAAATTTTGTGAGAAATTGATCTGTTCAAGTTCCGTAATCAGTATCCGTTAAGGATACTTTTTAAATGTACTCTTAATTTGAAAAAACAGTAAGTTATTTGCATTATTGTAATATTAAATAATAAAATGAATATGTTTTGAATATAAAATTTCAAGCGGCAAAAATTTTCATTATATGTTTCTTAGATTCAAAATAATTCATTTGAAATTTTAAGGAAATTTAATCCATAATTGAAAATATGTAATATTATCAATCGCAATATGTAATATGTAAATATTTAGTTATTTTTTTTAACAGAAATTAAAATTAATTCAAATATTTTTTGATAAGAATAAAAAATAAATATTATTGTATTTTAATGTAATTATGAAATTATTCCACCTGATAAAATTAAAAGTTTAAAGATGAAACAAATATATATTAATAATGTTTATTAATGTATTTAATTATATAAATGAAGGAACTCCTTAGATGTATTGTTATACATTAGTTTTTAATTAGATAATTATTTTCATGGAAATAAAATTTATATTACTTAAATATCTATATTAGTACGTCTTGCAAAATAATAAAACTGAAAATTAGGTGCAACCAAAGCCAACTGTTAAGTTTTCACGACCCCCTTCTTGTGGTTGTACTAAGTATAGGAGGTTTTCGTGGTTTTTCTCTCCATATAACGTAGGCGCTCACAAAGTCCTCTTCGCAATGATTAAGAGGAAATATATCGATGAAACTGTAGGATGATATCGTTATCAAATCCTTTTCATTTACACACGTGTTCAAAATACAAAAGTTAAACTTATTAACACATATCTAACCAAGCATTCGTGGGTCAGTGGTTATGATATCCAACTACTGACCCACGAAGGCTTTTTGATGGCGTGAGTTCGATCCTCAGCCTTAATTATATTTAATAAATAATATTAAAAACAGAATTAAATAATAAAATAGATTTAAAAGTTATTTTATTCCCACATAGATGGCGCCACTAGAGTAAAAGTATGATATCATTTATTCACTATGTCATAAAAGATGACGTCATAACTTCATAATATACAATATCTCCCCCAAATAACAAAGTTTACAAGTGTTGCCATCCTTAAAAACTAATATTAAAAATAATAAGTGTTGCCACCCTCAAAAACTAATAAATTATATAATATTTAAAAAAACGAAACTAAATTAAAAACAGAAACCGAAACTACAAATATGTTAGGCTTAAGAAAAAAAAGAAATAAGCTCCCCATGACGTTGCAGACGAAGTTTCGATTTTCAGGCGGGCAGAAATAAGCAACTTCCGGTTTATAGGCGGGCAGAAATAAGCACCCCTTGACTTTCCGTGATGACGTCAGGACTAGGGACCCCCCGCTGTACGCTGTAGCGCTGTCTATACTACTGGCATGGGTGCAATTTTTCTTTCTGTTCTATTTGTCTTTACTGTGCTATTAAGGGGAGATTGACCCGCTATATGGTACCAACGATAATTATTAGAAAAGTCAAATATATTAGGCACTACGGTCAGGCAGTTAAATATATTAGAACTACAAGGGCTGTTTTTGGAAAAATATAGAATGAGGAAATATTTCTTTGCTATAGATGGAATTCGTATATTCGAAAAAGTGGCGATAAACTGACGGAAAAAAATACCCCAACACAAAGGAGTTGTTCTAGATACACTAAAATTGGTAGTCTAGTTTATTCAATTAAATTTTGTGTGTGGCGCATAAGTTTGGCGCTAGTAGCGCCATTGTAAATATACAAATCAGGGTTGCTTTAAATACGAGTTTTACTGTTTGTAAGCGTTATCTTTCATTAAAGTTTGACACAGTGAGTTGCTATTAGTCAAGAATGCCTTTAAAAAGACGAAGAAGCCATTATCAACAGCTCACTGACTTTGAATGTGGTCGTGTAATACGACTGCGAGAAGGTGAATTCTCTTTCGGAGATATTGTAGAAAGACTGGAGAAAAATATATCCACTGTGCATGATTTTATGAAAGTCGTTTAACAGCTGATCCAATTTTCGGGTTTACGACTGCTAATGTTCAACTTCATAGCCATGTAATTTCAAACCTATACCAGAAGACAATGAAACTCCTGGATAGCATTGGGAGAAACTTGTGTTTTGTTGGCAGCAGGGGTCAAGCTGTACTGCTTCAAGAAGACCGAGTTCTTGGCGGTCATGAGGCACTACTTAGAGGGAAGACAGCAGTTTACGGAGTATGGCTGTGTCTCACAGTACTGCACTTGCATCAGAAATTCGATCTGCAGTTGGCATTGTAGTGACACATTGAGCTGTTGCAAATCGGCTTCTAAAGTACAGCTCCGAGTGAGAAACCAGTTAGCTTCCTTTACGACGTGAGTGGTGTCGAGTTAGTCAAAGAAGTCAGAGAATGTCAGTTCTGCTTTGGTGCCAGTGATAGTCGTATATTGGTTAGAAGGAGGTCAGATGAGCGCCTGCTACCAATCTGTCTCTCGCCTAGACACTCTGTGCCAATACCTGGAGTTTTGGTCAGGGGAACAATTTCCAATGACAGCAAGAATACTCTTATGGTTATTCCATGCACCTTGGCTGCAAATTTCTTTGTAAATCTGATGATTCAACCTGCTTTGTTGCCATTTATGAGCAGCACTCAAGGGTGTATTTTTCTACAGCAGTGGTTACCAACTGGCGGCCCGTGCCTCAAGCTTTTTTCGTGGCCCGCGAACTGAAATATATTATTTGTCATTTTTTGAGAACAATTTTCGTAAAAAAATCTATATGGGTTTAAAATACTTTTCCTTTATTAAAAAAAACCTAAATTTTCCGTTTCTGTAAAATTTAACATACTAACGGTGCAAAAAAAAATTATTCCTCAAGTTTTGCATCCAAGAAATTATTTATTGAAATACAAAAATCATCATGTATGTAGCTCTTTTTTATTTCGGTTTTTTTATTTTGTGAATATATAATTTAGCATGTGCGTTTCAGAAAATTTTTCGAAGAAATTCTCCGATTTAACTTTTTGAAACCACTCATTTTGGACGAAATTATTTACATTTGTTTATTTTGTGTTCAGAATTTTTTTATATGTAATAAAATATTTTTAAAAATCTAATTTTTATTCTTTATATTACTTAATTTGTAATTCAATACTTTTGTTTTGTACAACTTGATGAAAGTCTGACAATAATATTTAATGTTCCTTCAAACATGAAAGACTCCTATATAAAATTTCGATAACCGTATCTTTTCGGCCAACAATTTGACTGGTGTTCTTAATTGCAGCCCTTGGCCTCATGAGAGTTGGAAACTCCTGTTCTACAGGATAACGCTAACCCTCATACTGCTGTTGTAACCCCCCTAGATCCTCTACAGAACCTGGATATGTTGCCTTGGCATGCTAGATCACCAGATCTTTCACCAATCGAGCACGCATGGGACATCATTGGACGAAAACTTCAGCGTCATCAACCTGAGTTAACTATCCCTTCATTGACTGATTAAGTGCAGCAGGCTTGGAACTCCACCCCACAAAATGATATGCGGCATCTGCTTGATACAATGCATGCCCAGTTGCATGCTTGCATTCAAAATTCTGATGATTACAGGGTTACAGGATTCAAAATTACAGGATTCTGATGATTGCCGGTCATTTATTCAACAGTATTTCTCATTTGAAATGGTTTTTCTTTTAATAGCATTAATCTGTGATCTTGAAACTTTAATCAATAAAATATGTTGCTCAGGCAAACGCATTGCCTAAATTTCATTACTCTACATTATTTTTTTCTTGGTGTTAGGATTTTCTTTCCATCAGTGTATTTCGTCACTTTGACGTATACAAGAAAATAGTTTCGTTAAAAAAAAAAAAGAAAGTTTCATGTTATTTAAGCATGTCTTTTTTTACAGTGTTTTTATTTCAGTTCTAGAGGACCAAAAAGTTATTAATTATTTAAAATACAGAATTTTCAACTATTCATTTCATAAAATTTAATTTTTAGGAATAAGCTTGGCCTTGGCATTGATAAATGATAATCGTTGGGAAAAAACTCCCTAAGTGTGATTAAAGTGTCAACTTAGAATAAAGAATTATTTCATTTATTATTATTTTTAGACAGGAAAATTGCCAGTCTTTCGGAAACCCTTTTCAAGCTTTATTTGTTCCAAACATTATTTCCTATTATATTCATTTTCTTAGCAAGAGTAGATCCTCTCAAACTGAGTACTTCGTTAACTGTGTTAGCGATGTCAAAGTAGAACATTTTTCTAAATTGTGACTGCTTGCTTTTTCTAATATTTATAGTTTTGTTAAAAAGTGATCTATTAATAAGATTGTAACAAATCATTAAATATATTTTGCAAAGAATGTTTTCTTGGATATAAAAATTTTGGTTCAAAATTTTGGATAGCTTTTTTCTTAAAATCCTATAATAACACGATGCAAAAATTTTTTAAATTTTTTTTTCCTGATACGTAAGATTTTTTAACAGATCTCAAGTAAGTACTTTATTTACATAGCACTAGAGCTGCACAATAGGCTATTGACAATGATCGGGAAAACATCCCTGAGGATGATCAGAAGACATGCCCTCTCAATTTTGATCTTTGCTGTGGGAATGGCTCTCCTGCCATGGCAGCCCGAGGACCTGTGTACGAATTCGAGCGCTTTATGGACGGAAGAACAGTTTAACGCGGACCGATACCGCGCACCCTCGGTCCATATGCTGGCTGATCAATGTGGTTACCCACCTGCTTACTGACCGCCGCCAGTGATGCTTGACTTCTGTGTTCTACTTGGATTCATGTCTTTGCAATCTGTCCGCTGTGGGACTAGCATATCTCATATGCTTTCGTGTCGATGATTTAAAATCTGAAATCAGTTTTTCTCTTTAATTTGCATTTTTTTTTAAATGACGACTTTAGTTTATATTTTGTCGAAATGTACAAATTTTAAAACGTTAAATATAACAAGGGATCGTGTAAATGTTGCAACAAACTTCCAGAGGATTTAGAGCACATCATCAGAATAAAAATTGCATAGGAATCCCTGTCAGAAAATGTATCATACGCCGCAAGAAGTGCTTTCCTATTATGAACTGTTTTTTTCCGTGTACTTTTGAACAGTTAATTATAGGGGGAGCACCCCTATCTGCGTATGACGATATTTCCGGGCATGGGTTCCTATGCAATTTTAATCCTGATGATATGCCCTAATTCCCCTAGACGATTGTCGCAACATTTACGTGAGCCCTTGTTATAATGTTTATAAAGTAATGATATAACGTTTTTAAACTTATACATTTAAGAATAAAACTATGCCTTTTAAAAAAAAAATCTGTATCTTTAGAAGCAATGCTAATTTCATATTTGAAATCTCCACACCCGAATCAAGCAATACCAAGTATTTGTATAAATGTTAAAAAAAATTTGTTTTCTAGAGTAATTATAAGATAACCTGGCTGTATTTACGCGTATCTGGATAAATATTTTACTTTGTAACATTGTTTTAATAATTTATTCTAACGAAAACTCAGCTGAATTCTTTATGTATGTGGATAAATATTTTACTTTGGAACATTGTGTTAATAGTGAATTGTAACAAATACTGAGTTGAATTTTTTATATATGTGGATAAATAATTTACTTTGTAATATTATTTTAATAATTTATTCTAACGAAAACTCAGCTGAATTCTTTATATATGTGGATGAATATTTTACTTTGGAACATTGTGTTAATAGTGAATTGTAACAAATACTCAGTTGAATTCTTTATATATGTGGATAAATAATTTACTTTGTAACATTATTTTAAAAATTTATTCTAACGAAAACTCAGCTGAATTCTTTATATATGTGGATAAATATTTTACTTTGGAACATTGTGTTAATAGTGAATTGTAACAAATACTCAGTTGAATTTTTTATATATGTAGATAAATAATTTATTTTGTAACATTATTTTAATAATTTATTCTAACGAAAACTCAGCCGAATACCATATATATGTGGATAAATATTTTATTTTGCCACATCACGTAATCATGTTAAAATGTTACTAATGATATGTTACAATGATACTGATGTTGAAAAATTGTTTTTTTTTTCGTGCTATTGTAGCAGCAATTAGTACAATATATTTTGCGGTTTAAATAAAATAAAAAAGAGGATTTTAATTTATTTCATACTTTAAAACTTTCCACAACTGAAAAACATTTGGGTACCTTTCTGCAAAATATGTAATTTTAAATATATTTAAAAATTATAACATTAATTTTTAAATTTTGACATATTGCTTAGGTGCGATTTAGTTTGAAATAATAAAATAATTAGACTCAATTAAATTGAAAGAAAATCAAATTACATAGTTATTTTTTTCCTGAAAAATAAAATGTAAAATGTTTTAATCTAGGTTAAAAAGCTTCAAAAATGAATTAAAACCAAATATTTGCTGTTAAGAATATAAGTGTATCTTTTCTAAAAATAAAATGCGAAAAAAAAAAACTTATTTTATCTTATATTGCCGATTCTAATTTTTGGCGTCGCCAATTTCCATTTTTATAGATAACTCATGAAATGTTCATTAATGTTCTTTAAAATAGAATTTTTAAAAAGCTCTGAAAATGCTGTAAAACATAAATAAACAAATTCTTTTAAAAGTGATTATTTAAGTTTTGGATATTTGAATATAAAATTTCAGTAAAAAAAGAAAAAAAAACTTTTTTATATAATACAATCACTATAGTTAAATTTATAACCAATACATTATAATACTATACAAAGTAATAGAATATGAGGTACTTAGTCCTTGTTAAATATTTAGTAATTTAATTTATTGAATTTCGTAAAATAAGCTTAACATTATAATTAGTATATTTCCTTTTCAAATTCGTCTCAAAGAGTATGTACTTATGTGTATGTTAGTTTAATTAGAAACAAATAAAGCCGCAGGAGAGCGTGTTTAATTATTTCACGGCATTACCTTCCTCAAAAATTGGAATAATTTCATTAATAGTCGTAATTTGCTTAACGTAGCTCGTAATTTAATACTTTCAGACTAATTAATCTAATTTTGATAACTATAACTATGTTTTTTCATAATTTAACAATACCTATTAGGAAAATAAAATGTAAATGTTACGCTGTTATTTTCACGGTACAATGAACAAGCTATTTCAAGTATTTGTTAAATTATTTAGCAGGAAAAAACGTTATATACTATAATTATTAAAAGGAAGCATATATATAGAGAGAAAGAATATATAATATCATGAAATTCTATTTACAAACATTTTAGTTAAATTTTAAGAACGAAAAAATCTTATAAAAGAAAAAAAAGAGAATAATATAATGATAATAACAGTGTAAAACATTTTTTTTAAGAATGAAAACTAGCAACAGCCGAGATATGCTAAATAATGCGTCTATAATTTTAGTTTTTCAAACATATTTCAAATGCTTTTTATTTTTGATGTTTAAGAAGTAAAAAAAAAAATATTTTTCATAAATTTTTAATCAAAAATTTGTGAATTTAACTTCACGTATCTTCAACAAAATAAAAGATTCCCCTTTACAAAAATGTAGATATTTTTATATTTTATTTACAGGCATTAACAGTAAAATAACTTTATCAACATATAATCTCCTAATGAGCAGACTGTTTGAGAGAATAGAATAAAACATGGAAGAATTAGGGTTAAGAATAGTGTTAAAACACTAAAAAAAGTGGCCTTATTCTCATAGTGATGGTTACCGTAGTACATTCAAATTACGCTTCATACTTTTTTCATTGAAAAATTGCGCTTCATACTTTTGCAAATTGTGCTTCATAATTTTTTCATTGAAAAACGATTCTAACAAAGATAAAGTTTGATTTATAAACAAAGTTTGATGAATACTTTTATTACTAATTATGGCAAAGTGAGACTAATTAAAAAAGTAAGATGTTGCATTATAAACCACTAGGCTTGTGTCTTTTTTTTGTCATCAGAGTGTGTTCGGTTAAACTGAGTCACTTACTCGTCAAAAATTTATGAAATACTCTTCTCTTCCTAGTGTCGTTTTTTGTCATACAAAGGGTATTATACCAATTCCATTCAAATTTTTTTTTATTGTGCGTATCACATTTAGGTGGAAAAAAAAACTAAATGTTAAAGTAAGGACATTTCGAATTTAATCGTGGAAGCAGGATAATATTTTTTCGCAGTATTCATTTGTGTCTACCTACTGAATTTAATTTACCCAAAATGCTCTAGTACATTCATGCAAAAATTTAATCCGATTTTCTGAACAAATTAAAATTTTGATTCATGGCTCACCAGTGGGTCATATGGCAAAGTTATTTAATATCACGTGGTGTTTTTTAATAAATATTTTTTATAAATATTTTTTTATAAATATTTAATAAATATTTTTTGTAAGTAATTTTTTATAAATATTTTTTTCACAAATTATTATTTTCTTATAAGATATTTTATAAATTAATTTTTTATAAATTACTAATTTTTTTATAAATTACTAATTTTTTTATAAATTACTAATTTTTTTATAAATTATTATTCTTTTATAAATAATCAGTGGTATTATTTCAGGAAACTGTTTGGATTATTTTAAAGGAACGTTGCATAACAATTAAAGAAGGAATATTTACTTTTTTATATACTAAGTAATAGTTTTAATTAATTTTTCTAAATACAGGCAACTGGCAATTAATATTTGTACAATTTTAATTACTTCAACTGTCTGCATATACATTTTATTTATTGAGTTTTCAGAAACGATGTTATTCAATAATGCTTTTTTTTTATCTTTTCCATTTCAGCTTTAGAACTAACAGATACCTAGTGAAGTATGAAAGAAGGAGATTTCAATGTAATTCCAAAAACTTTCAGAAAAATTAAATTACTTTTAATGTAGAGCATAATCAGTCCTAAAAGTTCTCAAGCAGCATTATGGCATAAGACAGACAACATGCATAATCATAATTGCACCAGTGTAAATTGACACAAACCAGATGAGAACATGATAGAATATAACATTCTAAAATACAGCTTGAAGGAAACTCTAAAAGCTTTTTCGCATTATTCTTCATTTTATAATGTAAGTTTCTAAAGTTTAACTAAATATTTCTTTCTATTTTAATTCATTGTTCCAGAAAAAAATATCATTGATCATTATCAACGGAATGATATTTAAAATGGAAATTGAAGCCTGTTTTCAAACGAACTATGCAAGACATAAAAAATAGTTTCAATGAAAAAAAAAAGAATTATTTCTGATTTATAATAAGCGAAATGGAGACATAGCTGATTCTTATTACTAATCGCCTTGATTTTTTAGCATAAATAAGATCACAGCACAAATCGCGGCTTTTTAGCAAAGAAAAGATGTATTAAAAAGAAAGAGAAATCAATATATCACAATACTACTAATTATTTCTTAAACGAATAAAGAAGGAAGATTGATTCCGTTTATTATTTATAAAAAGCCATAAGATATTTTTTTTTAAAATATGAGAAATATAAAAAAAGTTGGGCTTTTATTTGCTCAATAATTCTATTAGCTTTGTATTTATACAAAGTGAGAATGAGACTACAAATTCCTTTGATAGAATGTCTTCAATTTTTAACATACAACAAGAGAAAAATATCTCGTTTTTTTTTTCCCTCTGAATAAACCATTTATCTATAGATATAAACATTTGTGTGTATCTTTTATAGACACCCAATTCATCGAGCCAAAAGAGATGAAATTGAGCATACAGATAGTTCGAAGCAAGAGGAAGGTCATTGTCGACATTAGAACATATTTCGGCGAACCATTCGAGCGGGATAAGCGAAAAATGAAACGGAATTTTCTGAATGGTTAAGCGTTAGTCATTGTTTTAAGTTTTAACATAAGCGAATCAGTTTTTTTTCTCCAAATATTTAAAAGATAATACAACGGTGATATTTTCTAGCTTATAACTCTATTTGATAAAAAAAAAGTTTATTGCATACACTTTTATATTTCATTATTTTTTTTATTCGCTATATCAGACAAGTTCAATAAACATTAACGTGATTACGTCACTAAATATTTCGAAAAGTATCTGATACATAGTATTTATAGAAATTCTTTCAAAATGCGTTTCTCTAAAAGCAAACAATTTAAAATCAACGGTAATTGGAATGAAAAAAAAAATACTAATGTATTCATAGGCAAAATTAATAGAAAAGTGGTTGGAATTCTCTTAGGAGAAACATAAAAAATCTCCATACTGTTATTGATGCTAATGATTGTTAATTAGTTTAGGTAATATATGCATATTGAAATAAAAAAATAAGCTATGAATTTTTAAAAAAAAATTATGGAGTAAAGGTACTATTCGTTTTGAAGAGCCGTAAAAAATTACCATACTGCTATTGGCGACAATAATGCTTAATTTTTGTTGATAATATGTATTTTTTATAACCGTCGTTGAACAGCCCACCAATTTTATGGGTTTAATTAAGGCTACTAATGTTCAACTCCGTAGCCCAGTAATTTTTAACCCAATCCAGAAGACAAGGAAACTCATGGATCAAGTGGTGCGAGAAATTTTGCCTTCGTGGACGAATTTTTGATGGAAATAGCCCACATTTGAGTTACATGGAAAGTAAAAGCACGAAAACCTCCCACGGTTAGCATGGGGCAAGGAAACTCTAACCCATGAATTGTCTGCCACTGAAAACGTCAGCACTGTGGTCGGTGAAAGCTGGATGCGGAATTTGTATCGACCAGTCACAGCTGGGATTCGAACCCGGAGCACCTCGTTGGAAGGCAAACGCTCGATCCCGTGAGTCACCAAGAAAAAAAGTAAATGTCGGGATGATACTTTTTGGTCTTTGGAATATTTTCCGCCATATTATTATTATTAACTATATTATTATTATTTTCCGCCATATAATAATGTTGGTAATATGTATTAATTGAAAATAAAAAGAAGCTACGTGCTAATGGGGAATTCAATTAGGGGAACCGTAGAAATTCGCTTTTTGCAGATGACGATTAATTTTGATAATACTGGCAAGTGGCGCAGTTTTAAAAATAATTTTCAACGGGTTTTCCACAGTTTTAGAAAATATTTTTCCAGTGGTAGAAAATATAGTGTATTATTATTTTAATACTAAACTTTTTTTCTGCCACTACTTATAAATAATTTTTAACAGCACATTAAAGGGCTGATGGAAAAACGGCCTTGCTCCAAAATCCGAATTAAAGTCTTATAAACATTCTATTTGTTTTTAAAATTTCGGCTTTTGTTTGTTACCGCTAATAAATGTATTTCGCACAAAACTCAAATGTTGAAGGCTTATCCAGTAAGTACTAAATTGTACTAATATAGATATAACGTATTATATTGATATATTTGCAGATTATTAAAACTGCACCTATACTAAGCAGTTTTAATACCGATACTGTGGAAATTCGTTTCTTACGCCACTTAAAAGGGACATGTACCAGATAAATTTACTTCATAGTGATAAATTATGACTATCATGAGTTAACCCCGAGCAATATCATCACTCCAAGTGATACTAAATACAGTCCATCTCTATTCTGATGGGATGTACTACAAAACACGTGTTTTACTTATTTGCTTATTATAATAATGTAAAGCAATTGAAAATGGCAACAAATAATAATAAATAAAAAAAATGGAGTTATTTTATCTTTATTAATTAGCTTAGTAGAAAAACTAGGTAAGTGACATTTTCAGAGAGGGGTAAGAAAAAAATATAAGCAGAAAAAAGTAAATTCCCAGGTATGAAATTAAACGATTTATTATTAAGTAGGATTAATGATTTTTAGTCTTATCTTAGTTTTGCCACTGCCTAGTTTGATAATGAAAATCCTGAAAGTATACTAAGAACTAGTCCTGTTAAGACAAATGGGAAAGCAAAAACAATCCTGTTGCATGAAACATACCCATATTGATGCAACGTTGCATCAAAAAGTCGTACGACTTTTTTTATTTCATAAAATGTCCCTAAAAATGTCACTTACATGGTTCTTCCACTAACTCTTCAATTGTGTGATGCTGTCGAATTTGTGTGTAATTTCATAATGTATTTTCAGTACTGATTAATTGATTTTTTTATTCCCCCCATGCGAAGAATGGGTATTCAGTTAATATTATTTAAGACGTGTATACGTAAGTGGTAATAAATTCGAGCGCAAAGTTAATAAAATCGATGAAATTTCTTTTCATGCGTTGAGATAAGTATAAAGCAAAGCAAACACGAAGTTATTTTTTTAATCTGATTGGCTCCGTTTTTACATGTGTCAGTAGCAAACGAAGAGCTGTGATGCGAGTTTAAAAATGCAATTGGTGTAATTGATTCGTACGCACGTAAGAAGATGAAATACGAATTTCGATCATTTTTAATCAAGAATTATACTGCACAATACTTCTTTAATTTCCCTTCGACTTTATTACTATTATCTTTTTTTTTTTTTTTTTTTTTTTTTTTTATATATTTTTAACCTTTATGCTAAACTTGAAGATGTGAAGCTGTTGTGTGTCGGAATTCTGAAAGTTAGAAATGTGTACATAGGAAAACTAAAACTAAAAAGTCTCAGCGAAATTTGAATTGCTGCATTGTTAACATTGAACATAAGGTTTTGTTACAACTAACAAATATTACTTCAACTTTAATCTTTTTTTTATCACTATGCTCATTTTCTAACTCTTTTCCTGGGCTTTTATATATTTTGTACCTTTGGGATTAAATAAAGGAATTACAGCTGTTGTGCTTCTGAGCACTGCATACTTAAGTTACCTGTTTGCAATTTCAAATTACTATTGAAATGTATATATTTAGAATTTTTTTACAGAGAAAAGTTTTATGAATTATTAATTGTTAGGTTCAGTCTTTAAAGCTAAACAGAAGAAACGGTTCTAATTAGCGAGTGAAACTTCTTCGAATCCGAATGGAACTGCGAAAGCATTTCCAGGGGTTGGTCAGCATCAGCGAGCAGGGGGCGAAGCCTCCAAGTTTTATTATTTATGTGTTTATAGGTAGCGGGAAAGAGACAGTTTAAGTATTTATACTGAAAATCTCTTCAATTGTTTAATATGCATGAGCTTTCAAACATAAATAAATAAATAAAAATTATTTTATTCTTCAGTTGGAATCAGACTGTTTTGCATGTAGCAAGTAGTAAACCCATCATCTTGTTGCTAAAGCAACATTAGTATACGAAAATTTATGTTTGAAATAAAAAAATAATAGTTTATACAAATTATGCAAAAGATCTGTATTTTCTGGTATAAGCTACAGTTTTAAATTATAATAAAATTACATTGCATAAAAAAAATAAGTTATTTATATCCGTCATACATTATAATGAGCATTATTTTCTTGTTTCTCTAAAATCAGTTCTTAAAATGAAATAATTGAGTTATTATTTGTAATTTTGAAAAATAAAACCTTGTTCCTAAAATGGGACATTTAACCCCTAACATGCAATATAGTATATGTACCACATTGTTTCATGGAAAAACAAGAGTAAAGTGTACAGTGATACAAATTTAAAACAAAACTAAGCAAAATTAAATGGAACATAACTATATGAGTAGTTATGAAAATCTTTTGGAAAATTAAAGGCGTAACTTGAAGTATAACCTCGTCAAAACTGTCATTATTCCAGACAAAGTGACGGAAATATGAATATTAAAATACGAAATGAATTCGTCGCTCGGGGGCTGATGTCAGTCACAGATAAATCAATGAAAGTAATTAACTGAACTTACAGATTTGAAAATTTAGCACGAATACAGTTCAACCTCTGTTAAATTCAAAATTCTATTCATGATAATTAGAACCAAAAATGACAAAATTTTATAGTATCGCAAGAATATACTCAACAAAGTAAGCTGTTTCTTAAGGTTAGTGGAATAAATTAATGTGTGTACCCTCTGTAAAAATTAGTTTGTTAAAAGTTTTGCGGTCATTTTCATTGTAATTCTAGGAATAAAATATGTTTATTAATAAAATGATTTGTTTATCTCGGAGGTATTGATAACAAACAGGCTGGAAGTAACGATGATATTTCCCAGAGAATCAGAAAAGCTAGATCTTGTTTTAGAGGTCTGTAAAATTTTTGGAGAGCCTCAAATATAAAATTTAAAAAAAAAATAAATGTCTATAAGCCTAAGGTGTGTTCCATTCTCCTGTATGGTGTCGAATGCTGGAGCCCCAGGAAATCTGAAAAGGAGAAACTTTTCAAAACAGATTATAAAAATAATATTAAAAAGCTTTTGGCATAATAGTATAACAAATAAAGACCTTTTAAAAAAAGCTAATATACCATCTGTTACTGATGAAATTTTGAAACGAAGATGGTAATAGCTAGGCCATATACTAAGAACAGATAGAAACAATCCTGCAAATGTTGCAAGGTCATGGGTGCCTGACGGAAAGATAAAAAGAGGGAGACCGAGACTAACATGGCAAAGATGCATTAAGGAAGATCTTAGAGCAGGATTAACTGGATGAGAAGAAGCGCGTTGCCTGGCCAAAGACAGGATTTGTGGGGAAAAAGACTTGATGCCTTATGTGTCAGTTCGGCACGAAGGGTAAGTAAGTAAGTAATAATAATATGAACAGTTTGTTAATCTGTCTCTTTTAGAACTTCAGAACCATTTATGCCAGCATTCTGAAATTCGGACATTGGGTGAAATTAGTAATTTTAGCCCCCGATCCAAAATATTGTTTGATAAAATTCCATTATATTATTCGACACCTCCTTCCTCAGGAAAGACGTTTGAAAAAGGAATTTTTCTATTGAGTGTCATTTTTTACTTGCCAACAAATCATTGTTTCAAATTAAACTGTTGATCATTCTAATTTATCAAATATGCTAAACAATTACATTATTGATGTTTGCCAGCTTGTAGTTTTCATTAATAAAAACATGATTTTATTCCACGCTATGTATAATATTTAATTATAACTGTTTCGTCATGTCAGATAAACGCACGTGGAAGTGAACTTTTGAAAACTACGTCACTGAATTAGTATTCCTAAATTTATCTGAAACCAGGCATTTTTTTGTTTATAGTTATGAGTCATGAACTATAATGCTTATATTATATATTTTTCTGTGTCATGCGTTATAAACGTGTTTTCATAAAACCAAATAATTTAAAATCTAATAGTACATAAATTAAAGTAAGATGTGCTGAAAGTTAAGATTGATGGAGAAATAGTATTAATTCATATTAGAGAAGCATAAAAAATTACCATACTATTATTGATGCCAACGTTAAGTTTGGTGATTACTATTGAAATAAAAAAAGTCAGTTAATTAATAAAACGCGAAATTAATGGTGAATTTGTACTTTTTTGTTTAGAAGAAGTAGAATCGCTATACTATTATTGATGCCAAAAACGTCACATTTTAGTAACAGGCTCTAATTGAAATAAGAAATAAGCTAGGCTCTAAAAAGCAAAATTAATGGAGCAAAGATACTTATTCGTTTAAGCAAACCGTAAAAAAATCGCCATGCTATTGTTGACATCAACAATGCTTAATTTTGGTAATAAATAGTGTGGCGTAATTACCACTACGAAAATTAAACATCGATTCACTGGTATATAAGACATGTTAACTTGAATCAATCACGAGGTACCTTTTGATAGATGACGGTTGGCATGGTCGAAAACTCCGCCCCCACATTGGTGACCCGGACGTGATTTGATCACGCAGTAACGCCCACTTCGAACTGGTAACGCCTACTTCGATGGATAGTCCACATTGAACAGTTGGCTTGCTATTTGTGATTGCATAATCCACCTCCACACGCTATTGCTACTCAGTCTCGTCTCGATTAAACACAATAACGTCTGTTCCTACATACACTCTGCTAATGGCAACACAGGAGCGACTACTACTGTGAATTTAATACACCTCTCACATTCAGCACTCAAAACACAACCCGGTGACTCTCTCTCCCGGTCTGTCACAAGTACAGTGGCATGGTTGAAAACTCAGCCCCCACACATAGTAATCAAAAAAAATAATCACAAAAACTAACTAATTAAAAACTATTATTAAAAGCATAATTAACGGAGGAAAGGTACTCATTCGCTTAAGAGAAGCGTACAAAATGCAATACTCTTATTGAGGCCAATGATGCTTTATTAATTCTGATAACAAGTATTATATGAAACAAAAGAAAAGCTATATTAATAAAAGGTAAATTTAGGAGTAATGGTACTAGGAAACGCAAAAAATCGAAAGCGCGAAAAACTCATACAAACGCAGGAAATCGCCAAACTATTATTGAATCAGCAATGTTTAATTAGTTTTGGTCATATGTATTACTTCTATTATAGTAATGGGCACAGTTTTAATAAGTACCAAATATACTATTATAGAAACAGAGTATTACATTAGTATATTCGGTACCTATTTAAACTTCGCCAGTACAGTGAGTACATTGTGTGAAGAGGAAACTGGAAAGACAAAAATTAATAATAATAAAAGAAGCATTGAAATTATTTTAGCTTTGTGTTTGAACAAGCCTTTCAGTATTATGCATTTTTTTATAGTGTTGCTCAGCACTAATTTATTAATGATTAGATTTTCGTTTTTACCCCGCGTATGAAAAACGGGTATTCACTGTATTCAGCCAGTAAACAATAAACGTAATTATACTGAAGAAAATTAAAAAGAAGATCGTTTCTTTTATAAATAAAGAACAAAATAAGTAATGCCTGTACAAAAATAAGATGTCTGATGATAGCTAAGCTCTTTGCGGACAAATCTGTCAAGCAGTGGTATGTAACGTCGTAAGGTAGTGCAGTTGTGATAAAGTTTGTGTAGAGGTACTTCATTTGCTTGCCGAAGCTTTTAACGTAAGGGAGTTTCGAAACATCGTTGCTCAGGCCAATCCTTGTTTTTTGAATTTCTTTCTTTATCCATCGTTATGGTCGGTCGTCATCATCTAAACCTAAACGATGCCACAAGATAGCTGGAAGCCTCAACACCTACCAATTACAGTCTACCTGATGTAGTGACTTCAGGGATTCAAGGAATGTGATGTAAACTACGACCAAATAAAAATAAAACTTTACAAGAATTAAAATGGTGAAATTTGCTGTATTAAAAATTGCTGAAAAAAGTAAAAAATTTTTTTTCTAATTTTGAAAACAAAAAGTGTTATCGACTTAAAATTAATCATTACTTTAGTTTAATGTCCTCTCGTTCTCGCTATGTTTGTAACTCTGTCACAGAGAGTTACAAAGTAACGGTGAGGGGTGGGTACAGACATTAGCTCTTGAGTTTAGTTGTATTAACTTGAACTGTAAGAAAAATAGAAAAATGTTGTACCGTGAAGCGCGAATTTGTGCATATTATTTCGTTGTAGTATACTGGAGACTATTCTATTACGCTTCTATATTTTCTCCAAAGATCATGTAGGAGTTTCTGCAGAGTTCCTTGGCAGACAAATTTCGTTGCAGAACTCTTTTGCATACAAACTATCTGCAGAAAGTTCGGTGCAAAAAATTAGAATATTTTTGAAAACTAATAAAATAACTGCAGTTGCCTGCACTTATTTTATTTTATCTTAAATCTAAAATTAAAAAAAAAATCTGTAAGCGCTGTGATAATGTATAGCTCGTCTGTAATTCTGGAGTAATCAAATTATCCCGAATTCATTGTTTATTTAAATGATGGTATTTTATTAAGAGAAAAATTACAATTACTGGATAAAATATGCCCTAAAAATCTCCAATAAATAAAGAAGAATGTATTATACAGTCCTTCCATTTATCTAGGTTTATTATCCCAAACAAAATACATACTGCCGTGTTTTTAGAAGTTTTTTCTGATATTGAAAGTAGTACCTAAGAAGTTACAGAATTTAGCAAAGTGATAAATGTGTAAATAATATGCGGAATGGTTTATGCTTCATGATGTTTCCTTACGATAGTCAAAATTTACAGCCCATTGTGCTTATCTGTCATTTGCATAAGGCTTTTCGTAAATTCTAAGAAATAGGTCAGAATCTTCGGCTCCACATATTCCAAAGAAACATTTTACTTTTATGACTATTATTATTATTTGATTGTACTAAAGTTTTAATTTTTTACATCGAATCAGATGACAGAAGTTTGAGAATTTGACGAAAGGTTTCTACTTATATTTTTTTTTTATATAATTCGACGATGAAGCTATTTGCTTCAACATTAAGGGGAATAAGAAAATTATTTTTGTCTTCCGGATTCAGTTCGTAATAAACAGACAAATGGCCGAAAACGCGAACATTAGAAAAGAGTTGCATTTCTCCGGAGATAAATAAATTAAAAGAGTAATTTTAATACGCATGAGAGTACTGTAAAAACTAAATTAAATGCATGAGACAAAGATTCTATTAAACATTGCTATCGTATATATCGTTATCACATTTTTATATCAAATAGGTAGTAGCAAATCAGGTTTTAATATAGTTATCAAATCAAAACTGAAACAATTCGTTTGCATTTTAGAGGGGATTTTAAGTTTACCTTGGTTTTTTGGTTTAAAATCCAAACTACAAGCCTTAAGAACGAAACCTTAAAAGAGTTTCACATTCGCTTTATAGACCAACGTCAACGCTAAATAAAAAAAAATTATTATTGAGCAAAAGATACCCAATTATATTTTAATCAGACAGAGAAGTTATTCACAGTATGAATAATTTTATATTGAAGGTATGAGGCGAAGAGTTCGCTAAAGGTAACGGGAAAAAAAGATAAAGAAATGATGTTAAACTGTACGACTAACTAAAATAACTTATTTAATTAGTGTATCAAAATTTACTGTACAAATCAGTGAACGAGTATTTTGAGAAGGGTATTATTTTTAAAGTGAAGAGCTTATAAAATAAAATGAATACTAGGGCAGTTTTTCTATGTGTTCAGAATCAATTCAAGTCAATGATAATTAATCTGAATTTTTTTTTTTAATTTGATGGAGAAGTCATTCACATCATGAAAAAAGTCTAAATTAAATGTGTCAGGCTAAGAGCTCACTTAGAATAAAATAGAAGTAAAAAATATAAAAAATAATATTAGAGGGACCTAAAGTAATGTCATTCCAGTGCATTAAATATTCGTTAGTCTGAAAAACCAATTATTTTTTTTCGATTCATTTTCGATCTGGCATTAAAAGGTTGTTGCTAACAAGGGTGAATGCATCATTAATTAAAAATAAAATCTTGTTAACAAATATCAAATGGAACCGAAAAGACTTTACTTTCCGGACCCCTAATAATTGATTTAAAACTATAGGTAATACAAAAATAATTGGTGAATCAGTGAACAAATATTTGGAGAAGTGATTATTTGTTTTTTACATTTATGTGCAGCGTAAGCCAAGTAAAATGAAGCCTAGAATATTTTTTATGTCTACAGAACCTATTAGGCTCAATGATAATTTATCTAAAAATACCAATTTATTTTTTATTCCGCAATGAAGAAGATATTTACAGGATTATAAACTTAACATGCATCAAACGGAGAGTTTACTAACAGAAATTCAATGGAAGAAAAATGTTGATGGAAACGAAATGTTGATAAAACAACAAGATAAAAATTAATACAGTATTAAAATATTTAAATTGTATAACCAGCAAACCACTGAACAAATATTTTTCGAGGTGATTTTTCTTAATTTACATGAAGCATGAGGTCTAATAAAATTAACTCTAAAGCAGTTTTTATAAATATTCAGAAAGTCCATTCGACACAATGTAGAAAAATAAAGGCGATGGAGGTTAAATATTCATCCACTATTGTTTGACACTTTGCTAATTGAATACGAAACACATCCATTTCTTATATTCATTCATTTTGGTTAAACGACAACCCGCATCTAGAAAAACATTAGTTTAGAAAGTAAGTTTTACTTTCCCGCCTTTTTGTGTCAAGAAATAACAACATAGAGTTAAAAGCATGGACAAGGATAGGGGCTATACAAAAACTGAGCTTTTATTTATTTATTTTTTAATCTTCGCCAACCGAGATATTTTGTGATGAAAAATTCAATTTGAGATATTAATAATAAATGTGTTTGAATTTCCTAAGGTACCATAAGAAATACTTTCAAAAGAAAAAAAAATGATGATTTATATTTTTCACTCCAATAAATAAATGTCTGATTCGCGTGGATTCAATGTATTTATGTATCGAGTATGAATTATAAATAAAAGACATTAAAAGGCGTTAAACAATTCGTATAAATATCAATGCCAATTATGCGCGTTTCAAACTAAATGCTAGGCACTGTAAAAAATTTCGCTCCAAACTACGATGAAAAGTACCAATACTCAGGATGCCGAAATTTTTACCGTAAAATTAATTTTGTAGAAACATTTTACAAAACAAAATAAATCTAATATTTTACAGAAATAATTACAGTAAAATACTGAATTATCTAATTAAATAACTATCACTGCAGAAATTAAAGTAAATTTTTTACAGTAAGAAAGAATTTTACTGTAAAATGGATTTTAAGAATATACACCCAAAATTTCGGTAATGCATCAGATAAATTAAAAATTTTTTCAGTATTTTCTAATCTGCCTGATATTTTTAAAGCTCATCAGAATAGTCGCCCATTTCCTAATCAGCCTAAAGGCTAATCAGAAAATGGGTGAAGAATAACTCAATCAGACTGAACTTGCTTAGGTTTATTGCAAAAACCTTAAATAAGTCTTTATAAGCCTTCACAGAGCTGTGGTGGCTCAGGGGACAGAACGTTCGCCTCCTAATGAGATGACCCGGATTCAAATTACAACGACGGTCGGTCGATACAGTTCTGCACTCGGCTCACGATGACCTCAGTGCTGGTGTAAAATGTCCTCAGTGGTAGACTGATCATGGGTTAGAGTCCCCTAGCCGTCAGGCTAACCGGAGCTTTCCGTAGTTTTCCTCTCCATGCAACACAAGTGCTGGTTAGTTCCATCAAAAAAGTCCTCCGCGAAGATGGATTTCTCCAAATATCTGAACCATGAGTTGCCTTGTCTTCTGGATTGTGTTCAAATTTACAAGTCTATGGAGATGAACATTAGTAGTAGTAAGCTCACAAATTGGATCGGCTGAGTAACGATGGCTACAAAATGAAATATAAAAGAAAACAAGCATTCACGGTTTTGGGTTAATTTTATATTGCCTGTTTTAAAAGGGACTGCGTAAAGAATGATACACTTGGTAATTAGCCCAAAGGCTAATTGGCTCCCAGAAATTAGCGCAAAATGGGTGAGGTTGATTAAAATATACTAGACACTTGTCTAACTATCCTAGCACATCACTAAATGATGGCGTGACTGTTTGGTAAGGATTAAAATATTCAACTAGCCTACCACAAATATATGTTGAGTTTCGGGCCATTGCACAATCAAAACTTATATAAGTATTGTATACAAATATGCTGGTGAGTTTTAATTCTAGATGATATTACGAATTTCGGCATTCACGTTTTTTCCTACGCGGATTTAAAAGCAGTTTGTCCAGCAATCTGAGTAGAGACCCTGTAACCGAGTAAATGTTCGGGTAAATAGCATCAAGAGTGATTTTCCTATTTAACGAGATATTTTTAATTATTACTAAATTGCATAAAAAATATATATATTGCTGATTAAAGATGACAGCTGTGATTGAAAATAAAATTAAGCTTACTGGATAAGCAATCGAAACTGAAAAATATTGATTTCTCACATTTCCTTTACACAAATAAATTATATAACAAAAATACACATTAATTTTATAATGCATTTTCGGTCAGAAAATATGTATTAATTTGAATTTTGAGCAAAAAATATTTTAAAATTTGTTTATCAAAAAAAAATTTAAAATTCGAATTTTAAAATAATTATTTTTGTGATAATATTAAAATATGCTTTAGCTTAACTAGGTTCCAGATTTAGGTCTATTTGATTTAAGAAGGTATGTAACTCAAACGTGCTAGTATACTAATAGGAAATGCCAAAAGTTACTTTTGAATTAACCTAATAAATTAATAACGCAATAAATTAATAATTACTTAATATTACTAATACGAATACTGCTGATCAAGAGACATATAATTTACTTCTATTGAATAAAAGAGTTGTTTTCTTCTACTTTTTTCCTTTTCAAACTCTTGCTATCTTTTACATAAAAAGGTTTTAAATTATTTTTATTTTTTTCATTAATAATTTTTAAAATTTTTTGATTTTTAGTACATATAGTACATTTAGGATATTACTCAGTATTCAGAAACAAAGATACAACACAATATGGGAACTAATTATGCAAAACTAGGTAAAAATTGTTAAAAATTTAAATTTTATGGATTTCGAAAGCTACATCTTTGTTGAGTAATGGACAAATGCAACAGATCCAACAGACATGTAATTTAAGAATGAAATGTTACATACTTTTTTTGCATATATTTTGCTAAAAAGAGCCTTTTAGTTTCCTTTTTTCTTTCATTTCGAAAAGCTTTGTTTTGTATTATATTTGTCAGCTTTTATTCAGACGGTGCAGGTAAAATAAGAAGAAAAACAATAACTAAAACATTAAAAGTTACTCGCATTTCGACTTCTATTACATATAATCTGAAGACTCGTTCTCCGCACAAGGTAAGGAAAGAAAGAATCGATATTATTATCAACACTGCAAAATTATGCTCAAATCTAAAAGGCTGCCAACGAGATTAAAGAAACTTAAGTAATTCCAATTGCTTTATTTTTTAATGTTTTTTGCCATTCTTTTTAAATTTACGTCATTAAAACTATCAAAACACATAACAAAATAAATAGGTACTATACTTAGAGTCGTTTGTCATTTTGCGATTGTTCGTTGTTGGTTCAATGATAGTCAAAATTTACCACAATCGAACATTTTTCTCCGGTACATATCCCTTTAGAGAGGGAAGGGAGGCTTTAAAAACCTATTACCACAAAACCCATATTAATTATCTATCTGCATACATACATAAAAGGTACAGTTTTCTTTCACTCACTCATCACTGATTCCCTCTTCACAAGAAAATAGAAAGCTTAAATTTAGAGCATATATTCTTTATGAGATAAATAAATGAACTAAAAAAAGTTTCATTTCGATATCTTGTAATTATCAGGTAATTTGGAGGTAATTATCCTAATTGGTAGTGAATCTAAATAACACGTTTTTCGAAGAAGTCTCAAATTTCTATAGCTCTTCAAATTTAATATAGGTTTCTTTTATGGTTATCAAATATAAATACTGTAATGTTAAATTTTGTTCACTCCCGAAATTAAAAGTAACAAAAATGGCATGGATCCTGAAAAGCTTTCTCCAATATGTGTCTGTTTTAATGCCTCCTATAGAAATTATATGAGAATGCTAACTGAAAATGAAACTTTCTTTTCGACTTTTTCTGCTAAATATTTTCTCCATATTTTTCTAAAAATTGCAAAAATTATCACATCTATTTACCTTTTTTTGGTGTGTCATCTTCTACTCGTGCATTTGGTGGAGATAATTTGAAATAAAAAACGCAACTTTAATATAAAAATGTTAGATGCCTTTTATCCTATATCTGCATAATGTTTTTCTAAGAATTGTGAAAATATTCTTAAAAATTACCTTTTTTTTTGCTAACGAAAATATTTTATTTCTGCATCTGGTAGAAGTGAGTTCAGAAGAAAAAATCTTTAACAAAAAAAAAAAAAAAAAAAAAAAAAAAAAAAAAAAAAAAAAAGAGTAATATTCTTTTCAGTTTGTTTTGAATTTTTAGATCTGGAGAACAAACAAAGATCTGTGTAAAGATTGCTGTCTTAAATTTAATTCTAGATACTCTCTCGTGTTTTAGACATACGATCGTAGAAAAAGATCCGAAGTTCATTAAGTCATTAATTAAACATAATTTTTACTGCTCTTTTTATTAAGCGACTAAATATTTTAAAACTATTTAAATTCATAAATGAATCACTGTTTAGAAATTCTGAGCAATGTCATTTTTTTATATTTATTGTTTCTAAAGAATAACATAGTATAAGATAAAATAAAGATGAACCATTTCTTATTGAAATAAAAGTAACATTTTAAGCCTTATCTTTAAAAAGATGCTCGTATTTAGGAAAGAGGCTTGGTGAAAGAAAATTAAATAAATAAAACACCATATTACAATTTTATCATTGGCTAAACTTACGATAACCTAATTCAATAAAAAAGAGGAGAAAAATAAATAAGTTTCAAAACAATAGTACGTTTTAATTTTACGTTAATATATAACTCAATTGTTTTTATTTCAGATAATGGATATTCTGCTTTGATGTAAAGCAAATAATATTTTTTCACGCAAATATTAAGTTATATTGGCGAAAGATTAGGAAGAACGAAAGATAAATTTAATACAAACAAAATTTAATTATTGTATGCTCCCTAGATAAAGTAACCCGCATACATTAGGAAGCCAAGGTTTGGATAGCTTGGTAGATTGTTCGTATAAAGTGTCGCGAAAACGAAAGCTCCAATTATCTGGAAAATACACACATAGCAAGTAAACATTTACTTTCTGAAATGCAGAAATTTTTGATAATCATTTTCTTTACCTTGCTGGCTACCGTAATAGGTAAGGTTCATTGTTAAATACAAGACACTAATTAAATCTTTTCTGTTAGGCTAATTGTTGAAGTATGTAATATTGTAATTAAGTTTATTACTAATCTCTGGCAGCATTAGTTTAAAATATTTGTTTGATATTTTTTTTAAAAATATGCTACAATTAGTTTTTTTAGATTTGAATAAAGTGCAAACTATTTTTGTATAATAACTTGTCAAGACAAATATTTTTCGATAGGGTTTTCTTTTATTAAAAAATTATATTTTCATAGTAAAAGACAAATATTTTTCGATAGGGTTTTCTTTTATTAAAAAATTATATTTTCATAGTAAAAGACAAATATTTTTCGTTAGGGTTTTCTTTTATTAAAGAATTATATTTTCATTGTAAAAGACAAATATTTTTCGATAGGGTCTTCTTTTATTAAAAAATTATATTTTCATAGTAAAAGACAAATATATTTCGGAAAGGGTTTTCTTTTATTAAAAAATTATATTTTCATAGTAAAAGACAAATATTTTTCGATAGGGTTTTCTTTTATTAAAAAATTATATTTTCATAGTTAAAGACAAATTTTTTTCGATAGGGTTTTCTTTTATTAAAAAATTATATTTTCATAGTAAAAGACAAATATTTTTCGATAGGGTTTTCTTTTATTAAAATATTATATTTTCATAGTAAAAAAACAAACAAATTTTTTTTGAGTCAAACGATTCTTTAAGTGACATATTTAATTCTTTTAAGTTCAAAGAATTTTTTTTAAGATTTATACTGACATAGTTTTAAAATTTTGAATAAATTTAACACTATTCAAGCAACAACTACGCAACAATTTCCCAAGACAAAAGTTAATTTTCTTGCCTTATTAAAAAAAAATAAAATAAAAAATCTCTTTTAAAGGGAAAAGACTAATAAATAATAAGGCAAAGAATTCGATAAATGACAGATTTTATCAAGTGTAACCTCACACTGTTAGAATTTTCATTCTAAAATTACAGTAAAAAATAGCAGCAGCAGTCTTTTTATCAAGTTAATCATAAAGTTTATGCTAAGGAACATTTATTTGCCCTTGCGATTTTGAAACCAACTAGAATAGTTAAAAAATCATGAATACAAAATTATACGGTTTTTAATCATTTATAACTAGCATGGTTTCAAAACCGCAAAAAAGAAATCAAACTGGACAATAGAGCTAGGCTATCTATTTGGTAATGGGCATTGGAGTGAGGTTGAGGTTGAGTAGTGTTTTATCAAATGAACCGTGAAATGTGGTTTAATTAGCTAATCTGGTTGTTACACTTATCGTAAGAGAGGGGAAATACTAGACTTTTTTGAGTTAAGCAACTTTACGGTGCAGTCATTTATGCGTGAATGAGAGTTTCGTATTACAATAGTCAAAGGTCAACAATTCCAAAGGTCAAAAGGACGACACTGGAAATTATTCATGTGTCCAAATAATGGAAGAAATATTATAGTGTGCACGCTGAAATTCGTACCCTGGTACAGCTAGTCGTCATGAGACTGACAGATTTGCACTCTCGGCTAAAGTATATATCCGACTGCAAGAAACTATGAGGCTTTATAAAGTGGCCTAGTAGGCGCTGATGAAATTCTGGTTATTTAACCGTATTAAGGGAAAACAGTCAATAAATGTTTTTTCTCATACTTAACAAAATGAATATCATCTTTTTTATGGTTGTTTAACTGTTTTGGATAATGGTGAAATAAAATTTAAATAAATTGTTATTTAATAATTTTTAATTCTTACAGTATAAGTTTATAGTTTCTAGAAAAATTGTGAAGAAATTACTTTTAAAATTTTACGCTAAAATTATTTTCTAAATAAAAACTATTCTTTATAGAAATTTTTAAATACTTAAATTTCCTCAATCATGATATTTTAAGTTCAAAAGTGACAAATTTAAGTGTAAATGCTTTCATTTTCAAATATTCGTCGTTGAATAAAATATACCATAAAGGGAATTTTTCTGGTAAAATGTTCTCAATAGTTTACTGTGCTTTAAAGTTTGAGTACTAATTTTATCAAGCACTTATGGAAAATTTGAAGATATATATAGAGATTTTTTTGATGGTTCCATTTTTTTTCCAATTTTTTTGCGAAGTGCGAAGAACACGTTTAAAATTTAAATTAATAAATTGATTTTTCTTAAAATTATAGAAAGTATCCACTGCTAGATTGGGAGATTTCTGAATTAAGTTGAAAAATAGTTTAAGTATAGCTAGATTAAAAATTACGTAATTTATGAAATTGTTTTAGCATTATTTTGTTTAAGTTTTGTTACGCTTCTACGCTACTTTTTTGCATAATGAATAAAAAATTTGGAGATTATTACACGCAAAAATCTTTGGAACTTTTAAGATAGGTTTGGATTAAAATAGAAAGGAAAGTTTATGATTTTTAAAAACAATCATTCTTATCGATAAATATTGAAGACATGAGTAAATTAATAAAAACTTCATTACAAATTGAAACATTGTACAAATTGAAATGCAAAGTACGGTTTCTATAGTTTTACATACTACGGTTTCTATGATTTCGTTCGACGATTTCATCAAAAATATGCTAATTAAATTATATCGAAGTTATTTTAAGTTACAAATCCAGCACAAAAACATACTTTTATCGAATAAACACGTTTTTTTCTCAAAAGAATGGATTTTTCGTAATCTGAAAAATATGATCAAAAATTTCTTTCCACCTCTATATTTCTAAGGGAAAAATTCCAAATCTGCCGAAAGAAAAGTACGTTTATACCGATGAATTGCGTTTTTGTGTCTCGTTTTGTAATTTAAAACATCATACGCACAAATTAATTAGATGATTTGACGTCAGTCTCTCAAACAATTTAAATAGTGTTTTGGTACAGGACATTTCGATGAAAGATTATTAAGTTGTTCCGGGTTTCACTCTACGCACTGTATGTCATATATGGTATATAAAATATAATTTTTTTAAATTTTATTTATTTATTATTTATATTTTTCATCAGCACTGAATAAGTAGCTTTTTTATAGTTCAGAGTATTGAAAAAACTGAACTACACGTTATTACGTAGCTTATAATTTTATTTAATTTATTTTATCCAAAAAATAATTGTACCGTAAAGAATTAAATCATATTTAATAATTTTTTGAAATTTAGATCAAGTAAAAAAAAAAAAAAAAGAAATAATTACTTTAGTTGAAAAACGCAAAGATTTGTTTTTAAAATTAAACTATGATCTTGAAAAGATAAAAATTTACATATATCATATTGAAAAAGTAATTTTTAGACTGTCCCTCTGCTAATGTAAAAATTACTTTTTATGTAAAAAACTATATAAAGCCGCATACATTGGATTTTCATTTCCTCTATAAGAGTTTAGCAAACAACTTGTATGCAACGAGAATAGTTTGCATAATAAGAAATGTTTAATTAAAATAAGTTAACTTTTTCATTCCGAATTCGCATAGTTACTTTGCACTTCAATTTTTTACTTTCATCTCGAAAGGGAAAGTTAGCAATGAAAATAAGGCTAAAATAATTCTATATGATTTAGCTAAATGCTGGCAAATTAAATAGAGAAAACATGAATTATTTTTAGTCGAATGATTTAGAGAAAATCCTTAAAAATGTTAGTCAAATAACCTTTTTAATAACAGCTCTCTTTAAACAATTACACTTGGGAAAAACGAGAATCTTGTTTCTTTATTTTAGCAGAACATAGTCAGAAGGGAAATTAAAGTCAAATTATTTAAAAACAAATTCGATGTTGGGCCATAATATTGATATCAATCATAATACGGTTTAAATTTTATGTCACCTTAATTAAGTGTTTCATTTCAACATGCTTCCAATTAAGTAGTACCAATAAAGTAGTTCAATTAAGTATTGCGCAATCATTTGTTTTTTAATGGCGGGCACTTGGAACTATTGTCCAATGGCTACAGAAAGTGCCAGAACTGCTAACTCTCTTTTCGTTACCCAGTGGGCACCTGTGGCGAAGCCACGGCGGTGGAGCAGCGTCGCCCACGTCACACTACCACAACCCGTTTATAGGGCGAGTCACATTCACACATTCATAAACAAAGGAGAAAGGACATAGAACACAGATAGAGAAAAAGAAACATCCATGCCTTGCCCGGGATTCGAGCCCAGAACCTTTCTGATGCTAATACAGTTCCCTGCCCCCTACACAGACCGGTCGGAGCTATCAAATTTAGGAAGTACTATAATATCTCCCAATTTAACTACGTAGTAAGTTTACGAGGGTTTCTATAGATTTTGTTTATCAACACGCTTCACTAATTTAACACATTTTTTCAACATATGTTTTTTTATTTTTCTTAATTATTTCTTAAATGCTACCTTATCATCCATATAAAAACAATGAAAGCTTTTGAAATATGAAATAAAGTGCTACTTATTTTTTAAATTCCATAGATTATATAATGAAAAAATATTTGAATATAACTGTTAAAATTGTGTTTTTGTATAAAAATATATTTTATAAAAATATAATTTTTAACAGTTTCTTTCTAAACGCTGAAAGTGTTTGCAAACTATATTATCATGGGTTAAAATACCAATTAAATGAAATAAAATTTATTAAAAATAGTTTAACCAAATATAAAATGTGTAATTTTTTTAAAACTATTTAGATTTTTCACTTTTTATTTATTTTGAAACCAATGTACACTCATTTAAATAAAGTATTGAAATTCAAATATATATCTAAATATAAAAAGTAACTATCTTTTCACACGTATATCTTACACTTGTATTTATGAATTATTATACAATAAGCTTGCAGTTATAAAATTTGGCTACTTGCATGAACATTTTTTGTACCAAAATAATTTATTACTTTCTTCTTGAGTATATGCGTTAATCAAACAGCCCAACGATTAGCTGAACGTGACGCAGATGCTTATTATACATAAATATAATGCATTCATAATTACTTAGGGTTCTTTTAAAAATAGAAAATCTGCCAGTTTAAGTGCCATTGTTTTTGAGATTTATGAATTATTATACAATATAAGCCTACAGTTACAAAATAAGGCTACTTTCATGAAAGATATCTAAAACTTGTGCAGTGTGCAAAAATATAAACGGACCACGAATAACTTAGTCAAATAGTTTCTGTGACATTGAATTTTAAGAATACAACTTTTTTAAAATATTCTATTTTTCAAAAATTATTTGATCGATTTTGATCAAATTTTGTATTTTTGTATTTTGCTTTTTCAAATTGCATTCTTTGAAATGATGTAAAATTGCTTTCACTATTAAATAAAACAATAAAAAATAACAAATGTTCTCTAAAAATTATATTTTGAATGAAATTGGTCGAAATCGTGAATATAGCGGAATCGATCGAATAGTTCCTGTGACATCGCATTTTAAAAAAAAATCGTATAGTTAAAAAGAACTATTCAACCAATTTCACTTTAAGTCATTCCGCAGTAAGGTATACGATGTAAAAATCGTATACCTTACAATTTAACTTTGTGTTATTATTATTAAATAAAATATTAAAAAATAATAAATATTTACTAAAATTTATTTTTTGCGTGGAATTATCTTTTGAAAAACGAGCTTTATAATTGCGTGTAAAAATTTTTCGACTCGCTTAAAAAGTTCTCGAATTACAATTAAACACATTAAAAGTAAAATTTACAACTAGTTGTCTAAATTTTGAACCGCTCTCCCGACCTAACTATTGAACCAAATTTTCCAGATTGTCGCTACTCCCTATGTTTTGAATTCCCAATGCTGATTTGGATTTCATATGCTAAATCCAAATCAGAAATCAACGAATCAATTATCATTTCAGAGATCCAAATCCGTCCAAAAAATGAATGTTTATTCAGTGAAAGTACGTTTTTCTGTCAGATTTCGTATTTTAAAATGCCATTTGCACTAATTAATAAGCATATTTGAGATCATTCCCTAAGTATTGAGTCCTAGAATATAAAGATTCGATAATTAGATCAAAAGTTATTGAAGGTGTAATTTTTATTTTTTATTTGCGAATTGTACAGCGAAGGAATAAGTTCGACCGTTATCTAAATAACGTGTTTAATTACACCTGATATGTTACCGCTATCTGGGTAATGAATTATTTTAATCACATTTAAACTTCTCTTTTTCTGTCTTTTCCTTCAAAATTATATAAAGTTATTATTCTTTGTTGATCTGCTGAGAAGTATTTTTTTAATGAGGCTTCACAAATAAGTTAAAACGTTATTTTTGCTCTTTTATTTTAACCAATGAAAACGAAAGAAGATAATGTAACGTCAATACATTATCATATAATAAAACTTTTCTTACAACATAATCATCGATAAAACATCGATTATTCTTTACACAGTAAGCCTTTGGTAGATTTTTCTTGATAATGTGACGTGTATAATTAAAAATGTTTAGTTTTTGTAATGCCTCCCAATAAATTTTCAAGAAGATATTGAGATGTTAATTCGTTTGAGAAATAATAAAAACTTCATTACATTTAGAGTCTTCCTGTACCATTTAAACTTCCTTTTCTTAAAAATATTTTTGCACTGTTCTGAATGAAATTGTGTTTTTGTTCGCCTTTTTCTTTTCCAGAAAGCTGATCAGGACAGTCATGTTTGTGTGTTATGTTTCTCTAGAGAATTTAGAGAACAAATTATTTTCTATTTTAATCATGAAACGAGTCTCACATTTCTGCTAAATTTGAGGTCTCTTGAGTCTCATAAACGGTGAAAAATGGCTTCTATGTAACGTGCTTTAGGTGCTCATAAATATAATATTTACGTACAAAACTGATTTTAAATATTAATAGGAAACATATTATGAATACATGCTCATTTTTATCAAAAATTAAAAATGTAACTGCTTTCAAAACGATGCATGCTTGAAGAGATTTTTGAGTTATTGAGAACAAACAAGGTGTAACAGTGTTTAATGGAACGTTTTGTAAAGTTAGAGATGTTGAATAAATTAGTTTAGGTAAGAGAAATTTTTCCGGATTGAAGTTATGCGTAAAATATCCCTAAAATGAATAAATTACATTTAGTTAAAAGCTCGTTTTATCTCATAATATAAATAATTTCATACTCATAAAGATGTAAATGGTTTGACTTAAGTGGTTAAAGGAAAATTCAAGTAAATGCGTGATTACACTAGAAACATTTTCATGTTATTTCTCTTTAAAAATATTAAATTATAAAACAAATATAATGACTTAATTACGTATTTATTAGTAAATAACCAATCTTACATGATAATGTTGCTTATCTTATATAATCTTACTAATATTATATACACTGAGAAAAGAAAATACAGTAAAAACTACCAGAATGTGTTAAAATTCACTGTGTTTCTTGATCTAAGGGTAAACCAAAATTCTTAGTAATTTCTACCGTGCTTTGGTAAGGATTTTAGTAGAATTAACAATTAAATATCGTTTTATAGCATACGATAAGACTTGGTAATTGAGGAAAAATTTGATTATATTTTTCGTGATACCTTAAAGCACGGCATGAAAACCATTTATTCAGCTAAATTGGTTTTCAGTTTAGTAAATTTTACTCAGTTTAGTAGATTTTAGTAAAGTTAACAATTAAATATCGTTTTATAGCATACGATAAGATTTGGTAATTGAGGAAAAATGTGATTATGTTTTTCGTGCATTATGTTTTTTGATACCTTAGCATGGCATGAAAACCATTTATTCAGTTAAATTTGTTTTTAGTTTAGTAAATTTTACTAAATGTGGGTTAATAAGAACTACAATTTTGAAAGCCAGGTTTCATGGTAAACCAATACTATATAAACAGAAAAGTTACCCAATGATGGCTTATACACCTTTTACTCGTATTTGTTTTTTTATATAACCAAAATTATGTTTTTTTTTATTAGAAATATCAATACCATACATTACGATAATTGAACCTAAAATTTCTTCTTCGTGTTCACAAATATTCATCTTCAAAAAAACAAAACCTTTACGATAAATCTGAATTGTGCTGTAAGTATACATAGGATGCAGTATAAAATCAGTAATATTGAGAAAGTTTTCATATTACAAGCTATGAGAGGTCCCGAAATTTTTTTTTTCAATCTAATTTTACTGCACAATAAATTTCATACTTGTTGTGTTCCAAATCAATTAAAAAATACTCAACAAGAATATATAATAGAATGCAATTTCTATTAGAATAAATTTCAATGGTACTCCTTCAAAAATAGAGAAATTTTTTTATATTATCATTTACACCACTTTTTCAAACAATAACTAATACACATATTGGAATAAGTTGTTGACTACAAATTTAAAGAGAAGATCCGAGTAAGCATTTGGTGAAATATTTAATAAGCCGTATGTATATATTTTAATTTTTGATAATATTTTACTTTATAAACTAATAGTGGGACGGAAGAACTAACCAAAATTTTCTAGAAATATTCTTGCATAAGTTGTTTATTTTATTAACATTTTTAATGCTTTTGCAGATAAGTTAAGTATTTTTGTACAAATTAAAAGCTAAAACATATAAATGATGATAAAATTTCATATCACATACATAAAATAGTCAAATTTATTTAATGAGTTTTTCCGAAAAATGGAGAAAAATAAATAATTTTTAATCGCTGCTGATTTTATGGAAAAGTTTAACAAAGTGTACAAGACAATTATAAAAAAATAATAAAGTTAATTTCGTTTAACATTTTCCGACATAAATTTGTTTAATTTGTATTCAAATGTCAAATATTGAGACAATTTTACATAAAATTCAAATGTTGCATAGTATGCTATAATTACCAAACATACTAATACAGGTACAGGTACAAAATATTATTGTGATACATTTGATAATTATAAAAACAGCACTAATGCTGAACAAATTTAACACAGATTTCTTGGAAATTGGTGACTTACGTTACAGCTCCTCAAAGGGGACAAGTACCGGAGAAAATTACTTGAAATTAGTAAATTTTGATTACCATGAATTGGAAAAGAAGTATATCATCATGGCAAGTAATACGAAATTCCAGTTCATCTTTATTCTAATGGGATGAACTTAAAAAAAAACGTGTTTTGATTAATTTTTACAATGTAAAGCCACTGGGAAGGGCTATCATTAATACTAAATAAATAAATAAATGATTGAAATTACTTTAGTTTTATTAATCATGTTGGTATCTGCCTTTAAGTTTTGTGCTTGATATCGTAGTGCTGTTCATCATTACTGATTTATTGATTATTTTCTAATTTTATTCACTTTATAAGAAGAATTTGTATTTAGCTAGTAACTAAATAACGAATATAAAAATCGTTTGCGTGTCTCCTAGGGAGAAAAGTTTTAAGATAAAAATATCTATTGGGATATAACAAGATTGATTTGTTTGTTGTGTGCTATTGAAGTGTGAATATTTATTTACTTCACTGCAGTTTTTGTAAGCGTATTAAGGTGTAAAAGTTTTTATATCCTTTTAGTTCAGTGCTTATGAAAAGGTTTGTCACGGTCAACCAATATTTTACGAGAGATTGTGAAAAATACAGCATTGGGGCTTTGGCTGCAAATTAAATTGTATGTGTTTCGCAACTTTTAGTTATCAACTTTAAAATTTAGTTTAGTCTAGTTTCTTTTAGTTTATTGTTAGGTATATAGAAATAATGTGAGTCGGAACACTGTGAAAATTCCAGATCAAATTACGGTGAAAAGTACCGGCACTCATAGTGCCGGTACTTTTTACCGCAAAATCTATTTTTACTGAAACATGTTACGGAACAAGAAATCTGATATATCATAACTTTTACAGTAAAAATTACCGTAAAATCACTGAATCACTCATATTAAATTAATATTACTTTAAAAGTTATGGTATAGTATTTTACGGTAAAAATGAATATTAAAGATAAAATGGATTTTATGACAAGGATTTTACAGTTTAAGCAAAACTTCATGTTGAATGAGCAGGAAAATGACTGGTTTAAAACATTTTCATAGGGAATGCCCGTAACATATTGAGTTCTTTTTCATTAAAAATTTATTTTTAGTTATGAAATAATAAAATTATTACTTTTATATATAAACACTATTTATTACCTGCTCCCTAGTTCAATAAATCTTGTAATTATTTTTATCCCACTTCTGCTTTTTTATATCTACTTGCGCTGCAAATAATATCATACACGTTTTGTGTGTTATCAATAAAAAATAATTATGAAACACTGTTTTATGCAGAGTTTTCTAAACTTCAAAATATCAAATAAGCATACTCCATTAATTGCTTGCTTTCATATTCTTCTTTTATCTCTTATTTTTGATTCATAATAGTTTAAAGTACTATTGAATCATATGCTCTAAAATAAACATCAATATTTAGTTTTTTGTTTCAAGTCGCAGAAAAAAACATTCAGCTTTTCTAAAACTAAACTATAGATTAATTCGACGTATTTGTATTCGAAATAAAACTATTTTAATACAGTTCTACGAAACTTTATAATTGTCTTACTTATACATACAAAGAATATCATTAATACAAGGAAATGGTAATTAATCATATTTGAAACATTATTGCTTAAACTTCTTTTTAAAATATGATGTTCAAAACGTTACAATACTCGATAATATTCACATTTCTTTACTTGCTATAATACTTATATGTCCTCTATTACATGAAAATAATAATTACTTAAAAATAAATGATTATGATATGTATTCTTTCATAAGACATTAAACTCAAAACAAATAATTTAAAACAGTTTAGCTAATTAGTTTCATATAACTCTTAAAAATAAACCATAAATGTATGCAACATTCCTTTTTGAATTAAAAGAAATGTTACATTGTTATTCGTATAAATTTTTTAAATGTTATTACCAAAAATATAAATATCTCCTGAAACCTCCCTAACATCCCAATAACTTTAAAAGTTAAAACTTTATCACAGCTAATTTTCTTCGATTTTATGTTGTTAATAATTACTTAAAAGTTTGATATTTATATTTCAGAAAAATGTCAACCTTAGTCGTATTAAATGATCATTTTTGCATTTTTAATAATGATTACTCCTTCAATAAACTACTTTCAATTCATCTCACTTAATACATATTATTATTTTAAATAACAGTCATAATCTTTGCTTAAAAATTAAATACGGTACATGTCAAAATCAATCACATTTAATTAACCAAGATAGCTGTATTTTACGAAGTAAATGAATCTATTTTCCAGTCAGTGGACAAAAGAAACCATTTGTCTTTTCTTTTTGCATTGTCATGTGATGTGATATACTTGATGGGGAATAATGCATTATTCCATGAGCGAAATCAAGATCACTTAATGTTTCCGCGGTTGAGATTAAGACTTCATTAATATTACTTCTTTTTTATATTCCCCTGTCAACATCTTCCTTTCGAAACCCTTTTAGTGATTCTATTAATAATAAAAGTTAATCTTGACATTTATTTTGGTATTTAATATTTTTATGCTTATTGAAATCTGTCAGAAAACATTCAGAAAATTATTTTCTTTATTGAAATTATTTGTGTTTTGTTTGCATTCTTTTATTGAAAAAAAAATGTTTAGTTTTGTAAACTATGTATCATAATATTCGCAATAATTAGTGATCTTATGCAAAGTTTCTTTTTTAATACTAAATATAACATCTGATTTTGAATACTTTTAGTAATTTTATCATTATAAAAATTAATCTTAACAATTATATAATTTTATTCTTTTATATTTTTTCTAATCTTTAAGAAAACCGATGCAATTATTTATTTTTAATAAAATTGTTGTAGTTATAATTGCATTATTTTTATTCCAAATAGTTTTTCTCATTGAAAACAATACTTTCTAATAATTATAATAATTTGTGATGATATAAAGAGCTTCTTTATAGTAGTTATAATGGTTTCTAGTTATTTTAATTCTTTTAGGGATTACGATACTTATAAAAGTTAATCTTAACACTTATTAATATTTCTATTTGGTTATAATGATTTATCAGAAAACCGATGTAAATTTTAATTTCTTTAATGAAATTACTTGTATTTTACATAGATTGCAAAAAATGTTTATATTTTGTAAACAGTACCGCACAATGGTTACAATAATATCCTGTTTTTTAAACAATGCCTTATCCTTATTATAGCAATATCTATCTTTCTAAATTTGCTTTGTTAATTCATTTATTAATTATGAAATACATTTTGTTAAAATAGTAATCAGCTGATGAAGGATTGTATGTAATTGATGTTTATTTTCTCGAAGATGTTCAAAAATTATTTTACTAAATTATGGCTGCTGTCTTATCTAAAGAATTGATTTGGTATTGAAGACATGTGTAATTTATTATACACTTTCTTTAAATAGACATAGCCATTTTGCGATTAGAAATTTATAATTTACGACTTTAAACTTTCAATTTTGTACAGACGCCGAGAGATAAGAAATATTCCAAATCTTTGCTTAATATACACATGTCCATAAATTAAGCAAAGAAAGGATAAGAAACAAAACAAACGTTATTTATTCAAAGAGCCTTATTAAACAAAAGATAAAGAACAAAAACTTTTTTATGTATGATAATATTCATAAAAACTGAGCGTTCTGCTCTCTGCTGCGATTATAAAAATTCCTACTTTGTAAAAACTTAATATAACGGTTGGTACGATGGTTAATACATTATATGTCTCCAATGCGATGTAATACAGCCCTTACAACGCCTAGACATGTTGAGTAGCAAATTATCAGCTGATCTTGAGAAATATAACTCCACTTAGCAAACAATGCTCTTGTTCTGGTACACGTGTAGAATGTGGTTGACGAGCTGCAACTGGTCAACCAAGCATCAACCCCTTATGCTCTATCGGATTCAAGTCAGGTAAGAATGAGGATCATTCAATATCGGAGATATCCTCATATTTAAGGATTTATTTACAAAGTATGCCTGGTGAGGACGAGCGACCCAAAATACAGCAAAAGCAAAGCACAAGAATCCATAAACACAAGCACTTCGCCCATAGTGCCCCCAAAACAAACGTGCATGTTGTTCCAGAATGATGTCCCGATAAATTTATCCTCTCATGTTTCCGATTTGAACATGTAGACCCGATTGAACATGTGCTCAGTATATTTTCAACCAAAACGAGAAATCTCGCACCATCTTAAGGCAGTAAATTTTCTTACACCACCTTAATGGAACACCAAAACAACAGTTCAATGCTGTTGCTTTGGTGGCAACGGTTACCTAGTGTTCACGGGTACCTGGTATTCTTGGGTACAAGGCTTAAACCAGACTGAAAGATAAGCCTGGACTCGTCAGAAATCTTCACTCATGCCCACTATGACACTGTTCACATTGTCTGTTCTTTTCTGCAGACTAATCGCTGGAGACAGTATGTTACCGTGATTGAAATGCATCAAGCAGTCCAGTCAGCATATTGACCAATATTTCTCAAACCTCTATGCATGGTTTCCCTTGAAACTGTGGTACATGGAAGCAGAGGAGACATGTCGAATGATGTGCTCTGCTTGCTTCTTTTGGCAGTTACTGCCGAATATCGGTCTTCATTCGCCATTGTAACTCAGGGGAGACTTGTACTGTAACATCTACTAATATTTTTATCATCTTGTAATTGTTGCCAGAGCTAAGATATGACATTTTGTGCAATTCCAAGTTTCTCGGGTAATTCCATCCGAGTATGCCCGCATTCCAGGCCGATGAAGATTCTAGCAAGTAAAAAATCACCACCCCTATGCATCCTCTGTGTCATACCTATTAGGTTTTGGCACTTGGCGACGTAAAGAACGCTTGTAAACAATTTTACTTCTTTGCTACCATTCCTTACGTGCCCCCCTCGTTATTATGTTGTACTTTAGATGTTATGTGGGGTTTTTCTGTAATTTACATATTATTCTTAAAGATGTGAGTGATAATTCGAGTGAAAAATCGTAGTTTTTTAATTTAAAGTTCAATTTCCGTGTGATTCCAAATTAGCTTTAATTTATGGAAATGAGTGCAGTTTAAAAGTAAACAAAAATAAGCTGCATGAAAATTTATATTCTGAAATTTAATAACTTTATTTCTTTTCTTTGAGATTTACTTTGCCCATACATTTTCCCTACAGAATAACTAAATAAAAATGATTACATTTACTATCATAAAATGTATGTTTTACTGAAAACTAATAAATGATATTAATTTATAAGTATTATTATGAGTATTCAAATAAATTGACCGAACTAATATAAAATATTATTTAATTCCTATTGTATGTTTTACGATATAAAGTAGATTAAAATTTTAAAATTTAATGTAGGAGTTCGTCTCTTTGTTTACTTGCTCTGGGAACAAAATTTCTGGAATTTTCCCAAAATGTCTATATAAGCCATTACTCATCGATAAAGATTTAATTACATAGCTAATAACTAGATAACTCGGTAAAATCATAATCATTTTAATTTTCTAGTTTTAATTAATAACAATTTAAAATGTTAATCGTATTAAAAAATGATTGAGCCACAACTTTCTATCTTAATTAGAGAAAAAGTTAAATTATGGTGCCAAACACACTTTTAAAATGTAAAATTAATGAAGCTTTAAATATTTTATATATGTAAGTTTCAACTTGTATAAATATCTTCTTTAAAATGTTATTTTTCAGCTGCTGATAAATCAAGTGAAGAGTCCAGTGAGGAAGCAGTCCAGGATCCTTTAGCAGTATGTTCATAATTCATAAAAATATTTTTTATGATAATACGATAAAATAACATGATTTAATTAATTGATAATATTTCTTAACACATGCGTTGTATTTTGTTGATAATAGGATTTATCATGTCACAACATTTTCGTAATATGATAGTTGCGAGAAGTAGTAAATTAGAAAAGTTTCCTAAATTTTTACTTAAAATGTGTTTATCAGTTCTCAATAAATTTCTTTTCCATCCCCTATAAAGTCTTTTAAATTTTTTTAATATTTTTTTTGGACACTAAATACACTACCGTTCTAACTTGTGCAATTATAATGGCATACGCACCCTGTAACCTAGATTATAGCCAGTAGCACAATAGCCTTACGTAAAAAGTTCAGCCTTGACACACGAAGCAAGTATAGTTTCAGATATTTTCTATATAATTTATTGAATGATTTTCGTTTTTGGGAAATATTTCTAGACAAATAGACTAGCTCGAAGGCTTTATGAAAGGAGAAAATGGATGATTGTTTGTTTGTTTCTTAATTGAAGGCAACAGCTAAAACTCATACAATAATCTTCTTAATTTTTCATTTTTTAAGTTCGAAACGACTATGTTTTACTGGGTGTAAACTAAAACGAAATTTTGTCTTTCCATTTTCTCTACACGTTTAACATGGAATGATGGTTTTTCAACAAGATAATATGACGCTGAAGAAATAAAGCAACTTTCTTCCCCAATTTTCGTCAAATATATGTAAAAGTTACTTGTTATTGTCTAATCAAATATATGTAATGTTAGTTAGTTTTGGAAAATATATTTAAACAAATATACAGACTTAAGGCTTTACAAATAGAGCAAATGCGTGTTTTTTTAAATTGAAATCAACAGCAAAAAATCATAAAATATTCTTCTTTTTTATTTTTTAAATTCGAGACTGCCATGCTTTACTCGGTGTAATACGAAATTTTGTCGTTCCTTTATCTCTATAGAATTAACATGGAATGGTGGCTTTTTATACAAGATAATGCTGTCATTGAAGAAATAAAGCAGTTTTCTTCCCCAATTTTAATCAAATATATAGAAAAATTACTCTGAAACTCACTCTTTAAAATGCATATCAATTGATTATTTAATGTCTTGAAACAATGATTCTTGTTAACGATAATATAGATTTATGAAAATTGAAGAGTTGTATTGTAACATAAAAAAATGTATATAATTTAAGAAGATTTTATATACAAGAAAAATGAATGCTTAGTGGATAAGGCACTGTCATTAAGAAGGATGACTGTTTTAATTCTGAAGGTGGTTTGAAGCCAATCTAGCTACCATCTACCATGAGAAGTATTGGCTGTCTGTATTGAAGTCATACTATTGGTTATGAAATTGTTGAATCTTAACCCCATGGCTCACAGTGGACTATTGAAAAATGCTTTACTTTTATTCATTATACTTTCACTTAGTTTATTAAGTCTATATATAAGTAGATAAAGATACTAGATGATGTTTTTGAGGTGGAAAACTTCTTCAAGCTCATTTGAGAAAAGAGAGTTGAAAAATAACCTTATAAAAACTATCTTTTGGCAGTAAATTTAAAGACGGGAAAAGAAAGTGCTTTGAAAATGAAACTACAATGAATGATAATAGATTTCGCCAAACAAGAAATAATGGCAAATTATGGCCTTTATCTGTTATTGTCAATGTATAAACAACTTAAAAACTAATTATTTAAATTCAAAGTAATGTCACCTAGACCTTCCAATTAACAACGTTGTTTTGCGTAAATAATGTTTATTTGTCTTCGTTTATTGTTAAAATGTTTAACATTTATCATATTTATATTTAGGAGAAATGTCGAGCCCAACTGAATGCTTGTTTGGATAGAGCGGAAAGTAGAGAACCTGGTGTAAGTAAAGTTTGTAATTAAGATTATCAAGACTTTTTTCTCTTTTTCCCATGTATTTTTAATAACATATTTTCCCTATTTTTATCCCAAACTTTTCCATTTCTAAGCAAATTATATACTACTAAAACACATTTACTATTTAGAAAGACTCCATTTAGAGCCGTTGGACGGTTAGAAAATTGCTCGATATCATTTGTTGAGAGCTTGAGGTTATATGTAGGTGTTAGAATCCGATTTAACATTTATTCATGGAAAGGTATGGCGACACGCGTGTAGTCACCAAATTACATTACGGTTGTAATTGTTATTTGAAAAAGAGACATAGATCAATATAAACAACTATTGTGATTTTCCTCTTGGTTTTCTACATAAGAAAAGGTACATGATTTGTTTAGAAGCAACTTTCATGACGACAATCAGAATTTTCAAAACAGTTTCTTTAAAAAAGTGAAACACATTTTTATATATATATATAAATTCCCCTCTAATGCCGGAGAATGACAAAAAGCGACATATTTTTAATGCACGAAAATATGGCATAACATCTTGACCTAATGTACAAAGACCTCCGCTCTGAAAATAAGCTTTACTCTTTTCTTAACAGTGATTTTATCGTTTACTTTCCTTATTTTTAATTGAATTTTGGAAATTACTTCTAATCATTCAGTTATTTGCTCTATTTTAATTACATCAAATGCATGGTTTTTTTTGTAAGAAAAGTAATGTGTTAATGAAGTAAAAGGGAAAGCATTTTTTTTTTTTTTTTGCTCTTGCACTAAATTTCGATTTGATTAAAATAATTCATTTCTCTATTTTTGTATTAATATTTTTTTTCTGAGTTGAATATAATACATATCTATATGCTTGGCATGTTATCAATATAGATTTTTCTATATTGATAAAATAGATTTTTCTATATTGTTGTTGTTGTAGTTCATTTACGTCGCACAATGGGTTATTGGCGACGGTCTGGGAAACATCCCTGAGGATGATCCGAAGACATGCCATCACAATTTTGATCCTCTGCAGAGGGGATGGCACCCCTACTTCGGTAGCCCAACGACCTGCACGCGAAGTCGAGCACCTTACGGTAGCACAGTTTAACGAGGACCAATACCGCACACCCTCGGTCCCTACGCAGACTGATCCAAGTGGTGACCCACCCGCACACTGACCGCAGCCAGTGATGCTTGACTTCGGTCATCTGCTGGGAACCGTGTCTTAACGATCAGTCCACTGCGGGACTTTTCTATATTGATAATATTGGTTTTTCTACATTGATAATATAGATTTTTCTATATTGATAATATAGATTTTTCTATATTGATAATATTGATTTTTCTACATTGATAATATAGATTTTTCTATATTGATAATATAGATTTTTCTGTATTGATAATATAGATTTTTCTATATTGAATTTATCAATATAGATTTTTCTTTTCTCTCTTCAATCATAACAGCATTATATAAGGGGAACAGGAGTAAATAAAAATGCTGCTGATATATTAAATTGTAGATGGTTTTCTTTCACAGTATTAACTAAACGTTTTCTTTTAAAGTCAATAGGAGGGTCTATTGAGACAAGGGGAAACTTTGAAAATTATTTAAGATGACGTCACTGAAAAATATTCTTAAATATTATTCGTTTGTGAATCAAAATCTCATTTGGAAACCCTTTTCAATTATTTTGAATCCATTCAGTTAATAAAAATAATAATAATATTTGCTACATTCTGTAAGTTTGTGTATTTTTCTTACAAAATATTTAGAACAAACTAATTTTTTACATGTTATCAATCTTTGTTATTCGAACTTGTTTTATGCAAAAATACATTTAAATATTCATTTTACTAGATATGTTCAAAGTTCAACTCTAAAACGATATTTCTTTCGTATAAGTTCTTGGTACTTATCTGAAAAGTTCGGTACAAGTTTTAAAAATCATTACGATCTCCAAAATGACTTTTTTAACCATTAAATACCGATTAAATGTCCACCTAGAAGATTTTAATGCTTATTTTGAAAGTAATTTAGTGAGTATTTTTTGCACTGATGAAGCTAATGATACTGCAGTATACTTTAAAGATAAATTAATTAAACGAGTTAGTTAACATTATTTGAAAAAGAATAAAATAAATTATTTTGCTAAAATCAATATGAAGGTTAACTTCTGAACATCAGTTTCTTTCACATATTTTATAACTTCTGAAAAAAGAAATTAAATTAAAATACAATTTTAACAGAAGGGAATGTTTTTACTTTAAAAAATATTTTATTTAAAGCATTTTAAGGATAGAATAATTTTTTCTGACATCATAAAAAGTTAATGCAACCTACACTTTAAAAATTTCAAAGAAAATTACTGTAAAAAGTACTGGCACTGAGGGTACAGATAATTTTACCGCTAGATCCATTTTTACCAGAACATGTTATGGAGCGAAAAATCTGATGTGCCATAATTTTTATAGTAATAATTAACGTAAAATCACTGAATCACTCTTAATAAATAAATCTCACTGTAAAAATTGTGGTGTAATATTTTAGGCTAAAAATTGATTTTATGGTAAAATAGATTATATGGATTATGGACCCAGAGAACCACATCTTTATACGGTAGTATTATCTGGAATATCTTACAGTCTAAAATTTGGCAATAGTATTTTAATTTTTTTAACTAAAGACATAATATTTCGGATAAGCAAAAAAAGAATATTTTTTATTATTTCGATATTGATGGAGAGGATATTGCTTCTTCTTATAATTTAATTTTAATGATATTTTACTATTTCAATTGTAGAATCAGAGGTATGAAGAAAGTCATTAATTTCCATCCATCACTTATTTTAATAATACCCTCTCTAAGTAAAATGAAACAAAATTAAAAATAATTTTCGATACGCCAACTCACGAGTATAATTTTATCAGAGTAACTCCTCAAATTCACGAACAGAATGTTTCGAAATAGTTTCAGAATAGGATAATAGTTAAGATATTGAAAATAACAAGCTCATGAGAAAGTTCATTTTAAATTATTTGAAGTGTTAATCACTTTTCAATTTCCTTTGAGTAAAATATCTTAACTAGTAATAGCTATATTATATCAATAATTCGCCGAGTTCGGTATGAAAGAATTAAACACTTTTATCAACTAAACTTCCTATTTACATACATAAATAAGGAAAGTATATTACATTCATCATGTATACAAAAATAGCATATACGTTCCAAGTTTCTATAATAATGAAAAATTTTTCGAGAGATGTCATAAAAAAACTCCCTTGTTACTATTCTGTATTTTTCCGCATAATGTTGGTTATGTAGTTTTTGAAATCTCAGAAAATAACAAATTTAAAGTTAGTATGTCCAGATAGTTTTCTTTTTATATTATGGTCGTCAATATGATTTGTTCAGACTTAAAATAAACATTAATATCATCTTACAAATGTGAATATATTTTTATTGTATACTTTTCAAAAATCCCATATCAAAATATTTCGTTTATTGGATTGTTATAGGTTCAGGGAAAAGAATGGATATTTTTAGAAGTTGTTTGGCGAGTGGTCAGTAAATTTAAATCAGTTTCAGCACATATTTTATTTGCACTATCTAATAGACGTTAATCAAATCTGTAGTTTCAACACGATTCTAATAATATTTTTAAAAGAAAGAGGGCTATATTTATGCGTTGTTTAATAATAATAAAAAAAATTTTATACTTCATGAGGATACATTTAATTTTATAAAATTTCATTTTTTGGTTTCCTTTTTATTTAGTTTTCAGTTTTTTTAAAAAATAATAAGTAGGTTTTTAACCTTTTCAAGGCCATTTTTTTATTTTCAATTAAAAAAACAAATCACGACTTAAATAGAACAAATAAGGTAAAAATAACAATACTCTGGCAAAATAAAATAAAAATAATAAAGTATTTAAGCAGTTGGGGGGTGGCTGGGACATGAACGTCCCGTACGGGTTTTTTTTTCCACACATTACGACATATCAGACATATATGCTGAAGATGGTTAAATAATAAAAATGCCTTTTTAAATATATTAACATTGCTTTTTACGCTTACCAATACTTATGATTTCTCCTTATTTTTCATGTTTTTTAAAATCGATATCTTTTAACATTTTATTAATAGATTGTATAAATATTATTTTATTTAAGAAATTTTTGTTCCTATGTAACTAAATAAAAAAAAGTACCCGAATTTGAAATATTATCAACTAAATGTGAAAAAAATACATTTGAATGGATAGAGTCTGTGAAAACAATAAGAATAAATTATTTTTACTTTTTAATGATTCATAAAAATAACCTAATATTGAAATAAAAGTTCAAATTGAAAAAAATATTTTTCCCCCTTAATTATTTTTTAATATATTTTAAATAATTTAAATTTAAATCTTAAGATTTATAATCTATACCTTTAATCTCTCTTCTTCCCTCTTTTTATAGTTACCTTCGACATCAACTCAAGTTCGAGTTTATAAAATAAAGAAACAGAGAGGGATAAATAAATTTTTTCACTAAAATGGATACATAGTCATTATTTAAAGCAACGAAAGTGCGACAAATTCGCGAAAATTCATTTAATTTAGAAATAAAAATGGTCCTTTTAGAAAGTCTAATTTCAACTTAGTAATTGAATTTAACTGATCTGCTTAGCTAGTTATACATTAATTTGTACTGCAACTTTATTAGCTATCGAACTATTTAATCAGTTAATAGTTCCCGAACTTAGTTTTTTTTATTCCATCGTACTTTCTTTGCCCTTTTCTACACTTGTTCGTGAAGCTTATTTTTAATGACGCAGTTTAACATTCACTTTTTTATATAAATTTTGAAGAACCTCACAAACCAAGATGAAACTTCATTATTGAAAGGTTATAGGGCCATCTGACTTCTAAACTAAAACTAAACTCAGCGGCGCGACAGCCCATAGAGGGCCAAGGCCTACTGCGCCCATCTCAGTTTTCTTGACCTTGGGCTCTGGGGTGCAGGAGCAGATGTTCCGGTCAGGTGGTCAGCCGAACGCGGAACCCTCAGTGTTTAGTTCCCAAGCATGCTTGGTACTCATTTATCGACCCACTGAAGGGATGAAAGGCTGAGTCGACCTTGCCCGGCCCGAGGATCGAACCAGGGACCTGTGGCACGACAGTGCGAGGACCATCTGACTTCTCTTACAATTTAATTTCTTCTAAGTACTTTGATCACTCTCCAAACTAAGTTAAAGCAAACTTTTCATTTTTTTTTTTAATATGAACATATTTTTAGTCATTGTGACTCAGGGAATAGAACGTTCGCCTTTCAATGAGGGGAACCATGTTTAAATCCCAGCGATGGCTGGTCGATACGAATTCAGCTCCCAGCTAGCATCAACTACAGTGCTGACGTAAAATATCCTAAGTGGTAGACGGGTGATGGGTTAGAGTTCCCTTGCCATCAGGATAACCGTGGGAGGTTTTCATGCTTTTCCTCTCCATGTAATGCAAATGTGGATTAGTTCCATCAAAAAGTCCTCCACGAAAGCAAATTTCTCCCAATACTTGATCAATGAGTTCCTTGTCTTCTGGATTGGGTTCAAAATTACAAGTATAAGAGTTGAACATTGATAGCCGCAAACTCAAAATTGGGTTGCCAACGATGGTTATAAATTAAAATAAAATAGGAATATATTTTGTTTCCAAAGTTTTAGAAAGTTCTTATTTTTTTAATAAATTTTAGATATAAATTATATGATTTATATAGTTAAGTGCTTCCAGCTTGTTTTTAAGCTATTTTGAAAAGTGTTACTAAATAACTATAAGTTTTCTGAATTGAATAAAAGAAATATTCTTGTAATAAATGTACATACTTTGCTTACTTTCTAAACATACTACTTTTCATAATAATGGGATTATTAGCTTTTATCATTTCCCATTCAATTTACATACTTTGCTTACTTTCTAAACATACTACTTTTCATAATAATGGGATTATTAGCTTTTATCATTTCCCATTCAATTTACATACTTTGCTTACTTTCTAAACATACTACTTTTCATAATAATGGGATTATTAGCTTTTATCATTTCCCATTCAATTTACATACTTTGCTTACTTTCTAAACATACTACTTTTCATAATAATGGGATGAGTAGCTTTTATCATTTCCCATTCAATTTATTATATTAATGTAGTTTTAGTTGTAAGAAAGGAGGTTTTGATGACGTATTTGGTATTTAAATAAAATAGCGAACTGTTAATTTCGAAAAAAAAATATTATTTTGCTACTTTTATGTCGCCATGTTGCAGCAAGTAATTTTCTAAAAAATTCTTACTAGTAACATTAACGAAATGTGCGCTTTAAAGTATATTGTAGATTAAGTTTTGATTTACAAGAACGATGAAATATATCAAAAATCAACAAAATGCATAAAAAGTTAAAGAAAAAGAAAAGTTAAGGATAATGATAAATAATTAAGTTTTTAAAACATGGAATTATTATTTACGCGTCATTATAATAATACTCCCATTAAATATGATATTATTGTGTTATGCGGTTTGTCCTTTAAAAATAAAACATAGTGGAGTGGATATTGACGAAAACACTAAGTATTATATCTTTAAAAACATTATAAAATAAACTAAGATAATTGCTGCATAATCATTCGATATTAAAGCATTGGAAATAATATCCTAAAGAAAGAGTGTGTTATATTAGAAGAAATGAAAAGCGAGAAATGTTAAATTTTGTTGCTACAGAAGTGCTATGCGTGGATGTCTGCTTGGGTAACGCTTCCATGTTGAGAAAATTTTTTTTAGGAATCTGACAAAAAAAATTTTGAGAAATTTAAATTGAATGAAAGATTTAAGCCTTCTAATAAGGTAGGTAACATGCGAACCAGAATAATCAAAAGAGGATTTGCTTTGTGCTATTTATTGCCAAATTACGAAAAGGTTTATCTCAATTTAATTTTACTTTAAGAATTTCTTAATGAGGGATTTCAAAGTAATTTGTGCGGGATTACATAAACTTGCGCACCTGTTTGTAAAACTGCTATTTTTTGCAAAGCGCATAAACTTAATACTTCAAAAGAACAGTTGGGTGTATTCAACTCCGTTGATTGATCAAAATAATGTAAAAACTACTATGTTTATTTTAAAGAAACAGCGTCTAACCTCATATAGATGTGAGTGAATATCCTGAATGGCAAATGTGTTTTCTTAAAATATTATGATCTAAAGTATCAGACAGTACAACCAGTATGCATATACATTAGCAGTTTCTACAGTAATCAGAAGATCTTTTAATCGTGGGTCCTTTCATCTAAAAGCAATTATATTTATGTTTATTTTATTTAAAAAAAGTAGTTACTTAATTACATAAAAAATAAATACTCATAAAATACGTATATGGAATTTTATTTAAAAATGAAACAATTAAAATCTAAAAGTAAAGAAAATTTTTAGATTGATGATAATGAAAGAAAAATCTCAAACATTCAGTTCTGCCTCGAATTGCAGTTAATGAAACTATACTGTAAGAAATTCTGGATGAAATTAAGGTAAAAGTAAGGGCACTCAGGGTACCGGTACTTTTTACCGGAACATGTTACGGAACAAAAAATATGATATACGGTAATAATACAGTAAAATAACTAAATCACTGTAATCCAATAAATATTATTATAAAAATTACGATAGAATAGATTTCACGTATGATGCATCCAAAGTGACAGTAATTACACCGTAATTTTCTCTGGAATTTTACAATGTATTACATGGGTATCTCCATTTTATTATACGGTTCTCATTTTACAAAACATGCTTAAATTTTTGGCGCAAAATTTTTTGTAGATCTTGAAACGATAAGTTTATTTGTCGTTTTTACTACGTTGATCACCTTTCAATTAAAGAATATAAATTAAAAAATACTTGAAAAATTTGTAATTCTGTTTTTTTTGAACATGAAAGCTGAATAATCATTGTTTAAACTATTTTGTGTGTGTACCTTACACATAATATTACAGTGAATATACATTATAATTAAATAATGAATGTATTAATTTGACATTTATTTTATGACACATGCGTTAGTATTGTATATATTGTAGTTAGTATTATATTGAACTACAATAGGTTCCTTTATACATTGATGCATTAAAATTTGCAAAACCAAGTAGTGGATGATTTTACCACAAATAAAATTAAATAAATCATATTGATTATGTACAGTAAATGAACACCATTGTCATGCATTTTTGGAAGGAAAGTTTATTTTATTTAAAGTAATATAAATAAAGTTTATGTCCTATATTGTTATTTTGAGCATTATGAATTAAATTCATTTTAAATATTTCCGAATACTATTTAATTTCTTTTGATAAAGTTCTTTTTTAATACACTGTATTTATGTATGTATTATAACAGCATTTGTACTAAGATGTCTTTCTTTCAAATGATATACAATTGACTAAAAAAAAAAGCTTTGCACATTATTTGAATATTCGCTCGCAGAGGAGATGTGAAATTTAGTAAATTATGTTAATTATAATTTCAGGCATTTGATATAGACCATTGTTGTGATGAATACAAAAAAGTAAGTTTAGTTTGCTTAATTTATTGAAAATGATTATATTACTTTTATACGTTGGTAATTCTTAAATTATGATTGTATTTTTCATATTTTAAATGATTCGAAGTTTTTGTTATATTTAATCATATTTTGATAATAATTTTTCTTGTTTTAATATTATTTCTCTAAAGTGTGCATAATTTTGTCTTCATTTTTGTCAAGGATTCTAAAGTATGTATATATATGAAAATAAGATAGTTATTAGGAAATTTCTATTTGGTTTGTAATTTCCACATGTATCCTATACTTTGCATTGTATACACTTCATAATGCATGATACTTATAATAGTTCAAGGAAGAAATGTTCAAGGCTTTTAGTTCAAATTATTACACATCGTATAATAACAAATTTTCATTCATCGTAATGATATATTTTTAATTTTATGAGTTTTGTCTTAAATTTTACACAAATTATTAATCTATAAGATATCAATACATTTAGTTTTGCGTCACCGTTAGTGAAGTTAAAAATATAAGTGGGTATTATGTTATATAGGTTTAAAAATTCAGCTCTGAGTTATGTTTTAACAGAAACTTATTCATTCACACGTAACTGTTTAAAATTTTTATAACTGTCTAATAGGATTAAAAACTTGCTAAGCTATGAAAAATTCTAGTATTAAAAAAATAATAAAATAAGTAGAATACAATGAAAAAATATAAAAAGTAAAATTGTGCATTTAACAAATTAAATGAACAAGATTTTGGGAGTTGGAGGATAATTTTTAAAATAGTTGTGTTTATCCACTGAAATATCCATCAAAAGATAATTACCCTACTGTATAACTTAACGACCACCTCCCCCCCCCCAGATAGAAAATTTATGTTACTTCAGAAAACTGCTACATATTACATAATACAGCAAAGAACACAATGAAACGATAATCACAATTTCTTTACTGTTAAATCTTCTTTCTTTACTGCTTTAAAATCCATTCCTGATCAGATTAAACTAAAGCGAAATTACACTAAAACTTCAAAATAAATTTGATTATACTTCTATATAAGAATTTTTATGGAAATTTTTCATGGATATTTACTTGGGATGCTGTTAATTTATTTTGTTTCAAAATTTATTCCATTGTTATAAATATAGATATGTGTTAAAGTTGTTTAATAAAATATACTGAAATTACTACAAATATTATAAAAATAATTTAATTATTTCAAATTTAAATGAGCACGTGTGATCTCTAGGGATTATGAAGGGAACCGAGCAGAACAAAAATAGTTTTATTTGAAGCTTACAATTCCAAATATTTGCAGGATACAAGATACTTGATTTATCGAGAATATAATTCTCTCGTGTTTTACTTAAAGAACATTTTCTCAATTGCATCGAGAAAACAAGAGTATCAGGAATTTATTATGAAAACAAAGTACTCATAACATTTTTTATATGAAGTAGTGTTTCTTTTTAATTGTATAACTTTAAATAAGAGTTTAATAGCAATATTATATCTAACTATTTTTATAGTTAAATTAAATAAATATTTAAAATAAATATCTTAACTTAAAAAGAGTTAACATTTAGAAATAAAGATACAAAAAATTACTTGAATCTTACTTATTACCCCAGAGAAATGAAAAGGCTTTGAGAGGACTTTTTTTATCGATTTGTTCAAAATTTGCATTTTGTATTCAAATATTTGTTAAGTAAATGTTTTATTTGCTTTGATAATACAGAATTTAACTTTTTATTATTACCATTTTATTACCACTAAAAAGTTAAATTAATAATTTTGTATTAGTGCTTGATTTATTTGTATTTTGCTTGTAATACATAAATTAAGCATTTACGAAATCAAGCATTACCTATTTGTGTTTTTCTAGTGTATATAAATTAAGCATTTAAAAAATAACGCTTGATTCATTTTTCTAACTTTAATTATTTCTAAGTTTTAACTGTTTAAAGTTTTTCTATTATGGACACCTATAATCCGAATTAGTGTGAATATGGTCATACTTATGATTTACACATAAGATATTCAAAAAACATGATTTATTTCTATTTATTTTTTAGTGCATGTATAAAATTGGTCGCAATTAGTCTTTGAAGAGAATGAAGCTATTATTTTACAACTCATCCATTTTATTTCATTGTGATCATAATATATTTAAATGGAACAAATTTAAACAAAGCTATATTGAATAAAAGTAATTAAAAATATGTTGTTTATGAGTTCTCTGCTTTCACATACAAATAACATATATCTTATACCTAATTTTGCCTGATGTTTTTATCTTTTTAGTTAATAATTATATTTTATTTTCGCGCATTTATTGCTTTTACAAAACTGATTATCAATTGTTTAAACTTGTATGTAGCTCTTAATTTGTTTTCTGGAGTTCATATTTCTTTAGAACATATACAAAATAGAGAAAATTTTTGCAAAAAAACTTGATCTATGTCACACTTCTTAATTTTGGAAACATATGGAATAAAAAAATAAAAATTAGATTTGTATGAAATCTAATCTAGGTGAAAGTTATTTTTTGTGTGTATAAGCTCATATGTAAAAAAAAAAACTCAATCATGTGTATTTATCAGTTTTGTTATTGCTACTTGATCTGAAAATAAAAAAAAATATTAAACTACTCAAAAAAATATTTTATTTCTGAGTAATTTTTCGGGAGAAGTAAGCAAAACATAAATGAATTATTTAACCTACTGGTGTTTCCATTTTATTCTGATAAGAAGCTATACTGTTTAATAGGACCGTATTTTAATAAATTTTCATAAGAAAAATCTTTTTTCGAGTATTCAAAAATCTTTTCCCTACATTTTAGACAAGTTCCTTTAAAATATTGGAAAAAATTACAATATTTTCCTTTGAAATATTTGGGGAAAAATTTAACCCTAATTTTACACTTATGCGCCAATATTATTTGTGATTTGTCTGCAAAACCATTTAATTTTGTTCAGACTTTGCATATAGTTTCATAGTTTAAATTTCATAGCTTTTGTTCAGCCAAAGAATTCCAGATTGTAAAAGCCAAAATAGACGAAATCAATTGAAATAGATGAAAATGATACTAACTGCCTTTCATGTTAAGTTTACAATATTTCATGTTATTATAAGTAAATTAAAATGCTTTAGCATCGCTAATGCGGATTAAATGATTTGCAGTTTACAAAGATCGTGTTTTAATCTGCAACGATCGATTAGACTAACTAAAATAAATGAATATTATAAGATTAGCAAAAAATATTGTTTATTGAGAATTATTATAAATTATTGTTAAGAAACTATATTTTTTATACTTTGAGCAATATATAATTTTGATATTTGTCACTATTATTATAAAAACTAAGTGCCATTGATTATTTGTAAGTCATTCATTTTGGGATGCATGCATAGTTAAATTTCAAACAGCAAAATCTTAGTAAAATTCTTCTATTGTTCCTAACTATCTTAAGAGTTTTACAAGTATATCTAAAATATGCACGAAATCATAAAGTAATTATTAAAATAAAAGGAAAGTTTTAAAAAAACAATTTTAGAATTCAAACTCTTTCACGTAGTACTCTTTCTATAAAGTATTTTACTCAACTTATTTTCAGTATTTCATGCAATTCACCAGAGACAATTTCTTTAACCAACCACAAATATTATTGCTATATATACTGCTAATTTTGCAACGAAAGATATGAATAAGTACAATTTATTTATTTATATAAGTTAGCATACATTTATTTTCATTTTAGTGCTATACATTGCTTTTTAGAATAGTTTTACTTAAATTCTTGAAACTTTTAAAAAACCTTTACCAATAAAAGTTGCTATCACACCACTAAAAAAACTATCTCCAACCACTGGAATTTTTTTTCCAATTTTTTTTTTTTTGTTTTTTGCTTTCATAGCTAATTGTTTGAGAAATATTAATTTGGAGCTTAAACGCATAACTATTATATAAAAAAATAAATGCACACAATGAAAATGAAGAGTTTCTAATAAGATCACTCTAAGAAATAAAACTCACACTTTGGACGATTAAGCAATGCCTAAGCTTTTTCTCGTTAATTTTGAGAATTTTTCGTCTCAACGCAACAGGAATTCTCCAATGTGTGAAAAAAAAATATTTCTTCAACTTGAAACCTCATCGTAGTGCAGTGTGTAAGATTGTCAACAAGAGTAACAAAAATAGGATGAAGACTAGACGAATGAAAATAAAGTGACGAAGTAAGACGACCGGACTGTATGCTGGTCAAGGAGTTATCCTCGTATCAGGACGATCTCGGATTCAAGCCCGCTTCGGGCATTTTTTTTTTTTTTTTTTTTTTTTTGGAAAAAAATAGAATAACGAAATATTTCTTTACTACTTACGAAAAAATTTGCGATAATAATTATTCACTTTGACACATTATTTGTTCGGAGCATTTACCTGAAAATAGTTTCGTCAAGAACGAAGAAAATTTTGTTAAATTTGAGTATTCATTTTTTACAGTAAAATGAATTGATTTATCAATTAAAATATACGTTTTCTATGCATATAATTTAATTAAAGAACCATTTTATAATGCTTGATTTTAAGATCGATGTAAATATAGCTTTAAGTTATTAATTTTAATTATAATTTTAATTTTTTAATTTTAATAATAATCTTATTTAAACAACTTTATGCGTTATCGTTATTTCTTTCCCTTAACTTTAAGTAACATGCCTTACTCATCTAAAAAAGTGATGTTCAATGTCAGATTACAAAAGATTTTAAGACTTTCATTTTTGCAATACTAATTATGTGCTTATACATAGTTCTTAAACAAAATTGGATACTTAATGATATTTATCTTTAATATTAAAACAAGCTTTATTCCAAAAGAAGTTTTCTGAACTGTTTATTTTTTGGAATCCGGGATCATCATTCTCTTTGATTCCGGTATTCATCACATAGCAATCTTAAGCATTAAAAGCAGTCAAAGACTTAGCTTTTTTTATGGTTTGAGCTAAGAATAATTATTCTATGAAAATAAAAACAACTTTATTCAAAATGCTTTAGCTTAGTGATGAATCTCTGAATTAAGCTAATTATTTTTATAAAAAAAGTACTTCAAAAAATCTCTAATTAACGAAAAATACTTTTTTTTTAAACACTCACGTTCTAATCAAACACTTTTTATTGTAGTTTGCTAATTACATCTGGAAATGTATACACAAGTTTAATTAATAGTTTAAATACAAGGCATAGTTTTTATGTTTTAATATAAGGGGTGTTTAGATATTTTTTTTCTGTATAATTGGCATGACTTAAAAATTTTATATCCATCCTAATTATTTTTAATTATTTTTCATGAATAAGCAAAACTTATTTTCAACTTTTTGAATGTGATGTGTTATATTTACTTTGGTAATACTTAAAATTGCATCTTTTGTTCAACGATTAAAATTTTGATAGAAAGCAAGTTTTTTTAAAGTTTATTTATTAATTTGTAATTTAACAGTGAATTTTCACATTAATAAAAAATTCCATTCTACTTGGAAAACGAGATTTCTTTAGAATGTACTAAACATTTTAAATTTATTCCAGTTTAAATAATAGAAAGCTTCCATTGTTATTAAAGTGATCTGGCAAAGATTTTTCATGGAAGATGCTTATTTACTTTTATAGTATGGGTTAAATTGTAAGATTGTTAAGTAAATACAATGTTTTGAAGCACTATGTAAACTTTATAGACTAGTTATTCCAATCATATTATTTTAATCATATAATCATATTATTTGAAATAATATGATTATATTTTATTTCATTCTGTCACTATGCCATCTTACGCCAGGCATAACTAACGAGTTCAGACTCTCTTTTGAAGATCCGAGCTCTCCCAAGCCCGAAGGATTTAAATTCTTGCCCATTCACATCCGGGTTATATCAACCAAATATATATATATATATATATATAAATATATATAGGGTGATTCATAAAAGATGGGGCAAATTATAGGAAGTGATAGTATTCACCCAAGCAAACAATTTTTACCAAAGAATGCATGGTCAAAGGCAAAGCACAAAACCTTTAGAAGGCGCCAAAAGTTACGTTCTTAGGCAAAGGCAAAAACACACAAACAACGATGAAATGAAGTAATAAAAGCAAATTTAATGGCATGTGATTACAATAAGTGTGCAAAACAATGCCGGCAGGGGCTATGCACGCAGTACAACGGCAAAGAAAAGATTGGCGAACATTCTAAAACAAACGTGTCATGTCGCGAACTTACCCTGCAGCGACCGAAAGCTTGGCGAAAAGTTCTTCTGCAGATTCAATGTGAGTCTCATACATAAGAGCCTTCAGCTGTCCCCATAAAAATAAATCTAGACATGAAAGATCTGGCGAGCACGGTGGCCAAGCTATAGGACCACCTCACCCAATACATTGGTTTGGAAAGGTTACGTCCGGATAGTTTCGCACTTCTCGTACGTAATGAGCTGGTGCTGAGTTCTGCTGGAACCAAATGCATAAACAAAATGCATATCGGCTTTGTCCTCATTGAAGAAGGGCAATATCTTCAGATGCGCTACTACCACGATTGACAATGCACTCTCGAATCAGCAGCTTATATGTATGAATCGTGACCTAAATTTTTATACGAGCTCTTCTTCCTCCCATAACATGCAAATAACTCGCAGCGCGGTAACTCGCAACAGGAATGAAGCTTTCACGTTTGCATGAACAACTTTCTAAATGCGCCAGCACCTTAGCGTTTTGTTTTCGACCATGCATTCTTTGATAAAAATTGTTTGCTTGGGTGTGTACTATCACTTCCTAAAATTTTGCCCATCTTTTAGGAATTACCCTGTATATATATATATATATATATATATATACTCTTTTAAAATAAAATGTATGCGTAAATGTAAGAATTGTTTAATAAATATGCGCTAGTTTCTTTTTATAATTGAAAAGTTTTTCAAGTGGATCAAAAGATTTTGATTCGTTTTTGAAATTCTCGACATATGACGAACTAAGCAAAAAGGAGCATTTTCATAAGGAGATCCAAACTTTCGATCATACTCTTCATCAAACTATTGGGGCCATATTTAAAAGAATGCATCACTGGAGATTTTGATAGTCAAGATAACCTGTTGCAAAAAATATTTTTAATTTCGTTTATAATTAGCATTAGTAGGGGAGAGTGGGGTCAATTGTAACAGGGTACGATTGTAACATAGCAAAAATTTCGAGTGTCGGGTTCTAGATTTGGTTCCTAGGTGGCGCACAAGGTGTATTTAATAAATCTACATGTACACCCCTGCTGGCAACCATTTTTATAAACTTTTGAAAGAGTTACATCACAAAAAACATTTTCACGCTACGTAAGTACTTTTTTGGTATTGGAATATTATATTGTAACAAAGTAATTTTGTTTAAATAAATAAAAATTATTAACCGAATATGTAAGTGGATACTTTAATTAACATTTCAAAAAAAAAAGATTAGTTTTGTTAATTAACTAGCATCGTTTTCAACAAATGAAGCTGAAATGGCGTCTTGGGGACGATTGTAACAATAAGTAAAGGGACGAATGTAACAGCTGAAAATAAATAATCTTATGTTTACAAACCATTACTTAACTCTTTGAGAACCACCAAAAATTTCCTATATCATTTATATTATGTTGCATGTGCATTATTTTATTTGTCACCTTTCACAGCATAAATTAAAAATTTTAACCCCTTAAAGTTAAAAGTTTAACCCTTTCGGTCTCTGCTCATTATTATTTTTACTCCTGAAATATCACTACTATTTTGATCAGTAAAAAAATATATCACAACTATGATAATATGTATAATTAACTATCTTTTAGTTGAATTTATGAACTGTTATAATTGACCCCGTAAGTGGGGACAATTGTAACAAGTGCACGACTGTCAAAAATTGTTAATAACTAATATAATAACATTTAAAATAAGGTTTTTTTTTTCTAGTAGAGGATAGTCTACTTTACTCGTCTGTCAATTAATACTAATGATATATTGGATTATTTGTTAGTTAAAAATAGTTAAGTAAAAAATGTTACAATTGACCCCACTCTCCCCTACTAATTAATATTTCAAGTCACTTTTTTGATCTAGTAAGATGCTCGCTATAAAGCTCATAATTATAAAATTATGAAGTACTAACTTAAAATATTGGAACAATTTTAAATGAAAAAAATGTAATGACCAAAAAAATAACATTGAAAGAGCTCTTTAGACATTGTATTCTATGAAATACATTAACAGCTTCGTGAAATAAAACACTTTTTGACAACCTCTTTAATTCCAAGCTTATTTCTTTAGAATAGAACTATTAAAAATCATATAAAGTATTTTATAGTATATTGTTTAAAGTATTTTATAGTTCTATTGAAAATACACTGGTATAAGAAATTAAGAGAATTTTCAGACTTGGTCGATTTTCTCTAGAACTACTGGTTCGATTTTAATGAAACTTGATAAGTACGTACATTGACATACAAAACAAATAACCATTCAACTATTGTAATAGGCACGCATGATCATACGTAACAATCGTTGGAGTCGGAAGGTATGAAACAGAGGTTGCAGAATAAACAAAAAAAAATGGGGTAATATGAGGTATGGTCCCCTTTTACAGATATACAGGCCTTTCAAAATTATTTCATATTTGGAATGAGGTAGTTAATAATTTCCGGAAGCAATCGGCCGGAATTGTCCTTTGGCTATTTCATACCTTCCGACTCCAACCAGTGTTACGCATGATCATGCGTATGGATTACAATTGTTGAATGATTATTTGTTTCGTATTGTATCAATGCATGTACATATCATATTTATCATGAAAATCGGTCCTGTAGTTCTAGAGATAATCGACCAAGTCTGCAAATTCTCGTAATTTCTTACACCATTGTATAATAACATTGACATTATATCTTTAATTTCGAGAGCTTATTAAAACACTGAAATACATTTTGATTAAATATATGATTTCCCAACTCTCCTGATTAGGACAATGATAATGTTTTCCAGAGAAGAAAATGTAACTTTAAGCAGCTTCACTTCGATATCAAATATCCTAAATTTTCTTATTCAACTTTTCAAAAGTTTCATTATTCGACAAACTATTTCCCAATAAATCAAATCGTAAATCAAATCGTTAAGCTCAGTTCACAAAAAGTACTTTTGATAAGTTCTCTTAAAATTTATTCCGCTCCATTACAATATCGATTTTTGTGAAGAGATATACATAGAAACTAAATAAATTTCTTCTCTACAGCGAAATTGATTTTTTAAAATATAAAAGAAATGAAGCTTTTTGATCTTTTTACTGCAGGCTCTGCTTAACCAACTGCTAAATTTTATAAGATAACTAAAAAATTTTAATTTCATATCAGTCTTTTAATTTTTATTTGTTTTAATGCATATTTTGATATGTATGCATAATCTAGCACAACTACTGTAAAGCATTGGATTTTAACTATAATTAGTTTGTAGATTTTAGATTTTCAAAACATATTTTGTTATTTAGGATATTTGAAATTCAGTGATCAAGTTTTATTGCTTACTTGTTGTTGGCCGCGTTGGCTCAGGTGATACAGCACTCACCTTCCATTGAGGGGAACCGGGTTCGAATCCCATCATTGACTGGTCGATTCGAATTCCACACTTGGCTTGCACTGACGACAGTGCTGAAATAATATATTCTCAGTGGTTGACGGAGCATGGGTTAGAGTTCCCTTGCTGTTAGGCTAACTGTGGGAGATTTTCGTGGTTTCCCTCTCCATGTAACACAAATTCGATTTATTTCCATCAAAAAGTTTTCCACGGAGGCAAATTTCTCTCAATACTTGCCCCAGGAGTTACCCTTTCTTCTGGATTGGATTCAAAGTGAGAAGGCTACGGAATTGAACATTGGTATTCGTAAACTCAAAATTGGAATAAAATAGAAAATAGAATGACTATAGTTATAATAGCTATAATAGTAATAGAATAGTTATAAAATAGAATGACATCTGCATGCAATGTAAGAAATTCCGGATGAAAGGGACTCAGGGTGCCGGAACTTTTTACTGTAAAGTTCATTTTTAACGGAGCATGTTGCGGATTAAAAAATCTAATATATCTTAATTTTAATATTATTTCCGTAAAATCACTGAATCGAACTTGGTTAATAATAATTACTGTAAAAATTAAGGTTTAATATTTTATAGTAAAAATGAATTTTACGGTAATATAGATATTACGAATAATGCTCCCCAAAGTGTCGGTACTTTATACCGTATTTTGATACAAAAATTTTTAAGGTATAATGACTGATTATATGATATTATAAAACAATTAGTATAGCAAGTAAAAAAAAAGATTCACTGAATAAATTTTACTTGAATGATCGAATTGTCACGGATGAGTGTGAAGTATTTAGAAGTCTAAGATATAAAGAATCACAGACAAAAATGTACTTTCACTGAATAAACATTTAGTGACAGGCTCAAAGACTTATCAGTGGGTACCTAAAATGCATGACCTTTGAATGCGGCCGCAAAGTCTTCCCAACGTGCACCAAGTGCCATCTGATGCCGGCCTCCCCCGATCAAATCCTCGATTGCTTGGGGCTCGCTCTTGCGGATATCCGTGATAGCCCACTTCTGGCTAGAGTTTAACTTTGCTAGAGTTCACGGTCTCATGGATTTGATCTAGCTGCCGCTAGATCCTGAAGGATTGGACACAACAACACAACACAAACATTTAGTTTTTTGTTAAAAAATTCAGATATTTGACCATCAAAATTTGTAGAGTAGAGGAATTCTGGAAAACACGATTTCAGTATTTCAGTCAGGAGATTAGTTATAAGTATAAGTACTTTAATTTAAAATTTTTGAATATATCTCAACAGTTTTTAAGCAAATCAAACACTTGTTTACAATTGCAAAACTCGCTTATAATTGTAAAACTCGCTTATAATTGTAAAACTCTGATGTATAAAGATAGTTTTTTGCCAAAAAAAATTTTTTTTTTAAATATTCACTAGTATTCATGGTATAGTGAGAGACAAATATCGGTTTTCTGAACTTTTAAAAAAAAGTTTAATCACGTATTATAAAACTATATTTTACAGATAATTTCACAAAAATCAGTACCTAAGCTTTTCCGTAAAATTACATAGCTTTTTAGTGTTAACAAAGAGCCACAAACGCGATAAATTTTTCGATATTCTGTTAATTTTGATCATATTTTTATACACAGTCAACTGAGCTGACACTTACCCTTTCAACAATTAAGATTGGACTTTTGAACTTAAAAATTATGACCACTAAAACATATGTTATTCAGGGTGATATCATTGCTTTCTCATTCCGGCTCCTTTTACATAGAATAATTAAAGTGCTAAGTATAGAATCTCTGGATTCTGAACAATTGCGAATTTTTACATGGTGGATGCTATAGGATGGGAGTTCAGACGTTATGAAAACCACCAGTGGGATCAGTAGAGAAGGAGCTAAGAATTGATAAATTTATGGAGAATTAGAATACAGAATCTTTTTAATTTGTTTCTGAAAAATATAACATTTCTTTAAATTTTTGTGGGCTGTACAGTTTCCTTGAAGAGCAAAAAACTTGTGTGCAGGCAGCCTAAGTGTATGACAAGACACTCCTGCTATCTATACTCGATGTGTTGAAGTACCAGAAACATAGGGATATGTCAAAATTCCCATTTTGTAGCTTCAAAACTTTTTGAAGTGAAAACGGTTTTTTTTAAGTCTTGTGTCAGACAAATTTCTCCGAATTCCAAATCGGTTAGGAAATGCTTTTTTTTATATTTTGGAATAAATTTATTTACAATAACTTATTGCCCAGCGCTACGTAATCTTTCACGTCTTTTAATGGAAAAAAAAAGTTACTTTTAGAAAAAATTTTCTAAATTATGCTGTTTAGAACAAAAAAAATTAAATTATTAAAATAGTACAAAGTATAAAATTATTTTTCACAAGTAATAAAAAAATTATTAATAGAATAATAATTATATTACTAATTATATTACTAATTATATTACTAATTATAATGTTGTACATAAATAAATGTTTCTTATTCAGTAATTTACTTAATGAATAATAAACTATCCATAAAATATTGTATTTTTTGAAACAAAAGTTCAATTATTTGAAATGTAAATAAAATTTTACAAACACATTTGAAACATACTTTAACTATTGCAATTTTTTTAGATTCCGAGTACAATCTAATTTTTAATTATTAATTAAATCTCTGAGATGTTATTTATTAAAAAATAATTGTTTGAGAATGGTCAATCAAGTAGTCATTAAAAATAATTAATTAAAAAGTGCGTTTTTTTAATCAAATAAAATACTAAAATATGTATAGAGCGTCAAAACACAGTTGTAGTTTCATAAAAGGAAATCACTTTTTTCAAAAATTGACAAATGAAATACCATCTAAATATTCAGATATTTTCAATAGAAGCACTTGATACAAAACATACAAAAACCATAATTTAAGTGTAGATCAGTTGTTCAATATCTATTGTTTTTTTTAAACAAAACAATACTCACCAAACATTCAGCTAATAAATGAGAAATATAGCGAAAGATTCTCGTATTTCAAAAAGTATATAAATAAATCAAACAGTTTCTGATAACAGTAAGACTTTGGGAATAAATTTGATAGTTTGAATAAAATATTGTCTATTCTATACAATTCCATTCAGAAACATGCCGGAACAAAATCACATTTTTTCTCGAATCATGCAAGCTTTATGTTTATTTTCAAGATTGTTGGTTCCCCTGAGGTCTAAAAAAGATGTTTTATTATTATAATTTTTTTTTTTTTGCATAATAAGAGCTACGTTAAAAAATTTTTATTCAACAACTGTAATGAACTTTCTATACTACTTTTAAATGAAAGTTAAAAATTGAGGAAATAAAGGAAAAATGGAAATAATTTTAATGCAATGGAGAAAGAAAAAATGGAAAAAAAAACTTTTAATGGAGCTGTCAGTCAAGGCCTCGCTCGCATGCATCGCAGATTGTTGGGGGTTGTGAGTTCGGTTCTGGTATAAATAACCAGTTTGGCAAAATAACAGTTTGTATAAACAGCAAAATGCAAGTTAAAACTGTCGTGGCTAAAGTCGTCCCGTTGGTTAATGTGTGGAAGATAGTAGAGGGGGGTACCAGCTCAGACGCTGCTAACGCTGCCTGACCAATGTCGAAATTACATGACCATTAAAAGATAGAGTCCTGAAAATAGGGATAGGTCCTTGGTCATGGTTGGCAGAAGATAAGGGAACTCCTGGATCAAGTATTAGGAGAAAAGTATCCATCAAAAAGTTCTTCTTGGAGGATTTTTTGATGAAACTAACTCGCATTTGCTTTACATGGAGAGGAATACCACGATAACCTCCCACGCTTTGCCTGGCGACAAGGGGACTCTAACCCATGTTCCATCAACCACAGAGGATATTTTTCGTCAGCACTGTAGACGGTGCAAGCGGAGTGCGGAATTCGGGATTTGAATCCGGTTTATCTGAAAGGAAGGCGAGCGCTCTATTCCCTGAGCCACCAGGGCTCTTCCTTAATATGATGCTAAAATGATTCCTATGGCCGGGATAGTTTGGTTGGTAGGGTGTTAAGACCATGCCGAAGAGGTCGTGAGTTCGACGGCCGAAGACTTCCCAGGTAGTAAATGGTGACTGATGTACGCTAAATCTGTCGAGTCAGTAAGTCTTTCATGTTTCCATAACAAATTATACCACTGAGGGTACTGAATTTGAGATTGATCGCTCTCTGGTTCAGGTCAAAATTACAATCTGTAGATGTATGAATGGGTCCACAATATAAACAGGCTGTGACGTATGTGTGCGGTAGACATCGAATTCTTGGCCATATATGGCGATACTGGAAAACAGAAGGAAGCAAATCTTTTGCTTTAATAGATTACGACAGTAACAAATGATCCCTATTATCATTTTTTTTTCAAAAGTGATTGCATGGTACTATGATTAGGAGTGAAAATGATCAATTTAATATCTTTCTTAAGGTTTTTGTGAAACTAAGAACATAATTTGATTCAAAGTGTTGATTTTACAGTTCAGCGATGAAACAGTTCTTTTGACAGTGTGAAAATTTCAAAATGTCAAAATTAAATTATGGGAATTCCAAGAAGAAAAAAATTTTGGTTATTAAATGAAATGAAGAAGTATTTTAAATAAATATGTATTCGGTTTCTACAATTTAATTAATTAGTGATTGGAAAAATATAAATTATGAGATAAATAAGTTCTAAAACCATTTTTAACTGTATACATTTAAAATAATGTGTAAAATGTGAACAAAATTGACAAAACTTCAGAAACACACAATATTTGTATAATTGCTTTCCTCATATCATAAAACCATTAGAACAGTAAGTAAACAAAAATATGACACCTAGAACAACTTTTGTTTCAATGTACGTATTTTCGCAAAATGAGTGCCAATCTCAAGGTTCAAAGGATTGCTAACTCAAATATGCTAACTAGTCAGTGCTTACATGCTTACTTTCTCGGAATAAACATATGTTTTTGACGACATATTTGGATATTTGACTTTTAAAATATGTGGTGTAGTGGAAATCTGGAAAATGAGGTTTTAGTATTTTAGTCAGTCTGGAGAGTAGTTATAAGTACACTGAGGTGGCAAAAATGATAGGATAGCAATATGTAAATTTACAGATAGCAGTTGTATCCCTTACTAATTGTATATATCTTAGTGCACTATCTGGACTTTTATTTGGGTTTAAATTATTCATGAAAGAATGCTTCTGATTTTATTAAAATTTTAAATTATGATATAAAAAAAAAAATATTAAAACATTTTTTTCCCAAAAACCGTATGAAATGAAAACAAAATTGGTCAAATAGTTTTTAAGTTTTAAAATTTCGGAATTACTCAATAGATGCTTATAAAATTTTATAAAAGTCATATGTTATTAAATTTTTGCTTTACACAAATGTTTTCTCTCAAAAAAGTTTTCAATCCCTTGAATTTTTAAGTTTAAATTGTATAGAGTAAAAGGAAATATAAACCAGCATGCTTCACAATTCTAAATAAAAATAAAATAATAATTAAAATTATTTTTGCATGGAGTTATTTTTGGAAAAACGAATTTTACAATATTAAGTGCATAAAAGTTCTAGATATTTGTTCTAGATGTAGGTTTGTAGATATTGTAGGTTTGCTCTATATATGGCTAAGTAGGGGAGAGTGGGGTCAATTGTAACAGAGCAAAAATTTTTAGTATCGGGTTCTAGATTTGGTTCCTAGGTAGCGCACAAGGTGTATTTAATAAATCTACATGTACACCCCTGCTGGCAACCATTTATATGTACTTTTGAAAGAGTTACATCACAAAAGATATTTTCACGCTACGTAAGTACTTTTTTTTGATATTAGAATATTATATTGTTACAAAGTAATTTTGTTTAAACAAATAAAAATTATTGATCGAATATGTAAGTGGACACCTTAATTAACATTTGAAACAAAGATTAGTTTTGTTAATTAACTAGCATTGTTTTTAACGAATGAAGCTGAAATGGCGTCTTGGGGACGATTGTAACAATAAGTAAAGGGACGAATGTAACAGCTGAAAATAAATAATCTTATGTTTACAAACCATTACTTAACTCTTTAAGAACCACCAATAGTTTCCTATATCATTTATATTATGTTGCATGTGCATTATTTCATTTGTAACCTTTCACAGCATAAATTAAAATTGTCAACTCCTTAAAGTTAAAAGTTTAACCCTTTAGGTCTCTGCTCATTATTATTTTTACTCCTAAAATATCACTACAATTTTGATCAATAAAAAAATATATCACAACTATGATAATATGTATAATTAAATATGTTTTAGTTGAATTTATAAACTGTTACAATTGACCCCGTAAGTGGGGACAATTGTAACAAGTGCACGACTGTCAAAAATTGTTAATAACTAATATAACATTTAAAATAAGATTTTTTTTTTCTAGTAGAGGATAGTCTACTTTACTCGTCTGTCAATTAATACTAATAATATATTAGATTTTTTGTTAGTTAAAAATAGTTAAGTAAAAAATTTTACAATTGACCCCACTCTCTCCTACGCAATTATTTAAATTAACATTTTAAGGTCTAAATTTAAGACCACTCAAGCGATTAAACTATCGGATTTATTCCTCTTAAATTTTGATGGTAAAAATTATGTCTCTCTCCAAAAAGAACTCCCATATTTAATCAGAGAAAGTACACTTTCGTCTCTAACTTTGAAAATTAATTACCAATTACTTAACTAATGAGGATATTTTTGATTAATCCTTTGAGCCATTAAATTGACAGCTATTACGTCAAAACCCATTAATTAGAACAAACGTTATTCATGTTTTTTTTCCCTCACTACACACAGTGATTACTAAGAATCACAACTGATGAAACACACTTTCAACAAAAATGGTTATTCAACAAAAATGGTTGGGTATTTTTAATTAAGGGGAGTGGGATATTTTATCATTTGTAATCAATTGATATGAATTGGATCAATTTTGACGAAGTTTTACTGAAGAAATGGGAAGTCAATTTTTCATTCCTTCTTATATATTTGTTTCTTTTATAATCTTAAAACGCTATATTTTTTAAAAAGAAGAATCATTTAAAAAATTCTTTTTGCGTTTAAAGCAAACTTTTTAGCATTTCTTTAAAGTTTTAGTCTAAATTGCAAGAATTTTAATCAAAATTTATAAAACGTAATTATGTAGGAATCAAACGAAATAACTTCAAAAAATTGCTTTAATGTCATCCATAAAAATAACATTTTAACAATTTAGTCGTGAGCTGACTTTTATACTGAATTTCCTGAAAAAAAAAAGACTAAAAAACAAATTAAAAAGGAAGGGAAAAAATAGAAGTTTACTATTCGCAACCTTATGATTATGAAACCGAGACAATTGTACTTGTGAATTTCAAAATAATTGTGAATTTCAAAGTTTTTTAGTAGATTACGTTGCTGACTAAAAACTATACAACAATTTCTATTGTATGTTAGACTACTTCAAATGAGATATTTGCGTGTTCATCACTTAACTTGTAACATTAATTTGGAGCTTTTCCCAATTGGCAGCGAGATCTGCTAACAAATTTTGTTACTAATTTTGAAGTAGAACGAGAACAAATTAGTTGGTTTCATTAGCTGAGTGTAACAAATCGTACATTTCTATTACTTGAGCTTTCAAATAGTCTGTCATTTGTGGGTGTTGAATTAAGTGTGAATAGTAAAAATTTAGTACGAGAAAGTTAAAGATCTAATTTAAATCTTTAAAATGAATTTTTACCATGAATTTGAAATATTTTGCAATATTATCAATAAGCCCAGATAAAAAGTAATTATAAGAGATTGATTCAACGAAAAAAGAAGGCGGGAATTTATTCTTAAAATGAAAAACAACAGCGGATAATGCGAGTCAGCAGTTAAAAAATATTAGTTTAGAATTATATAGGATTTATCAGGCAATTTTTGCTCACATTTAATTATAAAGCAATTAAAACTTAATAGAGAATTTTTAATTTATAATGAGTGAAGATCAATTTTATTTGAAGAACAATTTATCAGTAAGTCATAATTAAAATTGCTAAGATTGATAAAACCTAGGTAACTATGATTAAAAAATGCTGAAGTATAAATCAATATTAATTAAACCATCACACAGGAATTTAATTTCGCTCTTTTTACTGTCCCAACAATTTACGGGAATGAATCCAATTGGGTTAAATTAAAACTTGGCTGAGTTCCATAAACAAAAAAAAAACTTGAACTATTTCCGATAGTAAAATTGACATTATGAGAACCATTTTCTGAGACTTAAAAAATAATAATTGCTTTAAGTTAGTAAGACATGTGAGCTTTATGGTCACTTTCCTGATGAACATCGTTTAATGAGTTAATTAGCGTTTTCCAGGTTAAAGTACGTAATGACGTCATTATTGTCTCGAATTTTCGTGTTTCATTTAACTTTATGTAGAAGTTTGTAACCGCATTAAAGACGAAAACAACATCTAAAATTGGTCATGTACAGGAATTATGACTTAATTAATTTGTCATATTAGGGTTTAAATTACACTAAAATTTTGCTACTGTAGAATTTCTTTCTTAAAAAAATATGACAGTTACAATTTTACAATGAATGCTATAACAATTAAATTTATTTCTCTTAAGGATGTGTAAAAAAGCAACATTTTTATAGAACTAGACATTTTTGAAATATGGATAAAAATTCAGAAAACTTGCAAACTTTAAATATTTTTATTCCAAAAAGTATATCAATATCCGTTACTTTATGAAAAATAATAGTTTAAACTAAAGTAAAAACCAACGTCAATGAAACACATATAAGCAAACACATATACATAAATGGAAATGATAATACACGATCCTGGGTCTGAATCCCTCTTCGGGTTTATTTCGTTTTTTTATCTGTCCTTCCTGTGTTGTTGGGAAAATACATAAATGGACTAGAGTTTCATTTCTATAATCAAGAATTTTTCTAAGTGTCTTAACGTCCAATGAAAGTAGAGTAGTAAAGAGACAAACATGGACAAAGTGGTTTAACCAATAGGGACAAAGAAATGAGTTTGAATAAGGAAATAACAATAGGGAGATTAGAAATAGGTGTGAGGGTATTTAGTGGGAACGCCAGGGGGTAACAGAATAAATCAAAACGGATTTTTAGATATTGGAAACAGTAGAATTACTTGAAAGATCATTAACTAAACTATCAGAGTGTTTTAAAATATATAATGACTCCGAAAAATTGATTTGGGAAGGTGAAGAGCAGTGTTGAATGATTTTAGTAGATGAAAAATGAAACCTGTGATTGTGTTCTTTCCAACTGTGTCAACCCTTACATGATCGGTTAATTTCCTTATTAATATTGTTGAACAATAATTGAGAAAAAATATATTTCTGTTAATGATTTTATAGATGTTACTCTCTTAAAAATTATTTAATTTGGTTTGAATTTGTATTCGAAACACTTAATGCTACACAATAAAAGTAGTGCCGGGATAGCCTGGTCGGTAGGGCGCTGGGCCAATGTCCGAGAGTTCGTGGGTTCGAAACCCGCCGGTCGAAGACTCTCCGTGTAGTAAAGTGACTGATGCAAGTTAAATCTGTCGAGTCTCAAAAGTCCTCCATGTTCCCATAACAAATCAAACCTCTGGGGGTACTGGATTGGAGATCGCTCGTTCTCTGATTCAGGTCAAAATTACGATCTGTGGATGAATGAATGGATGAATGATATATAAACGGGTGCGACGTATGTGACGTAGGTTGAAGTCGGATTCTTGGCCATAGGATGGCGCCACTGAAATAATAAGAAACGTACTCTCTGCCTTAAATCTGCTCGGTATACCCAAGCAGGCTCGCCCGTGTGACAAGTGGCATAAGACACACACACATAAAAATAAATTTTTCCAACAAAGCAAAACAACTAAGTGTTTAGGTCGTTTGACTAACTTTTGTTTAATAATTTGTAATTATAATTTTGTTTATATTGATTCACTTTCGTTAATCAATTTCAATCAGTATAAAAGTTTATCAAATAATGTTAATTAAGCAAAGTAGGATGTAAGTTTACAAACTTTGTTTACTTAAATACTAAAAGGGAAATACTTTCGACCTATGATCAAAAGCACATCCCCTGCAAATGCTTAATACTGATATTATCATAAATACCATCCATATTTTCTTTGACATGGAAGCATCTGATATAGAAAGCAATTTCCATACCATTGTGTTTGAATTTGACAGCTGCCACATATGATAACAAAAGCTTGATGAGGTTCATGAGAAGTACCAAACTTTCAATCAATGGTTTGCAAATATAGAATAAAGGCCGTTTACACACACAAGAAATCATATCATTCATAAATTCCTCCCATGTCATCTAATGATGACAGATTTTGAGTAAGCTAAAATGTAAACAGCATTTGAGAGGCCTGAATAGAATAAATTCTGGATAATTTAAGTTTTTTTTTTTTTAATAATAAATATGCTAATGAACCAATCACTAGTTATTGATTTATGACTTCTACTATTATTTCATCTAGAGTATTTTGGATTTTATTATATACAACTTTGTGAAGTATTTTAAAATAAATTTGTTTGATTTATTTGTTAAAACAAATTTAATTAAATTTAGTTATTTAATTAAATAAATTTTTTTACACTGCAAAAAAATCAGGATAAAATTACGATGTAAAGTATTGGTTCTTTTTAAACAGCATCCGTAAAATCCGTATTAACGTAAAATCCATTTTATACATTTAACGGAAATATTATACCGTAATTTTTACAGTAATACTTATTAAATTCGCGTGATTTTATGATTTCACTGTAATTATTATAGTAAAATTTACGGTATATCAGATTATTTCTTCAGCAAAGTAACCGGTAAAGATGGATTTCTGGGCGAAAAGGACTGGCACCCTGAGTGCCGGCACTTTTCATAATAAATGTATCCGAAATTCTTTGGAGTGAAATCTAAATGATTTGATGCGAATTTATAAGATGTTCTTTTCTCTTTCAATAATTGCAAATGCAGCTACAATTTATAGAAAAAGTTCATATTCAAATGTTCGTGCGAAATTAAATAATCAATAATTCACAGCATTTTAAATATTTAACCTGGAAATCATAAGTCATATTTTGTTATCATTTTCATGAGTTGATAATTTTACAGAATGATTTTGTCATTATACATCATTTGTATTCATATAAGCTTTCTTTTATTTTTTTCATAAATTTTCTTCTTTAACTAATTCCTAATTTCTTTGTTTGACTTCAGTACACATTTTTTCACGTGTTTTACAAAAAAACTTCTGTTGAACATTAGTAAAAAAAAGAACTATTCTGTGTGACTAATTCATTTATAATTCTGACGGGGGGGGAAACGGAATTATTGTTCGGAGAGAAATAATTTTCATTTTTCACAAAATTATCGAACAACTTTTGCATTTACTTGTGTTCATAGTCCAAAACTGTGATTTTTCTATTTATAAAATTATTTTAACTTATTAAAGTTTACACCAATCACATTTTTAAGTTGGTACTTGATAATAGAGGGTTTGTTAATGTTTTTAAAGTGACATTTTTGCCAAAATCATTTTGCATTTTTACAGTATTCAAAGATTAGATAAAATGTAACAAAATAGACAACATTATTACTTTGTATTGTGGAAATCCTAAATTCTGTCGATGATCTATATTAAGCCTTGAATAAACGCTGCTAAACTATGGCTGACGACGAACTATGAATTAATTAGTTTCCGTCTTAAACTGCCACGATATTGAGTTTCACCAGTGATTTCTTTTTTTAATTCAGACTTAGTTTCTAGAACATTCTATGAACATACGTAGGACAGTGTTATCAATTGTTTGGCAAAGTTATTAAAGTCAATTATCAATTGTTATCAAATTCAGTGTTTGGCAAAAAATGAGAGACGATTTTATATTTCTTATTATTATACTTTATATTCAATGTAATTAAAATTATGATTATCAGTGTAGAATCACAAAGCCAAATCAGGTTATTGTTTCTCCAAATAATCAGCTTGTTTATTTTCCATCATCAAACTGGAAGATTTTTTAAGACATGAATCTATGTCTGCAAACTTATAGGTCTTTTTTTAAAAGAATTTTGATTTTTGAATGCAGTATTAATTTTATTAAAATGCTTCGATTAAAAAATACTTCGAAAAATGTTTAAATGCTTCGATTAAAAAAAACAATAACATGCTGATTTCGATGCACAGTCTACAAATACAAAAAAGTAAAAGTTATTATGATATTAATTTTATGATCAATAAACATCTTCAAGTTATATTAGTCAACGCAAAAAATAGTAATCTATGAATATAAGAATCTCTTATGATCAGTTAATAGGGAATCTCTCAAAAGAAAATATCTAATCATCTTCAATATTTCTCCTGCAGCAGAAAAAATCACATTTATGTTCTGCTTCAATAATTGTGATGATAATATAATTAATGTACTTCAACAAAAAATAACGCATTACTAAAATGTTTATTTATCTAAGATAATTTGAAATAGCTCATTACATTTAATGAAAAGAGGGTTAGGGATTATACGGTCATTTGTTACTTTTGTAGTTATGAAATAGAATGAATAGTATAGTAAATGGGTTCTCAAACTGGATTATTTGAGAACTTTTTGAACTTCACTGTTAGAATTTTCATTCTAAAATTATGGTAAAATAATTGGCAGCAGTTTGTCCATCCAATTAACCATAAAGTCTACGATAAGGAACATTTTTTACCTTCACGGTTTTGAAGCTGTTTACAACTACTATTGTTAAAAAAACATAAATACAAAACTATACAGTTTTTTTACCATTTATAACTATCGGGTTGTTCGGAAAGTAATTTCGTTTTTCCGACAGAGGATTTAATTGCATTTTTTCGAACCCAACTTCGCACTTAAGCCGCATTATCATTACATATTTTGAGAGCTGATATAGCAAGGCTTGTGTGTGAAAAAGTTCAATCAATTCCAGGCAGTAGTTTTTGGTTGGTGCTCTTTTAAATATGGAGAGCAATAAGCAGCATTTTCGTCATATTTGACTTTTTTACTACAGAAAAAGTAAAAATGCTGTTCATGCCAGAAAGAAATTTACCGATGTGTATGGAGAAGATGTGTTGTCAGTACGCCAGTGTCGAAACTGGTTTGCAAAATTTAGATCCGGCAATTTTGATGTCGAAGATGCATCACGTTCTGGAAGGTCTTGTGAAGCTGATTAAGACACGATAAAGGCAATGCAAATGCAAATTGGCGAATAACAACACGTGAGATTGGTGAGAGGTTGAATTTATCGAATTCAACTGTTTATGACCACTTGAAAGGCTTGGGTTTAACCTTGAAGCTCGATATATAGGTTTCCCATGTTCTCACGGAGAGAAATTTGTGTCGTCGTGTTGAAGTCTGTGATTCGCTTCTCAAGCGTCACGAAAATAATCCATTTTTGAAGCGCATCATTACTGGGGACGAAAACTGGGTTGTCCATATTAATATCAAACGCAAGAGATCATGGAGCAAAAAAGATGAACCGGCTCAAAGCATTTCGAAAGCCAATATCCATAAAAAAAAAGTGATGCTGTTTGTTTGGTGGGATTTTAAAGGAATAGTTTTTTTTAATCTTTACTGTATAACAAACAATTGATTCGGAAGTCTACTGTCATCAGCTGGAAAAACTGAATGATGCACTTCAACAGAAAAAGCCAGAATTTATCAACAGAAAATGTATAGTGTTTCACCAAGACAATGCGAGACTTCATACAAGTTTTATCACTCGCCAAAAGCTTTTACAGCTTGAATGGGATACACTGCCACAACCACCATATTTTCCAGATCTGGCCCCTTCGGATTGTTATTTGTTCGGGTCACTGCAAAATGGTTTGGACTTTAAAAACTTTATTTCAAAAGAAGATGCCAAAAATCACCTGGGACAGTTTTTTGCCAGCAAAGACCAAATTTTTTATGAGCGTGGAATCTTGCTACTACCAGGAAGATGGCAAAAGGTGTTGGATCAGAATGGCAAATATATAATTTAATAAAATATTTATTCCTTAAACGAAAATTGTCTTTCATTTTCCCCTCAAAAAAAAAAAAAAAAAAAAAAAAAAAAAAAAAAAAAAACGAAATTACTTTCCGAACAACCCAAGGAAATTGTTTCAAAATCGTAAAAAAGAAATTTACCTGGACATTGGTGTTAGGTTGTGTTTTATCAAATGAACCGTGGAATGTGGTTTAATTAGTTTATCTGGTTGCTTCCCATATTGTAAGAGATGTGAAATATTAGACTTTCTTGTGTTAAACAGATTTATGGTGCTGCGTGAAGGAGAGTACCTTATTCTAATTGCCCAAAGTCACAAATTGCGGAGCGCAGAGCACTGGAACTTTATGTATTGAAGGGAATGGAGGAAATATTATGGTGTCGAATATGGAACTTGATACCCCGTTCTGTCAGTCATGAAATAAACAGATTTGCCCTCTCGGCTATATATACCCAGCTAATAGAAACTAAGTGGCTTCATTAGTGGCTAACTGGTTTATGGGCCTAGTTGCTGCGATAAAATTCTAGTTTCTTAACCGTATTATGAGAAAGCAGTTAATAGACGGTTTTTTCCTTACAGTTATCAGTTATAACTGTGAGAAATTTATAAAAAATTTTTATTTAACCATTGTTTCCGAGAAATTTCCAACAGTGTATGCAAACCTTAACACGCAGCCAATATAAATTTAAAGAATAATTTAATTTTTTTCAACCACTGTAAATAAAAATAAAAATTTATCACAGAAGAAACTCATTTTTTCCAAAACATTATTTGATCATTTTTGTTTGGTTAAAATGCATTTCATATTCATCTTTCTGTCTAATAAAATGCCTTAAAAATAATCGTAAATTTTATTTATTCGTAGGACATATTAACCTGATATCAAGAAGAACGCAAACTTTCTGATTACCATGCACAAAAATCACATTTCCTTTTTGACTAAGTAATTTTCGAATTTTATTTAGATGAACTTAAAAATAAAAATAAGATGGTCATCATGACTAAAAAGTAACACTGAAAATATGAGTTATATTTTTCCTTTCTTAGGCGTAACTAATTGGTAATTAAATTGGCCATTTCAAAATTTGCACAAATAAAAATAGCCATTTAAAAAATATTCTTTTGGAATTTTATATTAGTTGAAAACAAACACTTGAAGGTTATGTGGCTTGTCCGTCATGCCATGATTTTTATTTTGATTTACATGGCAATGACTGTTCACCAACAATTATTTCTTGCCTAACACAGCAAATTTACTGTTTATAATAAGCATGGGCATGGTTTTAACATTCAATAACAGCTCAACTAAGCCAATTCTGACTTTGAATCTAAGATACCATGTAATTTTACGAAGCATAATCCGTAACATTTTTTTCAATACGGTGTATCTTCTTCACAAAATCAGGCATTTAGTTAAATGAGCGTTTTTCTTAAAGCAGGCAAAATGACCCCTTTTGGTTGTTTTATAGGTATTTGTAGGATTATTTATTTCACTAATCAACATAAAGTCAAGAAAATTGGTACAGATTTTTCTTCTCTAATTTATTTAGAAAAGTGAAAAAAAAAGGCAATAAAAATCATATACCTTAAAAAAAAACATGCACTCTTGGAAATAAAACTCTCACTTTTGACAGTTCTGCCATTCTTGAGCGGTATTCCGTTAATTATGAGTAATATTTCGTCACGAAAGCACGTGACTCGTAATAAAACGCTAACACTTAAATATGTGACGAAAATGTTTCCTTAACTTGAAACCTCATCGTAGTGCATTGTGAGAGATTAGCTATAATGACGAAGCTGGAATGAAGATTAGACGATCCAAACTAGAATACCGGCATAAGCCAACCTATTTGTATGATGGTCAATGAGTTAGCTTCATGCAAAGAAGATCCTGGGTCCGAATCCCGCTTCGAGCATTGATGTAGTTTATCTCTTTGTTCTATCTGTCCTTGTGTTGTTGGAATGACATTGATCCAATTATACGCTACCCACAAAAAAGTGATCAACGGTGCAACCCATACTTTTTTTTAATGAAAAATAAAATAGAATGACGAAAGATTTCTTTACTTTTGATGAAATCAATTTCCTCGAGGAGTGACGGTAGTTATTTTGTTACTTTGTGACAACAGGATATGTTATAGGAAGTTGCATAAATGTTGTGAGAAACTTCTAGGGGAATAGGGGCACATAATCTGGATAAAAAATATTTAGGAACCAATGCTTCAAAATGTTGTTGTACGCAGCTAGGTTTGTTTCTCCTATAATGAACTGTTCAAAAGCACACTAAAAGAGCAGTTCATAATAGGAACAACTCATAACATTCCACTAGGTACACTTCCCTATTATGAACTGTTTCTTCGAGTAATTCTAAGCAGGTTAAATTTTAAAATTATAAAATAAACTTTAATTTTATATAAAATTTGAAAATTCTATTAAGTTAGTTTCAGTTAAGTTACAGCTAGTCATCATTTCATATAATAAATTTCAATGCTTTCACACGAACAGATAATATGCATACATTTTTTCGAAATTATACAGTTGCAAATGATATATCACTTTGAAGTTCTATATATGAAACAAAAGTTGAAATGCCTAAAAACTCATAGTGAAAAAATTATTTATAAAATTAGAAAACGTTTACAATTGAATAAATATATAATTTCAACAATTATTAAATTTAAAAAAAATTTTAGAAGAAAATTTTTGAAAAATTTAGTTTTAAAAGAATTTTTTTTAATTCTTTAAACAAATTGAAATATACCTAAATTATTTGAAGTGTTTTTAATTTATTTAAAATGTTTTTAATAAAGTGAAAGAAAATTTTTTCCAAGCAAGCCTTTCACAAACTTTTGCTTCCCAGTTCTGATTTAAATTAGTATGATATGCGCATTTGATTCCAAATAAAAACAAAATAACTTTATTTCAAACATTTATTTTTATAAAATGAATCTAAAAGTTTCACAAAACATTTTGAAAACAAAACAAATAAGGAAGTATTTGTAATAAATAATTTTAAACATTTTGTGGCTTATTTAACCGAGAAACTCGGTCTTTTTTCTCTTTCTATCTTTTCTTATTTGAGACAATGAAAAAGTATTTTTGCTTTTCTTCCCTTAAGAAAAAAATATATACATAGTTCATTGTTTTGTTATTCTTTCGATGTCCAAATTTTGAAAATTGATAAAAAAAAAAGGAAAAAAAGGCTTCAGGCATTATTTGAAGGACATGTTTTTCTTTTTTTACTCAAAAGTTCAAGGAAAAATGTTTTAGACAGGGTAAAAAAAATAGAAAAGATGGTGTTACAATAAAACAGCATTCTAGAAACTTTATTTGACGTTTTGTCATGCAAATGATTTCCTGGCTTGTAATATAAAAAGAGTATTTTCAATAAACTTTTAAAATGAGTTATTTTTAATGGTCAGCATGAGTTTTATTATTGTGTAATAATATTTTCTATACTGTTAGAATTTCAAGAACGTGTTAAACCGTAAAATTCAGTTGCTACAACTTTTAAGCGATGTCAAACAGAACCACATTACCGTCGTATTAAATCATTCTAAACTTGATAATATATACTACAGTTAGCTTGAACAAAAGTAAAATTTACTGCAATTCTGCCTCATATTATGGTTTAACGTTTAATAAGTTTTTCTAAGAGTTTACATTGAGAAAAAAGTAAAGTCAAAACTTCCAAAATATGGTGATTTTGGCCATGATTTTGGCTGCATGGGAAAATCAATTAGCTCGGTAATTTTCACTCAAGTGTTTTGGTAATGATTTTGGTAAAATTAAAAATGTAATATGGTTTATGATATGTAATAAAATTAAATAAAAGTGATAAACTTTGTAAATTTGGTGATTGTGGTAAAACTTGGTATCTTTATAATGATAACTTAGATCATGGAATAAAACCATTGATTCACTTAAATTCATTTTTCAGTTTTGTATTTTTCAATAAATGTGTCGTAATAAGAACTAAAATTTTGAAAACTAGAATTTCCTGTCAGCTGTTACCATACGAACAGAGAAATTAGCAAATGAATGGTTACATAGTATATTTTGGTTTTATTAATTAGATATTTTTTACTTGAAATTTAATATCGATGCCGTAAGGTAGTTTTATCAGACTTTTTTCTCCGTGTAGAGTATACATTTTTTGAGAGTGTATTCTTGCATATTTAATTATTTACTTTATTCTCCAAAATCAAAATCCAAACAAAAAAAATCGCGTCATGTTGCAAATATTAGTTCTAACGTAGACTGAAAATAAATATTTCTAAATTATGCTATTTTAAATATGTTAATATAGTATAAAAATTGAATATGATAATTATTGTTATATAATTATATTTGAATGTCTTGATTTGTTACAAAATAAATTTGTTAATCTTCAATTGTGTCACATTTTGCATCTTTTATCCGAGTTGGAGAACACTGAAACTCATACAATTCATGAACTTAACTAAAAATTACTGGTAATTACAAATAAATGATTAATATCATATTTAATCACACAATTATTAAATACGTATTGTACCTTCAACGCATAGGATGTTTTCTATCCAACAGAATATTAGGCGATTTTAAATAAGATATGAAATATGATATCACTGTCTGGCCGGAAACGTCGCGATTATATTTAAAATATATCAAAAATATCAGACAATATTATCTTAGAGAGCCGCGATGGCTCAGGGGATAGAGCGTTCGCCTTCCAATGAGACGAACCGGGTTCGAATCCCAGTCGATACGAATTCCGCATCCGGCTTGCACTGACCACAGTGCTGACGTGAAATATCCTCAGTGGTAGACGGATCATGGGTTAGAGTCCCCTTGCCGTCAGGCTAACCGTGGGAGGTTCTCGTGGTCTTCCTCTCCATGTAACGCAAATGCGGGTTAGCTCCAATAAAAAAGTCCTCCACGAAGGCAAATTTCTCCCAATACTCGATCCAGGAGTTCCCTTGTCTTCTGGATTGGGTTCAAAATTACAAGGCTACGGAGTTGAACATTAGTAGCCGTTAACCCATTAAGTTGGGTCGGCTGTTCAACGACTGTTATAAAATAAAATATTATCTTAGAAAAAAAAAATTTTAAAAATATTCTTAGGAATTTGAAATTATAATGAGTTTTTGTTTTTTTAAAGGTAACATATTATATAATTTGAGTAAATGTTTTGATAAACTGAATGAAAAAAATTTGTTTTAAGACATTCTGTATCCTGATATAAAAACTTATACTAGGCAGGTTTCGTAAATCTGAAAAGTTGTATATGTATAGTTTTAGCATGATGGCTATGAACCGCCTTGAACTGATATTTAGTAAAAGTAGCCGTTTTGTTAATTCTACCCAACTTCTCTTACTCATCTGAAAATCGATTGGAACGCTAAAAGTTTTCCGAATTCCTACTGGTGACAAAACTACTTACAATTACTTCCCAAGCTTTTATTTTTCAAACTATTTTCTTAACTGCTTATCAATACTTTTTGAATTTGCGTTATGCGGAACTGAGTTTAATTTCATTATCTTATTTCTTTCGTCTATTTTGCAAGTTTTCCCGGCTAACTTCTCTAACACAAAGCCAAGGTAAATAATATCACGTCTTTTTACCTCAGGAAGTTTTTCTTTATGACAAGAACTTAAGTATTATCTAGAGAGAACACTCAAGAATTTTAAAAAATGCTTGAAGTGTATTGATATTATTCAAAACGCAACTCTGTTAAAATATTTTCAAAGAGTGCATCATTTATAACAATGTATGCTTCGGAATTCAAGCACAGCTGCATGACACAACCTTATTTAGAACTCTTTAAGGTTTTTGAATGTACAACTAGATACAAAATATTTTTCTAATAGAACAGTTTAAAAAAACAACAACAGAAAACATTCTTTTACTTTGCTTAAATTTAGAATAATATAAGAACACTTCCCTTAAAAGTTTTTCTGAGAAATCTAGCGTATGGGAATAGTTCATATGGTAAGGCATAATTTCGAAATTTAATATTGATTTCTTGCTATCTATTTTTGAAGCATTTGCTTAAGAACAAGAAAAATTGTTTTACTTTGTTAAATTAAATAGCTTATAAATAGATTATTAAATAGATAGATTAGATATTATTAGATAGATTATAGTGTTTTTATACACCATGTGAAATTATTTAAAACGTTTCATTATGTTTTACAACGTTTCAGACATATAAGTAAGATGTTTTAAAATAATTGCGATGACTTACGTTTTAGAGAAAAGGTAAAAATGTTTATGACTCGACTTAAAATTTTAAGTAGGCTGATAGTTTTATAAAACGATGCAATAGAGAGTGCTCTATATTCAAATATTTTATAGAATTCTTGCCTAAAAAGAGTTCAAAAAAGTAGATTTGCGTCTCAATAATTCAGCGTCATTAGAGTCAATTGGGTACGAGCAAGTAATATCTAGCATGGAAGTTTTTATTTAAATTTATTTTATATTGTAACCGGCATTTCACAGCTAACCAAATTCTGAGTTTACGACTATCAATGTTCAACTTCGTGGCCTTGTCATTTTGAACCCAACTCAGAAGACATGGGAAATCCTGGATCAAGCATTGGGGACATAGTCTTTATGGATGACTTTTTCAATAAACGAATCCGCAATGACGTTACATGTATAGGAAAGTCACGAAAACCTCCAACGGTTAGCCCAACGTAAGATGATTTTAACTCATGATGAGGGAAAAAACAGAGTGAAAACGGTGAGGAAATTTTCACGTCATTACTGTAGTTAGTGAGAGCGGGAAGCAGAATTCGTATCAACCAGCCACAGCTGGGATTCAAACAAAAACAGCGACACACACACAAACTATTTCCGATTCTATGAAATTATCCGTTTGACTGTTTGGCCCTATATATTATATGAACTTTTAAAATTTACTGAATAAATTATATTCTTGTCACGAACTGAAGTAAAAAAAAACTCTTTCTGTTATCTTTAGTAAGAATATCCCAAAGGAAAGTTCATGTATTTATTTTTCTATGCATTCAATATGAGTCTTGTAAAGTCAACAAAGACATTTTCAGAAGTAAGATAAGGGAAAAGAAGCGTTATAGGAACTATTTTGTGTTTGATATTTTTCTTTATCATAGGGCTAAAAATGCTACTGCTTACAAGAAAAGTTGCTCGTCTTTCTCAGCTAGAGCTTTTCCTATTGTGTTTGAAATTGAAGAACGGTACTACATCGAATTCTACAATAAGCCTCAAGTTGCACACTTCCAATAGCAATAACATATACTTATTTTTATTCAGAATTTCTTCCGTTAGTTTGACCGAAATATGTTCGAAAGTACCATAAAATACCTCTTTAGAATAAATTTAGAATATGTATGAGAGGTCAAAGTAGCTTTTCGTTCTTTTGTCTTTTTTTTTCCTTATCTGCCACAAAAGTAAGGAAATGCATTTTCTTCCGATGATTGTACTTTTCATCCATTGTGAATAAGTATAATGTGAATTCTTTCCTTTTTGCCTTTCATTCTAAAACGACTCCAACTTTCTTATACAAACTTTCACGACATATTTCTTAAGGTTGAAAGTTTTTGAGCTCTTTCCTGCCAAGTTTATCATTAGAATTGTTGAGGTTATGTTACTGAGTTTGGGATTTTCTAATGGCATTGCTATTATTATAATTTAAATTTTAGTTTTTTTTTTTAATTTGAGAGTGAACAAAGCGCAAAGTATGAGACGACATAAAGTGTTTTCGTAGTTATATAAAGTTGTATTAAAACCAATTTTGTTCACTTTTAGAAATACTTGAGGAGATACTAAACCCTACGTAACCTTTCCAGATAAATGTCTTGCCAAGTTTATCATTAGAGCTGTTGAGTTTATGTTGCTGAATATAATAAAATAACAATAATAAATACAGAATATAATAAATAATACTATATACTGAATATAATTGTTGAAGTTGTTGGAAATAAAAATTTCCAACAACTGCAGTATTTTTATGGCAGAGATGATGGCCATTAAAAGTGCATTTGATTGGCTGGCTAAAAATGACTACCCGGACGCCAGTCTTTTCACTGATTTGCTCGCATCGTTGCAAGCCCTAAGTGACCCAACTCCTAACAACAAAGAAACAGAAAATACTAAACTACTATGGAAGCCTAACATCACATGTAACTGGGTCAAGGCGCACATTGGTATCCTAGGCAACGAGGAGGCGGATCAGGCAGCCAAGGAAGCCGTCAGTCTCAGTCAAATCAATTTAGAGGTCTCAAGTTCCATGGCCCAGATCAAAACAATCATTAAATCCAACAACCTAAATCAATGGAAATCAGATTGGCAGAGCTCCGAGAGAGGTAGACAAACCTATATTTTTTTTAAAGACCCTTCCATCAAAAGACTACAGGCCAACTTTTACCTAAACCAATTACTTACTGGACACGGGGTGCTTGGAGAACACCAAAATAGACTTTTCAATAGACTTTTCAAACTGTACCTACTGCGGGGACATTCAAACAATCCAACACTTGATCATGAACTGTCCACAATTCCAGACACTCCGTGGAAACCATTTTGCAGGACAAACTTTGCATCAATGCTATGCTAATTTGGCCTGTAGAAACATTGTTAAAAATATTATAAAGGCAACGTTGGAGGACATTCTGAACCACATTTAACTCTGCTCGGAGCCTGCGAACACTATTGATGGTGTCTTGTGTTTTTATCTACCATCATTTTAAATTTACCTAGGATTTGACTTTTTATCAATTTTTAACTGGCTGTCTTGATTCTTAACTTGTTCTGCTTTTTAACTTTTATACCGAATTTTAACTTCTAATATTTTATCACTGTTTTACATGCTTCTGTAAAGTTTTAACATTAATTGGTTTTTGGGTGATTTTTTTTTTAACCCTTTCACTACTTTACTATTTTAATTGGTTTACACTTGTTTTGATGGTATTGTATTGATCATTATTTTAGATATTCTGATTTTTATAATCGTTGTTGATCTTTTAGAGTTTTAAGTATTTTTAATGTATGTTTTGTGTATGTATCTACGCTCGTATGCCCTAAAATAGGGCGGGTTGAGATGCAAATAAACTCATTTACTGAATATAATAAAATACATACAATAAAATAAAGAATTTGTGTGTGTGTTTGTGTATGTGTATACCGGATTAAGGGTAAACAGTAGGCACTAAAAATACGACAATCCACATGAAGCTAAATAAGTGAATGACGAAGCCAGATTTTTTATTTTTTAATTATATTTTTAACTTAGAGATGTTTAAAAAATGAAACTTTCTCATTGGCACAGCGGGAACCATTGTTTTAAAATAAACTATAAACGATTCAGTTTTGTCAAATATATTAAAGATAATATCAGTGATGTTTGCTAGTGATGAAATGAAGTCAATTAATGAATATTTTATTCACTATCACGCAACTTAGAATGAATTTTTTTAAAATTGAAATGATAAAATAAGTATGGTTAAAACTACCACAATTACTATGTTGCTCTATGGGAGCATCAAACTCACAGTGATTTTTACCGAAGTGCTTTGGTAATGATTTTGGTAAAGTTAACAATGAAATGTGTTTTTATTTATTCATACAACTATTTTTTACCATAAATTTGATAACGTTTGAAAATTTTTATCATAATACCTTGGAGCATTGTATACAAATTTTTTATTTGGTTAAATTTACTTTTCAGTTTTACAATTATTACTAAATGTTGGTATTGCGTCGTGGTGGTGAAATCTGTTAGAAGAGAATGGTAAGTCCCTGAGTTTAAAATAAAATGAAAGATATAGTTTTTTTTCTCTTTTACTTACATAAAATACACGAAACGAACAGGGTTTAAATAAATAAATTTATGTAGGAAAGCTATTACTTTTCCGTTTTAATGTATTTTTATTTTGGTAAATGATCCAGAACTATAATTTTGGAAAACAGAATTTTCGGCAAACTGTTACCATACGATTCGGAAAATGTACCAACTAAATGATTTAAATATGGTATATTTTGGTTAAACCAGAATTATGTTTTTGTTCTTTTTTACCGGAAATGTCATTATACAAAACAGTAGGGAAGTTTTACCATTGTTTTCCTCTTCGTACGGATACTTAATATCAGTATGTAAAGTACTACTTTCGTATTTTGTATCTTTACATTTCGATTTTCTAAAATGTCCCAAATCAAAAACTAGAGTGAGTTTCTTTCTAAAAAAATGTCGTAGTTAATTTATCAAGCAAAATTAATTAGAAAGTTGTAATTTTTATAACGTTTTTAAAAGAAAACTGAAACTGAAATTCCCTTGAAAACAATCTATTCCGTTGCAAAATTGTAAAAAAATAAATAACTTAAAAATATCTTTATTTGTAATTAAAATAACAAAAAGAAGTATGTTAAAAGAATTCCTTTAATTACAGTTGGAAAAAAAAGAAGTACTTGAGTCTAGAAAGCGTCTTTCCAAATTTCAGTACACATCTATTGAAGCTAGAAGTTAAATGGAGAGAGACCAAACAATTAAGAAGAGTCATGGAATTCTTTACCTGAGCCTTGATTAACTTTGGTTAAGTCTTTAAAAGGGGCAAAAAAAAACAACGCATCGCATGACACAAAATAAAAGTTAAGGTAATGTTGCATAGTTTCACCTGTAAAGTTCAACATTTCAACAAAAAAAACATTAATGATCATGAGTCTTAGTTTCATCAAAGATAAATTAAACTTTTCTTTTTATGAATCTCAAATATATAAGATTTTCTATGTGTACAAATTCTAGGTTAACGTTTTCTAACATATTGCTTAAATAAAATGTAGACTTTTAGAATGTTTTCCTGCTTTATTTCTTGCATTTTTTCCCACTGAAATAAAGAGAGCACACGCTTCAATCTCAAATAAATTGATTTAAAAGTAGTATTAATACTTAAAAATAATAAATGACTTAAAACAGTTTCGATTTATTTGAAGAAAAAAAATAATGTTGAATTAGAAGGTAAAATTTATTTAGAAATGTCTCAATGACCAACCCATTTGTCTGAGACAGTCTTCAAGTCCTATTTCTTATTCTATTGATTTTAAAAACTAAATTACATAATAAAATAACAGTATTAAGTAACTGTAACAGATATAACATGCAATGCATATGAATAAAACCCCATTATTAACTATTGATTTAATGGGGTGATTTCACATACAAAATGCTATCTTTATATTTTCAGAAATAGACCTCAAATATGCTAATTAATTAGTGCCGACGAAATTTCATGCTATTAAGTATAGCACTATAACACACTTTCCCTGATTGAACATACACCTTAAACAAGTATTTCTCTAAATTGAGTAAAAATGTGTCAAAATAGCTCCGAAAGAGATGGTCGAATTTGAATGTATTCATTATGGAGAGAAGCGGCTTGCTCAAAATTGAAATAGTCTATACTCATTTTGAGCAAAATGAATAGTTTAAAAATGATGTGGAGTGCGAAATGTTTGAGATATATGCTCGTTAGCTGCCAATAGGATTTGAACCAATAAATTAGGAACTCTTACCGATAGCCTCCGCAATTTCCAATAATGCATTCATTTGAAGTAATTTGTACTTTAAATGAGAGAGGGTAAGGTCTCAAAAATAAGACCTTTAACTCAACTTGGACTGGAGTGTACAAATATGGTTCGAGCATCGTAATACTAACCCAGAGGTCTTTGGTTCGAATCCTATCTGTAGCCAACGAACAACTTTTTCACGCATTTCTCCCTCCATTTCAATTTTGAGACTGCAGTTGGCTCAAAAATGAATAAATGCTGTTTTAAATTTGGGCATGTCATTATATTCAATAATGAATATATTGGCGGTTTTCATAATTTACTATATTTATTTTGAAGTTATTTTGACACATTTTTTCTCTATTTTGAACAACCCTTTTTAACGCTGTACATTTTTTCAGACTAAGTCTGATTTCTGATCCTCAAAATATAGTAGGTTGCAGTAATCTGGAGAACAGTTTTCCTATATTTTACTCATAGAAGTGTCTAAAAGAATTGAGCTCCTAACTAAGGTAATTTTAAATTACAAAATCTAACATTTGAACAAAACTCGTCCCATAAACAGCGGAATTATCGTTACGGTATTTGTAAGTTTTTTTTTTTATGATTTAGGAAACGCAATAATACAAAATTTACTTTTTTAAATAAAATACTTTTGTTTTAAGAACAGCATTAATCAAAAAGTCAAAACGCAATCAATAGTCAAAAATTGATCAAATAAATGTAAAATTATTCATTTTTAAAATCTCAAAAATTAATATTTTGTTTATGCCTTGGAAGCCAAGTGATCAATACGAATTGTGAAACTTAACATTGATTTAAAAAGTTAAACCATTGTCAATAATCATATTTAATAATTTCAGAGATATTTTGTTAAATTTATAGAAATACATGAAAAGTTGAAATAGCATACATAAATAAGTAAAATGTAGATTTTTTTAATGTATAGATCTTAGTGGTTTTAGATGCAATATTGAAATAAATGATTCAGTTCATATGTTAGATTATTAGAATTTATTTATAACTGACAGTATAAATTCTTAAATTTATAAATCAACAGCAAAAATGAATATATTCTGAAATTTTCAATTCACAACATTAACGGTTAATGAATATTCGTAAATAAGGAATATTGTCTTAAAATGATGTTCTAAACACCAGAATCCTTTATAAATTTCCCAGAAATGACGTTTAAAATCAGATTTATAAATAACTATTGCACGGTTAGAAGAAAATAAAATGAATTCTTTTATAAAAGCAAAATTTGACTTTTTTTTCACAAGAAACGTAAAATCAATTGAATTAAATGCCTTCAAAAAATAAATGAACTAATTTTTCAGCAAAGCGAATTGATTGAAGAAGACCTTTATGGCATCATATTATATTAAGCTGTAATCAAATATTTTACTATACTTTAAAATACTTCAGAAGAAAAGCTAAAAATTGCAAAAGGTTTTCATTCCTGATGGTTTGAAGTAATGGAGAAAATACTGTGCTATCAACGTTGTGATATAAAATGTTTAGTAAGGCATAATGATGGAAATTAAAAATATGAATTCGTATTTCTTATCACATGGGTTAACTCCCAGCTTTCGAAGAACACGCACCCGTTAACATCAATAAAGTTCTGATTGTTTAACCACATTGGTTGAATGCAGACAAGAATTTTTTTTTCACAGTTAACAGTTTGAATTCCATCTTTTTTATGGTTATTTGACTGTTTCAGTTGAATACGGTAAAATAACAATGGAATAAATTGTTATTTAACTGTTCCTTCCGAAAAATTTCTAACAGTACATGCATCAAGAAGTATTGTTTTGTGGTTTTCCAACTTAGCCCTGTCAATAATAGACGACTTTGTTACAAACTTTAAACTGAGGAAAGTTACTGATTTCTGAAGAAGAACATCTCACACTATACATTTCTACCTCTTTCCGCTTTCTTTTTAATATTTATTTAAACTAGTGCTCATTTTTGGACATATTGTCTTAAAAACGTTAAAGTAAGTAATATAGTTAAATGACAATAATAATAACAACTATGAATTAATTTAACAAATATTTTAGTTTCATGAAATATTGTCAAATTGTTATTTTTATGAGAAAATGAGTACTTATTTTCTACAAAAATAGTTTAATAATAATATGTATCTTGCTACTATTTGATCTGTTTTACTGACGCAAACTGTAGGAAAGAATATTGTCACGTGATATCACGTGTTAATAAACAATAAGATAAGGCATGATAGAGGAAAGAAACATGGAAGAGTAGATATGCACTTAAAAGAAAAACCATGAAGTTTCACCATCCAATTAAACTTTTTTTTAAAGTTTATTACATTTGCTTTCATTTACCGTAGTCTGTCAGATTTCGTAAACGTTTTCCTTTTTCCCACTCCAAAATACTTATGTGTAACCCCTAGTGTATACTTTTTTTTTGTTTTCATTTTTAATAAGAATTCTAAAATTGCATATGATGGTCAGTCTTTACCGAACATGCAGTACATCTTTTTAGGTTTTACAGTTTTAGTATATCTTTACAGTTTTATAGTTTTAGTAAACATGCAGTATATCTTTTTAGGTTTTTACAGTTTGAAAAATATCTATATCTTAGAATATTTGTTAAATTACTTTTGTTTTTATAGATTATTTATTATTTAAGTATATGTTACTCTAAAGAAAATGAGTAATTCTGATTTAAAAACTCTTGATAATTTAATAACATTTACAATTTTTTCTGCAAGTTGCAGAATTCGTATAAAAAAAAGCTAAACTTTTAAAAAATACTATTTTTATAGGTAGTTTTTACATTATTTTTACACTTAAGATGCAAATTATTTACACAATTTTAATAGTATTTAAAAAACTATCTCCAATATAATTTACACTCTAAAAGGATTTCAAGATTTATTTTACCAACGACAAATTTATCATGCGACAAAATTATCATTTGAAAGTGACAAATTTATCATTTTTAAAAATCCAATAAATAAACTTCTAAGTTTTCGCAATTTGATAAACGATACATTCTTAAAATTAGATGGAACTTTATCTTTTTGGAAACCGCTCAACGAAAGAACACATTTAAAATGTTAATTTACAACCAACTACCAAGTTTTCATTAATTAATGCCTCTCCTATGTCACGTGAATGAGTCCTCTAGAATAAAAGAAATAGTTCGATAAAAGAAATTTAAATTGTGAACAACTTTAGAACTGTATCAATAATAAAGACATTACCAGCTAAGTTTGTTTTCCGAAGTGCGTGTTACAACAATTAAGTAAAGTTTCAGAATTATAAATTTGATTAATGAAGAAGGGAATTTATAAGTTTGTCGGTTAAAACTTTTTTTTGTGTTTGAATAATTTTACTGTTTCAGTATATTAAGTGAATGAAACTAATTTGTTCTGATCAGGAGTTGTTCTATTTGTCCTTAAAAATGCTTATGTGCATGTTTATCTTAAAGACTGCGAAAGCCTGATTTTGAATAATTGATTTATTAATAGAATGTAGTTAAATTTGTATATAAATAGACATGGAGGAAATGGCTATGACTGGACAAAGAATTTTTTTCCAATGCCCACCTGTAGAATGACCGTTCGTCATACAGGCATCTGAAGGGTAGATTTGTTGGCCACTCTTTCAGGGGCACCATATAAGGTGGGCCAACGTTGCTCCCACAGTAAGGACAGATAGTAGAGAGAAGGAAAGAACATCCATGCCTTATCCAGGATTCGAACCCAGAACCTTCCAGTTGTAAGGCCAGTTCCCTGACCCCTACACAGGCCGGTCGAGTAATGGACAAAGAATTTAATAAACAGTGTTAAGCAAATAAATAAAGCGTGGTTGTACATATTAATAAATATATTCATACTCAACAGAACTAATATAAGATACTGTAAAACTCTTAACTGTTGCTTTTTTAATGATCTTGGGCAGAACTAAAAGTACTTTATTCTGTATTTTTGTATTATTTGCCTGTGACAAAGAAAAATTATTTAATACTGTAATCGTGATATTATTAATACTTTCTTAACAACGGTAATATTCCTAATGATTTAGTACGATACTTTACTATGCCCTCAAAAACTGGAATTTATGAGAGACATTGTTTATTTCAAATTATTTAAAATAGAATTTTTAAAAAAAAAACGTATTTCAACTATTTTTTAAGTTTACTTTTTTAATTAAAAACATATAATATTTTATTTCACTAAACAATTCTTAAAGCTTAAGAAAAAACATTATTGGAGACAATAAAGATGTATCGGATGAGCAAATAATTTGTTTCTCTCTTCAGATTGCTCTAGAATGAATTCAATTGGCCTCAAATGATAAAAGAAATAGTACTCTAATTAGCCAACAGATAGCAATACAACATATAGGATATTTTTGTACATAAAAAGAGAAAGTGGTACATAATTTACGCTACAGTGCATATCAGTTGACAATGTTATGTGGATAAAAAGACTGATGATTCTACCTCAGTACGAGCATAACTTATTTAGTAGAATTTTTCTACTTTAACCAGAAGAACTCTAGTGCAAAATAAAAGATTTTTTTCGTATGATTCGAATACAAAGTCTTTATCAAGCCTTTGGCAAAATGTTATTACTAACATTTATTAAACATATAAATATGTTTCTGTCGCATTTAAAAACACCTAAAGGCAGAGTTTTTACTATTTTTTTTATTCATAACTGACAAGTACATCCTTTGCATTATCCGCAGCTGAATTTTTATATTAATGTGAATTGAACCGATTCTAGAAGTTTTTAAATTTCTTGCTAATCTTGTTCTTTCAATTTTCGAAATTGAGAGGCAGTGCAAAGTAGAAATTTAAAAGAATTTTACTTGTCATTTAAATTTAGTAGCTAAGAAGAAATTTCTTATAGTGAAAAAGTTTGAATAATTAATGTTTTCGATTTTTTGTAGGTGATTTCTCTCTATATTAAGAATTCGCCGCTGCTATAGTAATGGCCACCTTCGCTGTTTCGGGTATTTGACTTAAAATTACATTTTTTTTTATTGTGGGGAAAAATTATGGGTGGCTGACCGTGTGGGGTAAAGCTAAGCATAGGTGGCACTAGGGGTTGATATTCGGCGTAAAAGTTTCCGTGTTTTACTTTCGATTAATTTATTTTGAGGGTCCGTCGTAATATAAAATTATGATTTTTTGCGAATAATATGCTATTTTTTTTTTGCTGTGAGTTTTTACCTGTCACTCATGACTGTTAGGTCAAGTTTAACTTATCTTAAGCCCATGCTTAAGATAAGTTAATTGCCCAGCTTTATCTTTGCTTACGCTTATTTTGAAAATGGTGCAAAACGTCAATATCCACAAACAAAAGCCACAGTTTTCAGAAAATGAAAATCCTTTATGGTCAAACAATTTGATATTTAAAAACTTACTCCAATGCTGCATTACCTGGGCTCATAAAAATGCTAAAAAAACTAAGAATAAGCCAGTGATTTTGATAATTTTTATCTAGGTCATTTTAAAATATTTAAGTTATTTCTCTGTTCTAACACTCAGATCATGACGAGATAAGACACATAGTTTAAAATCATCGCATTGCTTTAAGTGTTAGGTACTTAAACTATGGCTTATTTTATTTTCCTTGGCGATAGAGCTTTCATAAACAGTGTTAATATACTGCAACACCCCAGCTAACTTACTTTACTTGTAGTGTTTACAATTTAACCAGTTCTTTCATTTTAACTTTAGCTTTATCATACTTTAAACACTTATTCTAAGCGATTTAAAATCAGGTCTGAGAATCTGAATTCGGATATGAGTCTCATGGGCTTAAGAACTAAGTGATTTGGGTTCGGGGCCCTTAAGTTAATTACATTATTTTAAGGGCTTTTCTTACTTTTAAAGAAATTATAAATAAAGAAATGTCTGTAAGTGATAAATGACTTTTATTAAACACGTTTTCGAGCAAGAAAAAAATAAACAATAAATTATAAGCATTTGTTCCTCAGTTGCATTGCAATTTTTTTATGTCTATAGCATTATAACTTAAAAGTAACAGAATTGATTGATAGACCATTAGGCTGTGTTTACGATAGAAACTCTTCAAGCGTTTAAATACTGCGTTAAAGGAATATGTAAGTTTCGCTCGAATGTCAAAACAATGCAAGTCAAGCATTTCTTTTTGAAACAAGTTATTGAAATCAACAAACTGTATATTCCTCTGAAAACATTTCCTTTATCCTAGATTAGAAAAGGAAATGCAAATTACGCGGTAAAGTTTCTCAGATTTGAATTAATTTTAGAATATTTTAAAGTGCTTAAGTTAATTTTGGCACATATTATTTTCCTAAATTATGTTAACAATTAATCGTACAAAAGTGTATAAAATTGACTTAATAAAGTTTGTTTGAAAAAAATAGTGCAAAAAATGTTAATAAAAATGTTCTTTTTTCAAACTATTTTTTTTTCATTTGCAATGAGGCCATAAAAGAATTCTAATGCTTATTTAAACATGTGTTATCAGCATAACAAGCAAATAATAAATAAATAAATAAATCGGATAGTGATAAAATAAATGAAAAATGTGACTATATCGAATATAATAAATTTTAATTAACTAAAAAGCACAAAAAATGGAGGTAACTATTTTTAACAGATGACCCAAATTTTTAACAGTGTATTTCAAAAGATTAGCGTTACTATTCTAAGACAGTTATACCTTTAAAAAAATTAAAAAAAATATCTGAAAATTTCAGTTTAGTTATTTATCCCAGAAAACAGTTATTATAACTTGGAACTATATACCAGGAACCATAAGGCCTCGCAATTTTACTGCGACTTTAAAAAGTTCCTAAAATGAATCTTTTTTCCGTACAAATTAAACACTTGACTGATGTTACAAGACTTTTAAAGAATTTTGTTTATTTCATTTTATAAATCTGTGATATTTTAAAGGGGTAGAAAATTGGCTCGATTAAAGGGAGAAATAACGTTCTTTTAAAAAACTTTAAAATGTGTAAAATGTTTTACACAGATGATCATCTATTTTATTAATTTTCATCATTACTAATCGTACGTAATTCTTATGTTTTAATATAAACTTTATTTAATCATTATAATATTTATAGTATTTTAATATATTATCTTCACGCACGTCTATTATTTCTTTATTGCAAAATTACAAAGCTTGGAAATAAATTGCGTAAGAGATATTTGGAATGCAATTTAAAATATGCAAAACAATCTCGTATTCTCAGAAAATTTTTATAGCCCTGCGTCTTTACGATTTTCATCAGGCAAATTCGTGTATTAAATTCTTTAAAAAGCATATTAGAAAAAGGAAGTAATATTTTTCACTTTTATTTTTATAGTTTTTAAGGTAAAATGTATTTGGAGCTTTAAATTTATAAACGGTTTTTCAGTTAAAAAAGATGGTTTTGAAAAAGTATTTAGCATTCTAAAAACTACTATAATATTACCTCAATTTCAATTTACTTCATATTTCAAATGAAAATGAAATTCCCTTTAAATTCAAACAAGGAGAAAATATTGCTTTTATGTGATAGAGTTAAGAATGAATTAATTTACAGGAAACTTAGTTTTGCATATTTTGAGGATATTTTATTTTAAGCATCTTTTAAATAGTTTTGTTTTAATGGAGAAAAAAAATCTACTATGTCTTATTAACCTACTACCTATTTGATACTTTGATTTGACCACTAATGCTCAAGTTTCAATTGTTGATTGATATTGGCCCAGCAATATTAAATATTGCAAGCTGAAATATTGTTTTTTTTTTAAAAAAATCTGAAAGTTAGTAAAATAGAGGGATTTGGGGCACCCTTACAAACCCTTAGCTTGCCTTACCCTTACAAAAATTTAAGGTATATTTGAGATTTACATGAGGTCATTTTGAAATTTCAAGGTCATTTTGATATTTATTTGAAGTTGATTTCAAAAACAACCTTAAGCGATCAATCTTCCAAGGTTCATATTCAAGGTGTATGAAGTTGTTTTTATTCACATTTGAGTTTGTTTTGAGGTTGATCGGAATCTACTTTAGAACAACCAGCTTAGGGAGGTTGTTTTTTGAGCTGAATAGATTATTTTTTCTACACTTCACACCTCAAATATACGTACTTGTCAAGCAAATAAGTATATTTGAGGTGTGAATAATGCCACTTGATCTAAACTAAAATTATTTCCGAGTTATATATAAGGTTGATTTTGTGAGGTTCAAATTGAGGTTTCTTAATATGGTTATTTTTGGTGCAAAACATAATCTCCTTTACTACTTCAGATGTAGTTTTTACATCTGTCAACCATAAAAACTATCTCAAACATCTTATTTTTTGTTAGGGAATAACTTTTTAAACCTAATATTATGTTAGATTACACGAAAAAAGTATTTTTTAAGGTATTCATTACTGAGTTAAAAAAAAGACTGATGGTTATGGAAAATATTTAAAGAAAACCGAAGAAGATTAAAACGTATGGTTTGTGGCGTTTTACTTACCCTTGTCTATCCCCTCGAGTCCCTTAGAGTTTGAAAAAAGCAATTAACGGTATTTTGAATAGCAAATACCCGCGGTGGAACAAGGCCAAGAGTCTATTCCCTGCGTCAAACTCTTAAACGGTTCACCAAATGAGATCTATCACAAGCAATTTGACCCTGTTGCACGGCGATACGAGATTAAATAAAAGAACTTAGTTGTCTCTGCATGGCAACACCTTTTGTGCAGTCGTTTTGTAAATAAAGGCAGATGGTGTTCTTTTCTAAATATACTCAGCTAGAAATTTAATTACTTTTACGCGAATTAACATCTGGTGCCGAAATACTCATACGAATCAGCGACTTAGAACTACGACAAAATACTGGCAAATTATTTTTACTATTACAAAGTTTTCTATTACAAGTTATTTTTACGAAACTTTTAATATTGCGAACTTTGATCTCTACCAGAAAAATGGCGACGAAAGAAGAAAAAGTGTCGCAATTGAAGCGGAAACGAAGAACTATTCGAGGTAACATAACTCGTTTCTCAACTGAGATCAACAACATAACAGAAGTAACTTCGAATGATGATATGGAATATGCGGTAAGTCGTTTAACAACTATCTTAAATGAAATGAAAACGGTTGATAATGAAATCCATGTTCTTCTTACGGATGACGAATATGAAAATAACGTTACCCAATGTGAAACTTATACAGAAAATGCTGAGCGCGCAATTTTTAAAGTCCGAAAAAACATCCAAAATAAATTAACGCCAACTATTAACGCCAGCTATAATCTTAATTTGAGCAATGAAAATGTCAATTTGGCGACTAATTCGGTTACTAATCCATCACTTGCTGGTCAGATAACACCCGTTAGCTCAACGTACACAGTGAAACTACCAACGATTAAGTTAGAACCATTTGGCGGTGAAATTGAAAATTGGCAAAGTTTTTGGGAACAATTCCAGTCTTCTGTCGACTCCAATCCAAACCTTTCAACTATTGACAAACATGTGTTCTTAAGAGGTTATTTGCAAGACGAACCTAGACGTTTAGTTGATGGTATCAGTATTGTTGCTGCCACATATGAAACCACTAAAAAGCTCCTAATGGATAGATATGGGGACAAAAATAGAATTATCCAAGCACATTTGGACTTTCTGGAAAATCTAACACCAGTACGCAACTCATCGGCAACAGCCCTAAATGAAACCTACATTGAATGTAATAGAAGACTGCAGGCCTTACGCGCACTTGGTGAGGACATTGACAGTTACGGTCGTGTACTAGCTCCAAAAATACTACGAGCGTTTCCAGATGACATCTGTAAACAGTGGATCATTCATGCCCAAAGAGAAAAATTGGCTGAAGGAAACATTACGAAAATGATGGAGTTCTTATCTCAAGAAGTGCAAGGAGCATTAACTACGTTAAAAATAAAAGGTGATGTTATTGAGCCGTTTACTCCAACTACTGCCTTTAACGTAAATACTAAGTTCACTTCTGTACACAAGAAAAAGAATTATACCCCATTTTGCCCCTTTTGTGAATCTTCTGGTCATTGGGCTCAGAAATGCGAAACCATTACTGACTATGACACTCGCATACAAAAGTTAAAAGGCTCTAACCGTTGTTTCTTGTGTACTAATAGAGGACACAGAATGGCAAATTGCCCTCGTAAAGATACTGCTCGCTGCACAAAATGCAAGAAGAAACACCACGTATCCATTTGTTCATCTGCACTAAGCACTGCGATCCAAAATAGTGAGGTTCATCACATTAACATACCTAAAACTTGCTTTACCCATATACAAACTGCACGCGTTACTGGCCCCACAGGTCTTACGAAGTTAACCCGATGCATTTTAGATGGAGGTAGCCAAACAAGCTTTGTCGATGCAAACCTCATTGACAAACTGAAACTCCCAATTGTAAGCACTGAGCAACTAAACGTACATGTTTTTGAATCTCCCAGTACTTCACGAAACATACGACGATGTGTGCAATTTTCACTTTCAAGTTTGTGGAACAAAAACTCTGTTTCTATAACAGCTTTCGAAAGTTCCAACAGATATACTTCACACCCTGCTGCCCCTGCGGACGTTGTTCGATTTGCTCGAAGCCGAAAACTAACACTTGCAGACCCTCCCGGAGACGACAACTTACCCATCGAATTGCTCATTGGTGGCGACTATTATTGGCATGTGGTCACTACGGTACCCCCGATTAAAGTTACAGAATCTCTGGCCATAGTACCCTCTATTTTTGGATGGATCCTTAATGGGTCACGAACACACACCACCATCAAACATGATTCATCAGTTCACCATGTTTCTGTTCAAATTTCCGGTGATTGTTTGGACGACGAAGTGCGTTGCTTGTGGGAGTTGGATTGTATTGGTATCAAAGACACTCAAATTAGGAACAAGACTGTTCGAGAGAATGAAATTATGAGTGAATTTCACGAAACTTACCAAACTTAGGGAAATCGAAGAGTTGTGTCTCTGCCTAGAAAGCATACAACATCAATTTTGTCTACTGACATAGCTACTACCGAAAAACGTTTGAAGTCTCTCCAGAAGCGACTTGTATCTAACGATACTATGAAGAAAGAATACGATAGTTGTATGCTAAACTACGTTGTAGAAGGACACGTTGAAGTTTGCGAGCAAGAGCCTTCGAATTTAAGCACTGTATTTTACCTGCCCCATCATGCTGTCAAAAAAGTAAAACTTAACGAGACCAAATGGAGGATTGTGTTCGATGCGTCATCACATGATCCAGGAATGCCTTCACTGAATGATACTTTAGAAATCGGTCCAAATCTTTTACCTGAGACAATTGGTTGTCTACTCAGACTGCGGATGCACAAATTTGCAGTCACATGTGACGGAAAAAAGGCCTTTCTACAACTAAGCCTACATGAAAGAGATAGAGATTCCACAAGATGTTTCTGGTACAAACTAACACAGAGCAAAACTAACCCAACTTTCACGGACGAAATAATTACTTACAGATTTACTCGTCTACCTTTCGGACTAGCATGCAGCCCCTTTTTGTTATGTGCTGCAACACGCGAAGTGGCTTCAAAGCACGTAAATGAATTCCCGATTGCTGCTCCGATGATCGATAAACATCTTTACATGGACGATTTTGTTGCTAGTGTTGAAACATAATCTGAAATAGTCACACTGCATAAAGAAGTCAAAGAATTGATGCACTTAATTGAAATTCCAATGGAGAAATGGGCTACAAACTCGACAATGCTTCAGAGCCAATTAAGAGATCAAGATGAAGGATTCAAAACAACTGTTAAAGTTTTAGGCATACAGTGGAATACAGAAACTGACACTCTAGGAAATACTTTCAAAACCTCTCTCTGCTCTGTTCAAGACAAACCACTTACAAAGAGATGGCTACTCAACTGTATTGCTAGCTTCTACGATCCTTTATGACTGTTTTCTCCATTTGTTATCTTTGGAAAAATTCTATTTCAAGATACATGGATTCTAGGAATAAAATGGGATGAAATACTCCCCTCTAACTTGGCAACTTCATGGAATGCTGCTGTCGGAGAACTTGATGACGCTAGCTCCTTTCAAATTGCTCGATTTATAGGCGTTTCATCACACGTTCCTTTTATTATTCATGTGTTTTGCGACGCATCTGAACGAGCCTATGGAGCAGTTCTGTACATCGTTAGTTCCCAAGATGATCAAGCAAACGTGCATTTAGTGTGCAGTCGCAACAGGCTTGCACCTATCAAGAAAGTCACCTTGCCCCGTTTGGAACTGCTAGGGGCTCTGATGGGAGCTCGATTGCTGCAATACTTCTGTGCTGAGACTAATATTCCTATGTCCAATGCAACATTGTGGAGTGATTCCCAAGTAGCTTTGGGTTGGATTCGCAGTGACCCAAATAAATGGAAGACATTTATTTGCAATCGAGTAACAGAAATTGTTTCTCTTACTAATCCTTCCCAATGGAGACATTGCCCTGGAAAGGACAATCCTGCTGATATATTATCAAGAGGTACTTCACCAACAACACTAAGACATCTAGAAGAATGGCGGCGTGGTCCTAAGTGGTTAATCAAACCTGAAAACTGGCCTGATTCTAATAACACTTATGAAGATTACACTCACAACTTAGAATTAAAGAAGAAGAAAGTGCAGACTCTTCACACTGTCTCTACTCTGCCAATTATCAATGCTGGAAACTACAGCTCTTACTTTAAATTGTTACGCGTGACATCTTGGGTTTTTCGCTTTATTCACAACTGTAAAACACAAGAGAAGATGGTTGGTGAATTGAATGCCACGGAACTGAATCAAGCTTGCAACTATTGGATACAAACCGTTCAGAAGGAATCATTTCCTTTAGAATACGAAGCCTTGTCGAAATCAAAGTCACTTCCCAAGAACTCAAAAATAGAAAAATTTAACCCACTTTTTGACAACAACTTAATACGTCTTGGAGGCCGACTGCAATTTTCTGACTTATCAGAATCGGAAAAACACCCCATCTTATTGGAAGGCTCTCACCCTTCTAAAAGTCTGCTCATACGCCACACACACTTAAAAATGCACCATCTAGGAGTTAGGATTGTGCTTTCTCAGCTTCGTTCTAAATGGTGGATATTAAAAGCAAAACAAGCCATTACAAAGGTCATACACACTTGCCTTCCTTGCAAGATACTGAAGCAAAAGCGTGGTAAACAAATAGAAGCTCCATTACCTGCTGAAAGAATTCAAAAGTCGACCCCATTTGAAACAACTGGAATTGACTTTGCCGGACCCCTCTATGTTAAAAACGAAAAATTGGTTACGAAGGCCTACATAGTCATATTTACGTGTGCTTTAAATCGAGCCATCCACTTGGGAGTAGTGTCTAATTTAAGCACTGATGTTTTCTTACTTGCACTTCAACGGTTCGTATCTCGACGTTCCCTTCCTCATACTGTGTACACAGATAACGCCACAACATTCGGCGCCGCAGACAAGGAGTTGAGGTCCTTGTGGGACATCATATCCTCTTCCAAGGTACACCAGTTTTATGCTCATCACAACATGAAATGGAAATTTATCGCCTCATGAGCGGCTTGGAGGGGAGGATTTTGGGAGAGAATTATTGGTACTATCAAACAGTGTCTGCGGAAGACCCTTGGTAAAGCTTGCCAAGACACTACCAGTCTGGTCACGGTTCTATGCGATATCGAAGCCGCCGTGAACAGCAGACCAATTGTCCATGAATATGGTATTACGGACGATCCGGACGAGGCACTGACACACTCCCACTTTCTGATAGGAAAACGACTCACAACTATCCCATCTGGCCCATCGAGTTCAGACTCTGATTTAACACGCATATGGAGAAGTCGTCAACATTTAATGGACTCCTTTTGGAAAAGATGGCAGAGAGAGTATTTGATGGATTTGAGAACATTTCTCCATGTGAAGAATCCACCAAAAAAAAACTGAAATCCGGGTCGGAGATGTGGTCTTGTTGCAGGAAGACGTCAGACCTCGGCACACTTGGAGGAAAGCGCGCATCGAGTCAGTGATCTTAGGCCGTGACAACAAAGCCCGTACATGCATACTGCGAGTAAATGGAGGCACAATTTCCCGTCCCGTGCAGCTGGTCATCCCCCTGGAGGTCGACCAGGGCGGGGAGGATGTTGCACGGCGATACGAGATTAAATAAAAGAACTTAGTTGTCTCTGCATGGCAACACCTTTTGTGTAGTCGTTTTGTAAATAAAGGCAGATGGTGTTCTTTTCTAAATATACTGAGCTAGAAATCTAGATCTGGCTACTTTTACGCGAATTAACAGACCCGCTCTGCACCTCTTCGTGGTTCGAGGGAGTAACGTCTTAGGACGGATAACGCAGACGGAGGGTGCGGTGAACCGAAGACTGCATTTGTTTTGGAGCTCTTCTTACGGTATTTTAATCATTCTAACTGCTTTTATGTGGCTTAGTGGACTTGATAGTGAATGTAAAATCTGTTTTGATCTATCTTGAGAGTCATGTCGGATAGCGAGGAGATAATACCAGAAAGCTTCGATGATTCATTCGAAGTGGCACAGAAGGAATGGGCGACGTCCGGTGCTTTTTTGAGAGAGAAATTCACCAGGTGTATGGAGAGGTAGAAACATCACAACTTTGGGCTATATTCTTTGAATACGGCAATCTGCTCAGTAGGCAAAATAAAACGATCTCGTACTTGAAGGGGCTTCATGACGAGGCTGAAGAAGCACTGAAGGTTGCTCTGAAAATCAACAAGAAAAGTAAAAAGACCACCTATGCAGAAACGCTCAAGAAAAACTGCACGTCTGGGCTCCCGAAAGTGACTGTGGATTTCTGTGTGACGATGAGGAGGAACGATGCGAGTGTCGATGAAGACCCGATAAAGCTTGTAAGGGAGAATCTAGATCTGGCTAAACTCCAAATCGGCGTCACGAGAATAAAAAAAATAAAAGATGGTGCGCTCATAAAGCTTGAAAAGAAAAGCGACACAAAAACAATTACTAACGAGATAAATCGAGCCGAGTGGAATCAAAACTTTAACAGTGAAACAGTTAAGAGATGGAGGCTATTGAGTTCGAGATTACTTAGATAAATTTGAGTTTACTGTTCTGGCAACTTCTGCTTGCTTTTATATATATATTTTTGATGTAAATAAAGTTAAGTTTTTCAGTTTGTTCTACGTGTTATTCAGTCTAATTTACTCTCCACAAAGTACCTCTCCACTAATTTATTCTCCACGAGCGGCTTGGTGGGGAGGCTGGTGGGAACGCCTAATAGGAATTGTCAAGCGATGCTTATCTACGGCCCTCATTGTGATAGAAGCCGCTCTGAACAGCTGGCCATTGGTTTACGAAGATGGAAAAATAAGATCCTGTGAGCTGAGAGTTAATGGTCGCAATATAACCCGCCCGGTTGATCTGGTCATCCCTCTCGAGGTCGACCAGGGTGGGGTGGATATTGAGTTCGAGATTACTTAGATAAATTTGAGTTTACTGTTCTGGCAACTTCTGCTTGCTTTTATATATATATATTTTTGATGTAAATAAAGTTAAGTTTTTCAGATTGTTCTACGTGATATTCAGTCTAATTTACTCTCCACAAAGTCCAATAGAGGCCAAGGGTGATACAATATGAAATTGAAGAGAACTGTGAAAAAGATGCTCTCGCATCCAAGTTGAAAGCTGCAAAAAAGGAACTCGAAGAGGCGGAAATAGAGCCACTATTCTCGATTCGAGGAAAACAAGGCACTCACTGGGTCTTTAGATTTGACCCCCGTTCCTTCTCAAAGATGATTAAAAGAAGACGTGCCAGCCTTGGTTGGCAGTCCTACAGGGCTTGCGAGCACCTGAGGCAGCTGAAGTGTTACCGCTGAAACAGGCTCAGCCATATGGCTCGAGACTGTAAACATGAAGAGTCATGCTCCAACTGCGGACTGAGTGGCCATGTGAAGAGCGAGTGTGAAAATAAGAGCGAATGCATAAATTGCAAAGAAGCCAACTCGAGGTTCCGTTTGGGACTCAATACCAACCATAGTGCGCACCAGCGAAAGTGTTCCTCAGTCCAGTGGGTGATCGGACGGATACAGCGACAAACTAGATTCCACACCTAGCACAGCACGCCGTTCCGGAATTGTGAGCCCTAGGGCATGCTCAACTTTGTAACATCAACTAATGCCTTTTGGCGAGCTGTGTCTCGCAATATTTTGATTGTATTGCTTTTAACTGTTTTTAATTGATTTTAATAAAGATTTTGGTTGTAGGTGAGAAGCCTTGTGGGCCTTCCGGTTGGAGGCTGCTCGGTGGATCCCAGTGGGTGGAGCTCAACTGCTGTCGGCCCAGACCTGCCTTGATCTTGACGTCACTCCACTCGTTGCATCCCTGTCGGGTTCCTTTTGGTCCTCCTTTGCCGTCCGGCGTGACTTGTGGTGCTCTTATTCGGGCGTGGCTCGGGGCCTTGTGCCAATCGAGTCCACCCCCCGCTTGGCCTCGAATACTTTGCGGGTTCCTTCGTGACGGCGATGCATCAAATTTTCGCGTATGGGCCAATTGGCCTGGGTCGCTTGATTCATTCCCCTTAACCTTGTCTATCATAGTTCAAAACTTCTAAATTATTTACTAAGTTAATCAAGAAAAAACTAATTTTTATAGTCACTAGCGTCATCTGTTTTCCAACTTTATTACCTAATTTAAATTGCCTTGACAACACTTTTAGTTTCTTAAAACAACTCACAAACAGTACATTTCAATCTTTTTTCCATTTTATTTACTTGAACTTTTATACCACAGCTCAATTTTTTGGTAGATGATAATATATTTGTTAAATACCAATAAATAATTCAAATAAGATAAGAGACTTGATTATTTAAGCTTGATTTTGTGAGTGGCACTCGTAAAACAATTGATACATTATTAATTGAATTTACGATATCAACTTTATTTAAAGTAAAATGTTACTTACAAATATTTTATTTAAATTTTGGCTCATAAAAATAACTATTGTGTGATTATTGTTAAAATATACAATTTGTAAAACCTATAAGTAAGGAAGAAATTCTTTTGAATAAGAGATGGAAATTTCGCCTTATAGAACAAACTTCACTTTATAATAGACACCGAAAATAACTAATGAATCTATAACTAAAATCAATTATAAGATAAAGAAATCAAATGAAACCTAAGAAAAAAAAAAGAATTATTGAAGAAATATTATTTGAAAATTTCACACGAGTAGGAGGACTCTTGCTACAATATCCCAAATAAATTTCATATCTCTAATGAAAAAGGAAAATTTACAAGTCCATGATCAAGATTTACAGAAGATGGAATACTCATTTCAAAATAGAGATTGTGCTTACCATAAAAAGCTGAAGAATTTATTAGTTTCGTCTCATTTTGAATATTAGTTCATGTGACAACATTCATTTATATTTTTTCTAAACATAGCCAAAAAATAATCCTTAACAAAATAAAAGAAACAAAGCAAAAATTTAATAAAAATAAATGTTTTGTTTTGTTCAATTTCTCAAAGCTGTGAATGAACTGCCAAATTATTTTTATACTCAAGAAAGTTGTAAATTTTATTGACTGTTACAAATAATAAATTTCGGGAAAATAATAAATTTCGGTAAAAGTACCGTCACTCAGGGTGCAAGTATTTTTTTTTACCGTGCCGTTTTACGGAACAAAAAACTGATATACCGTAATTTTTACTGTAATATTCATTAGTTATAGTTATTCAATGATTTTACAGTAATTAATTTATCATAATTTAGTTAGTTACAATAATTCAGTGATTTTACAGTAGATATTAATTAAAAAACTGCAGTATAAAATTTTATGATAAAATTGATTTCATGGCTGCCAGTACTTTTTATCGCAAGTTTCAGTAGTTTTAACAGTGCAGCAATAATTAACACTGTTTTCACTGGGTTAAAGTAGGGAATTTCGAATGTTGTACGTTTTGTTTACTGCTCTCGCGGAAAGATTGTTTAGTCTCGAAACTTAATATAGGTGCTTTATACATAATGTCATTTGATTTTTCTACAACACAAATAAGCTCTTATAATGAAACACGTTTCCGTTCTAATAAAACATATTACAGTGGAATTAAGTTTGAACGATATGATAACATAGTTCTTTCAATTATCAAAATGATTCATTTCATTAGGGTTGCAGTAAATTTGAGCGATAAAATGGTTTATAATAGCGTTGTGCAGTTGCTATCCAAGAGAGACAATGCAAAGTTTAAATCTTTCGATTTCGTATTTTTAATAAAAATAGGGAGGGAATCTTAAGCTATTTTTATCAATCTATAAATAAAGATCTTAACTGTGACAACTGTTTTCGGTGTTTAACATACGTTACTTTGCATTTTTCTTTAAAAAAAAAAAAAAAAAAAAGAGAAAAGAAGAAAAAAAACATGAAATTACGAAGACATTTGCAGAAAATACTACAGGAAAAATGTACTGGAAGTACGATAGAATAAAAAAATTATCAATCGATAATTAAAAAAATGATTCTTATTTCAAACTTGAAGCCAAAATTTTCCCGCGGACGGCTCTGAAAGCTACAGAAATGCAATTAGAAGAAGTGTTGAAACTTTTTCTGCAAAAACAGTCCTTTTTGTTTATTGAGCTTGATGCGAATTTTTTCAAAATTTCTATTAGATTTAAAGTTATTTTTCATTCAAGCACTGTTTTTCTGAAATTTTGCTTTTTTGCTTTAGGTATTAAATATTTATCCATCGCTGTTGAAAAATTTGTTTATTTCACTCAGAATCTTCATTTTATAAGCTTGCGCTTGTCTTGATATCAAAATTAACAAAGAAACAATGGATGAAATTAATAAAACATAACAGAGTGATGAGAGATTAGATGTTACTCTCTTAAAATGAAAGAGTGATTTCCCCTACTCAAAAAAAAATTAATTTTTTTAACTCAACTTGAGTGAAATCCACTCTTATTTGAGCGAAATTCTTGCTTTACGTTTACTCAAACCTGAGTGGTATTTATTTAAGCAATATTTGAGTGCTTTTAGCTCAAACTTTAAAAAAGCAAACGATAATAAATCTAAATAGAGTTGTTATGTTCTGTGATCTAAATAGATTATGTCATCGCTTTTATTTTACGTTTGGGGCGTAACTACCACTACGAAAAATAAACATCAATTCACTGGTATATAAGACATGCTAATTTGATTCGATCATGAGGTACCCTTTGATAGATGAAGGTTGGCATTGTCAATAACTCCTCCCCCCGCATTGGTGACCTCCGGACGTGATTTGAACACGCAGTATCGCCCGCTTCGATCTGGTAACGCCTACTTCGATGGATGGTCTACATTGAACAGTATGATTAAAATATATTTACTTAAATGATGCTAATTATGAATAAAAAATGACTGAAATTCACACAAATTCAAGTTAAAAGGACCCAATCAATTGATACATATAATCACTCCAACTCGAGTGAAAATCACTCAAGTTAAAATGAAAACGATCCACTCAAGTTATGCTGAAAATCAATGAAACACGAGTGAGAAGATGAGAAGGCCGCTTTTTTCTAGATTAAAGAGTTAAATAGTACTCAAGTTGAGTTATTTTCACTCGTTCATTTTAAGAGAGTACCAGATGAAAATATTAAATAATTATATCTGAAATTTTGAAAATATATAAGTTTCGCAAGAGATTAAAATCATTTGCAATTGGAACTGTTATATGAACGATGGTTATCGTTACATAATGTTTAATTACTTCACCCTCATTACTTCTTAGTTAGTCGCAACTTCTGTATTCCTGAATTTCAATTTCTTTTTCAAGTACAGTTGTTTATTTTTGAAATTCATTTTGTTATTTTTATTCTTCATTTCATTACAATTACCATGTTAGCGAAATGTTCTTACACAAAATTATAATAATTATGCATTTCTTCTTGAAATAATATTTTCTTTATTATTGAATTTTAGGAAAAAAAATAAGGAAAACAATGCAACCAATCTCTGGAGTTGGTAAGTATGAACGAGCTAGAGGCGGAAACTGCAGTTCTAGATAAAAAAAGAATTCGACCTGTGTTTTTTTATTGAAAATAAAAATAAAAAAGAAACCCAAAACAATCGCGTGTTGGAACTTTATTTGTTTTCTTGTTTATTTTGCTTTCCTTTTTAATGTTTTTATACAACATTGTACAAATTCTTTTTTCATCTTTGTTTAGTAAACTTCTATATTCATTGCGAAGACATGGCCAGAAAGTGCTTTTGTTAAACTTTCATCATTCCCTTTCCACCATTTCAAGATAATGGAGCAACAGTCATCAACTATGATTGATTGACCCCACTTTGCTTTTCATTCAAAACGGTATTTTTTATTGTTGATCGTCAAAGCGGTTGTAACTATTATATTATATTTTTGCTTGTTGTTTAAGATCAAAAATATTATATTGTTGCTAAGTCTTTAAAATTGAAAAAGTTTTTACTAATCTCTACAGATAAAAAATTAATATGTCTCTGGTCCATGTGTAGATTTATAGGCAAACAGTGTCAGAGATATTAAATTGAGCATGATGGTATATGTTGACCAAAATTCATCAATTTCGTAATGGAATTTTCAAATTTTTAAATAGTTACTCCCTGATACATTTATTCCTGCTGGCACAAAAATGAATTCAAACAGAGTGTTCCGTATTAAATGATTTTAATGTGAGATTTTAAAATTCTCGTCACAAGAGAAGGCGAAAATGTATGCATATTATGTTTTTGAAACCAATATTTAAGAATGGGAATAAAACCTATTTACGAAATCTAAAAAATCTAATCTGATAAAACGGGAACATCTGCTTGCTTGTCAGAGGAAACAAAAAAGTGTTTAAAAAGAGTATAAATAGAAGTATCTCTACCGGAACCAGTTTAAATCAGGCATTCAAACTAGTTTTGGTTCAGCTGTAGTTTCATCGTTAAGGCACGGTTCCCAATAGATCACCGTAGACAAGCATCAGTGGCAGCAGTGAATTGGTAGATGGCCACTTTGATCAGTTTTCCAAGAGACTGATGATACGGTATCGGTCCTCGTCAAACTGTTCTACCCTGCATGGCTACCACAACGAGGAAGTAATTTTCTTTGAAGAGGATCAAAATTGTGATGACATGTCATCAGAATATCCTCGGGGATGTTTCCAGACGATCATCATTGGCCAGTTAGGCAGCACTAGTACGACATATCTAAAGTAATGCTACTATAAACTAGCTTTGGTGTTTGTTTTTTTTTTCCTTCCCTTAAACTCTAAAAAATTAAACTCTCTCTTTTGATAATTCAGCAATCCTTGAGCTATTTTTCGTTAGTTTTGTGAGTTACTTCGTCTCGAAATCACGGGTTTTATGAAGAAAAAAAAAAAACGGCCAAAATATTATGATACATAAGGAATATACATAAGGAAAATGTTACATGGAAACCTAATTGAACCTTCATTGCAGTGTATTGTGGGAGATTGTCAACCAAAATGAAGAAACTAGAATGAAGAGTAGACGATCGAAAATTAAGTGATAAAAGGAGCCGTCAGTTTTGTATGGTTGCTTAGGAATTGGCCGCGTGCCAAGAAGATCACGAGTTCGAATCCTGCGTTGGGTGTGGGGGCAATTTTTTGCGGTGTCATTGTCTCAGCTATATGGTGAGACTGGATAAAGTGATTGTTAGAAAATTTTGATACATTAGGCATAGCGATTTTTTTTTTTGGGGGGGGGGAGGGGAGGGGAGGAAGAAAGAATAGAACCAAAAAGTATTTCTCTTTCTATTGACGGAATTCGTTTCCTCGAAAAAGTGATGATAGTTATTTCGTCAGTTTGACAAAAAGTTTGCTCTGAGTATAAAGCAGGAAACGGTTTCGTCAAAACGAATGAAGTTTCGTGAAATTTGAGTATCCGTTTCTTACAGTGTACAAGTATTTCGAAGGATATCTTTAACATTTTGTTTATATCTCGCTAAAAAAATATTTATTTGTAACCACTTATTATAATATTTGCACTTTATTTCCATCCATTTAAAACTATATAATAAGGGTTGTCATTACAGATCACCTTAATTAGTGAAAATTTTGAGAAGGTTCCTTTATTATTTAATATATTAACTAAAAATGTCATGAACACTTATTTCATGCAGTATAATATTTAATATATATTTTTTGTTCCCTTTAAATACAAATTTATTATGTCGAGTGGGAAAATTTAAGAAATTGATGGTGTGTTCTTATTATTGAAACCAAACACTCTGAATAAAATATGCAGTTTAAATCGAACAAAACAACATGATATTTTTATATTTTTCCTTGAAAGAAAGTGATTATTTCGAAAAGTCTTGCAATAAAATTGAATGCAACGGAAGAAGAAAAACTAATTGAATTATACAAAATTAGAAATGACAGCAACAGGAAATGTTACAGGTTCATTTAATTCGCTTAAAACTGACACATTTTTCTCATCTTCACCGATGAATAAACAAATCTAAGGATGCTGTTCAAAAATTATTCAAGCATTATTTATTTGCTTGGTTAACTTCGATATCGAAGGTTTTAGTTTGGTTTACTTCTTAGAGTTATATAGTAAATAGTAATGATAATATTTAAATAATATTATTACTTTGTATATAATCATAAAGTGATATGAAATGAAAGATTTATTTTTCCTTCATTAAATATAAAGAAAATTTTTATCAAAAATTTATCATTTGTTCATTAGTTTTGCTTTATTACAAATCATCAACCAAATATTAGGAATATTCATAACCAAAATATTAGGAAGCTTCTTGAAGAAATTTTGCATTTAGGAGAGATATGTTACTTGCTGTTTAGAAACTATAAATAATTTATAAAGAAATAATTGGATTATTCTAGAAGAAACGGCGTATACACTTTATTAAAAATTCAAAATAAGGTAAATTGGGCCTCTAAATAATGCCATATATAATAGAATTTCCCTGTCCCATGTAGTTTTAATTGTTACAAACAAATTGCGGATAAATGCGTTGAGGGGCGGTGGACACCACAGAAGAAGAGTGATGTACAATGTGCAAAAGTATTGAATATTAAGATAAAGTATTTTTTATATCATTTTAAAGATAATTTCCAATGGGAAAATAATGAAAAATCCGAAAGAAGTGAGTCGAATTCATCAAAAGAAATTGAAATTTCAAAATAGGTGTATTTTAAAATTCGTTATCTCAGAAACTATTCGATCGATTTCATTCTAACTTCATTTATCCATATAAAATCATATCATTTAAAAAAATTTAAAATTTGTATACCTTATAATCCAAAATTTTTTCGACTATTATTAAACAAATATTATTAATATAAAATAAATCCGTATTAAAATTTGTTTCTCGTTTGGTAACTTATTCATAAATGCGATTTTAATAACTCAATTGAAAAAAAAGGATAAATTATTCTTAAATAAGTCAAAAAATTTTAAAATTGAGCTTTTTTCATTTTGAATTACCCTTTAATGTTAAAATTGTTTTTGTAAGCATTTGAATCATTTTTACATTTCTGGTAACATTTTCTTACTATTCCCTAATTTTAATAAAGCATTTCTAAGATATTTACTTTATGATATACTTTTTTATAATATATAATTTCTTTAATGTAATATATATTTTTTTACATAATTGCATTTTCATATAATTTCTATCAATGTTATTCATAATGTATTATGAAAACTTAACTTTAAAATATTCATAGAAATAATTAAAAAAAAAATATTAGCCCCAACCTGGTATCTTCTTTAACTAATTTGAGTATTAAAAATATCAGTATTATTAAAAATATATTAGACAGTTGATTTTATTTTCAAATTTGTTGCGCAAAAATAAAATATTTATTCCTTTGCTTTGTTGCACATTTTTGCTGTTTCAATATAAATATTTTTACTTTAGACAAAATTATTTTCTTTCGAATGAAAAATAAATCCAAGAAACTCTTCAATTCTTTCAATTTATAAATATTTTATGACTTTTATCGCATTTCTTTGAGAATCAGTCGTCAATCAATGTCATCAGCTGAGCATTATTCCATGCAGACATATAGATAGAGAAAATCTATAATTTGAAAAACGGTGACTTCATAAAAGTCAACAGAAAATGATATTTTTTTCAATATCGGTGATGAGGGGATTTTAAAAAATAAAAACTATTAATTGAGGATCGGATGTGTACATTATACTAGTAGTATTGAACACTTTATTCTAAAAATCGGATTTATACTTTGTAGTAATTGTGATGGGTGATTAAAACTACAATATTTATACCTAAGCCTATGCCTTTTTCTATCTAAGAATTATATTTTTAATCATATAGGTATTCCGTTACCGAGAGCTTGAAATTGCGTAGATTTATTCTTTAATTATGTACTTATGTTTAAATACTAATTACATGATTTTGCATTAATAACCAGTACATTAACACCTGTTTTAAAAATCAATATTAATTATAATTTTATTTATAATATTCAATATTTCTTATTTATAATATTTATTATTTTAAAAATAAATCAATTTCTTTTTAATATTAGTAACAATGCATTTAATTAGATATTTATCACTTATTTTCTTACTTAAATTTTTTATTTTCCTTGAGTATTATAGAAATGTTTTAAATACGGTAAACAGTAAAAAAATCACTTTCTTTTCAAATTCAAAAATAATTTCTTTTTTTTATTATTATTATGAAAATATATATTTTTAGTGTATACAGACGACTTGGTTCCCTTTTTAAAAAAAATATAAATTCAATAGATTAATATACATAAACTCATTTATCGTATCATATCAATTCAATCCAATATAGAATAAAATCTTTTACTTGGTAATATATTAAGAGCTTAATGAGTCATTATTCGTTTTGACGGGACTTTTCCACTGCTAATTTTGTGAAGCAAAACGAAAAGAAAAAAACAAATGTATAGAAAATTATTAATGATGTTTAAATAAAATGAAAATGTATTATATTTTGAAAAATATGAGGTATTTAGATTTTGCTATATAGCTAACCATTAATCTTAAGTTACATTTTATTTCTCTAACAAAACTAAACAAATAAATAAATCTGAGTTTATTCATGATGTTTTAGAAAATAAAAATAAATAAATAAATTTTATTGTATTAAAAATAAATGAACTAACGTTTTCTTGAAATCTTTCAAAAAGCGATACACCGTTTAATTGTTTTTTTTTTTAAATTTGTATATAAAGACATAGATTTAAGAAATTTCTGAAATCAATTTCCTTTTTCTTGTCACAGGAATTCGCAAGAGAGTTTGGTACACGTCACTTATTTTGATGAATACCCAATGATTTTAGAGAAAGAGGGATGTTTTTTTTTAACTTTAAATTAAATTACTTACAAAATATTTTATACAAGTAAAGTATTGTTATAAGTATTTATTGTACGCGGAGAAAAAAAAATCCGGTAAAATTATCACACTTTCTGGTAAATATATTTCTTGTAAAAGAAACCAAATATTACACCAAAATATGTAGTATTTAATCCATTTATTTGATAGCCATACCGTTCTCTATGGTAACGTCGTATCGAAAATTCTAGTTTTCAAAATTCTAGTTTTTATTGCCATTCAGTTTGTAACAATAGAAAACTGTAACTAAGTCAATTTAAACGTTCTTCTGAAATTTCCTTTTTATTATTTATTTGGTAATAAACTTTCGATGCCTGTGCCTTTTACCAAATAGAATGGTAATAGACAATTTACACTTCCATGGTTTATTTAAATTGGCGGCTAACTGAAATGGTTGATAGGAGTTAGATGATTGTTAATCATTATTTATTTCATTGTAATTTCTCATATATAAAAACAGGTAAAAGAATTTGAAGGATCATTTGTAAAAGTTCTAAACTCATATATATGAAATTATTGTGATTGTTTCATGCATCCTTTATGGAGAGGGAATGGGATTTATTTATACAAATACCAATAATTTCTTACCGTGCCTTTTTGGTGTTCCAATAGAACCAGAAAAAAATTAAAATAAAATATACATTTATAAAATTCATAAATGCAATTAACATTCTAAGTATAAATAAAATTAATATAATAAATTTGTGAATTCAACAGAATATTTCAATACTTAAAGTAAAATTTAACAGAAATATTTTTAAGTAAAAATAATTCAAAACCAAAATTGTACTAATTATTATACCTAATCAAAAAAAGAATTTTTTTATGGCTTGTGCTTCAAACACCATATTGATTAATAAATCATAAAGCTTCTTATCTTGACAGGGTCATGGTATGCACAACTCTTGCCAAAACTTGTTACAGCAGCTTGATAAGGTCCTAAAGGTTCCATGTTCGAACTCAGTTCACGCGAAGGATATATGCGAAGGACCTCACTTGCATTTCCTCCACATTGTTGACCACGGACAAAGAACAAAGCAAGTTTCTCATATAACGACAGAGAGCAAATTTACAATTCTATGTCTAGATTCGACAACTAAGTCTTTAACGGAATATAGGTTTTACGAGTATAATGTTAATTTACGGTCAGTGACCTTATTTTACGAGAAAAAATTAAACTCAGACCTGTATTTGTATGGTTATGGTGGCCTTATGGTCATAATTTTATTTTCAATGATTTTTAATGACATACTGATTCGCTGCCCTCGTTACAAAGTCTGAATGACCCAAGAAATCGAAGCAAGATTATTGAAGAGATCAAAGTAAATATAACACCAAGTATTAGACTTTACTGGGTCCAAGCACACATTCGGATTGAAGGTAACGAGGAGGCGGATCAGCAAGCCAAAAAGGCCACGAACTTCAGCCGGGTTGGAAAGACGCTCCCAATGGAAAGAACTTTCATTATTAGATACATAAAGCAAGCCACAATGAATAAATGGAAAGTAGATTGGAGTGAATCAGCAAAGGGCAGGCAGACATATAATTTCTTTAAAGATCCCACACTAACTCCACTGCAGTCAAACTTCTATTTAAATCAATTCTTAACGGGCCACGGGGTTTTCGGAATATATCAACAGAAATTCTTCAATAAACGAGCAACTTTTAAATTTTGTGGGAGAGTACAAGACATTGACCATCTCATAAAATTTTGTCCCAAATTCCGGACGATCTGTGGCAGAAAACGGGACCAATATACTCAAGATCAACTTTATGCTGATATTGACTGCAGGGGGAAAATCATCATTGAAATTCCTAAATGTATATACCCTGGATGATCTGCTTGCCCCGGAGAGCACATCTGACTAGTTTTATCTGTTTGTTTTTTTTCTTTTTTTTTTTACTTCGAACTTTTGGCTCTTAGGTTTATTGGTTTTAATATTTGTTTTTAGTATTTTACCTCGGCACTTACCGTTTGCTTTGACCTTGTTCTCCCCTTGAACTAACATCTTCATTATAAAAAAGGACATTCGAAACGAAATCTTGATCTTGGAGAACTTAAGCACCTTCTGTCTTACCTGGTGTCATCTTTGAATATGTATCCTTTTTAGAGAAACTTTGGTTTACTTTAGAACATTTATAATCATAGAGGCACTTAGCCTGGAAAGGGGGGGCACTTGAACTTTTAGTCGACTATTTTAATCATTCTATTAATCTTATTTTAGTCTTATTTGTGATTTTTAATATTTTTACCATTTGATGTTTTACCTGACCTTATTTTTATATGTTTTTACCTGTATTTGTGAGACTTTTATTGTTGGTTAATTTAATTCAATTAGATGTCTAAGCACTTTTAATTTTTACTCTGTTTTATTTTTATCATCTTTTCGATTTTGGGATTTTTCCTATGTGTATCAATCTTTTTAGTTTTGATTTTACTTTTATGTTGTTTTACAGTCTATAGTTCACGTGACAACTGGTGAAACCCTTATCCATAAACTCCTTCGGGGATAGGTCGGTTATTATTAGTCTTTGAAGATTGGTGGCAGCTGTCTCGCAGCTGTCGGCCTGGTTTTAAACACAGCCTGTAGATGATTCGGTGCCACCGTCCTGTGGCTTTCGATTCTTAGATTAGTGCTCCCCTGCTCGTCGACGTGCATGTGACGCTCTCCTCGTTCGTGACTCGGGGCCTTGTGCCTGTGAGTTCGAGTTTGCTTGTTCTTGCGTGCTGTTCGGGGTTTTTGCCGTTATAGCGATTTTTCAGATTTTTGACGTATAGGCCCTACTGGTCTGAGTCATGACATGCATGTCTTCATGATTAGTGGCAAGAACACTTTTTGACGGCCCGTTGAGCTTTTTCAGAATGTAAATAATAGGAGCTATTTTGCAATGATTGCATAAAAGTTAAGAAATTTTGAAGTATACTAATGTTTAAAAGTTAACTTTAAGCCTCTAGCAGAAATTAAGGATTTCGAATTCGTTTTAACAATATCAAATGCCATCTATGATTTAAACTCAATGGATTTGAGATAGAATTTACTCTAACGCTATTATACTTGTTTTTTTTTTATTCTTTTTCATCCTTTGTACCATAATTTTGTCCATCATTATGGAGTTTTTTTAATTTATGTAAATAAAGAGGAAACATAAAAAAAAAAGTGTTACATAGCAGAAAATGAATTTATGTGGAAAATAGGAGAGTTAAATAATTTATGTAGAATAAGTGGATGAAGTCAGAAATAAAATTTTTTCCCATGTTTTTTTCATTAAACATCTCTGATAATAATAATAGAATTATTTTATTTTTTTTAACTAATTGCTTAATATAAAAATTCTAAAATTAAAAGTTTTGTTTCAAAAATTAGTGAAAAAAGTTACATTCCATTATTTAATTATTTTACGTATTAATAAGTTATGAAATTTCGTTCTGTTTTTGTTTATATGTTTAATTTCAGTTATTAAATAGATAGTAAGGATATTTAGATCGAATGGATTTTACATAAAATAAAAAAATAAAAGAATATTGCTAAATAATGTAAGTGTGTCAAATGAAACAAGGTAAAGTAATGTTAAATCAAAAATGGTTGTTAGAGGAAAATTTTCTAAATGATGGTATTAACCGTATATAAAAAATACTATATTATATAATTAAATGAACGAATCTTGTTAGAAAAAGTGAAGAATCTTCTACAAAAACGGTTATATGAGAAAAAAATTCAATGAAAGTCTCCCCAAAATTAGAAAGGCATCTTTTGATTTCTTCAAAATTAAATATGTATTATCACTACTATTTTTAATCACTTTAAAGAAAATAAAGTACTGTTGCTGTTAAATATTTTAATGCTGAGTTAATTTAAGATTTATAGCCCTGGGTATTATTGAAAGGTAAAGAATTTCATCTACTTTAATATTCTCCCTAATAGTATGCAATAATTAATAATATAATTTTCAAAGTCGCATCTTATTTGCATAACTATATCTACTCTCAAAGTTTTGTGCATATTTGTCTTATAACTGCATTAACTAGAAAGAATACAAACCACGTGGAAGATAGCTAATGGCTTTTACCAAGTTAATTCGAGTTCTGAATGAGCCAATTTGTCCATACTTTATTTTTGACGAAGAGAAATAATTGCGTTATCAACAGGCGCACCGGAGCAGAATACTTAAGGTAATTCCACGAAAGTTTTATATTTCGGCATCTAAAGATATCTTAATACGTCGCCTATTATAAATTAAACAGCTTAGTAATTAATGTACATAAATATTTAAAAAAAGAGATTGCTTTTAAATTTAATTCATCATCATTGTTGAGTAAATGTTTTTTTTCAATTCAACTCTTCTTCTTACAATAAAATATTTAAAAAATACAACGAAGTTCATCTTTTCAATACAGGGGACCAATGACAGTTATAAAGTCAATCAAATAGAAGATATTGTTAAATTGGCATCAAACAAGGGGTAATATCTATAGTGACCTCTAACTATCGCTCTTACTCTATTTCATACAGTCGCAGCTCCCTTCAACACCTACACAATTGGACTAAAGTTGGAGAGAAAACAAGCATCTCCATCCTTCTTAAACTTCAATTTATTTCAAAGCACCACGACGTTCATCTTCAGTGGATACCATCCCACGTTGACGTCTTTGGCAATGAGAAAGCGGGTCGCTTTGCCAAGGAGGGTTGTAGTCATTCAACACCTTCGTCCTCAGCCCTTACCTACTCAGAGATTCAGTCCAAAATCGAAAGCCATCTATCAAAAAAGTGGAGGATAACCCCCCCTCTCACCACTGGTATGCGGCCAAGAAACCGGGCTCTTCACTTGTTCATATAGGTGATAGAGCGACTCAAACAGCAATTTCCAGATTGGCAAGTGGACACACGAATAGTCTCTCGTACTTAGAAGGAAGAAAGACTGATGCAGTCTGCTCAAAATGTGAAGCCCAGCGGGCCTCTGCTGAACATATCCTTGACTGCTTGGGTCTTTCCAAGGAGGACGCTACTCCACTTCTTGTCATCGACTTTTTGAGGGTCAACAATCTACTGGATCTTGTCTGACTCCATCAGACAATTAGAGGATAATAATAAATAAATAAACAGTATGAACATCAGGCGTAGAAAATTAATATTTATGTGAAAAACTGAAAAGCTATCGAAATCTGTCAAATTACTTGTGAGGAAAATTGAAGGAAAAGCATAAAAACCACACCGAAGAAAGAGATTATCAAAACGAAATATGCAAATAATATTCAACAATATATATATATATATATATATATATATAATTGTTGCAAATTTTGATTAATAAACACCAAAACCCGAGACCAAAAGTAAGCATGGCTAACTAACTACATAGTGAGGATTTCAAACTTTTATTCTTCTTAGTGATGTAGGACTATTTTTCTTTTTCAGTTTGTTAAGAGATATTGCCTCCACAAATTTCTTTATTGTTGAAAAAATACACGGCACTCAATTGGAAACTTAGTGTGCATAGACATGAGTGAAGAGACAATAACGCTAAGCAACAAATTAGTAACTGAAATCTTGATCAATAGTTACATTTTGTGATTATACAGAGGGCTGATTTAGGAAAATCACCGGGTTTCATATACGCATATGAAACCTTTAATTAATCCAATTTGTCATGCATTCTTGTATTCAAATGATGTAAAGGTTTACTTTAAAAAACAATCTCATTTCCAAAAATTAAGAACACGAATGATTTTGCGAATGAATGACATATAAAATTACAAGTTACAAGGGAAATTTTTTCTTCTGTTTGCATAAGATTTTAACAAATCTCAGATACTTTTCGTTTAGCTGATTTCAAATCAACAATCGGTTTCTATCTTCAAGCTACTGTTTTGTAAAATGACATTTTTAGTCCATATTTGCTGTCCAAATTGCAGGTTTAAAAATGTTATAAAAAATAGGAAGTCACGTAAATGTTGTGTCAATTTCTAAGAGAGTTAAGGTATATCATCAGTATTAAAATTTTAAAGCTACCCGAGACCGATAATGCCATCATTCACCGGTTGGGGTGCTTCCCTATTATGATTATTGTGAATTGCTTCCTCATGCGTTTCTGAACAATTCCTTGTAAGAGAAATGCCCCTAATAACCGCTTACGATACCATTTAAGAGGCATTTCCTTTGCAAAATCAATCCTGATGATGTACTCTTACTCCCCTAGAAATTGTCGAAACATTTACTTTTCTCTCTGTTATATATAACGTTTTTAAACTAGTACATTTCGACAAAAAATAGATTAAAAATGCAATTTAAAAAATGTCTAACTTTAGGGACAAAACTAACTTCAGACTAGAGATTCCCACACCCAAATTAAAACCTGATGAAATATTTATATTAATGCAACAAAGAAAGTTTTATTGCATTAATATAAATATTTCATCTATTTATAATAATATTCATCTAGTGTTATCAATAGTGTTATATTACATCTATTAATATAAATATTTCATCTAGTGTTATCAAGTTAAGAGAAAGTAATAAAATGAAATTCGTAAGTAAAAAATTATAAATAGTTTTTATTGAAGTTCATTTTTAAAACATTTAAAACAAAATATGGAATGTTATTCATTAAATTAATTATTGACATTTATTATTATTACTACTATTATAAAAGTAAGCATTTATTGAAACTGGCAGTGTGCTGTAGTTTTAGATATTCATTCACTTTTCGGTTGAAAAACGGGCAATTTATGTATGAAATATTTTAAAGAAGCTTTACTGGAGAATATCAGAAATTTTGATGAGAAACTTTGAAAAGTAGTTAAATTAACATAATGTTTTTCGATAAAATTCCTTTCAATGTTATCCAAGAACATTTCTTTGAACTATAGGATCTTCACTTGCCCAATTTTTTTTTTTTTTTTTTTTTTTTTTATAAATAAAAATGTCTGAAAATTTCCCAGCGAACAGGTAATAGAATTTTGTGCTGTCGAATTCAAAAATGCACGGGCAGGTTTCTGATGGATATGTAACTTGAACTTAATATACTCTTATTTCAAAAATCCTTTTAATTTTTCCTATGCCAAAAAGGTTTCCAATTGAAGTTACATACTGAAGAAATTTATTATCTAATAAAACTTATATAATTCTGATTAACACATATTTATTGATCATTTCCTTTTTTTTCCAACCCTTACGAAGAATTTGTAATCTAATAAGCAAGTTGAGAATATAGAATACACTTAAATTATTGTATTAAAATTTAACCGATCGAATGGGTTTAAGTAAAATTAAAAACTTCAATAAATGAAATTAAAAATAAAAGATATTAAAGAGGTTAAATCAAAAACAATTTTTATTCAAAATGTAAGGAATTAAATTCTGAATTCAAAATTAAAGATTTTTCATTCAAATGTTTTCTCACATTCAGTTAGTTTTAAATTTAATCAATTAAATTCAACCGAAGTTTAGTTCAACCAAGATACTACGAACTTGAAAAACACAAAGTTTTCAATATCAGATAAAAAAAATCTGAATTTTCTATATATATGTTATAATGCGAATAAAAGAAATCTTTCAGCTGAATATAGTTTTGCGTGACCCTAGAATTTTTTGATTTCTAACGAAATAAAATTTTTTTATTAACTTATTCTTTAAATTCAAATTCTTAAAAACTTTTAATGAATAATTTTATGATTTATTTCTTGATACCCTAATGAACAAGAAATTCCTTGTTTGAAGAGACGTTTCGTAAATTATTCATTTTTAAAGAAATAGACCTGTAAAATGGGTGTATAGATAAGAATATCAGCTCATAAATTAAAAACTGGCTAGTTTAATAAATTCAAAAGAAATTGATATTTTTACAGAATTATTTACTATGGACAATTATGGTTCAGAATGTGGAGATTGGAAAAAAATCATAAATATTAAAAGAAGTCTAAGACATCTAGATATATATCAGACAATTAAGATGACAAAAAGAAGAAAAAAAGAAATAGAAAAAAGAAACATTTAAAAATTAAATAAAAATTCGAAGATATTAATATTGTTCGAAATAAATGTTTTTTTATAAATAAACTAATGTTACTATAAATGTGTCAGTCAACTCCGAGAAAAAAAAGCATGCTTAAAACTACTAGAATATGTTACATTTTGCAATGTTTTTCATGTTATTATAGAGCCAGAAACATAGCATATTTGGGTAGTTTTAGCCATTTTTTTCAGTCTATCCTCAACCATTTCCATATGAATTTAAAAAGCACCAATTAAATGGTTTAAATACCATACATTTTGTTTTCATGTTCCAGAAATGTTTTGAGACATAATATGATAATTTTACCAGAAATTTTAGTTGGTGCAGGCGTTTCAATCTCACGTCATCTTTATTGTCTTCATTCGAATCGATAATATGGGGATTTGATATCGAAAAAAATGAGAAAGGAAAAAAAAATTGCAACATCTAAAAATTTTTTTGAAAATCTGAAATAGTTTTTTTAACCAATTATACTGATAAAAATTATGAAGAGAGTGTTTGAAGAAAAAAAAAACTTTTTAAAAAGTGAATTTTATTTTAAAAACACTTTTTTTCGAAAACTGAAAGGTTGTTTCAATGTTCGGAAAAATTTTTAATGTGCGTAGAATATAGTAGAATGGATTTTTAATTAACTTTACCTTTATAAAACTTAAATTGAGGGTGACTCGTTAAAAGCTTAGGAAACACTTAATAGAACTAGAAGTGTCAGAGCAACATTTCTTTAAATGATAAATGACTGCATGGTAGGAAAGAAAATCAATGTTACAATTTTAAAGCTATGATTCATTTGTAGAAAAAAAACAATAGAAAAAAATATTAAAGAAAAGGATTGATATATAAAAACAATTTTAAAGGAAGAAAATATTTTATTTCGAAATTAATTAAAAAGAAAGCACAGTTTAAATGATAAGCTTTCGTTATTGCTTGTATTCAAATTCACCTATTGGTCTGATACAAAATTTTAAATTAGGAAGCAAACGTGCAAATGTTGTTTTGCATTTCTAGTGTAATATTGATTTTGTACTCAGGATTTCCAATTTAATTAACTGGTATCGTTTGAATAAGTTAAATATGTGTTCTTTTTTGCCATTTGAAAAATATTTCATTTTTCATATTCATATTTCATTTAACACACTGATAAATAGTATGATGGGTCTTAGATAGTATTCATATTGTAAAAACTTGATTTTTATGTTTAAATTGTTAACATTCTAATAATTTCAGCTTTTGTTAGGGATATATCATTTTTATGAAATTTCTCTTCAAAAGCAAAATTAATTTCTGTTTAAAAAGTGAATATGATATAAGAGTACGTCTATTGAATTGATAATTGATTATTTAGAATAATATTTTTAGAATTAAGGTCATGCAGTAAAACAAACTTTATCAACTTTTTTAAATATTTTTACTTAAATAAACACTTCATGGTTGAAAATTTAAACTATTATCGTAATGCTGGATAATTATAAATTTTTTTATACCTCATTTTGCAGTTTTAAAATCCTTTAGAGTCTTTTCAACCTAAAACAATGTAGTTTTTAAATATTTAAAGAAAACGTGTTTTATGTATTTAAAAAAATAAGAGATTTACTGACTAATAAATTTATATTTTTTATGTAAAAAGTTAGCTTAATTTGACCATTTTAAGAATAAAATATACTTATAAAACTTAAAAACCTGTTTTGTTTTATTTTTAAAAAGTAATTTATTTTGATAAATACGAAAGAGATAATAATTTTAAGTTTTACGATGGTCATTAAAGAATGAATATAATGTAACTTTTGCCATCCATTTCATATTTTAAAATTTTATTATCCATCTGAAGTGATAAAAATGCCTAATAAATTGTTAAAAAAATAATTACATGCCTATAATGCGTATAATTTTAAAATTTTCTTCTCTGATGGCATATACAGCAACTTATTATATTTATAACTCTGTTGAGGTTACACTGAAAAAAAAAATAGGGTTCAAAGTACCAGAAAATGGTAAAATATATTGTACTTATGGCTCTATACGAACAAAGAAGATCTAGGTAATTTTTACTGAAGCAATTTGGTAATGATTTTATTAAAATTAACTGTAAAATATGGTTTTATAATATGTGATTAAAATTGGTAATTATATCAAGCCACGATACAGCATTGTGTATAAACCGTTTATTCTGTTAAATTTACTTTCCTGTTTTTAACTAAATGTGTGGTAGTAGGAACTATAGTTTTAAACACCAGAATTACTGCGCAACTGTTACTATCTGTACGGAAAAATGACTAAGTGAGTGGTAACCATATTTTGTTTTATATTACCAGAATTATGCTTGTTATTTTCACCAGAAATGCCAATCAAAATTGTACAAGAAGAAATAGCGTATTTTTAAAAAAATTTTCCCGATAGAGACATCCAAATAAAACTTTCTTCACTTCGAACCTAAAATCATTTTATCAGAAGCGAACAAAATGCACTTTAAACAATTTCACCATTTTTTAAAAAAAGAAATGAAGCGTAATTACAAATCAGTTGGCACAACATATTAAATGAAAAGAAATCCATAATTTATGTTAAAATTTGAATTTTTGCTATAATTTATGGTAAGATTTGAAGGATGCTTTATATATATATAGTGTAGGAAGCATATTTCCCACAATTATGGGCGCGCATAATCCCATAGCACACCTGTAACTAAAACAGCTGTAAGACATTAATGTTCTTCCGGCGTAGTAAATGAGACGGATGCATACGAGACAGTTGATCTCATTATTTTGTGTTAATTGATCGTCCTGTATTACTCATTAAAAGTTTGCTAAATTTGTTAGGGTCGTTGCCTTTTCTCATAATAGTTAGAACTGGTAGTTAATATTCGAAGGCCTAAAAAAACTAAAACATTCGACTCAAAATCTAACAAACTAATCAAAATATTCATTCATTAATTGTGTACAAAATCAAAGATGTACTACTTTTTTATAAAGCATTTTTTAAAGAAAAAGTCAATGAGGTTCACCCGGTTTATTCTATGGAAAATTTAGAATACTAGAATTTCAGTGAAAAAAAAAAGCTATTTTATATGATGATTTAAAGAAATTACACGGTATGTAGACCAGGCCGTACTCAAAGGAGAAGGAAAGGTGATGGAGAATTGTTCCAGGGCTTGGGACTTCTGAGAGCCCAATCAAATTTGGCCAAAAATATTATGATTATTAATTACTTTAAAAAAAAAGTTCACAAAATTTCTTTATATCTAAATAAGAACTGACACTTTTTATAAAAAAAAGTCTTCGAAAATTCAACAAAATATGAAAACAAGACTTTTTGTGCTCTGTGGAAGAGGCCCACAATACATTTACTCCTGTAGCCCGTAAAAATTTCAATCAGATTTGGATGTAGTATCTTTTTCACTGCGCTGCATCTTTCCTGAGTGCAGCATACACTTACATAAAAGAGTAAGGGGCAAAACCGGGTAATAGGCGAACTTACTCCGGGAGCTAAGGCTATCGAAACGTAACAGAACAGTTCTGTTATATTGTTTGTTAAGGTACGAATTTATAGTAAACGTATAACAAGCTGAACTAATAATAATTTTTGTTACTGTAATGTCCAATAAATAAGGCTAGGTTATAAAAAATAAATAAATGCCTTCATAAATAAAATTAATTTATTAAATGTACAATAAATAGGGCTAGTTCAGAAAAAAAGAGACCATTAAGGAGTTGGCAACATAAGTGGACCATAAGCTCTTTAAAACAAACTTATCATATCAGATGTGGTGAAATTAAAAACTACACGCCAGTATGGTAGATCCTTCTTTTTGACCACATCTGATGAAAAAGTTTGGGAGCTAAAAAACAGAACTAACCCCACTCTTCTGTATATATTATAAGAACCTTGGCCAAAGGATACTGTGAACGTGCTCTTTGTTCGCCAAGATAAGAACTATCGCTTTGTGTTATAATTTACTTACTCTTAGATCCTTCTAGAATGGTACAAAATAACTTTCAGTTTAAAGTATTTGGAATGTTAATAAATATTAAATAGAAATATCATCAAAAATGAAAAATAAATAATCAAACTGTTACTTTCATTAAATTTTATTTTTATTTTTTTCGTATTATGCAACGTAAGTTTTTATAGAAAACTTAAACAAGATATGATTTTTTAAAAGGGAAAGAAATTGACAACACATAGTCAACATAATAAAACTAGTTCTTTTTTTCTAGTTTCTCAAAAAATTTATGAATAAAGCAAATAGTGACTTCTAGACGTGGAAATATTGAAAATAAGAGTACCATACTGAATAAAACATTCGTTCGATTCTGTTTTCAAATTCGAAAAAGAAAACAAAACGTAGCTCAAAAAATTGCATTTTTACAAGCATATTGCAAACTTAATGTCGTCTTTCCTCTTTCTTTATAAAGCCTTGAGGGTATTGAGACCTTTTATTCTAGATTTTTCTTACTCTGTGTTACCGAGAACATTATTTTTTAAGTAAAAGATTTAACGTTAAAGTCATGATATACGTCCATTTTAGTAAATTCTTTTTTAAAAAAAATTTCGCAATTAAAAATAATTGAAAAAAAGTAGGCATCTACGAAATAAATTAGCAATTAAAAGTGTTCCTTAAACTTTAAACTCAGAACGAAGTTATAACTCAATGTTATTCTGCTTGAAATAAAATTTTTAAAAGGACTGATAATTAATACAACTTAAAAGGGACAAAATAAAGTATGAACGTCATGCAAGATTAAACAATTTTGAGATTGATTGCTTTATAATTTGAACAATGCATAACAGGAACACACATTCCATTTACTTTCTAATGCTATTAAGAATATCATAAAAAATATTAAGTCGAAAATCGTAATTTTTAGTAATGGTCCTTCAAATTTTCAAAAAATTAATTTCATACATATTTTGTTTAAGGTTACGCATAAAAGATTACATCAAAAATGTTTTGAAAAACTCATGCCAAAATTTATATAAATTAAAAAGTTAAAGCTTTATGCGTCGTCGCACGTTTAAGTTTAATTTATATAGCGTTCTTTGTTTTCAATTTCTAAGACATGAATCAACTTACTTAAGAATTACCCATCATATATGCAACAAATATAATTTATTCATGAAATTGGAGCTTTTATATATTTAATTATAAAGTTAGGAAGCAATCTGAATAATAAACTATTTCAAGTTTTTTCGTTCTCTCCTTAGACACTCGGTACAATAATATATATATATATATATATATATATATATATATATATATATATATATATATATATATATATATATATTTATTTATTTATTTGCAGAGAGCGAGAGATGTATGTCAAAAGTATAAAATATTTTAAACTTGCTCCTTGTCCTAAAGACATTTTTTTTTCACAAATTTTAAAGCATCACTAGGATGGGGACCAAAATTAAGAACAAAAATAGACAAAATTAGTAATAACAAAAATAAAATTTCTTGACTGGGAAACAAATGATTTCATTTTTACTTTCCAAAGCTTTGGACATCTGACCCATTAAATACTAGAAGATATTAAAAAAAGGTTTATTAATGACAGCAAAATTAATCTGAAGTGTAAAGATAAAAAAAATTAAAAAAAAAAAAATTAAAAAAAAAATACCAGAAAACGCGAAATATTCTGTGAAAAGCCCTTCTGATGATGTAAAATATGTCATTATTTAGGAAGTCTAATAAAAAATAAAATCGCTTATTAATTAAGAGGTACTTTTTTATGCATAACATTTCTTTAAATAAATGCAATAAGATTTATCAAGAGAATCCTTGATAAAGCACTACACTACATAAATAAATTCTTTTCTGAAAAGAAAATGTAAAAAGCGTCACGCAAATACTTTTTTTTTTCAATCTTTTCTAACATGTAAAAAAAATAAATTATTTTACACTAATGAATTGTGATGAAGTGTATGACGGAGTTAACTGCTACAATCTTAAGCATCAATTATAGTTTATGTAAAAACAAAAGACATAGAAAAAGCAGAAAGAAGATTTTTATATTGATGATATTAAAAAATATTTTTTTCACAAAAATATAAGTCTGTAGGAAAAAATTAATAACTAGAATATATTAAAGTTAATTGCTGTTTTTAACCCCAATTTATGATAGATTTTTCATTTTTATTTTGTTTAGTAAACAATTAAAAATTCCATTCTTAAATGTAATTTTTAAATTCTTTTGATTGACAGGACTTATTTTCTTATGTAATCTACAAAGTTTTATATATAAATTAAATCTATTTATTTATTTAATGCATTGATGTATGTTATATTTTCTAAACAAATGAATTATCTAAAACAAATTAAATCGAATAAATTATATTCAAAAATAAATCGGGAAAATTATATTTTTATTAAATTCAGTTCCCTCTCGATACAGCAAACAACTGAGATAATTACTTATAATATAGCATAAACATATAAGGGTCATATCGTACATCACCCGAACACAGCGGCATGGTAACGTAAATTAATTAAGTGACATAGTGAAGTGAGATATCGAGGTGACTACTACTTTCAACTTTGCATGCCTTTTACATTAATTCAATAATGAAAGGCATACAGAATGACATCACTTACGCTATCTATAAAATAAAATGTACCTGTTGCCAAGACATGACTAAAACTTTATTTTGTTAAATCATTATGCTCAGAAGAGTAAAATACCACTTTAACATGCGGCCCCACCGTTGTATGAACTGTATCAAAGAAAAATATATTCTTCACAACTTCATTAAATGTATTACCCAATAATGGTTTCGTTAGGAAATCTGCTAAATTGTTCTAGAATTAATAAAAATTAATTCTACTAAATTTTTATAAGTTGTGGAATAAATTTATACTGGATATCTATATGTTTGGTCTTTAAGTTTTCACAATTATTTTTCTAAAAATTTATAGCAGCCTGATTATCACAATGCACTTTTGTCAGGCAGAACATTAGGTTTATTAATTTCTATAGCAACTGTTTCTTTCATAGTTTCACATAAGGCAACAAACTCGGTTTCCATTAAGCAAAGGGTAATGCATTTTTGTGTACTCGAACGCCTACTAAAAATTAAATCCCTAAATTTTTATTAAATATCTACTAGTTGAATGACGTTTACTTAAACTGCAGCCCCAATTAGGATCAGGAAAAAAAAATTGAATTGAAATTTTTGGCATTAGTGGGATTAATTTTGTAATCCTTTGGATTAAATACAGAATTCATTATATCAACCACGATTTTTCAATGTTAGAACGTATAGCCATTTGAAAATTGGGACATTAAATTTACTGAAAAACTAATATCAGGTGTCGTATGGCCAGCCAAAAAAGTTGAACAGCCAATGAAACATCTATAATAAAATCATTAAGTCATTTTCATAATATCACTTTCATTCATTTTTTTCAGGCAGTTTACATCCGAGTTTCTCGGAAGACAAGCATTAGATTTTGGATGTTCTTTAAATTTTAACCTTAATTTCTCAACTTACGTGTTTTGATGCCTTAATAAAGAACCATTATTGATATCAAAGTTTACTCCTAAGAAATATTTAACCTGACCTATTTCTGTTAAATTTACTTTTAATTAGTTAAATAGCATTATTAACATCAGTTTGTGTTTTACCTAAAATTACAATATCATCAACATAGACAACTAAAGTCACATTTTTATGTTTATAAATATAATTTAACAGTTTTAATTTTTCAAATTTCAGATCTTTAAATATACTATCAAGTTCAAAGTTCCAATATAAAAATTTTGATGTAGCTCGTATAAAGATTTATGCAATAAATAAACTTTACTTTCATGATATTTAATGAGATATCCTGGAGGTTGTTATAAATGTACAGGTTCCGGCAAATTTTCATACAAATATGCACCTTTATATCAATTTGAGAATGACACCAGTTTTACATTGATACTAATAAAATAAATAACAATTTAATAATTGAAAAATTAACTGGAGAAAATGTTTCTCCGCAATCAATACATGTTCTTTGTTTAAAACCCAAAGCAACAAGTCTAGATTTGTATTTCTTAGGTTTATAATTTTCATCATGTTTAGCATTATAAACCCACTCAGTGCCTTTCAATATAGTTTTTTTAGGATGATCTTCTAATTCCCCCACTTTGCGTTTTTTAATATTTTCTAGTCCTTCACTCATAATAAAATTCCAATTTTCTTTATCTTTACAAATTTGTGTATCCTGAAAAGTTTTTGGAAATTCGGAATTATAACACTCATAATCTAAAGTTTCATATGCTTAATTTAATCCAAATTTTTCATATTACTTGAGGGACTAGTTAAGTTATTAGGTTATTAGTTTAAAATGAAAATTTTTCAGGTTCAAACGAAAGTTTGTTTTTCTTAATACTTTTTAACATTATTTAAAGATCTAAGTCTAAGTTTACTTGAAGAAGGATAATAAAATACATATATCCTTTGACTTTTAGTTCATAGATATTCTTCCCATTTTTCAATATCAATCGGATTTAACTTATCAAACACTTCTGTTTTATCATTACTAGATTCATTATCTAACTCATTTTTCAAATTTAGGGTAAACTTAACATATTCAAAGAATTAGTTTTTACCAAATAAAGTTTCTACCCAATTTTTGCTTTCATAAATGCTAACATGGCTTATTTCAATTATTTTCTTATCTTATATGGAATGAAAATTTTGTATCATTTGGTTCGTTCTGCATACCCAACTACAATTCCATGTTTAGCTCTAGATTGAAGTTTATTTCTGTAATTTTTGGGAATGTGGACATAAGCTAATAATCCAAAAACTCTAAAGTGTCTTACTAACGTCTGTAAGTTCTAACGTATTTTAAATTACGACAAATTTCCCTTTCAGACTTAGCTAATATTTCTCAAAGTACTCAAAAACTTCTGTTTTACTTTATTTAACATATCTATAAATTTTACGAGAAAAATCATCAATAAAAGATAATAAATATTTATTACCACCTAAAGAGTTTACTGGAGAAGGTCCCTATAAACTACAATGAACTCTTTCTAAGCATATTTTTGTAGCTCTTTGTTTCGTACGATTTTGTTTTAAAGATACTCTGGTAGATTTGGAAATTTTACAACAAGTAAAATTTTTTTACTTAAGTGTTTAATACCTTTCACTACATTATGTCTGCTACTACCCTCGCCGCTACTACCTTTAACTACTACTTTGAATTAATGGTATATTTACATGGCATAATCTTCTATGTACAATATATAAATTTAAAGTTGAAATTAAAGCTACATTCTTACTAAAAATATTTTCGTTAAGTTTATCTTTAAATTTAGTTAGATATTCATGTAGCACACATAATTTATCACTTCTATTTATAGTGAACATATAATCGTAAAATTTATCAAAAGCTATCATCTTATTGCGGCCCCATTCACCATAATTATCAGCAACACCAATTTTGACCTATTTTATTAAATTACGCCTCATGTTGGGCACCTATAGAAGATTTTTAAAGTAATTTACGCCCTACCTTTGCTGTCCAATACAGTAAAATCTATATCTCCGATAGCAATGGCTTACATTGGACTGTTTGTATCACCATCCAGAATCTCTCCCAGTGTAATTCATCTAAACAACTAAAACCAGTTTCTTTCCTTACAAATATGAGATGTTGCAACGGAATACACTATAAATTTTCCGATATGTTGGTTAGCATTTAGCGATTCAACACAGAAAGTTTCATACTTTAAAATTCAAATAGTCTTTTTCACAGAAGAACGCTTTCTATCGATGTTGCATGTTTACTTACTTTCTTGTAGCACTTATCATCGTTGTGATTGAAGTTTTCACAGAAATTACTACAGAATGACAAGGATTTGTCACTTTTGATTTCTAATTTGGGTTCAGACAGCTTCTGTTGAAAATTTTCCTATTCTATGTCTGTCTTATCTGTGATTTTCGAACTTTGAAGGAAAAAGCATCAGTTACAAATGGAATTTCGTTTTCATCTTTTTGTTTCAGTTCAAACTCCGTTATTAGTTACTTAGTAATTGAATCAATCATAAATTTATCTTTAGTTCTATAAAGAATCTGTTACAGCTTATCATATTCAAGAGGCAGATATCTTAGCAGTTGAAAACACACTAGTATTAAGGGCATTGGGAAGGCAGCATCCTTAATTTGTTTATTTTCCTCCACGATTTTTTTGCTGTTATTCTGATCGTTTCGTCGTCAGGTAAAAATCTTGTAGTAAAGATATCATCTACCAAACTAGCCAGAGTAGCTCTCGACGTAGGTTCGAAGTTTACTTTTAGTATTTCCCAAGCTGTCTTACCGTCTTCAGTATCAGCAATTAGGAGTTTATATTTTCGTTCGATTCCCATGTAGATTTTCGTATAGGCTTGCTGCTTTCAAAGAAGATAGGCCAATTTGTCTCGCTCAGCTGCCGTATCGTGAAGTGGTTTTTCTTTTCCAGTTATAATTTCCTAGCATCTTTTTTCCATTAGCGAAAATTTCATATCAATTATCAATTGTCTAGCTTCCGCAATTAAAATCCCCGAGCTTTAAAAAGGCAAAAACAGTTTCACCAGTAGACTCTGACGTATTAAAAATTTATGATTTAATTCAACTTTTCACTCGTCATAAGATTACATATTCCATGGTGTTGATCAAAAGTTTGCAAGTTCGTGGCTTATAGCTGCTCTTCTAATGTTGGCAGAGCACGTACAGTGAAAAGTGAGTGAATTTGGTAATTCATACGCTGAAACTTGCAGACTTAAGTAATTTTATTAAATGAAGTACCGTCTCGATACATCAAAAAACTGAAATAACTACTTGTAATGCAGCATAAACATATAAGGGTAACATCGTATATCACTCTGACACTAGTAGTAGTTCATTTACGTCGCACTAGAGCTGCACAATGGGCAATTGGTGCCGGTCTGGGAAACATCCCTGAAGATGATCCGAAGACATGCCATCACTATTTTGATCCTCTGCAGAGGGGATGTCACTCCCGCTTCGGTAGCCCGACGACCTGCACGCGAAGTCAATCACTTTACGGTAGAACAGTTTAACGAGGACCAATGCCGCACACACTCAATTCCTACGCAGAATAATCCAAGTGGTCACCCACCCGTACAGTGACCGCAGCCAGTGATGCCTGACTTCGGTGATCTGTTGGGAATCGTGTCTTAACGATCAGTCCACTGCGGGACAATCACCCTGACACAACGACACAGTAACGTAAATTAATTAAGTGACATAGTGAAGTTAGATATCGAGGTGACAACTACTTTCAACAATATATGTCATTATAATTCAGTAATGACATGCACACAGAATGACGTCATTTACGTTGTCTGCAAAAGAAAATATACCTGTTTGTTGAAAATACACGATCGAAACCTAATTATGTTAATTCATTATGCTGTGAGGAGTAACATACCACTCCAATAGGATATTTAAAGGATTTAAATTTCATTTTGTTAATAGGTCAGAAAATGTCTTTAAAATCAAAACTTGAGAGGATCGAAGCAACTTGACAACAAACGGTTGAAAACGGGAAAATAACAAGTTTTCTGTAAGGATTATTAGAAGAGAAGAGCGCTTATGTCTAAAAATCTAATCTCCATAAACGCGTGTAAATGCATTTACACTGAATTGCCTCTCAAACCCAGTGGTTGTGGTTTTTCTTGTTCTGTTTTTCATCTTTTTTCTTTCCCGGTTTCTGTGTATTTTCAAGTTTTTTTCTCCTTTATTTTTTCATTTTTTGTTGGCAACTTTTCGTTTTTCATATAAAAAAAATGTTGTTTCTTTACATTCACGTCTGGCAAGTCTTAAAAATTAGCGCCTATTTTTAAAACGCTAGAAACACGTCGACTGTATTTGCTATCTATATATTTTTGAAGCGAATGAATTTTTTTAGTCAGGTAATATTTTATCGTTTACGTTTCTTGGGATTATTTATTTAACGTATTACTTGAATACAGTTGTATTTGGAAAGTTTCTGGATTAAATTTTTACGGAAGCGCTTTGGTAATAATTTAAGTTATAGTATCCATAAATATATAGTGTAAAAAAATGCGATTAAATTTGGTAAATGTGCGAAATTTTGTAATTTTAATATGATTCCTTAGAGCCTGGCATAAAACCCATTTTAACGGTAAAATTTAATTTTTAGTTTTGTATTCCTTTTTATATGTCTGGTAATGAGAACTAAAATTTTAAAAGTTAGAATTTCCTGTGTGCCGTTTCCATATGAGAACAAAAATTACCAAATGAATGGTTTGTAAATACATTTTGGTTTTATTATCAGAATTTTGGGTATTTTTGCTTGAAATGTCAATACCAGTCAATGCGGTATTTTTACCATATCATTATAGGTGACCTCCCCGTATGAATGTTCTAACTTGATCGAACGGCACTATCAGACGAGAAGCCAAGTAAAACAATGTTTTTTTTTTTCTATTGTAATTCATTTGGTTCTATTTACTTGTTACATTTCATGAAGTTCTCTACCATTTGAAATAAAAATAAATTAATGGATTCTCTAATAAAAGAGCAAAAGTACAATTCAAATTACAAATTTTAAAAATTATGATGTTCTAATACGAGTACATTTTCTTTGCACTTTCGTAATTTTGAACGAAATTTCACATGCATTTTGAAACATCGTACAAATAATGATAGTCGAAAATAAAAATTACTAAATATTCTTACACAAAATATTAAAGTTTTAAAAATGTGTACTCAATAATCTTGCAGTTGTTTTTAGAAGAAATTTTGTTTCAAACAATAATTTCGCTAATAAAAATATTTTATACTTATATTATTATAATATTTTATACTATGAACAGTAATATTCTGTATTAAACTGAATTTGAAAGGAAAACTTAATGGCTGATAGACTAAAAAGAAAAAGAATGGTGTTCTTTTACATCTAAATTCTCTTATAACTAAAAAGAAAAAGAATGGTATTTTTAGTTATTTAAATTTAGTCTATAAAATTTAAATTAAAACTCACAAAATTAAAAAAAAATATTTAAAAAAAATTGAAAAGATGTTTTATTTATCTACGCATAATCAAATCAAAGTGTATATCTTATTGAAATTAAAAATTTAAGTGAAACAATTTCAAAAACTAAAAAAGTAAAAAACTTGTCGTTGCAAATAGAAAGAAAAATCTTATAGTAAAAAAAAAAATTCCGTTGAAAAATATTTCATTCTTAAACATCTCGTCAAGAATGCAAAAAGAGTAAGCAAGTAGTTGAGTTTTTTATGGTTTGAATTGCAGAGCTTTTAAAATTTAATTCCCTAATTTTATTAAATGTAAGTTTTTGAAACATTATACTACGCATTTGTAAGCAACAAAAGTTATAAAATTATATTAAAGAATAAAAATATCAATAAAAGCAAACATAAAATTTCTTAAAGATAAAATTTGCATTACAGCGATAGATAATTAAAAAAACATTTAGTTACATTAAAGAAGTTTTTTTTTTAATTATGTAAACTTATGTATTATCTTTCAAAATTTGCTTTTTTGTTTGGCATAAAAATATTTTATATCAGCATATTGTTTTTTTTTTCAATTAAAATAAGCTTTAGACTGCAAAAATTGCAAATAATTTAATCAGAGCTTTCGTGGAAGGTAAAAAGTGTTTAATAAAAAAAATATATAAATAAACAAACCAACAATCAAATTTATAAGCAGCTAACGGATTCTTATATTTAAGCTCCAAATTTTTTAAATACTTGATATTTTTTAGACTGCTTTATTTAACGAGCTTATTAAGCATAAATTAGTGAATATAATTAATAGAATATCGCAAAGCAATATAATTTTTTTATGAGATTAGATTATTGCTATATTATGTAAGAACTAAAAATTATTAAATGATTTATGGTTTACTGTAAGTATTATTATTTTTTGTACTTTTTGAATATTATTTTAAATGACTTCTTACATTGTAATAATGTAGGTTTTTTGTGACCAAAATTTCAATTTAATTTAAGTCAACTTATTTATTTATTTTTTACATTTTTCTTAGATTTTTATAGATTTGAAGTCGTTGTGCCTTCTAACACTGATAATTATAATTGTGTATTGAGAGAAATTCTATAAATATTTTGTTTCAATGCATATACAAGGTAGGTACTTTATTTACGTCGCTCTAGAGCTGCATATTGGGTAATTGCTGACGGTCTGGGAAACATCCCTGAGGATGAACTGAAGATATGCCATCGCAATTTCGATCTTCTTTAGAGGAGATGGCTTCCCTGCTTTGGTTTCTCGACGACTGAGCGTGAAGTCTAACACTTTACGATAGAACAGATTAACGAGGACCGATACCTCGCACCCTAACCGATCCCTACGCAGGCTGAGCAAAGAAGTCACCCACCTGCTTACTGACGGCTCCTTCAACAGCCAGTGATGTTTGACTTCAGTGTTCTACTGGGAACCGTGTCTTTATGATTAATCTACTGCGGAACATCGGCACATCGCTCATGGGCTGCAATAGTGGCACAACTCGAAAAACACGTGTTTTGGACTAAGAACAGGTGTAAATGTGAAAATACACATTCTTTTCAGCAGCAATACTAGCACAAATCATAATTCGACATGAAGGTAATCTTCGCTTAAGCAAACTAAAGAATTTCTATGCATTTTCTTTAGCAAAGAAAATTTTAAGCCCACTTATCTCAAAACATGATTTTTCGAGTTGTGCCACTATTGCAGCCAATGAGCGATATATAAAAACTAGAATAGAACAAACTCTCATTGCTCGCTCAGATTGCGATTCGATGTGAGAGAAAAGCAAGAAAAAATCCAGGTGGTTGATGCACGCAGCAAGCAGGGGTTAACTCCTCTAGTAAGTAAAATAATTCTGCTAATTATGAAAAGATGTTTGTTCATTTTTTCTGTTTCTTGCTATCTGATGTGAGAATAATTTTACTGTTGAAGTTAGTTTTTTTTTTCATCAAAAAGTAATGAAGACTAAAAAACATTTAAATAAAAGAATTAAAAACGTATTCTGAAAGTTATTTATCCGTGGGATATACAATTTTGCAATCATTTGTGCCTTAGATATCTTTAAAATAAAATTTGCTAATTATAGCTTCATCATCGTTTCCTATATAACAACGAGTTCATTTTTCAGTGAAGAGCCATTGTTCAATTTTTGTTTTTTCTAATAATAATTTACACTTAAATTTTTTTTTAACCTTTAAAACAATATTTTATACCTTTGGGGGCATAGTGAAGCGTTCATTAATTTTTAATTCACTATAATTGATATCTTCTTACGTATTTCTTTCAGCATATTTTTTCAATTAAAAATAATTAATCTTTTATTTTTGGCTATAGTAAATATGACTGCTAGTTAAATTTTTTGGTTATAAAATATTCTTTTCTACGCTTATATTAACCATACCTAAGTTCTCTTATTTCAAGCATGCAAAATGCATGACTATAATCAAATTATGTTATACATTTAGTGATTTTGTGTTACCATTTCTCGATGACATAAAATGCACTAAATCTAACTCGATAAAAGTGACATCATAAACATTTATAGTTTCTAACATATTTGTCTGAAAACATTGTAATTTATATAATCTTTAAAATCTTATGAAAAATATATTAATTTAATTTTCTTTTATTATTTACATCTTAAGATGATTTGCTTATTTTGGAGCGATTATTAGAAATCATAATTTATTTAACACAATTTTTTTTCTTCAGAATGGTAGCAAGAAGTTCAACAATATATAACTTCTGTTACGCAAAAAAAAAAAAAATTAAACTAAATTCGTTTCAGAAACAAAGAGATAAAATTATTTAGAAAATATTTAAACTTTATTATATAATTTTACACAATAAAGCCTTTACAATGATAAAAATGAATTTATATTAAGAGTTTTGATTTATTTCGATCTACAATACTGTAAATTTTCAAAGTTTATATGTTCTGCTTATATTATAAAAATGTGGTATTTTGTTGTCATAGTAACTGACTATCAGTCTAAATTATGCATAGATACATTTCTCTTATGTATCAGTATTTGGAGAATTTATGGTAGTACTGAAAATAATGCTCGTCTTGAGACTTAACAAAAAATCAATAGTTTTTTCTCCACTATAATATATGATATACGCCAGATATGCATGCCAGATAATATAAGCAAGATATGTATAAATATTGACTAGTTTACTAACATATTCTCGTTAAAAATTATTTGATTGTTTATTTATTTTTAAAACCATTTCGATTATTTATAGGCAGAATAAAATAACAGTTTATACAATTACTTAAATCTTACATATTAAATGTTTTTTCAATTCCTAATTTAAAACTAACTTAACAACTTTTGAAATTATATTTTGAAAAAGAAAAGTCATGCATGATTTAAAATGAATAAATTTAATTTATTAAGAATATCTTCTTTAATCAAACAATGAAAAATGCAATTAATATATTCCCTAACTCCGTTTATTTCATTGTGTCACGACACCCGTTACTACTCGTTACTTTTTGATCAATTGCCTGTTAATCAATTAGTGTAGCGTATTAATTCTACTCTTGGACAGATTCTATATAAACCGCACGATTAATGGTACAGAAAACAACTACGTCTAGTATCGGACACGAAAGTCTCTTATTGGAACCTTTACATTATTGCTGTGACTTTATGTTTTGCCGTCAAAGTTAATCCTGCCGTAGGATTTTATTCATCTTTTCTCAGATATCGGAGAATACTAAAAATAAAATTACAATTCAAATGAAATGTTAAATTGTCTCTGTTTCAAACTCTCTGTTGATTCTAAAATTTATTTGAGAAATAATGTAATTCTTTATTACTGTAATAAAAATTGTTTTAAAAATAGTGGCGAAATTTTATGAGTATTAACACAATATTTATACATATTCTTCTTGAGGGGGTACTTAAGATGAGCTGTAATTAGAAATTTTCATTAATCCAGTCGTCTACTTTATTTTCCCCCAGATGTTTGGTTCAATTACTGTAATCTAAAAATAATTATTGCGTTGTTACCAGAGTCGTCATACAGCCTCTTGGGATAAATGTTAGCTTGCGATTTTGAATTGAACAATCTAAATAACGGGATTTTGACTGAAAAAAATGCAAAAGATTTGTCTTTCACGTTGTTAAAAAAAAAAAAAAAAAAACATGAATGGAAGTAAAGACAAATCTTCAGACTGAAGAAAATTTATTTTATATAATCAAAATAAATCTCGCAAGCCAAGTTACTTAAAATCTATTATTTCTAAAATCATTAGACTATTTCTATCATCTTAGACAAACATTTTCAGCATGCTCTTAATAAATCGTAAAGCATAAATATCTATTTTTATAAGACACAGAATTAATATAAATATTTAAATAATTCAGAAACTATGATTTTGACAGCTAAATAGAAAGAGAGTGATATTAATGAACTCCTAATCCTAACCTTGGACACACTAAGTGATTTTGATATCATTTCTGGCACAATAATGCATCATGAATTATTTACCATCGCCCACTATTATTCCTCATAATAATGCAAGAAGTAAAATGAATGGTTTCTTTTGTCGAGCTACAGAAAATAAATTCCCACATTTTCCGGGATATAATAAACTAGATATGATAGAAAAACAGTATTTTTACTTGATGAAAGTCTTATGTTGACCAAAATGACAAGTTATTCTGTCTACTAGAGGGCTCCTTACCCCTTCTCGCTTTGCCTCACCAAACCCCGCAATTGATTTGCACACTAAAAAGAAAGTGAGGTTAAAAACTACAAGTTTTTTCTTATCAATATTATTTGTGTTATGAATCCGCTTAACTTATGCTTCATTGGTTATTTTTTAGCTTGCAGAAAAAAATATGAACAAAACTAACAGAATATAGTAGAATTGACCATATTCCTGGCTCTATGGAAACACCAAAACGTTCAGTAATTTTTACTAAGGTACTTTAGTAATTATTTTAGTAACATTAACAATAAAATATAGTCTTATAGTATTTGATAAAATTTGTTAAATGTGGCAAAATTTGGTAATTTTATTATGATACTTTAAACTGCGGCATGTAAAAGATCCCTGGAGTGCCTTATGGGCTCTTGGCATTTCCGGCGAAATTAAATTCCTAGTGCACTTTAGCATCCAAATAGAGTCTCGGTGCTGCCATCTAGTGTGGCAGAAACTAGACGACCAAATTAACATGGCCAACGGTATCTCACCCATTGTGGTGGTCCTGAAAGAGTGGATACCACTTCTGGAGAACACACTAGGTCTGCTCATCGGGAAGACTGATTGTGCAGCTCATAGAAAATAAAAATAAAAACTTTAAACTATGACATAAAAGTAATTTTTACAGTTAAATTTACTTTTTACTTTTGTATTTTTTACTATATAGATGATACAAAGAACGTGAAAACCAGAATTTCCGGCAAACTGTTATCATATAAATGAAAAAAATCACCAAATGCTTGAATGGTTTAACACCGTATATTTTTGTTTTATTAACTAGTTACGATTAATTTTACCAGAAATGTCATTACCGTGCAAGATGCTAAGTTTGCCAAAAAAAAGTTCGCCGCGCAATAATTCTTTTTTCTGAATGACTATAAACAGTTTTTTTACCGGAATGTTTCCCTCCTCTTTCTCAAAATATGACTTATCCTTCATAGGCTATAATTTTGAGATGATAGATTGGCTGAACTTGAAATATACAATGGATAAACTCTTTGGATAGGTCGAAGCAGTGTATAAGCTGTAGTTTGAATCCTGACTAACCTTGTTTATTAATTACGTATCTCTTGAAGAAAGAGAATTCCTAGAGTAACACTATGATAATTAACTTTTTTATTTAAAAGTAAAAAAGATGAATCTCAAAGCTGTACGGTCTTAAAAAAATAAATTTAAAATATTGAAAGTACGAGGCTTTGAATTGCATACATTTTTGTTTATATATTTTTGTGTTTATTCATATATAGTAATATATATTTTTGTTTACATGTATATTTCAGCTACAAAGTATAGCTTTAAATACATGGTTTAGAACTTGTCAACTTTTAAAGTCTATTGCCAAATCAAATCTTATCTTTAACTGTAAACAGCATATCAGAAGTATACGACTACTAGCAACTATTGCTTTTTATATGAATGTTCATTATGCAAAGAGAAGTAATTTGACACTGAATCAGTAATAAATGCATTTACAATTTTAATTAATCAAGAATATAAAGCCTGTTTCTTGTTTATGTTATAAAAATTACTGTCAAAACATACATCGTAAATTCTCTGTCGACAAAACTATTAAAGTAAATTTCCTTTAATTTACTGAATTTTAATCTGATTTAAATTAAATTTCAGTAAAATTCAGATTCCGGGGAGCATCATTTGGAAACCACTGATTAAAATAATTTTTAATCCAAGTATTTTCCATTTTTAAACATTACTTTAGATATTAATTGTATAAGTTTAATGTTAAACGAAACAAGTAACAGTGAAAGGCTTCAAAGACATTTTAAAATCAATTCTACACTATATGAATTTTAAAAAAATAATAAAAATCCAATTTATCATCATTGAAAGCGATCAATTAGGGAAAGAAGACATTTTCTTAAGAATAGAAATTGCTTTGGAAAAAAAGTTTCAAAGGATTATTTTTCTTTTTGACCGCATTTCTATAATTAAAATATCTATAATTAAATTCTATAATTAAATTGTTAACGCTCTTTCATCGTGTTCCCTGCCATTTTAAAGAGGGGTTTAGTTACAAAAGAAAAATAATTTAAGATGCTGAGTAATTATGGGAACAATAGGATAATGCTTTAAGCAATTTAAATTAACTATGTGCTCTTGGTTGAAACGAAATATCCCCTAATTTTACAGAAAAACAGTTTTCGGTTTTAAGTAGACAAAAACTTTGAATAAAAAACAACAGTTTAGTTTTATTTAGTTCAGGATGAAGATTCATAAAATACCTTTTCCGAGCATTATGTGATCATCTCTTGATACATATTTTTTTTTTTAAGGAGGATGTAACTTTATGGATCATTGTCACGTACGAGACAAAAAATTATACTTATTAGTTACTTTAACCAATTAAACACCAATGTTCCAAAAATTTAACATGAACTTTGAGTTCCTAATTAATGGGCAATTTAAGTTCTAATAATATTATTTTATAAATATTTAAAATTGATATTAAATAGTATTTTTTGCTTTTTGTCTAGTTCCATTTCCAGAATTATTTAATTTGTTATGAATTTTACATGCATTTTAAGTAAATTATAAACTTTTACCTTGGATAAACTACCTTTTTCAAGTATTATGTGATCATCTAGTCTCAACTTTTTTTTAAATATTTTTTTATATAGAGGATGTATTATTAAGGATCATTGTTACGTACTTGACTGAAAAAAAATTGCCTTTTGTCTAGTTCCGTTTCCAGAATTATTTAATTTCTTATAAATTTTAGATGAGTTTGTAATTTATAAATTTTTATCCTGTTTGCAATATAATTCATCAAAAATTCAATTTTTATATGTGACTACAACACTTTCAAGCTTGTAAAGTAAAAATATGATACTCTATGGTGATTAGATTTCTAAGTTTTATTTCAAAATTATTAGTAATATTACAAAATATTACAAATCATTGCAAAATATTAGTTTAAACCCTTTTGCTCCAGTTTTAGAACATTGGCGTTTAAAGATTTCTATTTATAGATTTCAAGAGTTACATTGCGCCCTTTTCATTTAATCCTCATTATGACTTATTCACGTATTCCTCTTGACGTATTTAAAATAAACTTTTACTGGAGATTATGTAGATTACCCCGTCAATATATAATCATTTTAAGATTTAAAAAAATTTAAACGATTGATTTATTTTCCAATATGATATTTTATATGTTCATGAACTACAAAGTGGATACTATTTCGTTCTGGTTGAAGTTAAGTTCCAGAACACATCTGAGAGATCTTGACCGCAGTCAGTAAAAATAACTCTGTCAAGTCCCAATATTCCAAAAAAAGAACATCATTTAAAAAAAAAATCATTTTATTGTCTTTAAATGCTCTTAAAGAATGAGATTAGCAAATATCAAGTTATTTGTTTTACTTTTTAAACGGTTAAAAAGTTTTAAAATAATATTTAAGAGGGAAACAAAAAACTAACGAAATTTCTCGCAACACTTGCGATGAAGTCGAGATAAAAAAATATCTGGCCAGTTTTCCGTCCAATGAAACTTAGAGGTATTTCTTATAACAGTCTCTTAATTTTTTTATTTTATTATTTTTCAAGCAATCAAATTTGTTTTAATGCTTAAATATCTAGCTTCTTCTGCAGTTAGTTAGAGTTTGTACTTACGTCCTCTAATTGGTATGCTTGATGATTTGTTTGAATTGCGTTGTGTTTTTTTTTCTAATTAAACTTAGTTAATAAATGCGGGAAGATAAACCGTTTTGATATATAGGTTGTAGAAACACAAGCAGTTTAAGACAAAACAGATAACATATCTTAAATTCGTATAAGAACGACAGGGTCACATAATATTTGATGTTACATAACAATTGATTGTGCTTTAGAATATTTTAACGATTTATGTTCCCATTTAAGAATTATTGATTTGGGACCTTGACTATCTTGTCCTCCGAGCCTAATGGTCATTTACAAAAATTGGTCAAAACTGTCAGTAAGCTAAACTGAGCAAAAGAATTGCGGCGCACAGCCAAACCACTATCAATTGGTCACTAATCAAACTCGCATCAAATCGCTAGGGTCAAAGTAATTTAAAATGCCTTCTATTGGGATATTTTGATCCAAAACCTGAAACTCTGGTATAAAAAACTATGAACTGTTATGCTCCTTAGACTTTATCTCTTAACTGTCTTGCTGTTATTAATATCTAATAGTAGTCAGTCTATTTTAAAATTTAAGTTAGTTCTATTGTATTAACTACTTAGCGGTCGCAGAAATGTAAAAATAATGTTAATTTTGTTTCGTCCCTATAAATCCTGTTCGTCCCTATAAATTTTGTTTCGTCCCTATAAACTTGGTCTTGTGTCTAAAAATAAAAATGCCACCACTTACTTCATTGATCCACCATAGGTTATTATGGCTAAATATTTTAAAGTTAAATAAAGTTAAATAATTTGAGAATTATGCGTCTTAAATATACGCTCGGTGGCTAAGTGGTAGCGCTTCGTACTTTCGTGCCACAAGTCCTTGGTTTGATCCTCAAACCGGGCAAGGTTGACTCAGCCTTTCATCCCTTCAGTGGGTCGATAAAAGGAGTACCAAACATGCTTGGGGACCAAACACTGGGGGTTCCGTGTTCGGCTGACCATCAAACCCGAACATCTGTTCCTGCACACTAAAACCCGAGATCAAGAAAACTGAGATGAGCAGAGTAGGCATTGGCCCTCTATGGGCTGTCGGGCCACTGAATTTAGTTTGTGTCCTAAATAAAATGATTCAGCTTTCAAAATGCCTGACGTTCATATTTAAAAAAAATTAAGAAGTTTTAATAATAAGATCTTAACAAAAGTTAACTTTGTCTTTTGAAGTAATCTGAATTGCAAAATTAATCAAATACAACTAATTGGCACGTTGCTTAGTAAAGCTCTCCATTTTACAATCAGAATCCCATAATTAAGCAGAGAAGTGAACATTAATAATGATTTCCACTAATAAGTTACAAATGAGTTTATTTCGATTGACATAGAATTACTGAAAGTGGTAGTCCATTAATCTTGCAAGATCACTACTGAACACTAAAACTTTGCATTAAAACTTACAATTAGAGTTGAAACGCGTTACACGCTCAGTCTTAGATTCTATATTGCTTTATCAGGAAACAGATCCAGCTAATGTTTGATTATAATTATATGCCTCAACAAATCGACCCATGTCTTAATGCTTCCTTAATTAAGGAGAACATTGCTTGATTGTTGAAATGGAAATTTCAAACAATTTAGAAACTTAAAGTGGAGTCAAGGTGCTAAATATGTTTAAATATCAAATATTTTTTTATGGCTGTAGCAAATTTGTTTCTTATCAAAACGTCAGATGAGATTAATATTTTAAATTTTTTAATGTTTTGACCAAAAATACTTTCAAAAAATACTTTTAAATATAAAAAAAAAACTAAAATAATTTATTCACTACCATAAGTTCTGAAGAGTGTTAAATTTTTTGAAACTCATTTAATCAAATTTCTTTGGATTCAGCAAAGAATTTCGTTGTTTTATCTTGAGAAGAATGAAGCGAAATATACACTTTAAAAACAAATTTTCTTTTGTTTCTTAGTTGAAATGAAAGAAAGGTTAAAATGTTTCGAACGCTCAGAATTCGGAGCCCAGGAAAGAAAAAGAAGTTTTAATTTCAAATAAAAACTTTTGTTATTCACGCTTAAATTGAGTTCAAGAGTTCTAAATATCTTGAAATTTCTATTTCCGAAATTGTTTTCGTTTTCTTTATTTCGTAAAAACGTATAAAAGTATGATTTATGAAAAATGTATTCCAAAACTTTTAAACCAAAGTTTATATTCTTTGTGTATCAATAAGTTCTTCAAAGAAGATTTTCACAGCCATTCAGAATGATTAAACGCGTTTTTTTAAAAACCAAACTACAAAGTTATCCAGTTGTGTTCAAAGTTCTTCTGATTTCAAATGAACTAATCAGTTATTTAATAGAAAATATTTTATTTCTGATGCTTATAAACTCAGCACAATACAAATAAAGAAGTTAATCAAAGCTAAAAATTCAAGGATAATATTTATTTTTTGAAGCATGAAGCAAACAGTTGAAATGGAAATAAAATAATTTGAAATACACCACTCTTTTTATTCAAATAATTGTACTACACTTTCATAAAAATTGGTTTTAAGTTGTATCACAATAAGTTTGTTACAACCTTAATTAGGTATTAAATTGCACCATGTTTCCGTACAAGTTGAAATATATAGTATCGTGTGTAATTAATTACAACCTTAATTAGATACCTTTTTGTTACAACCTTAATTACGTATTAAATTGCACCATGTTTCCGTAAAAGTTGAAATATATATCGTGTAATTAAAATAAATAAGATTATATAGTTCAACTTACCTTAAATTGGAAAAAACAATAAATAATGCTTTGTTTCAAAACAAAAAGATTTCAAAAATGTAAAAACAATTATTAGAGTACAATTTATCTATTTATAAAATTATATAATAAATTTTTACGAAAATTTATTTTCTGCGAATTTTATAATTATGTCTGAAAAATTTTCATTTCGCTTAAAATTTATTCGATATTTGGTGAAACACACAAAAAATTAAATTAGCATTAAAGGGTCCAAACTTTGAACCACTGTTTTGACCAAACTATTGGGACCGTTGTTTCCCAGATAAATTTCCCTGTATTTTGGGAATTAGAAATCCCAATCCATCGGAAGAAAAGGTATATTTATTCATAGAAGTACATTTTTGCGTCTGATTTTGTAACTTAAAATAACCGTCTGCTCCAATTAGCATATTTGAAGTCACCTCTTCGAATCATTGAGATTTAATCCTAGCACGTGAAAATTCGTTTTTTGATCAATCGTTAGTTAGGCTGATCCGTTTGTTATTTTGCGCTCTGTACGTATATATATTACACAAATCATCAATTTTAAAACAATTCGTTCCAAATTTGGTTTGTACACGTTGAAAGACAAGTGAATACTTCGAAACTCCTTCCAATGTACGTTCGTACGTTGCAAATCATGGAAAGAATTTTCAATAGAATTTAGTAAATATTTTACAATGGCGGTGATGTGCTAGCTTGCAGCTCTAATCAACCAAAATGTTTCATTGCAAGTTCTTATGAATTCCTTGGGTTTCCTATGTCAGGCTCTCACAAGTAAAATCGATTTCAATAATTTCGTAGCTTACAGGAAAGGCGTCACCATATTTTGATAAATCTAATAATATGAAGACGCACCTGTATGCACAAAAAACAATTAAAAATAAAAATTGGGTATAATTGGTGCCCTACAAGTGTAGTACTGTGATGATAGGGTAGTTTTTCTTTTCGGAGTGTGGTAAAAAAACCTATTATCACACATACCTATATTATGAAACCTATAGTGGTATAACAGATTCTCATTATCACTGTTTACAACGTCGCATTAGCAGTAGTCCTTAATAACTTATTTAATTAAGCATTACTGGCGTCAAGGGTAGTTAGGTGATTTTTCACAACCTTCGAAAAAAGTACCGATCTTCGTTCATTCACTAAAACTGATTATGAAAATATTAGTTTTGGTACAAATTGAAATAAAAAATATGTATTGTAATGATAATAAATGTTGGAAAGGTACCTATTCTTGTACATAAACCGTAAAAAATTACTATATAGTTATTAACTCCAATGACACCTAATTAATTTTAGCAATAGGTTCAAGTTGAACTGAACAAACGAGTTTTGAAAATAAGAACTAAATTAGTGAAGAAAAAAAATTCTTCATCATCTAAGATACCCTTGAAACATCGGCTTAGTATTTTTGAGGCCAAAGATGCAAAATTAATTTTCGTAATGGGTAAAACTGCAGTTATGTTAATTGGTGATTTTCCTTAAATATACTAATATTGGTACCAAGATACCTCTGTGGAAATAAGTTTTTAAAGCTCTTCACAAAGGATATGCGTAAGAGAAAATTGTTGATTATGGTGATTTTCGAATACCAGGAGTTGACCTCGAGCATTATGCCAAATGCTACTGAATGTAATTATCTTTTTTTTGAGGAGATGAACCTTAAAAACGTGTTTTGCTTAATATGAAAACATAAAGACACCGAGAAAGGCAAAAAAATAAAGAATTTGGAATTGTTTTGGCTTAATTATATGTGTTGGCATATGTCTATCAGTTTCGTGCATGATTTCGTAGTGTTGATTAATACTGATTTATTGATCATTTCCTTTTTGTGCACCCCATGCGATGAATGATTAATCAGCTGGCATTAAAATAAAACACAATGTTTATATGTATGTGTGTAGGTAATACCTTAAACAAATCTGCAACTCTGAACTGATCCGTACTAAATTTTGTGTATAAACGTTCAACGACATGGTGAACTTAATTGTCTATTTTGAATCTTCATCCGATAACTGTTCCAAAATTGGTACTCATTTATTAATCATTTACGTCAAGGGTGTCGAACAGCCTTCCCGAGATGAACATTTTTGCGGGACAGTCAATCTATCCGACGTAAAGTAAAAATAAAATTTAGAAACGAAACCAGCATATAAAGTTATAATATATCTAATTTATAAACTATACGGATTATTTTAAATTGTACGCGCGAAAATATAAAATTTGAATTGGCTGAAATGGAGTCCGTTTTGCAGTAAGCTATCAACGGCAAACTGCTACACATCAGCTGATACACCTAACCTAATAAGACATAGTTATACATACGCTATCTTACAAGTGGTTATAATTAATGCTTAATTTATATTACGCTTATTGATTTGTGCAGTTATTCTCTGCTTGGTAAATTAATATTCAAGACAAAACAATAATATTGTAATAAAAATGTTTTATTATTTTCTGTTAACAATAGCTTATTTATTTCAGACCTTTGTATTCAGCGTTTCAATATCGAAGCCAAGTGGTAGTAAAACTAAACGAAAAATCACAGACGAGCATCGAATATGCCAAGTAAAAGGGGAATATTTATGCTGTGAAGTAAATGGTAAAATAATATGTTCGATTTGCAATACTACCATTAGTGTACCGAAGTTATGTAATTTTAAACGTCATTACGAAAAACATCAATCAAAACATGATAATTACGAAGGATTAATGAGGCAAGAGAAGTTGAAAGAGCTCAAGTTCGATATGAAAAAAACAACAGTCAATATTTAGTTAAGTATTGCAAGAAAATGAAAAGGCGGTACATGCAAGTTACGTCTTGTCCGAATTGATAGCTTAACACTCGAAACTTACTGACGGTGATTTCATTAAGAAAAGTCTAATTAAAGCTGCAGAAATTGTTAGTCCTGAAAATTCGAAGGCTTTTCAAACAATTTCTTTGTCTCGAAATACAGTTGCGGAAAGAATTAGACTTGGCCTCCAATTTAAGTGATCAGATCGAAGCAAAATCATCTAGTTTTGAAAGTTTTTCCATCGCCTGTGGTGAGAGTACGGGCATTGGTGGCATAGCTCAATTAGCTGTGTTTCTTCGTGTTTGCGACAAATATTTAACCATTTTTGAGGAATTATTGGAGCTAACACCGATGCATGGTACTACAGGACATGGTATATTTAATAGTGTTTTTGAACTTCTGCAAAAATACAATCTACCTCTGTCAAAACTAAATTCTGTAGCTACAGATGGCGCTCCTTCCATGACCGGAAAAAAACAACGGCTTCGTAGCATTACTGCAACAAAAATTTAGTGAAATTCACGGTTCAAAAATTCATCATACGCATTGCATTATACACCAAGAATTACCATGCACGATGGTAATCAAAATGGAGAATGTTTTGTCATGTATAAAAAAAGTTATAAATTTTATAAGATTTCGAAGCTTAAATCAACGATAATTCACTGCTTTCTTAAGTGAATTAGATAGTACATAGTCCGGTTTATCTCACTATACGTTGGTTATCTTGCTCCAGTGTTCTCAAACAATTCTGTGATTTGAAAGAAGAAATATGTAAGTTTTTACAAACCAAAAATCAAGATACAAGATTGTTCTCTGATCAAATATGGTTGCAAGATTTATCTTTTATGGTTGATGTAACCAAACACTTATTCGATTTAAATTTCAGATCATTCAGAGGATTAGATCATTACGGACATGTCTGACATAATTAAAGCATTCAAATGTAAAGTATTTCTTTGGGAAAGGCAATTGAAAAATGAAGATTTAACGCATTTTCCAAAGAGCAGCAAGAACAAATCTAGTTTAGATGATACTGCATCGTATCAAAAATACGCAGAAAAAATTTCAAAACTTAGAACAGAATTTGAAACAAGGTTTAAATATTTTAATTCTTTGGAAGACAAATTTTGCTTGTTTTCTTCGATTTTCTCAATAAATATAGACTCAATACCCAGTAATATGCAAATTAAAGTGATTGAGATTCAGTGCGACTCAAATTTGGAGGTAAAATTCATCGAAGTGGGAGTGCCAGAATTTTACAAATATTTACCGGCAAGGTTTGAAAATACTCGAAAATTCGCATATGAAATTATTTCCATGTTTGGAAGTACTTATCAGTGCAAGCAATTATTTTCTGTTATGAATGGAAATAAATCTCTTGTCCGAAGCCTATTAATAACGCTCACGTTGGGTCAATTTTGAAAGTAGTCTAGGCCAATAAAATTTCTCCCGAAATATTAAAGATAGTAGCAGAGAAAAGATGTCATCAGGACGTAAACAATAATGTAACCTTATATATGTTTATTACAATATACTATTCAAAATAAGAATACTTGTTTTTATGACCATTGATATTTTTTTGCGGCCCACCTAAAGTTAAGCATTGCTTATTTGGCCCAAGTTAGCGTTTGAGTTTGACACCCCTGATTTACGTTATTTTAACCCTGTGTGATGAAAGGGTATTCAGCTAGGTCAAAATTATGCTTATAAGAAATTAAAAAAAAAATTATAATTTAAAAAATAATATACTTTATTTAAAAAAAATCTATAGAAAGGTAATTCTTCAGTATGAGAAAAAATGTAAAACATATTCCCAGGCAATGAATTATTCTAATACTTATTTCCGATTCGAAGAAAAAGTATGATACGTACTGAATTGTTTTAAAGGAGAGTGACTATGTATTTTTTCACGGAAGATGTTTTTAAAAATAAAACTGATTTATTTTTCAAAAAAAAAAAAAACTTTTTCCATATTTATTGATAATTATATAATGGAACTTGATGGAAATTTAAAAACAAAAAAAAAAAAAAATAGCTTCATCATCTCTTTATTGCTTATCGTCCAACTCTCGTTTGAAGGCCACATTTTCTACCATCGTCACCTTGGTAATAATGTTAATGGTCAGAAGCTATGGTCTTTATTCACAAGACAGTTAAGGAGAATCTATAACTCATAATTATACATAGATACGTCTCAGCTTACGTAACTGTACTTGCCTGTCTACTGGCAATCCATCAGTGATCAATCAATTACCAAGTGCGAACCGCTAGTTGCCATTCACAACCACAAAATTACAACAATAGATTGATTTATTACCCTCAAGGTCATAGTTCAGGCTCTGAACATCTCTATATTATTAAAACATTGCTGTAATAATAACGCAGTGGCGATATTAGAGAGTTGAAAAGTTGGGAGATCGCGTAATCTTAAAACGCATCAATTTTTATTTACAAAGACTATAATTAGTTTTTGGATTTTTGTATTTGAACTTCTTATTTAAAAATATGCTTGTTGTGACAGTAAAGATTTCTTTTATATTATATATATATATATATATATATATAAGACATAAAATCGTAATGGTCTGATACCGTTTTCCATTGTTGTCGGCGCATTTTTATTGGCCGGAAAATCACGTGGTAGGATGCAGTTTTCCATCATTCATTTCTAATTGCTTTGGTTGTCATCAGCATAAAATTAACAAAAGTCGTAAAGGTATGGTTTTTCTTTAAATATTTTTGTATCCCTAATTTAAAGTTATTTTCCAGTACTACAATTATTAGTGAAAAGTTTAAATTATGGTTGTGAACTCCTCAAATTTGTTTGAACAATATAATGTTATAAGAATATAAATGTTGTTTTAAAAAATGACTACTTCGAAAAATCACTTCTGTTCACCAAGAGATCTAAATGTTTATAATACTAATTTATAGTAATATTTGGACGTGGGAAGTAGAGGCGCAAGCGTAAGCAAACAGAATTCCTTTTAGTACATATACAATTATATATTTGTACATAAATGTTAGTGAATTTAGTACATATACGTTAAGTGAATAATTTTAACTTTAGTAGAAAAACTGTTTTCTGCTAAGAAAAAACAATTATTGCGAAGCAATCATCGGTGTTGGTGAGCGGTAGCGAACAGGGGGCTTAGCCCCCTAGTACATATTGAATTTAAATAAACAGAATATAATAAAAACAAAAGTAAATATTATGTGTTATGTAAAATATAGCTTATTATTGAGGCATAAACAGCATATTTTATCAAGTTATAACAGTAGCTAATGTTCAAATTAGGATCCAGAATATCGTGGTGTAATACAGATATACTTAAGTGTTCTGCAGGTCATCGTTTAAGCTCCAGTAAGCCACACCGTTTAAAACTTTAAAGCGCGCTGTATCGCAGTATCGCTGAAATTATCCGCAACTCTTGCATCTCACCAAGTTGGAATAATTTATCGGGGGAATTATAGCTTTTTGAACTTGGTAACAATATACTATGATTAAACCTGGATGAAAACATGGTTTAAAAAACTAATCATCTTCAAACGACAGTTAAGGAGTATCTATAACTCATAACTGTATTAATGTTTAAGCTTACTCTTAAGTATAGATATGTTTAAGCTGAGATTTGACAATTCTATCTAAACAAGTGAAACATTGTTTCCTTTGTAGTTATTATTTTGAATTGAACAGAAGTCAGTAAGATGAATGGTTTAAACAATTCAAGAGTTTTTTTTTTTTTTTTTTTTTTTTTTTTTTTTTTATTTGTACAAAAATACTACTATTAGCATTACATATGTACACTTTTTCTATTGTTATCCAGTTATAAACGAGATAAATGACGCTCGAAATTTTTTCAGTGACTTTGCTAAATAAAATGAGACCAATACCAGTTAAAATTTCAAAAGTTTATTAAAAAGTCGTAAGAAACCCCACTGCTTTTTTATATTAAATTCAACGTTATATTTTGTTAGAAGCACAAAAAATTATAAAAGTTAGAAGTTACAAAATTTCTGTAGTAAAATGTATGAGGGGTAAAAAATTATCATTCGATTACTAGTTCGAAAACTTTTGCTTTAAAACTTGTTGTGAAAAATAACATGAGTGCCTTTCTGTATTCCAAAGATAGACAAATATAGAGTTTAAACCTAACGTTTACAAAGGGAGTAGCATGCGCGAATAAACCATGATAATCGCTCCGATTAAGATATCGAAAATTATAAAAGAGTTCTTTTTTTATTTGTTTTGCACCCAATTTATTAACACAGGTTACATATTTTGCACACTAGTTTTATACGATCGGTGGGGTTGCAATATAAATTTGATTTGCAATATAAAGTTACATATTTCAAGCCAATCCTAAATCTCTTTAAGATTGTATCTTAATAAAAGATTATACTATTAATGGGGATTAAAAGTTATTTAATCGCTCAGCTCTTTATTTTATAATTTTATTCCCTGACTTTTTTATAGAGTTTAAAATTACGATGGCTTAATTTATTAATCAACTTTTCTCATTTTATGCATAAAAAAACTACTTTTTTTTTCCTTTTAAAGACCAGATAAATAGAAATTATGTTTATACACAAACGTGGATTGAAATTATCCCAAGAGTGACGAGCAATTAAACTCGTTTCAATTTCAAAGCCAAATCCTTTGCTCAACCAATATTGGTCTGAAATCTCATTTCTAATATCGCCTCATATTGCCCAGAGTAAACTGAATAAATATGGGGATCACATGCGGCTTTTGCGGAAGCTTTCATTAAAGATAAATCTTATTAACTGAAACGTGTAACAATTTAATTCCGTGGAATACTATCTGATCACATCAATTCGCTTCGTAAGCAAAGCCAATGGGAAACCATGCATTTTCTGAAGGAAAATTCTTTGAATAAATGTCGCATATATATATATATATATATATATATATAGTTATCAGATGATAGACTGGTTTACGTTTGTCTATCAATTGGTTAACATTATAATGAAATACGTTTAAAATAAATACAAATAGGAAGTTTATTAAAATCTCCTGGATAAAACCAATTAAATGCATGTTTTTAAATATGAAACTATTGTATATAATTTCTTGCAAAACATGTAATTATTAACAAACTACAGTGCGTCTAATAATTATTTAATTATTACAATATTGTAATATAATGCCTGATATAATAAACATTCTATGTTTACATAATATATTGTCTAATATATCATATTGATATTATATATGATCGTATTAATATTATATATCGTCTTATACCAATGGTCATATTAATAATATCACCTAATTTAAACAATTGATACAAGGATGTAAACAAGAGCAAATTGTTTTCAGTCACGTAAAAACAAGAAAGCTGGATAGTATCACCTGATAATTACGAATTTACATAGAATTTTACAGTGCGTCTAATAATTTGGCCATGGACTATATATATATATATATATATATATATATGAAGGCATTCATTAATTTAATATTTATCTGAAATATATGAAGTAGTCAATATATTCTTACGAGATATTTTATGTATTTAGAACTTGAAAATATTAGCAACATATAATTTCAAAACTTTTTTCATATGAAAATGAAATTTTTTATTTATTTATGTATCTGTATTTTTTTCTAAACATGAATATTTTTTATTCAAGAAAGTTTTACAAAAATAACTGAAGGCGAGTTTGAATTGAAAGTGCAAAAAATAAATAAAATAAAACTGAACTTGTGAGTTTGTATAGTGATAAGATAAATATTTGCCAAAGTATTCAGGGTGAAACATTTCTATAGGCAAAGTTTTTTTAAAGATTTCTCGTATTATTTCTCAAAGCAGAGAAAGTAGGAAATATAGAGAGAAAATACATTCTGATTTAATCAAAGTTTTTAAATTGCATTAAGAGATTCTTTTATACTTTCTTGCCAAAAATTTATATGCATTTAATATTTTATAATAAATAATTTATACCTTGTTACAGATGATGTGTACATTTAAAATTAACATCGTACTCTTATTTCACTAGAATATTATTCTTGCGCGGAGGCATAACTTTTAAATATGTAAAAAGATTTTGCAAAACACATTAAATTAAGAAAGTCAATTGAACTGATTTGTTTGCTTACTTATTTGTTTTCAAAAACTGGTTAATTTAAATTATGCTATTGGAGGTTGTAATTAAAGTTACCCCTTTCAGGCCTGCCAAGTATCCGTTCTGGTGTGGGGATTTGAAACATAGCGATTTACGTTACATGAACTATGGAAGAAAGAAATTATAATGAAATAGTTCACATTTTACCGATAAACGGCGCTTTTCATGCACATCTTAATACAAGTTGAAAAAACTAAAAAATAAATAAATAAATAATAAATAAAATAAAAAATTAAATATTATTTACCGTCATGAAATCTTTCAGCACCATGTTATTACTGAAGGAAACTTGAGAAAATCAACTAAATTCGAAGAGACTGAATCAGTAGAGGTGTGCTATAAAGAGTGTAGGTAGGTAGGTTCTTTATTTACGTCACACAAGAGCTGCACAATGGGCTATTGGCGACGGTCTGGGAAGCATCCCTGAGGATAATCCGAAGACATGCCATCACAATTTTGAACCTCTGCAGAGGAGATGGCACTCCCGCTTCTGTAGCCCGACGACCTGCACGTGAAGTCAAGCACTTTACGGTAGAACTGTTTAACGAGGACCAATACCACACATCCTTGGTCCCTATGCAGACTAATCCATGTGGTCACCCACCCCGCAGCCAGTGATACTTGACTTCGATGATCTGCTGGCAACCGTGTCTTAACTATGAGTCCTTTGCGGGACTATATTTCTGTTTAATTATTTTAATTGAGTTTTATTTAACAAAAAGTGTCTTAACCATACAAGTATGGTGATGTTGCCTCAATTTTTTTTCTATGTGTATTATCAGTTTTAACACAACGCCAGTCGTCGTGGTTAGACGCCCTCCATGATGCCTTGTAATTGCAGCTGAAGACATCTACGGGGGAATAATAAGTAGTGCAAGGTTGAAGACGTAAGAAGGCTTTATTCCTTGATCCCATACATATTTTATATTACCATTGTGAATACTCATATATTGGATCATTTTATATTCATATTAAATTGTTATTTGGTTAAATGCTTCAATGGATAATTTATGCTATTATCGCACAAAAAAATTGCGTATTCATATCGAACCTGCAACATTGTCGTTTGTCACCATGATTTGAATCTAAACTGGATGCGAACCAAACCAGAATTATTAAATTTGGGGTATTTGCATCGAATAAACTTCAAAGAATAATAGCGAAAAAAGTTAGAGAGCAAATGGAATTCTTTCAGTGGAATCGTTTTGATTAATTATGGTCGAAGCATTTGTTTTGAATTGGGATAGAAATTGATGTGATTTATTAGTAGAACATGACTTATTCTTGGTTAGCTGTGTATTCGTCGATGTTTTTTCTGAATTATCCTCAACCGGAATAACTGTGGTTTTTGTTGGAGATTTTATCTGAAATTTTTCTTATATTGAGTTATCATGGAATTAATGATTCAGAAACTAGTTTTATCGAGCGATTTTGATTATATGTGGTAAATTTTGTGCTGAATGAATGCTCAGGGAAGAGCCAAAGTCTGTCAATATAGAAAAAGCTGAAAGAAATCTCCCTTTTAAAGGTAGGATTGTGTTTGCTTAATCTGTTATTATTTGTTTATTTTATTTAACATTGAAATATCAAAATGATTAAAAACAAAACTTGATTGACAAAGGAATTAAAGCAGTTATTTAGACAAAGAAGGGAGTAAATTAAAGACGGGAATTAAAAATTAACTCCGATAATGCCAAAAATTAGAAAATGATTCCCACGTATAACTTGCAGCGAGATTGCAAAGTTTGTGGCTTATATTGTCAAATGTCAAACAAAGTTAAAAATTTTAGTGATTAGTGATTCTTTAATTATTTCCATAATTTGACATTGTTTACCCAATGAAACTTTAAATTTTGTTTTAGTTTTGAAAAAGCAACTTTGCTTACTAAAATCGAAACTGCTTCTTAGGGCAAAGTGCATGCAAATTAACTAAAAGAATCGAAACCTAAACATGCATTTACTGATAAGTATACGATCCTTGATACTATTTGAAACAATAAAGAATATTATACATGCGGTGGGAGTCACCTAACAAATTTCATGATAAAATTCTGTCCGTCCTAAAATTCAAAGCAAGGAATATGATTCTACTATAAATAAATCGGAACCACCGTTTCATCACATTAACGAAATAATAGATGCAAAATTCGATTTTAAGTACTTCAGTGAAATATATGTTCCGTGAAAATAATAACGATAAAAGTAGAAAGAAATCACCTCTCAGATTTGTTCGATAGTGGAGCAATTAATAATGTAAAAAGAATTTTTGAGAAATTGAAACAAGTATCGAGTAAAACACGTTTAATTTCAGCCTTTGGTAATAAAATTACTGCCTCGCTGGTAAAGGTACCTATCGATCAAACTTAAAACTGTCAAGTCCGATACAAGTTTTAGTTTCCATGACGTCTGAGTTAAGAGATCCATGTTTAATGCTTACACGGATATTAGACTTGCTACGAGAACATATCCAGAGTTAGCCGGGTTATGATGGCTACGCGAATCCAGAGTTTCATCTGGCGTAAGGAACTTTCTATCGCTTAAGTACACACATATGGAAACATATATGGAAAATGGACTTGTGAACATGTCACATGTACTTGATTCTTTAATACGAATTGTAGTGCAAGTTTCCTTCAAGCAGATTGGAAATTTTTCAATATGTTTAATACTTGATGGAATTCTGCTACAAGCTCTCCATTCTCACTTTTAAACATTTAATATTTTGGAAGTTCTGGGTTTGCATCATTTCCTTGTGTTATTGACTAGCTTATAGAACAGCTTGGATTCTCACTAGTTTTTCAGGTTTTCCAAGCTTTTAACATATTTTTAAAAGCTCTTTTGTTTAAAGAGTGTCCTTTACATTTTCCTCAGATCTTCATACATTTATAGTTTTTGGTGTGATATATCTGTGTCATTAACGAGAAAACCTTGATTTTATTCCAAAGACCTATTTACTCCCGTTTTCAAATTAATAAAAGAAAATGGTGAAAAAAAAAGGACAAATTTTAAGAGATAATTTTGAACAAGTTGGAATTTCGAAACATATTCAATAGCAAGTTAACCAGCAAATAGGCTTCCTTTAGCATATCAAATTTAAATTCTTTAACTGTTCATCTTCAGCGTTTTTTAAATTAAAAGTTTAACGATTAATAAACCACGAGTTATTCAGTGAATTTATAGACTAATGTATGCTTAGAGAGACTGAAGGGGCAGTTTGGTCGTGTCCAGATCTCTTGTGTTAAGCTTTTAAATATCAAATAGATTTTTAAAAGCTTAAAATATAATCATAATAACTTTAATCAAAACATATTATAGATTTGATAATCGAAATTCTATGGTATTTTGTTTGATTTGATTAAAACAAAAATATTGGATTAAACGGAACACTGGCTTTTGAATGAAACTTAGATATTAGTTTCTTTGAAAATTTAGTTTCCATTTCTCTAAAAAAAATAATTATAGATATGTTGAAATACTCTCGTTTTTTAATGAAACTGGTGTATTTTATATATTCTGAAGGATGTTTAATACCTGAAACAACTTGAGGTAATGAGATATATATCTACAAAATAACCTAATTGGCACCACCTATTATTCTAGGCATAATGTTCTTTCTATATATACGTTTCCATAAGGCTAATACATGAATGATTCAATAAGCTCCTTAATTGGATGAAATGTCGAAAACACTCAATACTTTTAGTAAGTGAGTTTTTGAGTTACGAAGCAACAAAAAAATCGCAGAGTCGAATTAGCCCCATCCGTTTTTCTAGTGTTGAAAGCTTTTATTCCATCTTAAACTATACGCCACTTTTGCACATTTTCAATCTCACGTAATCTAAGTGATAAACTTTCTGAGTGGCAAACCGAAATAAAATAAAAAAAGGAAAAAATAATAATAATAACTACATCAGGGCTTGAAATTTTAAATATGTAGATAATTTTTTTAAAAAATATCATAGTTTAAATAAAATCTTCTAAAAGAATTCCGTTAACAATGTTTTGAATCTGAAAGTTTGAGTAATAAATTAAATGTGATATTCTTTTTAATTTTCGCTTCTATTCTTTATAATAATTGACGGCAGGAACTAGAAGGAAGGAAAACACCCACTGATAAAAATAAACTGGATGTATTTTGAAATGCATAAACAGAGTTTTTAACAATAATATCTGGATCTGATAAAATTACAAGTGCTTTTGTATTAAATACTACAGTAGCGCAAAACAATACAAAATTTTATTCTTCTATTTAAATAGTATTTTATTTTATTTTGAGAATTCTATGAGAATTCTCTCTCTTTATTGTAACTTGTAGCATTGAAGAAAAATCATTTCTATGAAATATCTTTAGGGAAAGTCACTTCAAAGAACTATTTTAAAAGAACTATTTTTTGAAAAAACATTGATACTCATTCTGAAAGAAGAAACTTTAGAGATAAGATACAGATTTTTATAACTCAAGAAAAAGAGTTTCTGAACGATTTTTTTGCATAAATTACCCATAAAATAATCCGGAATTCACTATATATATATATATATATATATATATATATATATATATATATATATATATATATATATATATATATATATATATATATATATATATATATATATATATATAATATATATATATATATATATATATATATATATATATATATATATATATACATATATATATATATATATATATATATATATATATATATATATAGTATTAGACCTAAGTATAGAATAGCGCATCATACTTAATGACCACCTCAGATTTGATGAAATATACTGCCTTTTCATTGTAATTTTCTCTGAACATTTTGCATAAAAACGACTGAAGTTTACCCATAAAATGCCCAACTTCTTCCTTTAAGGTGAGAATAGATGTAGATTTACCAATGTAAAAGTGTCCCAGATTGCTGAAAATGCCTGATCTGTGCGGTCAATTCATATAACGAAAAAGGGAAATTATTCACCCAAAAAATCAAAATATACTTCAATAAAATCATATCAATATATCAATAGATCAATAATGTCGAAAACATTACTTAACAATTAAAAATATTGCTTTTCCTTGTAATGCTCAATTTTTAAAAGTCCTGGTTTATCAGCGTTTCAACTGTTTTATCCTTGTTTATTAAAATTTTTTTGTTCAACTATAACATCTTGTGTGAATTCTGGGACATTTCTTTTACAAACTTACTCTTATTCAACAAAATCTCATTCAGTAAACAAATTATTTATTTATGAATCCGTTTTCCAGCTTTAAAATGATAAAGTCTTCTTTTAAAATATTAATGAATTAATTTAATTAATTAATTTAAAATTTTAAAATATTAGTTCCCAAAATAAATCTAAGAAAACTTTCCCTTATATTTAAAAACACACCGCTGTAAAAAAATTAATCAATGTAAAAATTTTAATTTAAATCTGAAAGATTGTGAAAGATTAAAAACAACGAAAAAAAACCATTTATTTGAAATAGCTGCTTGGACGAGCTAAATTTTCTTTAGTCTGCTTGAGTTGTAAAAATTCTATTAAATATTCTATAAAATTTGTAAATCATTTACGCATTTTAAATTCAATTTGTGTTGAAGTTTAGGAGTCATATATAAAACAGTAATCAGATGAGAAATATTTAAACGGGAACATAAAATCTTGCAGTGCTTAAATTAAATGTAATAAAATATTACGTGTTTGGCTATCAACCTGAAATGCATGAAAAGTATTAAACCCCTGCAGGGCACTGTAACTGTTGATTTAGTTTTCCCATCTGTTGTTTTACTGCAAAAGAATAATAGTGAAATACTTTGAAGGAAATAAGTTTTCTTTAAACTATACCTTCAAGAAATAAAATTCTTCCCTATTTTTAAAGAACCTGTAAATTCCTAAAATTAGTTTTACGAAATCATTCAGATATATTTGAATTTTATAATGTTTAATTTTGATTAATTTGGAAAATTTTGGAAATTATAGTAATGGAATTAATTTAATGGCACATTAATTGACAAGAGAAATTGATTTAGTGAAATAAGTTTCAAGGCATAACGATAAATCCTTAAATTCCAACGATTTGGCAGGATTATATGAAATCAATTATAATGTACATAAATTGTAGGACAATGAGAGTTTTGAAATTAATTTCATGAGATTAGTAAAATAGTTCTATGAAATGAGCCTGCAGTTCAAGTTGGTGGAAAAATTTTTATTATGTACTGTGAAATCGAAGAAAAAGGTAAAATATTTCGATTCATCCAAAGTTTAAACTAATAAAAAATGCAATGGTTAAAACACATAAGTAGTGTGTGCCATTGAAATGTATTTAGCAAATGTAAATAATGGAAAGTAAATTTACCCTTGAAATTACTTATTTTAATGATCTGAAAGTAAGTTGGATATTTAAAGTAGTATTTAAATTTCAGATATTCTGAAACACGCTCTTTTTACGAAAGACTTTGATAAGCCATATTTTATAATTGACTTACCAAGATTCAGAGAAACGGCCAAAATACGAAGAAATAAATCCGAGTAAGAAATAAGATGTGTCTCAGCTTAATTATATTATGAATTGGAAAATTTAGAAATTCTGAATTCCTCGTGTACTTATTCTGAAACAACTACTAAGGATAAGTTTTCGTATTATATAATCAGGTTTGAAAAAATTATAGATAATCACTATACTGAAACAAGAGGAATATTTTGTATTAAAGTTTATCACATTATTGTAAGTAAAATTATTATATATCACATTTTTAAATACACGGTAAACAATTTTGGTGTATAGTTGCCATCTTTTTTGGTGTTGTGATAAACTAAAAAAGTTTTAGTACAGAGTTGCACTTATCGCGCAAAAATTATACTAAATTGACAAAATTATTAGTGTTTTTTTTTATAATTTGTAACAGTCCTTGAACAGCCGACCAAATTTTGAGTTTACGTTTACCAATGGCCAACACCGTAACCTCGTAATTTTGAACCCAATCCTGAAGGCAAGGGAACTCTAGGATCAAAGATAGGGCGACATTTTGCCTTCGTGGAAGACTTTTTGATGGAACTAACCTGCATTTGCATTACATGCAAAGAAAAACCTCGAAAACCTCGCACGGTTAGCGTGACTGAAAGAGGACTCTAACACATGCTCCGCCTACCACTAAGGATATTTTAAGTGAACCAGCATTGTGGTCGGTGTGAGTCGGGTGCGGAATTCGTGTCGATGTGCCAACACTGGGATTCTAATCCGGTTCACCTCATTAGAAGGTGGAAGCTCTATCTCCTGAACCATCACTGCTCAATTGCAAGTGTTTGAAAGAATTGAAGAGAATTTCGTACGAAATATTTTACTATATTTTACTGGGATTCTCTTTTTAACAAAACATTTTTGCTATGCAGCCAATAAATTGATTCTAATGCACATTAAAATCTGTGGTCAGTAAGCAAACAAACAAAAAATGAATAAAAAATAAAAAACAAAACTATAACAGTGTAAAAGTAAACATAAAATGTGTCAAAATTTTTTTTGCAGTGTGGTATTATTAATAAGTTACCATTAACAAACTACATATCGTACTATAATCTATCAATGTATATGATAATATGTATCATAAATTGCAAAAAACTCTTATACATGATATATATATGAAAGGTTTTATGAATTCAGAGGTTCAAGTAGCGGGCAATCTAATTTCAGAATCAAATATCAACTAGTCAAAATTATATCTAGAACTAAATTATTCAACAATCAGTAGACACTGCTGGGCAGAGGTTTGATTCTTCCTCTACCTACACTGTTATAGATTTCTTGGAGAAAATAGTTAAATAACAATTTATTTGATTGTAATTTTACAATAATCATCCAAACCAGTGATCTAACCATAAAAATGATAGTATTCAAAATGTTAAGTGTGAGAAAAAAAAATTTCTTGACTGATTTCATCGAATAATTTGGAATACAATTAAACAATCAGAATTTAATCCGTACCATTGGTCTCGCAGTGATGAGAATCAGAAGCACGTTTTGCAATAATTGGAAGCTAAGACATGTGATAAGGATTACAAATTTATATTTTTCATTGCTAGTAGTAAGTTCATAATTGTTATTAATAATTAGCTATAACCGAATAATAAAAATATTTTTGTAATAAGTGTGTGGTGAACACCTTACGAAACCTCTTAGTTCCTAGCAGATAGGAACATACTTTGGTTTCAAGGGCCAATCTGTCAATCTCATGATCTCTCTGTTGGAGTTCATATCCCAGCGTTGATATACCACATTATTTTCTCCACTTGTTGTCTCACATTAGGAGTTTCCAGCGTCTTATCCATCAATTGGTTATCCTGGACTGTGGAACACGCTTCTTTCTCATTCAGGCATAGATTGAAGTAACACAAAACTTCTTAACGAAGACCATCTACTATTTTCCCTACCTCGTGATAGATGGCATCATTCATTAACATATTAAGTCACATTCCATAGTTCACTTGACAAAACAGAATTCAACCACAACATTATTTCAATCAGCATCAAAACATGGCCTCTGCCAACTCAACGTTTTCTCAGCTCATTGGAGAAGGAGTATTGTGGTTAATCTCTTATCAGGTCACATTGTATTTTTAAGCTGCTGGTTTATACTTTAGTGGAGGGGGTTAACCTGTCAATCTCATACCGGTCAGAACGGGGGCAATTACAGTTAAACTCTAGTAATATTTTTATTTCGGTAACAGTAAATAATTAAAAAACCATAGTTTTATATTTATGGTTTTAACTGTACTAAACTTTACGGTTACAAAACAGTAAATGATTTCCGTTAGTTTCCCTTGTGCCATGCATAATATGCAGAATAAAAGCCTTTTTCTAGATGCTCTTGTAAGCGTTTGCGCTCTTATCTTATTGGGTGAATTTTGATTCTGTTTACATGACTGCCTTTCCTTTTGGTTTTAGTCTCGATATTTTGAATTAGCCTGTATGTAGCTTAATTTTATATAGTATTTTAATGTTTTTTATTAATCTATAAGTCATTCATGCTCATGTAAATTCTGTTCAGCAATGAAAGAAAGAAAATCATATCTCATAATTCAATTATAAGATTTATCACACAAATTATATTGTCTTAGATGTTTCATTTTTCCAATTTTATGACAACAGCTGTGGAAGTAATTACACAATTTCATAAAGGCGAAAAAAGTCAAAAATTAATAACGCCTTATAAAACTTAGCTTAGTACAATTTAATTAGAGGTAGCTGGCGGAAGACGTTACTTCAGCGTCTTGCTGAGGTAAAATTTTGCATTTGCATAACTAATTATATTAATGAGTCGTGAAACGATAATTTATTCTACCAATTTATATGACTTTTAGCTGATGGTATCTCAATAAAATCCCATTTTTGTGAATTACATTCAGAACTATCAAAGATTAGAAAAGAAGAAAATTTGAAGTATTTTACTGAAATAAAGAGACTGGTAATTTAACAAGTTCTTTAAATTAACTTTAAATGTTCGTCCATAAAGTTTTTAGAAAAATTATACTAAATAAAAATTTTGCTTAAACAGGCTTTGATTAATTCGAATATCATTTTTTAAAGAATTTTTTTTAAGACGAATGAAATTTTAAAATATATTATTGTTTAAAAGACGCCCTTAAAAACATTGCTTCAAAGATGAACTAAAATATCAATATATTGAACCAAGATACATTTCATTCAAAAATATTCATACCATGCAAATTTTCTACTAGCCTAATAAAGAGTAAAAATTAATAATGCTTACGCTTGAATTGAAGGATACTAAGTTCAATATATAGAGATCAAGGGTAGAAAGATAAGATGGTTAACTTAACTTCATACTAATGTTTAATCAATTATGAAAGACACAGGGAAGTTTAAAAACGAATGCATAAAATCACCTGTTTCATTCAATAAGGCTCATATGATGCAATAAAATATGTGGTGTAATTAGGTATAATACGAGTGTACACTGTTAGAAACAAAACTTAAAAAAACGGGCAGGCAGCAAAATTAACAGTCAAGATCCGTTTTGTTACTTGGTTGGTTTCTCTTTTGGTTTCTGTCTGGCAGTTTTCCGTTAAAAGCCTGTTAGGTATTACAGGTCCTTTTTTTATGCACATTACATTTCGTATTTTTCCGTTTATAGACTATTTATATATGTTATTATAAGTATCGTTTTTTATCTTACCATTATTATTTATTATGAATGAGTTTGGCTTATGCCTCTTTAGTAATTTCTACACACGTAGATAAAAAGCATGGTAAGAAAACTGCCAGATTCAAATAAATTTCATCGTGTTTCTGGCTCAATAGAAACTCCAAAAAGCACGGTAATTTTTATCGAAATGCTTTGGTAAAATTAAGAATAAATTGTTTTATAATCCATGGTTAAATTTAGTAAATGTGGTACAATTTGTTATCGTTTAAAGCATGGCATAAAAACCATATATTTGGTTAAATTTACTTTTCAGTTTTTCTACTAAATTGGGGTAATAAGAACTATAATTTAAAAACCTGAAATTCCGGCAAACCGTGACGATATGAAAAGAAAAAATTATTGAAAGAATGGTGTAAATACTGTGAATTTTGGGTTTTTAATCAGAATTGTTTTTTTAACCAGTTTATGAAAAATTGAATATTAAAAAAATTATATTTAAAATTTGATTTTCCAGGAAACTGTTTGACCGATTTCACACAGATTTTGTATTTTGTCATGTACATTCTTTCAAATGATGTAAAAAGTTGAAAACCTTATTATTCAAATTTTTTTTATTAGTATTAATTAAAACAATTAAAAAATGAATATTTACAAAATGTTATCTTTGTATAAAACGAATTTTTAAATTATGAGCAAAAATTGACAAATTAACTCAAAAGTTTTTGAGGTATAGTGAAATACGCTAAAAAAAGGAAATTAACATTAAGGGGTCAAAACTTTGGAACCTGACAAAATTATTAATACCATATTTCCCAGATTGCGTCAGTAATCTGAATCGTTGGAAAAAAGGTATCCTTATTCAGAGTATAAGTATAATTATTTTACTGAGAATTACCTACCACATAAAAAATCGATAGAGAATTTTGGAATTCACTTAACAAGTTTCATTTAATTTAACAAGTCAATAACTACTGTTTACACATGTATTAAGTATTTTGTAGCAACCAAAATCTATGTTTTCAAATACTTTTTACTTTTGTACAAACGAAAGCGAGGCAACAAGCATTTACTATTTTGTAGTAATAAACAAGCTGGAGGTTAGAGTGTCTGAAAAATTTAACGAAAAACTTTAAGGAGCATATTAAAAGGATTGCAAAATTCATAACCGGAAGTTTCAAAGAAAAGTAGCATTAGCTCTCAAACGGATTTGGAGAAATAAGAATTCCGAAAACATCTGAAAGAACATGTAATTAAATATAAATTAACTCAACGTTATTGAACATCTTTGTTTTAGAAGCAGCTTAAAAAATTCAAAATCAACTATAAGTCAGAAGATAATTCAGGTTTGCGGTGAATAGATTTGAGGGCATCACCAGAGACGGATAATGCTTTAGAATTCTATTGCAGTCGGGCTAACCATAGGAGGTTTACGTGGCTTTACTCTCCATGTAATTCCATCAAAAAGTTCTTCATGAATACTAGTTTGTCCCGACGCTGGATACTGAAGTTCCCTTGTCTTCTGGGTTTGGGTTCAGAGTTACGAGGATACGGAGTTGAACATTGTATGTCGTATTGGGTCAGCTGTTCTACGCCGGTTATAAAGTTAAATAAAGTAATATAATATATAGTATAATATTATATAGTATAATATTATATAGTATAACATTATATATATAATATAATATAACATAATATAATATATAATATAAAAATATAAAAAATTAAATTAAATGAAATAAATAAAATCTGCGGCATTCTCATAAAAATTCTGTGCTTATAGTTTTGAAGCACAGTGCATATTTGATTTAGTATGAGCGTAAGAAAGCATCATAGTAAGACATAGTAAAAAAAATAGGCATCGGGAAACGCCACTACTAAAAATCGTTATAAAAGATTAAGGTACTCCATTTCTGAGCATGAAGCAATCATTGCAAATTGTATATTCATGATTGCTTTACCACGGTGAAAATGCGTCAGAAATGAGTTTTATTTCAACAATAATAAAAGAATACAATTAATATCTAAACAAAATGAACAAAACTTCTTTTAAAAAAATGCGCTAAAAAGCAGCAGAATTTTCAAAAAAAAGAGAGAATAAAAATAGGAATAAAAGTAGCAAAGGAAATGAAACAAAATTAAAAATATGACCACTGAAGCCGACGTCTTCAGGGGGTACCGGCCCAAGTGGCAAAAAACAAAACCTTTTCTATTGAGGAAGATGGCAAAAGCCTAAAAACCTTCCTCAGTACCCCGAAGGTTTTGTTTAAAAGTCCAGGAGAAAAAAAACATGCAATACATAAAAGTAATACAGAAAAGAAACTCATACAAATTCATCAGAAAATAAAAATCAACAGAAAATAGAAACTCACATAAACAAGGTCAGACAACGAACTCTAAAGCAAACCAAATGAAATGGAATCACTTAAACCAAAGGAAAACAACGCCCTCTTTTAAAATGCGCAGATTGAGAAAATGATAGGAAAAAGTTGTCAAAGAAAAATTACGTCACATATTAATAGAATGCTTAACTGGGGCAGCTCAGTTAAGTCTTGAATTGCGCCCTGTTAAAAAAAACTAATATTCTTCAATCATTTTCTTAATTAAAAAATTAACATTACAAAAATTATAAGGAAAATCATTATTACTCAAATTATTCAAAAAATTATTCACAGCTTCTTAAAAACTTTCAACATTATTGCAAATATTTTTAATCCTAACCAATTGTGAAAAAACTAAATTTTTAAAAATTTTATTACACAAATTAGTATAAAAGTTGCAGAAAAATATAACTTTAAATTTAAAAGCTTTCCTTTTATCAAAAACACCGATTTTAATAATTTTGTCCACAATAACAATTTTAAAATCTAAATACTCAACATTAAAACAATCCTCATTAGTTTTCTTCAAAACCAAATCTTTAGGATAAATATTATAAATAAAATTATAATTATCACAATTAAACAAAATCAAATCGTCAATATATCTAAAAGCTTTAAAATCATTATACTCAAGAAATTTAGCTTCAAAAACATGCAAAAAATTATTAGCAAAAGCACCAGAAAAGGAATTACCTTATGGAATTCCAATAATTTGTTTATAAAAATCTAAACCATTAAAAAGAACATTCTCAAAAAGATTAAACCTACATAAATCCAACCAATTAGACTTTTCAATTTTCTCATTAAATAAATATTTATCAAAAATTCCACTGCAAATTTCAATAATCTTTTCGTGTGGTATACTTGTATACAAATTTTCAAAATCAAAAGTATTAATGTTGGATATTTCATTATTACTAATATAATCCAAAACATCAACATTACTATCAATAACAGTATTTTTTTCTTTTTTAATTTTAAGCAAAATAATTTTTAGAAAACTAAAAAACTTTTTACTAATATCAGAATTATAACAATTAGTACCACACGTTATAAACCTAAATTTAACAGGATTTTTATGAAATTTAACAATAGGATATAAATATGGAAATTTAATCCTATTTAACATAAATTTTAATTTTTTACTAAACGCAATAATTCTTTTTTCAACGACCCTCCTATCTTCTTTTAATTTTAAATAAGTATTATTTGCGTTATATTCTCCAATAATCAAATTTTTTAAAAAATATTTACACATAATACAAAAATTATTTGAAGCTTTATCCACTACCGTAACAATAAATTTATCTTTAAGATTTTTAATTTTACTAGACAAATCATAATCAGTAATAGTACCATTAGGAAAAGAACCAAAACTGGTATTAAATAAATTAAAATTAACCTTTTCAATAATTTTAGCCTTCCACTCTGAAAAACCCTCAACGGGCCAATGATATTTTCTGGAAATGTTTGCTATAAATAAATCAAGATCTTTTTTAATGGACAAAATAAAATCTTCTTTTCATTCTAAATCTTGTCCTAAATTTTGAACCTTTGCTTAAAATATTAATTAAATCTTCATTTTTTTAAATTTTATTTCAACACTAATTCTCATTAATTTTAAATATTTTGCGAAGTAAAATGTAAAACGTTTTATTTACTTTTCTAAAAAGTGAAATTTGTCCCGATACCACCACCTCAATAATTTTTTCATACTAAAAAGACCAATTTGCTCTTATCAAAAATACATATTGATTTATTCAACCTAGAAAACGTATTGTTAGCTCTGTGATTTGGATTGCCTAAAGATTTTTTTGTTGCTAAATCCAAATTTTTAACATCCCATCAAAATTTTCATGTAACATCTTCCTAATTTTGATTAGCCCTCCAAAAATTTGAATTTAGGAAAATACTGTTTTATCTATTTTTTTATTTGGTGTCTGGAAGGAAGCAGACAAAATTTCTGAAATGGTAGTCGTAATTTTTCTTTTTTGTCAGTACAAATATGAAAAATACCTTCTTGTTTTTTTTCACCATCAGGGCTTCCTTTCCTTTTTTTTAAATTTTAACTCGTAGATCTGGAGAACGGAAGCATCTTTTGAGGCTAGAATCTACCTACTTGTTTATATAAAAAGTCATTTAAACGTTGTATACTGTCTGAATCATTAAGCATCCTGCTAGAAAAAAGACTATTTTATTTAAAAAAAAATCTGTTTTGGGCTTACATTTGTCACCATTTAAGAAGTTTTCAAAGAATATTTTGATTTGAAGTCAAATCGCTTTTAGTCTAAAAATTATGTTTTGCTATATTTTTTAAAGGGAATTTTTTTTAAAGTGAAAGTTCTGAAGTAAATTTTTTTTCGTGCGTCCAAGTCTTAATTCTTAATGACATCAAAGAATTTTGATGTGTTATGTTCGGCTTAGAATTCTTTATGTTACTAGTCTTACTTTGATAGTGATCATATAGCATCGATGGGTTTTAATGTTTCATCAAATTTTCATCATCACGAAATGGAAACTGTTGCTTTAATGCTATAATGGTAGACAATCAAGTGAGGTTTCACTTACATAGTCCAGCGTCTGATATAAGATGTTTTTCCATTATATTGGTCAAGTAATACCTGATAGTGGTGGACAAACTACATCCATCGTTCCATGTCATAATCTATTATTGTACTCTTATAATGCTAATCCATCAATTAAAGATTAATATTACTGTACATAAAACGCCCATCACTTCTAAAGAAAATAAAACGTTGTTTTAGATGGCATAAATAATAATCAGAAGAAAAATAAGCGTTTTGGGATAATCATAAGAAATAAAAAATGAATGAAAATAATTTAAAAATTATAGAAATTTTATTAACAGAATTTTAGAAAGAAATTTTATGAACAGAAAACAGACTATTGATAGATTCATTGAAAATGAATATTTCTTGATCCTGATAATGCTACTTGAGTGTTACGTTGAGTTTGATGACGGTCACCAGTTATGATATAATTTGACGAATGGGAGCACTGATGGTCACAAATAATACATTGTACCTTAATTGAATGTATTGTAAACAAATATCACCAAAATATGAAACATTCCACATAACATGAGTTTCAAAAACACCTTTCAACCAATGACAAATTGTAAAATATTTTATTGTTATATTTATGATTGTCGTTGTGATATATTATTTATTAACTCATGTATTTTTTTGTTGTTGAAAAACATCGAATTTCTAATCTCTTACAATAAAAACTTTCAACATTCTTTTTTTAAACTATTTAATCGAATAAAATCTTATCAAATTTTTCTCTTACATTCGGTTCAATGATTGTTTGTAAAAAATATTGTTAGAATTAATGAATTATTTGTACCTTAATTACAGTCTCCATTTAGAAAATTATTCTTTGCAATTTTAATGAGATAATTCAATTAGCCAAATTCAAAGCGTTTCAATTTCCCGTTGAAATAATTACCGAGTAAACGAAACCTAGTTTACTCTAGAACTTCTTGAAAATATTTGTTGTTTTAAATACTTATTTATATACAATTGTCTAAGAAAATGCTGCAATAAAGCAGATACTTCAGTTAGAAAATGAAGAGAAAGTTAACACAAGGGAAATTTGAACTAATTCACTTAACACATTGTGAAATCAATTTTAGTTTTCGTATTATATATTTGTTTTAAATAATGTTTGAATTTCTAAGTAATTTAATCGAAACATATTTTTATGAAATAACTTCTTTCTTAAAAGAGGGTATTGAATTAATTTGAAAACTCGATAGAATTTTTACCATAATGATTTGCTTGAAGAAATTTGATTTGTTGCTTTCTAAATCATTATTCGTTACGGAATTTCAAAGACATGCACAAATTAATATGTTTTTAATAAATATTATTATATGTCAGCTACTAAAAGCATTTTAGATTCTCAAGTAAAATTTAACATTTTCATAAATAGCTGAGAACGAAGATCTTAATTTACAAAACTATAATTTTTCAATGTTTAGTTATTTACGCAATATACAAAAATAAAAAAAAATATTGTTCAGAAAGTTTAAATCGAAGCCCATATAAATGAAAAAAAAAAAAAAAAAAACACTCTTTTTTTACTTTCGATGTATGTATCAATAAAAAAGGATTTCCATAAATTTAAATGAAGTTTTTGCATATTTGCATTTTCAAATATGTATCCGAGATTAACAAATAAACAGTTGTAACTACGAATAAGTAATAGTTCCATTGCTTAGAGAGAATTATTTGACTGATCTAAATTGTAGATAGTCACCAGGAAGACGCTTGAGAGATTGATTCGTAAGATGATAAAAACGGTTCGTCAAAATGATAAAAATCTGATTAAAGAATTCTGTATGTCTTAAAACTATGATTCTGATATTTTAAAATTGTGCTCAAAATCATAAAAAAGGGTCCAAAGTGATTGAACATATTGAAAGAACAATTTATGAAGATTTTATTCATATCAAATCAGTTACTGCTATATATTTTTCTTGCATTTAGCTTTAAAATTTATTATGTTTTATTTTTTGAAATAACTTCATAGGTCGTTAGAATTGGTTACAATGACTTATCAATTAAAATCAATATACGGAGGAATTTTTTTCTTAAAAACTGAAGTACTGATAATAGAAATAAAAATATTGGAATTCCACCATTCCAATATTTTTATAATACCATTCATTTGGTAATTTTTTCCGTTGGTTTACCACCAATTTTCAAAATTACAGTTATTACCACACATATAGTAAAAAATACAAAACTGAAAAGTAAATTCAATCGAGTATATAGTTGTGGTGTGATCATGGGATCACCACAATGTTTACTTTTCCTAATACCTACTGGGCTGTCTCCAACAGGAGCGCCCTCTTTGTTGCCTTTGCAGGATCTTTAGGGCTCGACTCCTAGCTCGTCTTTAGAGATTCTAGCAACCGTTAAGGAGGGGACGCTATCTTTCGGGGATAGACCAGTTTCCCCGTGGATCTCCAGAGAGAAGCTTCTTCTTCTTTTTTTTTTTTTTTTTTTTTTTTTTTTTTTTTTTTTTTTTTTTTGAGCGGCATGCTTGATTTTTCCCCCTGTGTGCTTCAAGTTTTGTAATAATTCATCATAGTTTTATTTTTTTCAACTTCATAAATTCAAAAAATTTACTAATCATCTATGTCGTAAATTTTAACTGCAGAAGTCTTAATTATGCTGATTACATAAATTACTTTTTTTTACTCCCTGAAACACTCAGGGAGGATTCAACTATCCACGTGTTGGATTTTTTAAATTGATGAAATAACGTCATGAGGGACTTGTGTCTACTATTTCACTTTGCCTGATGAATAAATAGAAGGACGAAATCTTTTTTTTATAAAAGCCTGTGGCTTATTTATTTGTCAATGGCGTTCCAAATGAAGGATGTCTGCAGGATGTCCGTAAGTAGAAACGTTCCAGTTGGCAGTTCAAATGCAAATCTTCAAGTTCGTGGATCAGGATGGAAGAATCGTGTTAAGTGTTTTGTCAAGATATAATGATTCTTGCCATACTTCTCTTCCCTAAGCGGACCCACGCGGTAATAGTTTTTATGCAATGCTCAAAGTAATCATCATTAAATTACCAAATTTTACCACATTTACCAAACTGTATCACACATTATAAAACCATATTTTCTTTTTGATTTTACCAGAATCATTAGCAAAGCGTTTCGGTTAAAATTACCGAGCTATTTAGTGTTCCCATATAACCAAAAAAACGGCAAATTTTACGATAATTTGGTAGTTTTAACCATGCATTTTTTTACCGATGTAAAATTTATTCACGGTAAGATCATTTAATCAAAACAGTTCACGGCAAGCATTTTCACCACATACCTGTATTTTTTAAAAAAATGTTAGTAATGATAGTGTAATTTTTGCAATATTTCTAATTATCTTAAAGACAAATTTATGTTAAAGAAATGACCTAGTCAATAAATTCTGCAATTTTTCATATGCTGGATTTTTACGATATTTATTTAAATCATAAATACAGATGTAGACGTTTGTTTTAGATTCATTTCTCACCATATAGAATTCCAGATAAAATTGTGGTATTAAATACCTCCTCTTTAGGTGAATTATTCGTAAAATTTATCTTACCACGAAATATTTTACCGTAAGCTTTACAGTAATTTTGTGTTAGTTTAGACCACAGAAAAATATTAACGAAATTATGATGATTGTATTTAAAATTTAATAGTTTCTAGGATTCAAATCAAGCATATTATGTAAGTCTTGTCTTTTAGAGTGTCTTCAAAGTTTTATAAAATCATAATATATTTATTTTTACCGATATTTAAATACTTATTAATATCTAAAAGCTAAAATGAAAATAGAATGCTTCACATTCTTATTGAAATTTTTATTTTTTATTTTAATATTAAAATGCTACAATTCGTTGGCATTTATTTCCATGATGAAAAAGATAAATTAAGAATGTATAAATGATTATTGGAATAATTTTTAAGAGATCAATACTTCGGGTTATCTGATTTCGTTAAAAATAATATGTTAAAGAAAGGGTAAATTATTTTCAATAGAGGGAAAATTTTTCTTAGTAGAGAAATATTTTCTGGTAAAATAACTAATTTTGTTCGAAAATATCCTATAAAATTCAGATTTTTATTTAATTTTGATTTTAGAAAGATGTTTAATTTTAAGTTAGCAAGCTTAAAATATCATTAAAAAAATAAAGATGAAGTTAAAAAATTACTCATCAATAATGAAAATTTTGATAAATATTAAAATGAAATATAAAGAAGACTATAAATCAAATATCAAAATAAAAGCAACCGATACTCAAAAATTTGTATTCAGAGCTCCTCTTCTCTGAATTATTTAGTTTTATAAATAGTACGCTTTTACGTGTAAGCATTTCCTAAACAAATCAAGATATACATTTAACCCAAAACCTTAAATCTCTAGAGAGGACAGATGCCGTCAATACAGTCCAGCCATGACTAATAACCGAGAAAAAACTAATGCATAGCTAATAAAATATTCACGAATCTCTTAGCAAACGTATATACTAGTTAATATCTTTTTTTAACAGCTAATGCCAAGTTTGCTGGGAAACTACATCTCTCTTCTCGAATTTCTTAAGCAAAATAAGTAAATATTTGAAGGCGGTATTTTGTGCTTGATATGTATTTGCTTATTGATTTTATAGGTTGGTGAAAGTTTTGTGAATAAGACATTGTAAATCTTTCTGAGCCAATAAATACCGTATGAATAAGAACAGGTTGACTTTATTTAGAAAAAACCGAAGTTAAATTTAATTTAAAAGCCTGTTTGTTAAATTTATCATAAATCTTTTTTTTTAAATATTCATTCTTTAATTGTTTTTACCTGTAAAAGTAGCATGAATATGCAATTGCAAATATTTTTTTTTAAGAATTAATTTTAAAAAATTGGTAATTCAACTCTTTAATTCATTTGAAAAATAGAAATGAAAATTTTTTTGTATTATTCCAAAACTATTAAAAAGCTATTGGGCATTGTTTTACTTTCAAATGAAAAGTAATATTCAGTATCTTAAACAAGAATTTGTATTATAAAATGCATTTTTTAATTATCTCAAAAATTTTATCGAGAAAAATATTAAGGAACTTCAGAATTATATTTTGTGGTGATTATTGATAACCAAACATTAAAAAATATCTAGTCATATCTATTAAAAGCAAATTGAGTAACTGTGTATAGTTTTTAATAATGTAATTTAGCATTATTTAAAATATGGTAATCACAAATTTGTTGCTGATAATTAGGTTTTTTATAAATTCTGAATTATATATATTTTGGCAGCATATTAGAGACGATTATTCAAGAGTTATTAACCAATGATATTAAACCTTATGAAAGATTACAGATTAGTTAGTTTTACATGAAACAAAATCAATAGATACAAGCTTATTCACTAGAAACCAATAAAATTTAGGCTTTAAATTAAAGGTATAAAGTAAAGTGTAAATCACATTAAAGTATTAAGTCTAGTATTGTGGTGAAAACTTGCTCTTTCCTTTGATACCATATTTGAAAAATTATAGACTTCATTTTTAAATTCATGCACTATAACCTGTAATCGATGAGACAGTTCATGCTACTAAGCTATTACGAAAAATCATTAAGAAAGAGCTGATTCAGCAAAAATTATATTACAATTTATTTTTGAACTATATTTTTGCCATTATTTCTAGCAGTTGTGTAATAGCCATGGAAGCGCACACACATATGAAGATAAAAAAAGAACGTAAAAACGAAAAAAGTGAAAGGAATAATGTTATTTAAAATAATTATTAGTATGAAATGACTATGAACTATGCACTCTAATAAAAAAAAATGAATAATTGAATAATTGAAAGCTAAAAGATTTAACTGCGGAAAAATGTCTCATTACAATTAATACGGTTACATCCGCAAACATATATTCAAATATTTTTAGTTGTAAATAATTTCAAATATAATTGCAAAATTGCTGCCAAAAAACCGCACAATGTTTAAAAAGCGCGCAAACATTCTTACATTATCTGAACTAAGGCAATAATGCCCTATTTTAAACCCTTCCTTTAAATATCTAATTTTGTTTTATTTATTTGCCTTATTTATTGCTTTCGTACATGTGCTTTTTTATAGCAGTATCATTCTTTCGAATGGATTTCGTTTATTTTTAAATTAAAAGAATTTTAAATACAAAGTGTAAATTTTGAGTTAAAAGATTAAAACATGGTAACATTACTTTAAAACATGCATTATTAAGAAAACAAGCATTCACGTTTGATTTTTATCTGAACTTTATAGGGGATGAACTGTAGCTAATTACATGGCTGTCTAACTTTTGAAATTTATCTCTGTTGGAATATAACTAAAGCGGAAAATGTAATTTTAAATTTTTACGCTTTGTTTGTTTTCTTAAAATAGTAAATGTTATACAACATCGTAAATATTTTAAAGATGTCATTTAAAGCTTACTTTGAGGCACATCCCATACTAAAATCCCTTTTAAGCTACACAGTTGAAAATTGTTCTTCAAGGATTAATATAAATGAAATAGTTTTCAGTTCATATTTATCAAAATGAAACATTAGTATAAAACATAAATAGATAATTGTGTTCTTTAGACTTAAACTATATGGAAATTTCACATTATTGTGAATAAAATTTTTGTAAAACAAATTTTAAAGTACGCAGGAAGTCATACATGTTTTTTTTTTCGCTATATGGTATTATTTCAAAAATTTTTTATAAATAAACTACCCTCTGTCTCGTTTTATCAAATTCTGATTAATGTAGATATCAAGGAAAATTAATCCCGAATGTAATCAAAACTCTAATGTGATTACATATAACATAAGGAAATTTTGAATCATTTTGAATTGATTACAAATTGTGTTACGAAATTACGAAAAAATTACGAAGCTCAAAAATATTTTTAGAACAAAATGAATTTTGACTTACTAAGATGTATTTTTATGGTTTGAGGGGCCTACCTATGATATTCTAAATTATTAGATCATTAAATAAGTAAGTTTTATTTTCTGTTGATTTTTATTTTCTGAATAATTTGAGTTTTTGATGAGTTGTATGAGTTTCTTTTCTGTATTAGTTTTATGTCTTGCTTGATTTTTTCTCCTGGACTTTTAAACAAAACCTTCGGGGTACTGAGGAAGGTTTTTAGGCTTTTGCCTTCTTCCTCAATAGAAAAGGTTTTGTTTTTTGGCCACTGGGGCCGGTACCCCCTGAAGACGTCGGCTTCAGTGGTCATATTTTTAATTTTGTTTTTTCCTTTTCTACATTTATTTCTATTTTTATTATCATTAAATAAGTTATGTTACAAATTAGTTTATGAAAACTTTCATTCTTAACATAAACGAACTTTTTTAATACATAAAATTTTTTCATTCCTTATTTATGGAGACCGTTGCAACTTAAAAGATACGGTTTCAATAGTGTATAGTCAAGGGATTGTTTAAAATATTAAGCTTCCTAATTTTCACTTTACAAAATGAGAGATTGTTGCCATATATTTAGAAATGTTTGAGCGAAATAAGTATTAAACTGAGTTTTACTTAAATTTAGAAACCCATATTTTGAATTATGGTGTTTAATATGATGTAGTAATTTATCTATGTCACAACGAAAAAACAAATTCTAACCATTATTAAATAAAATAGTTTGCTTCATCGAATAGGCTTTAAGAGCAAGTATCCTACATGTGTACCAATGTTCAATGCGCGCTATCGACCTACACGTGTTACCTGGGGAACACACACACAAAAAAAAAAAAAAAAAAAAAAAAAAATTCCTTAGATCCGAAAACGAGTACCATGGAGTGATGAATCTCAATTTCGGAATAAATAGAAGGCTGCTAATATGGTGTAATGGCTTATAAAATCCTAGATCCTGTATGCCTGGTTGTCCAAGATTTCGCCAGCTTCATCATGATATAGGGTGTATTCTCCGGGAGATCTTTGGTACTAGCGACGACCTCTTTCAATGCGATTCATTACGTAGAAATGCTAGATTATTACCTCAAATTATTTATATTGCACTTTCATCCGCATTGAAATGAAATATTTCAGCAGAACCTCAGCCTCTCTTACAGTTTATGTTGTGCTATTGCCTGTTAGGATGAGCATGCATCTGAAATGGTCAACAGAATGTTTTACCTAGAATTTTATTGAGTACTTTTGAGATGTTTAGTAAAAAAGTTTGAAAGCACATCAGGAAACGCCAATGAATTAAAAAGAGCTCTCGCCGTTCTTAAGAGTCATTTTTAGTGGATGTTTTTTAAAACTTATTGAATGAATCTATTTATCGTCTTCTTTCGTCTCTGTATTGAATCTATGTATACCAAAGGAATGGAAGCCAAATCTTTTACTAACTTGCTATTTCTAATTCAGAAGTATGTCTGATCATTTAACTGAAACAAAATCGAAACTTTCTAAATGCTTTTTTTAGCAAAATTACCATATCATAGCGATTCCGTTCGTGTTGTATTTATTTATTTATTTTTTTTAAATTTAAAGAGAAAATTATGCGTTTTAGGAAGGTGTTACTTTAGCAAGGAAGAAGTCTTCATATTGCAATAAAAACAAAGGAAAACTAGTTTTTATGGTTATGAAAATGAGTTATACAGTTAATTTATCTAGTCTTAAAATAAAAATGTAGGACTTCAAATACAGATGAAACAATTTAAAACTAAAATAAGTAAAGAAATAATAGCTTTGTACTCTATACATAATTTATTTTTATGCATTATAAATCACGGCTCTTTTTAACCTCTAAACTGTAAATAAATTAGAAAATAAATATTAATTTCAATAAATAGAGGAATCTGTAGTTTAACCGCCAATATTTTTAAAAAAAGAGAGAAATTGAGAAGTTTCTTTCTTAATATTGAGTCCTCATTCTTTTTACAAGTTCCAAACTTCAAGCCTAACAGTATAAGAACAATAGACTATAATATATTAATAAAGTATTTACCAAGCGATTCTCGACCTTTTGGGCGCTAGCATATTCAAGAGAAAATATTGTTTAAAAAAATAATTAACAAACTAAGAAAGACAGACTAAGAAAATCACACACACATAAAAAAAATTCATTTCGTCATAATATTTAATAATGAGACTGGCTGAAATTGAAACTCGCGTTATTGAACATTCTCTTTCTCCTTATGAAAAAATATTTGCTCCCATCTGCGCATGCTCAAGATGGCATTTCTTCTACATTCCAGAATGTTAGGGGCAAGATTGGATCGACTGTTCAATGATGGTTATAAAATAAAATGTTCGAGACAAATCGGATCTTCTCGCGAAACCGCGAAAATGTCCAACATGGTGGAAGCAAGAACAATAAAAAGTCACCGGAATCTTATTCAGTCAATGATGAGGATCAGTGTTGCCAAATGTCCATTAATTTAATTATTCTTGGTAATTTGTAAAATTTAAAATTAAGGTCGTAGTCTAGAGTGTCAAAATACTCAAAATATATTATTATTGTATAAATTTTACTGCATGCGTGGGGGTGGGGGGGCGATGAAAATCATGATTGAAAATTGGGCTGCGAATACTGAAAGGTCGAGAAACGTTGCATTTACCTATCTCTAAAACAGTTTGGAAAACTTCATATAATCCACAAAAATTCAATTTTATTTTAGCCACATGGAACAAACATAAAAGTAAAAACTTGTAAAGTATTTAAATATTTCAACTATTTAGTCCTTTTTGACTTCTGTAATTTTAATATTTATTTAGAAAAAAAAATTACATAATTGTCAAGTAAACTTTTAATATTGTAAAAAACTTTGATAATTAAAATCTAGACACAAAATAAATTTTTCCCCGTGATGTAAAATTAGGGAAATAAAAAATTTCCGTCATTTTATCATTTTCATAAGATAGCTGTAATAAAACTTCCATTAAGTAGATTTTTAAATTGATAACTATTTCTGAAAGGTAAAATTCGAATATAAATTTCAGTTACTCAGATTGTAAGTTATAATTATTTTTTTTAAATCTGCTTTGATTCGTTAAAAAAAAAGAATTGAATGCGGAATATTTTCGAACACACAATCTTAAAATTCCTATCTCGGATTTTAAGAAATTTTCGAATTCATTATTTTATGAATTTCTAAAAGTATTATGTTTCGTATTATTATATTTTATTTTATTTTATCAACTTGATAAAAATATGCAAGGTATGTTATGATTGTTGGTATTTTGTTGCGAAATAGGAATCTATTTCTTTTCACAACAAAGATTATGAGGCAATCTTTTGTTCTTAAATAAATTGATTGGAATCTTTTAACAACAGAGTAATTGATAAAAACTAAATATTTAATGAAATAACATTTTATAAATATTGCAGCAAATATTTTTAAGTTTAAATAAAACTGTAAGAAAACTTTAAGAAAATAAGTTCAATTTAAGTTTAAGTAGGTTAAGTAAGGTTTAATAGGTGACAATTTAAACGAAATGATTCTTAATTTCAGAAAAATTTGTTATTCAACAGTTTTGCATTGGTTAATTTTACTATTTGTTTATTACACTAACCCAGAAATAGACGTTACAGTTATGAAATACGTAAATAATAGACAAATATGGCATTGATAAAGTGAAAAATACCTTTTTTTTTCTTTTCTTTTTTTTTTTTTTTAAAAATATACGAGTTCAGGGAATTTTTAAAAATAGACTACGATAGCTGTCTTACTAGTTTAAAATTCTGATTAAAATCTAATAGATGCCAAAGAAATTTTTAAAAATCCATCACTGATTGCTTCTTATTATTCCCAAGGAAACACTAAATAATTTATGTCGCGTTGTTGTTGCTTATCCTCTTCTGGCCTGACGAAGTCAGACCAGATCTATGAACCCGTTGACCTGAATAAAATGAAAGACCAAAAGAGGAGTAAAGTAAATGTCTTCCCAGAGAAGACCAAGACTGTCCAGAGGATATGATCGGCGGAAGCCCGGTGTAGATGGCATTTATGGCAAAGGGGTAGGTTATACTAGTTCCTTCAAAAAATAGAAAACCTTTCAGATGGCCGGTAGCTACGCGGGAGACAGATCCGCCTTTACGCATGGGCACACCCGGGCAAGGCACTAGAGAATCTTACTTTTTATAAATTGCATTAAAAAAATAAACTAAGAATAAACAACTTTGAATTATATAATTTTTAAAATAAATACCCATATAGCAAAATAAGGTTTATTTTCACTCAGTAAAAAACTTTTGATGTAAACTTAATAAAAAGGTTGGTTATGCGGCTTACGTGTAAATCTTCTAACCTTTAAACGAGATCTGCGACAATCTGCTTTATTCAACGCACATTACTCTAATCCAAAACCTTCGAAAACAACCTTCTATATTAAAATCTTAAATCGAGGTTGTCTAAGGGTTTTCAAGCGTGAAAAAATCCTTTAATAAAGCTAGTCTCAAGGTGAAAATAATCTTAAATCTCGGTAATTATAAGGTTTCTTTTCACAAAGTCTTGTATGCTCAGCTAAATTCTACCTTGTCATGAAATTTTAATGGACAATGCAATTTGATCCTATCGTTAGTGTGACGTCAGCTAAAACGTCATTATGGACATAAGTGGCCATTTTACTTAAGTGACAACACTTTTTAAGAAGGCTTTAAAAAATAATTTGTAATCCTTTTAGGATGAAAGATTTAAAACTGCAATATTTTTGCCTTATTGAAAAAAGGTTGTTAGTACAAACATTTTCGTGACAATAAGAAGAAAATTCCGACACAAGGTTGCCGTAAATTTACATGCTTTCTGTGATATATTCTCGTGTAAGAAGTGTCCAATGTTTTCTAAAAATAGTGATTGATTATCATACAAACACCAATAATTTTAATAGTTTATCACCAGGAAAAACTTGAAAAAGTCAACCGAAATTTATTTTTCTTCGTTAAAATGAAGGTTTTAGGTACTCAACCCTCTAAGTCATAATGTCTTTAAATATGCTTGACAACCAACTCTGTTTAGTATTTATAGTTAATTAAAGTAATAATTGAAAGAATCACACGACAGCAACTTTTAAACTGATTATGTCTGATGTGCACTGAAAGATGTTGGATGTGACCCTTCCAAGGTTGTTTGAATGTAGATAAATTAGTCATTTAAACTCTTAAAATATAATAATAATGAAATTCATAAAATATATATTAGAAATTCGGACATCAAAATTCAATAGCATTTTATTTGATCTCGCTAACGAAAATATTTGATGAAACAAAGCACCAACTTTTCAATCATACTTATATATTAGTTCTGCAGATAATGCAGCTTCATTTTCTCCGAGAGGAAATCAACGACAAACTAGATTCAAAGACCGAAATTTTTATAGTGGAATCAATGATATACTAGGTTCGAGTAGTGAAGTTCATGTGTACCTGTCGAGTCTGTAAGTTTTCATACTAAACCTGCAGTTTAGACTGAAGTGAACTGAACTGAATTCAAATCAATTAAATATGTATTTATAAATTTATACTATTTTATAAAGTTGTTCTTTCGTTTTATTCCTCTTCTTCTTTCTTTAAGTTTGATAGGGGAATTAATTGCGACTATAATGTCTAAATTTTATTAAAGTTTAGTTTTTAATTTTGCACTTCTATTTTTTTATCTTAGACGATTATTACATTTCAAATGCTGATAAAATACGCAACCTATCTCGCCAAACCTTTTTAAATAATATTTATAGATACTTTAAAATACTCTCATTTTTTTGAAAAAATAATTTGGTATTTTATGCCCACCGAAGGATACCTTTATACCTAAACCTGCCTATGGTAATTGGGTACTTACCAAAATACCTTAGAGGCCTCTCTGGATCATGAAGACGTAGTATGGTGCTATGACCATATTCATGACTCCATCGCCATACTGTGACAGAGAGATTTTTAAAAATTCAAAATCTCTGAATACATGTTATGTATGTGCAATACTTAAGAGGGATATTTTGGATTGAATTTTGGGAAAAGCTAAGTCTAGTATTGCATAGCAGTTTCGGTATCAAATATGTTTCAAAACATCTCCAAGCTTAATTAACTTAACAGCTCTTGTCAACTCAAATAAGGAGGAATTTGCTTTTTTTGAGAAAAGAGTTATAATTTATGAAGTCTCATAAAAATTAGTTCAGAATCTTGAACCATTATATCGATACTATATTTTGTGAATCTGTTGTTGTGCTCTTCTTGAAACCGAATAGTACTTTAATAGACGAGATAATTATTTGCACAATGACAGGATAAATCAATGAGGCTACCCAGCTTCTAATTACCATGATGTTACTATTATTATGATTACCTAGATGATGATGTTAAATTTAGGCACAATGTCGTACATTATAGAAGTTGCAAATAATTATTTCTATAATAAAATCTGATATTGATGTAATTCACTGCAAATTATAAAGAAAATCGCTAAGGTTACTTATAAAGGAAATGGGTATTAGAGTTTTTTCTGATAATTCCTCTCCATTAGAAAAATTAAAAAAACATGACGATGAATTTCGTTTACAGCTTTCATAGGTCAAATATTAATTAAATAGTTGAGAAACTTTGTTAGAATCATAACCTACTAAGAAACGGTAGTTATTTTTGTTATTTTTAAACATGAGTTTTTGCTTAATTATAGCTATGTAAATAATTACTGCAGTAATTTAGATTTTTAATATTTTCAACAATATATAGCAGTTAAAGTATTTGAAGTAATGCATACAATGATAAAGCAAATGTTTTCAATCCCTTTAGAAAGAAATGTTTTCTTCCTTAAGTAATTAAGTAGTTTTGAGGAGGAATATTAAATCCAAATTAATTGTTAAAATAACTATACTAATTGCTTTAAGAACTTCAAATCGATTGATGTATTACATCTTTTAACTTTCATACAAAAATGATCTTCGAATTATCTTCTTATTACACACCACACTTCGTCTTCAAAAGGGAGAACATTAATGAATTATATTCTAATAAAATGTTTGCGCTTCATTTCTTAAACCAATCTATTCTCTTAATTCAATAATGCTAAGAATCAGGGGAAAAGCTTCCATTTTTATTTACATAAATACTAAAAGCCTCTTCTTCAGGCAAATCCAATAATTGCGATATGAAACAGTTTACTTCTGTGAGACATGGATAAATTGACAAATTCGGTTCTCATTCAACTAATTTTCTCTGAAATATGTTTTTTTTAAAGTAATATAATGAGTAAATTAAAGTGAAAGGCATTGAATATGTTTTTTTAAACTAAAAATACTTTCAAATAAAATATAATATCTTACCTCTTTTTCTTTTTTTATAAAGATATTTGCTATTATTCCTTTAGTTTAAAATGTATATATTTTCCCTCTTTTTCACAGAGATATTAACAATTATGTGATACAAGGGGACAAAGCACCCTGCTCACTGACACTTACCGTTTCTCGCCATTGGCAGAAAACGATTGAAATTAATCAACTAAAAATATATGTGTTAAAAAAAGCACTTGTGCCGCCAGTTCCTACGCTCAAATGCTTCCCTTATGATACTATTAAGATCTATGTGTGAGTATAAATCATTTTTCTAAGCAGTCATGTTCTGAAATAGCATTTAAAATTAAAAGCATATTGTTATAACAAATTTGGTTAGTTCACAACTGTAATTTAATAGTTTTGCTTACTAAACGGACGGAAGAATTTTAAGTACAATTTTTTGATTCATCACTTTGTGCATGAATCTGAAAGTTCAGTTCTAAATTCTTTAACGATTCTCTTTAACCGTGATTCATAATAGTATAATGTAATATGCACCAAAAGTAATAATTGTAAAACTGTTGAAATGATCAGACACTGATTTAAATAACTTTACCTTAAAATGCAACGTAAAATTACGTTATAATAATAATAGTAAAAAGACAATTTTCTTAAACTGTTAATTTACGAAATAAACAAAATCAATAACGTAATAATAATAATACAAGTAAATACCTTTAAATTAAGTCCTGTTTAGACGATCCAATTTTTTGGACAGAGATTGATTGATGAGCTTGGGTCGTGTAAGCAATCATCCAAGTACTTGGTCCAACTTCTTGGACGATAGTAGAGCATGTTCTACTTTCCATCGAAGTTTTTTCTGCCTTAACCAATCAGCTTTTTAGGTTTTGTGACGTCAGCAAGCAGGCAGCAAATTATGTCATTTTGTTGTCTGTTTTCATATATTTTAGTCCAAATAAATTGATCTGTTGCGGTTTATCTGTGTTATTATGATTTTATTTGAATTTATTTAGTGATTTTAAACTTATGTAAGTATTATTTTATAATGTCGAATGTGAACAATGCGCATGCGCAAGTTTTTCTTTCCACGAATCAGTGACATTCAAGAACTTGGATAGTGTCAACGAATCATCCAATTTCTTGGACAGAGAAATCCCTCAAATTTCTCGGATTCAAGAATTTGGACCATGTAAACAGGCCTTTAGGGATACAAACATATTTATCGAAAAACAATACCTTTATGACTTATATAAATTTTATGCTGTTGGCTGGCAACGAAACCAATATGAAAATTAATGTGGGAAAACTGGATCCTACCATGTGACTTTTCCGGTCAATAAAAATGCACCGACAACAATGGAAAACTGCGAAATGATCTTTAGATTTTTATTATAAAGTTAGATATATTTTTTATAAAAATAATAATACTGGAAGTAATATTGAATTAAATTCTAAACACTGATAGACGAAAACGTTATTTGAATTGTAGACCAACTCACGTTTTTTTAAATTTTTTATAACCCGTCGTTGAGCAGCTAAACCAATGTTTGGATTTAGGACTACGAATGTTCAACTCCGTAGCCTTGTATTTTTTAACTCAATATAGAAGACAAGGGAACTCATGGGTAAAGTATTGGGATAAATTTGCCTTCATGGAGAAATGTTTGATGGAACTTACCCAAATTTGTGTAACACAGCCATTATAAGATACTATTTACAAAATTTTCATTTAGAGAAGTCAATAAGGATTAAAAGGGAATACCAAATTTATATTTCTTCAGTTGAGACTAATCATTTGATGCTACCGAAAAAAATCACTGTAGTTAAATAGGTTTTTGTTGTTTTTATTTTTAAGCTAGCGGTTCTTCTCAACTGAAGGCTAAAGATTTCTTTATCACGATGAATTATAAACATTGCTTATATAAAAAAATATGTATCTTATTTGATGCATTTTACTTATGAATTATAACATCAAATCGAGCAGATGATTTAAAATTTTAGAAATAGGTGAAAGAGTGCTCAGGGGATGGATTGCTCAGGGGATACATTGCCCAGGGAAAACAGTGTTCAGGGGAACGCTCAACAGTGTTCAGAACAGTGCCTCTTAGTGAGGTGACCTAGATTCGAATCCCCATTGGCTGGTTGATAAGAGTTCTGCTCCCGGCTTGCACCACCCACAGCGCTGACGTAAAATATTCTCAGTGACGGAACGAATTATGTGTTTGAGACCCCTAAACGAGGCTAACGAGGAAGTTTTCGTGGTTTTCCATTCCATTTCACGCAAATCAAGAAGTCCTCCATGAAAGCAAATATTCTCAATGATTGAAGCAGAAGTTCCCTTGTATTCTGGGTTTAAGACTATAGAGTTGTGCATTTGTAAGACGTAAACTCAGAATTGGGTTGACTGTCCAACGCTGGTTATAAAATAATATAACAACAAATCACTTAATAATACCAAGGATGAATTTGATTGTAACAGTCTGTTTACAAACTTGCAAATCTAAATTTAATCTGTTGTAGTATTTCGGCTCAAGTAATCTAGGGGTTTGCTACCAACATAATTAACTATTTAAGTTACGCAACGTTAGAGTTTGATTAGTGTTGAGATTAAAGAAACATTTTCAGGTTTACTTGGCTTTAAAAGAATAATATGCATTTACTAGTATTTAAGAATTTAACTTAATTACTATTTTAATGCTGAAAAAAGAGCGTTGTTTCTTACTACAGTAGGTGTATATACTGGTAGGTGTCTTTTTGTAAAAAAAACTAATATATATATATATATATATATAATAGAAAAAAAACAAGGAATGAATAAATCAGTACTACTAAGAACTACCACGGAATCATGATCTAAGCTGAAAGTCATGTACCAATTAATGAGCTAACCAAGTAAGTGACATTTTTAGGGGAATTAATGAATCGGAGAATTGGTTGCATCAATATGGGTATATTCAATGTAACAGATTTGATTTTGCCGTTCCTTTAATCTTTTCATAACTAATGCACAATAGTTTTTCGCATGCTTGCATAATTTTCATTTCAAATGTTTCGTGGTAAATAAAATAAATCAAATAATTATTAGCCCTACTTTTAATAAATTTTTAATAAAATAATTCCGATGAAATTTTTTTTCTCTCCGAAACTGAAACTTACCTGGTTCTTATAAGTTTTTCAATTAATGCATCTGACTAATATTTTTTATATTAATATTTGTGGCCCTTTTCGGTGCTTTACGTTATTGAAGCAAGCGAAATTTGTTTTTCGTTGTTCATCTCATTGGAATAAAGATAAAATATATGTAGCATAACTTGGCATGTTGCTATAGATCGCAGCTAACTCATGGTACTCAAAATTTACCACTATCAAGTGATTTGGTTCATACCCCTTTTGAGGGGACGTAAAATGCAAATTTTCATTTGGCAATAAAACAGGTAAGAATTGGAGGGACTATATTAATCACCAAATATATCAATATAATGTTTACACATATATTCGCATATTTTGAACTTATTACATAACCCTTCATTATTTAAAGTTTTGTGTGAAATGCATTGGTCAGTTGCAGTCAACTAAAGCCTACTTTAAAAAAAAAATAGAATTATTATTACATCTTGATAAAGATTTTAGAGAAAGACCATTTCTATATCTTGTAATCTATAAAATAATATACAGTGGTGGAAAAAAGTTCTTTTCATTCTAATTCATTAAATTTTAATACACTATATATGCTACTATTTGAAAAAATATTTTCTAAAACCCTTTTAAGAATTATAATCAAACTGCACCAATTACGATTATGCTGCAGTACATATTAAAGTCAGTAGTACATATTAATTAAGCGTCTTCTGGGAATGACGATTTTCTGCGGTTAAACCCATTAAGCTTTTTTCCATTATCTTTGCTTTTTAGTACATAAGTTGTTTGTTTTATTTTAATTAATGCATATTACAAACATTAATTAAGCATAATTGTAATATGCATTAATTAAATGATAGCATGGCGATTTCTTACAGTTCAATAAACAACTTTAATCCATTGCTTTTACTTTCTAGTGCATAGCAAATTTCTTATATTTCAAAATACGTATATTACCTAAATTAATTTAGCATCATTGGCGTCAATAATATTCTAGCAATTTTAGACGTTTCTTCTAAACGAATTAGAACTACTTTCCCTTTAATTGGGCCTTTAAATACATCTATATATTTTTTTTCTGTTCAATTACCATTGATTTTAAATAGTTAATTTTTTAGAAACATTTTTTAAAAGAATTAATATAAATAAAAAAAGTGCTTAGAATCAGATAACCTTCAAAGTGTAAGTTTGGTGGCATAGATCACTTGTGTTACATGTAACGTTATTCATTGAATTTATCTAACACAGCGAATATAAAATAATTAAATATTTAAATACGCGCAAAAAACTATTTTTTGATCAAATAGAGTTATAAATTAGCAATTATAAGAGATATTATCTTTAAAATATGTGAGAAGACTGAATCTTCTATAGTTAAATTTAAAACAATAGCTAACGCTTTACCAATAAGAAAATTCCTTAATTATCTCTAAATTATTAAAACTACACAGCAGTGCAATTTTAATAGTCACCAAATATTAATTAATAGTGTTAAAATATAAATAGTTTAAAAATTACTGGGGAAATAAATGTCTTACTGACCCTTGAAAAAGATATATACTGGAGAAAATTACTTGATAATGTTAAATTTTGACTATCATGAGTTGGTCGCAAGCAATATCATCACGACAAGTGATGCGAAATACAGTTAATGTCTATTTTGACAACTACGAGAATCATTTTTGGGCTATTATCATAACGTAACGCCATAGGGAAGAGCAACAAACAATAATAAAAAATTTATTAATTAAATTAGTTTAGTTTTATTAATTGAGCTCAGTAGAAAAACCAGATAAGTAATATTATTAGAGAGACTATAATAAGGGTAAGAAAAAAAAGGATCTCTAAATTATTTTTACCAACGTATTAGAAGGCGAGACTAAATTCTTTGTCTTAATTTATCTATTATTACCAAATTTGAAAATGAAAATAATTCAAGCATACAAAAAACTAGCATACTAAACACTAATATGGATTAGTAATGATAAGTTTAAAGTGAAAGCAAAAACAATTCTGCTACATTTAACCTACCCATATTAAGGCAACCACTTTGTATTTATCCTCATGGCATTATATATCCCTCTAATGCTAATTTGATTTCTTATGTCGAGGAGTTTTTTCTCAAAACCTTTTTATTTCAAAAAAATATTTTTCCACACGGCATTATATATCCACCTAATGTTAATTTGAATTTTTATGTGTAGGAGTTTTTTCTCAAAATCTTGTTATGTCGAATTTTTTTTTTCGATATAGTAAAGAAATTTTTTTAGGAAAAATTCCAATGTAAGCTAATTGTAAACCAATTCTTATAAATTTAATGCATAATTATTTCTTACTTTTAAAAATAAAATTATGATTGCTGTATTTAGACTTAAAGTCAACTGTCTATACATACCTATTTATTTGCAGTTATTTTTATGTTTCATGACTCCATTTCTTAACTTCTTAGAGCAATATTTTAGAATTAAATTTTTCTACCGTTCAGAACATATTTAATTCTGAACTTCTTATATCAAACACTTGCTATCTCGAAAATATTTTAGCATGCTTTCTAATTTTCCTATTTAGTATATTTTTATGTGATTTAAAATTCCTTTTATGCTGAAATAATTACCAAAAAAACTAATTTAGGCAAATTGTTTTGGTAATTTCTAAAAAATTATTTCTTTTCAATAAATAATCCAATAATTATAATTTTTTTTAATTCATTCAAAGAAATGTTCCCCACTATTGTTAACAAATAACTTTTTAACTGGCCTTTAAATGGAATTTCAGCAAATTAAGACAAAACATACTAGTTGAAGAAAAATTAAGATTCAGATTCACCTATTTTTCATTTTTGGTACATTATTAAATTAATTTTACTCCTTGTCATAAACAAGTTTCATGGTATATCTCAAACAGAGTTGCTAACGCTGCAGGGAATTAAAAAGCTATTTAATTTAGAAACTCATCCGTCAGTTTCTAGTGATTCTCCCTTCTGTTTAATTTTGTAGAAAACTAGGCTGCTTCCTCTCATGCATTTGAAATGAAGTTGTTGGTATTTCAAGTGGTATTCTTTATTTAGAAATCAGGTAGTAAGGAATAAGAACATATAAAGCATAGCAAGTTAATCTGACTTTGCATAGAAATGGTGACATTCCTCATTTAATTACAAATTACACATCTGTTTCTTTTGAAAATAAAATGTATTATATTAAGCAATCACAAATCTTGGAATATTCTATTTAACAAACGGGACTTTTAACAAATATTATTTCCTTTTCTTGTGTGTTAGAAAACTATTCATCATCGTATTGTTCAATTAATTTATTCACGAATTCTGTGTTGAGATTTGATATGGTAGAAGAAATCTGATTAAAGAAAGATGAGGTTGAAAGCCGAGCAATCATTGCTAATAAATTCTTTCTGTAACGATTTCAGCTCTACACGTTGGAATTACTCTATTCATTGGTCTTGTATTTACTAATGAATAGTATTTTCTTTTGAATTCTTCAAGTGATGCTTTAATCACATGACTGGTAGTTACAACCCTTTTTAATATGTTTTTATCTCTGTCGTTGAACAGTCAAACCATATGAATGAGTTTACGACAAATCAAAGCTTATCCCCGTCCTGCCCCCGTCAGGGGTCATCTTGGTAGAATAACCTAGTAATTTTGAACCTGATCCAGAAGACAAAGAAACTCCTGGATCAAATATTTTGTGAAATTTGCTTTCGTAGTCGACTTTTTTGTTAGAACTTAACCGCATTTGCGTTACACTGAAAAGAAGATTACAGAAACCTGCAACAGTAAGCTTGGCGGCAAGGGGACTCTAACCCCTGATCACTGAGGATGGATAACTGAGGATAATTTCCGTCAGCACTGTTGTGGGAGATAGCCGGCTGCGGAATTCGTATCGACCAGCCATCACTGGTATTCGAACCTGGTTACCCTCATTGAAAGGCGAACGTTCTATTTCCTAGGCCACTGGGACTCAATATGTTCATATTTAAAAAAATTAAAAGTCAGTTATAAATCAGTTTGGAGAGTGCACAAATTGGGAGTGCGTTTGGAGAGTGCGCAAATCTAAAGCAAAATAATGATTTTTATTATTAATCATAATTCGATAATTCGATATATTTGTTTATCTTTGCACTCTGCTATACGATAGAATTATACAAATGGATAATAATAATTTGCTACACTGATTCATCAACATTCTTCAGCTAGAATAAATCATCCACTTCGAGATAAATATTCCACTAGAAATGGCTTTTTCCACTAATAGTTAATACAATCAACTTCAATTTAAATTCTGGGATAGTAGAGAAATATGTAAAAAGTGAAATTAACATTGTCCAGACTAAAATATTGGGATCATATTTTAGAGAATGTGGTTACCCTTTCCCTTCTTTTTTTGAAAATTTCAGAATTCAAATCCATAAAGAAAACGTCTTTCTGTGTCTTATTTCGTAACTTATGTAAATAATCAAATAACACGAACCTTTAAGAGTTCATCTAAGAACATGAAAAGTTATTAGTGTGTTCTATTTTTTATTTTGTGTACTGTACGAAAACTAATCATTGAAAAACCGTAAAGATGGCATTTTCAGTGTAATATATGTATATAATAAAAAATGGAAACTGTTATGTTTTACAAATAAGGTTAAAAAATATGAAATTGGTTATTCATGCAAGGAAAACACATTTCTTTGTTCCTCTAGTCCCCCGTAAAAGAAATTTCATTTCTGTATGATTCACATAAACCTGAAAACATTACGTACTTAACAAACTCGCAATTCCGTTTTTTTTTATGTTTGCAATGAGTTGTAATTTATTTTTAGTTTATTGTTTCTTAATAACATTTTAAAATAGTTTCCATGCTCTTATCGGCATTGTAATTTGTATTTTTTTTTTTACAGAGTACATTCAAATTGAGAAATTTTCTACATCAATTGCATCTATGTAGTTTGAAGAACTAAGTTTTATTTTTACAATACAACTAATGGTTTTAGAGCTATTCTAAAATTTTTTGTTTATATATTATGAAATGAAAAATGTAAATGATTATAAAACATAAAAATTAAAATGATATTTACATTTTTTGATAATATGAGGGGAAAAAAACTATTAGTTAATAATTGTTTGTACTAAATTATATGGTAAGTGTAAGGTTGATTGTAAATTATATTAAAGTCTTTCCAATTTTATTTGGGGTGATTTTAGAGCTTTGTGAGGCTGTATAAAAATATATATATATAGTGTATCCCATACGCACCATCCTGATTAAATATTTGTGGAATCATTGTCCGTTTACTCTTACCGTCCGTTACCGTCTCTTCAGCATAGATATGGGAAGTAAGAATAAAAATATTAATACACATATGATGTTTAAAAAACAGAAATTAGAAAATTGATGAAATTTTCGAATTTAATCAATGTTCAAATCTGATATTAAAAGTTTTGATAAAATTTATAAAACAAATTTCGTTTCATTAAGTACACTGAGAAAAAAAAGTATGGTTAAAACTACCAAAATGGCATAAAGTTTACCATTTTCCTGGCCTTAAGGGAGCCCCAAAAAGCTCTCTAAATTTTTACCGTAGCACTTAGGTGATGATTTTAGCAAAATTAAGTACAAAATATGGTTTTATATAATGTAATAAAATTTTGCAGCTTTAACGTGATATCTTAGAGCATGGCATAAAAGTTTCTTTATTCTGTATATTTACTTTTTAGTTTCGTATTTTAATAAATATGTGGAAAAATAAGAACTTCTATTTTATAAATTAGAATTTTCAGGAATACATTACCATATAAGCAGTAAAATTATGATATGAATGGTTTAAATACCGTTTACTATGCATAATTTTATGCATAATACTGATCACACTTTTTCTTAGCACATAGAAAATGTTTGAGAGGTGTAAGAAACAAAAACTTGTTATGTTATATCTTTTATCTTAAGTTATAATATAACTTGTTTGTATACCAGTTCTATTATAACATACCTGTTATAATTAGTTTATTATATCTTAAGTTATATCTTTATGAAGCGATATTTTTCAAAAAAATATCTTTTGATTTTACTAAATAATTCGTTATGGATTTTAAATATTTCACTGTGTCTTATACATTTAGTGAACCTAGAATAGTATTTTTGGCTATTTAAATCTTGTTTTCTAAATCTCTAAGCAATCATAAATATCAGCCAGAAATCGAAATTGAACTTCAGCTTTTCTGGAATAATCCAAGCTATGACTATCCATCTGTGAGAAAAGAATGAGATTTTTTAAAAAAATAAAATAGCCTCGTCGAAGCAAAATATAAAATGAAAAAAAAAAAACAGTCACTACAACAAGATGGAAATGGAAAGAATATTCAAATATGACTCCATAGGATGTGCAAAAATAAAAATCGTTCCACCCTCTTCAATCTATTTTTAGAATAGAAGTAATAATGAGTCCCACTAAATCTTTAAAAATGGAAAACAAACAAATTGACGCGATCCCCTAAAGCGAAAAGCCACCCCGTCACATTTGTAATTTAAAATGGAATTTTTCGTTAGAAACATTTCCAAAATTAGAATCGATCATGAATATTTTTTGCTTACTGAACATACATTTTAACACATTCCAGAATGTAGTTTCATAAGTTATGCATTCTTCTTTATATATATATATATATATATATATATATATATATATATATAATTCTTTCAATTCAATCAATTAAATTCTTTCTTCTTGCCGTATTTATTTGACTAACTGATCATTTAAACTTTCATATAAGGTATGAATATTTTAAGTTGTATGTTAAAAATTTTATATTTTCATAAGAAGATTTCATAAGAAGATAAATCTGTAAATTGTATAAAAAAATTTCCTAATATTTAACTTATATTCACTTCGGTTTTATTAATCCTAGTCAGATTTCATCTTGACATTCTCTCTTTGCTGTGTGTATATTTGATTAAAAATCTAATTTATTTTTTAAAAAAAATTTTGTATATATATATGCATCCTAAATTTATAATTCTTGATTTATATTGCATCGTAAATTTAACTTAATTGATTCGGATGTGAATCATATGTTACTGAAACTATAAATTTTAATGTTACTGAATAACAAACTAGGTGACGGCTACTTTACACTAAGTAGTGTGAATGAACATTCTAGGTGTTTCTCTATTTTCATTAGGTCGTGATTTATCAGTTAACTATTTTTAATTAGATATATGACTTACTATTTATAATTATTTTTTATATTAGTCATAATTCAATTTAGTACTTGCTAACGAATGAAAAAATGTATTAAAAACTTATTCAGTGTTCTTTCTTTTTCATTAAACTAATCAAACTGTAAACACAAAAAGCAAATAATTATTTTGAGTAAACGTATATGACGAAATAGAGCTGAAACACTAAATATTTTTTAAATATTTAAATATTAAATATTTAAATCGTTTGCGAAAGAGAAAAAAAATGTATTAAAAAAAAACTATTTTTTTGCCGTTTTAATAGAATGTTTTAAAATACACTCCTCAGCTTTTCTTAAAATAATTTTCTATCTCACAAACTTCAAAATTGAAATAAAACATTTTACTTTAATATCAGAAATTATTTGCAATGGAATATAGTATGCGTTGTGTAGATACTTTAAAAGGACATGGGTGGTATGTAATTATATTTTTCTAATGTCAAGCAACTGATTATTCTAAAAGAAGCTAGAATGTTCGAAAGCAATTATTTTTGTTGTGAGAAAAAAGTTTAAAAAAAAGAATAATAATTCTGTTCTTAGTAGAATAATCGAGAATTTATGTGATAAATGATACTTTTAGACGTGACGACGTAAAAACGTATCCAAGCTATAATTTCCAGCCTTAATCTTCAAAATTGATGGCATTTAAGAGAAATTTTATTTCTTAATATATTTTCACTGATAAAGTTAAGCATTGCCGAAAATGCATTGTCTTAAGTTCTTCACTCATCTTTTATAAGATTTATTCACACTTCTTATAAATTTCTATCCTTCAATTTTTTACCAAAATATTAATACAATGCAAGTAAGAGAATGAGTAAAGTTTTTTTGATATGCAAAATCATAGCTATAGATATTAATTCTGCGTAGGTAATAAAAGACTAAACTTTACCAACCTTCAGCAATTAGCTAGTTTTTACTGATGATGTTAAGTTAAAGTAAAATTAGAGTATGTATGATAGTCCTTTTTAAAATTCAAACACAGTTAAAGTAAATGAAAATTACATTTTTAAAAAACACAATTTTTGGTATGCATTATTAGTAAATACTTAATTGCTACTTTAAACAAATGAATAAGATCTAGATAAATAAAGGAATCTAAAATTCTCTGAGCCATAAAATTAAGTCTGAATTTTCTATTTAGTAATGAAATTTGTTAAAATAATCAAAATATACACCCTGAAAAATATTTTTCAGCATGTATTATTACCACTTTCTAATTATTGAATATAAAATATATCACTTCTCGATAATAATTCTTATTCATCACAACTGTGTTTTAATTCATAACATTTGTGCAAAGAGAAAAAACAATCTTGCAAAATTACCGTAGTTGTATGGTAATTGATATTTCTGGTATAATTTGTAATTTTGGCAATAAAACCAAAAGATCATGTTTTAACCATTCGCTTGGTAATTTTTCCGCTCGTATAATAAGGGTTTAAAGGAAATTCTGGTTCTCAAAATTATAGTTCTTATTACCTCAAATTTAGTAAAAATACTAAACTGAAAAGTATATTTAACTGAATAAATGGTTTTCATGCAATTCTCTAAGGAATCATGATGAAATTACTAAATTTTACCACATTAGCTACCAAATAACTTCATTATAAAGCCATATAATATTTTTAATTTTGCCAAAAATCTCTACCAAAGAGCTTCGATAAAACATGCCGTCTTTAGTGTTTCCATAAAGACAGAAACAAAGTAATTTTTATCATATTGTGGTAGTTTTTACCATGAATTTTTCTCAGAGTGAGATTTTTAAAAAAAATTACATTATTTTTACTGTACATTTTGTTGTGTTATTCTTAAATAAAGATTAGAAAGCTTACGCGATAAAAGGAAGTTATTTTAAATAAAGCAAATAATAAGTGTGGAAAACGCATTACAAAACGGCAGAAGTTTAGTATTTCAAAAGTCAAAATATAACTTTTCTTTTCTATAGAAAGTTTATGGCAGCATCACGTTTACCAATTAAACACATCATCCGATGATAATTATATTTTCTCTGTGCTTATGTGATCCTCTGTTTCTTGGTTTTCATAATCCAACACACCCTGGCCTATCTCCAAGGAAATAACCAGCACATCTTCTGTATCTATCTTCTGTTCATTCACATGTCTGCATATAGTTAGAAGAAGCAGCTTTGCAGTGAGAAAAAAAAGTTTGGTTTAAACTGCTATAATATAACAAAATTTACCGTGTTTCTGATTCTATGTGAACATCAAGAAGTTCCGTTATTACCGAAGCATTTGGTAATGAATTTGATAAAATTAATTATGAAATGTGGTTTTATGATGTGTGATAAAATTTGGCAAACATGGTAAATTTATCATGATACTTTAGACACTTTAAGTGATTGCATAAAAACCATATATTCACTTAAAGTCACTTTTCAGTTTTGTATTTTTTACAAAATGTGTGGTAATAAAAATTATAGTTTTAAAAACCAGAATATCCGTTAAATCGTTACCATATGAGTGAAAAAAAATACTGGTTTTAATACTGTATAAATGTACTTGTTTAATACCGTATTTTAGTTTTATTAACCAGGATCATGATTTTATTTTTACCAGAAATGTCATTATCATACAGTACGATAATTTTACTAGAATTTCTTTCTCCGTGTAGTTTCATTAATTTTGTGAAATAATGCCTGTTTTGCTTAGTGTAAAGATATTTTTCCTCGATTACAGCATCGAAACTTTCCTAACTTTTTAGATTTTCCATCAAACACTTACGATTCAAAATAAAAAAAATAAGACTTAATTAATGTTTTGAAATCGATAGATGTAATAGCGTAGCAATCTCAAATTATAACTATTTTATAATAAAACTATTTTGATTATATAATTAAAGAGGAAAATAAAAAAAAATATTTTAAATGATTTTAGCAGAAAGTGTCAAATGTTTTGATTTATAAATATAAATTTATTTTTGTAAGTCAAAATATTCTCAATAAGTATTTTAAGAGCGAATTAAAATTAATTACTTAAGAACACGCATAAGTTCTCAATGTTTCTTTTTGTTAAAGAAATAACTATTTGCGTTTATGCTAATAAATGTATGAGCTTTATAAATGTATGAGTAAGTGTATTAATAAATAAACAAGGCTTTATTTTTAATTTGGCAACATACTAAATCTTTCAAAAACATTCTGGAATTAGAGCTTATTGCTAAAAGTGATTCATCTCGTAGGAGAAATCTCCAGACATTATGTAGGACGCTACACTATGATGCTCATGTGTTTAGAAGTAATAAACTAATGGAAGAGTTAGTTTGGCAATATAACAATCTACAAATAGAAAACGGCTCTCGTGCGTGAATAAGAACCTTTTTTCTTATTCCTGTGTCATTTGTGTAATATTCAGCAATAATTTATTTAAGTAATTAACTCCATTCTATTTCCAAAGATTTTTTTAAAACTTTTATATAATGTTTAATAACATTTGGTAATTATAACAGTTTAATTACTCTAAATAAAGTTTTGCTGTATTTTCCATGTGTAGAAATTTTTTTCAAGAGACAGAGTTTGATTGAAGAAAAAAAGTCATTTGCTTGCATGCTTTTTTTTTCTTCTTTCAAAATACGAAAATAGCTGTAAAATAGAATTTCCTGTTCTCACCTATTTCTCCAATATTTATATATTTGTTTCATTCTTTTTTTTAAAAATTTGACATTCATGTTTTGGACGTTTGGTAATTATAACAGTTTAATAACACTAAATAAAAGATTTCGCACACTTTTTTAACGCGTGTAATTATTTCTAAGAGGCTGAATATAATTAAAAAAATTCTAAGTCATCCACGGCTATTTTTTTTTTTTCAAAATACGAAAATAGTTGTAAATTAGTTGACAGTCAAAAAATTCAGTTTCTAAAAAAGTCCATTTTATTTCTATGCCAAAATACATAACACACAAAGAAGGAATGTTGAGCAAATTAGCTTTATCAAAGTTAAAAACTCGTATATATATTTTCTTCCAAAGACAAATAAATCTGCTTCTAGTCATTTTTTCTAACTAAGCAAACCGTATTAATTATTCTTACAATAACGGAACAAAAAGTAAACACTGATTAAATTCTCTTTCTTTTCTGGATTGCTTTTAATTTATTTATTTTATGTAGAGCAGCAAATATTAAAGGTTTGCATTTGTCTATTTAAGCTTTAGAATATATTGTATGTAACAAAAGATAACAATGAAATATGCTTGAATAATCGAAATGCATCTTCTGTTAAACAATATCGATACAAATTGCATCAAAGAAATAAATTATATAGATTCCCTTATAATTTGTTGTGATGCATTTTTTGCCGCCAGAGGGATTTATCTACAGAAGAGCAGATCAAATATTTCAGACCATTGTTTATAGTAAAACTGTCAAAAGTGGTTGTTTTCGATGTAAATAATAGTAATTCAAAGCATTTTTCAGACGTATATAAGAATCCTATATTTTTTCTAGGATATGTTTTGATGTTTCGTTTTTTAATTAATCTTTGTAAAACAGAGTCGTATTTAATTTATGTTAACAATGAGTGGAATATTCATTTTTAAAAAGAATTGAATTTGCTTGAATACGGTTAACACGTCTTCAAAAATTTAACACACATACGAATATTTCAAAAAAAAAACTTCCCTTTTCTAGGTTTAAAAAATAGTTTTGCATATTTTAAACAAAATTTATCTTTTAACAGATTTGTATATAATCAAATAGTTTAAACTTATACGAAGAATTATAAATACGTAAAAATAGTTTTACATTATTCCAAATAGTTTTTCACAAGTAGAAATAGTTTGAAAATGATACACACATTTTTGAAATGAATATTAAATTTTGTAATCCCATGGACATATAAATAACTACTTTAAATACTTGAATTTATTATAAAATCAGAGATGCAGCAATAAAGTCAGCAGTTTTCAACTTAAGTGTAAAGTTCGCAAAAAAAAGAAGAATTCAGGTCACTCCGTGTAATTTTTTAACCAATGATCAGAGCTTCACGTTCTAGGAATCAATCTTAATGGATCAAAAGGTAATGGATCAATAAGTGTAGACGATATTAGTTATGAAATCGGATACAGAAACTTTTCTTTCTCTGAATAAACAGAATTTTTATTTGTCAGATTCGGATTTCTGCTCTTAACCCAAATATAGGTGATAATCGCAATCTATTAAATATGGTTCCAATAGTTTGGTCAGGAGAGCGATCCAAAGCTTGGGCCGCTTAATTTTACTTTTTGTGTATTTTGACATCTCTCGAGATTATATTAAGCGAATTAAAAGATTTTAGCACCCGATTATAAAATTTGTTTATACAAAGATAATTCATTGCAAAAAATAAATTTTAGTAAATATTTATTATTTTTTATTATTTTATTTAATAACAGTAGAAAAAATTTTGAATTTTAACAATTTTTGCAGTCATTTTAAATCATGTAACTTTATATGGCAAAATACGCAATTTGAGCATAATCGGTTCAAAAATAGAATTACAAAAATTGATAGCTATTTAGAAAGTTAATCAGAAATATGAACTAGTTTTCTTTAAACTTAAATTAGTTTTTTTGCAAAGTTTAAGCTTTAAAAAAGTAAAATTATAGATTATTTATCTTTTTAATTACAATTTATGAATTAAGAGATGCATGTTAATACGCAATGATTGATTATAATATTTTAAGGGTATAAAATTTGTTTTTCAAACTTACGAGAATGAAGCGGTTCGTTTTAAACTGACAAATAATCGCCGTTAGCTATGAAAAAAAAAAAATCTTAAAAAAAGTAAAATTCTTTCTTGAAATATTTTGAAAAAGGTTTTCTCTCTTATAAAAATAGTGAAAAATTGCTCAATTATAATTTAAAAGAGAATTTTTGTGATACTTAACAATATGAGACTGCTGAATAAACGAAGAGAAAAATTATCTACTATAAAAAAATGCTTATTTTAATATTCATTATACTAAGCTTAGCTCAAAACTTCTAAAAAAATAATAATATAAAAACTGTCATTACAAGTAGAAAAGTAAACGATTTTAATTTTATTAATGAGCAAGTATCTGTTCCTTTTTAAATTTATCTGATTTGCTACTATAATGATTGCTTAAAATGATTTTACAATCATATTGAAAAAAAAAAGACTTTTATACGAATCATAGCTTATGACTCATTAGTTAGATGATATTAAAAAGTATGTTTTTCTCTTCTTTCCTCTTTTTCTTTTAGAATTCCTTTTAGTAAAACTAATTGAATGCATTTTACTAAAAATAAGATGCATTTTATGCAATAAATTATGTTTTTTAATCACTAAAATCCCTATAATTTGGCATCACAATTGATTGAACAAAAACGTTTATTAAAATTTACGTAACAAACCTTTGTAAGAAAAAAATAAATAAATGTTATTTTATCACATGTCCTATAAATAAGAATTTCGTTACAAAAGAAAGTTTTGTCAGAATATTAGAAGAAGTTTCGATCATCTAGAGCAGCCGTTCTTAAATTGTATTCCGTGGAACCCTGGGATTCTACGGAAGTCTCACAGGAGTTTTGGGAGTTTCAATATTTTAAACCAGTCATGATTTTTGAAGTCTACCATTATATTTATACCGATACAATAAATCATCATTTATTTGATATTCTGGTTAGTTTTATGAAATTATTTGTTGCAAAAAAAAAATGAAAAAAATAATAATTAGATATTTTTTTAAAAAAAATATTTATTCTATATTATTTAGCATATTTTATATTAATTAGCATACTTGAGGTCACCCTCTCACACCATTGAGAATAAGTCCTAGACTGTGATGATCCGATTATTCGATTAAAAGTTAGTCAGGATGTACATAACAGTTATTTTTCGTAAACTAGAACTCAGCGTACTTGATTCATTTTTAGCTTTTGCGTACACCAAACAAATTCAGAACTAGTCTAGATGCCACTACAGGTTTGCGAATTCAAATCTTTGACATAAATCTTATAATTTTAAGTCTAGCATTGATAAAACAGTGGCTGAATAAGCTCATTCTTCAAAATAAATATGATGACAATAATTTGTTATTCATTATTATTTTTATTAACTTTTTTGGTTAGTGTATGCACAGCTCCTAAGTTTTTTTTTATTAACTAGGGGTTCCGCAATAAATGATCAATCATTTAGGGTTTTGTTGCCATGGAAAATTGGGAACAGCTGATGTAGAGTATTATCCAATGGGTGTATCCAATTTCAGTTATCTGTCAGATAACCTCCTAAATGAAGAGCGATAATATAAATTTAAAAAGAAAATTTTTGAAAAAAAGGCAGGTGTTAGAAACGTAGTGGTTGCTGTATTTCATCTTGCAAACTTGGTTAACACAGTTCAAAACGTGTTACAAAATTAGTCAACAGAAGGCTGGAGATGGCTTAGACAGAACTTGTTCCAAAATTAGTACATGTATTGAAACGAGAGACTACAGGGGTATGTCTTCTGGTGCACGTTAGACTTTTTTTATAAACTTTTGCAAGCGAGCCAGCTAATTTTATTCTTGACCCGTACTACGATGTTGATACAAATAGAGTATATTTGCAAGTTTCGTTTTTATACCTTTTTATTACCATAATTTCTTAGTCTTCTGTTGACGAACTTTAAATTAATATTGTAACTTAGTGAGGGTGACAATAATTAATATTGTAACTAATTTTTTTTTGTATTCGGATTAGGAATAAAAACGAGGCAATTTTCTGGATAAAATTTTAAATTTAGTAATATATAAAATTTCAAGTACAGTAAAATATAAATTTTCATGATTCGAAATATAAAATATTAGTTTAAATTCTTGTCAGCAAATGAATACTCAGTAATAGTCTGCACTTACTAATACTTAGCGAAAAAAACATGACAATATGCTTTAATCTTTCCATTTCTAAATAATATTTGAAAGGTTTTCCATTTAATCTTTCCAAATTGATTTTTAATAAAGCTTGTTAATTTTGGATCGAGTCCAATGTTAACTTTCTTATTTCCTACTCCGTGAGAAATTTCTCGGTAAAAATGATGGTTAAATAGCAATTTATTTAATTGTTATTTTACCATATCCAACCAAAGCAGTCAAATAACCTTATAAAAAGATATTTAAACTGTTAAGCGTAAGGAAAAAAATGTTTATTGAGTATTCTTCCCTAATACAGTTTAGCAACCCGATTTTTTTTATCCTCCCCAGCTAAGCCCATCACCTTATAAAACCATTTTGTTCCGAGCAGTTGGATACATACTATAGCTGAAAGTGCAAGCCGGTCAATAGCATGACCGGGTCACTAGCGTTGACAACTCCATATTTCTCAAATTCCTTCAAATCAGCGTTTCACTCTTAAATGCGTGTTACTGGAGTATTGAAAACACAAAAATATCATTCATGCATAAATGGCGCAGTGCCAAAACTTAAACGTTTAAGTTTTAATTTTATGGTTTGGAAGCTATGCTGGTTATAAAAGGTTAAAAAATCGTATAGTTCTGCATTTACAGTTTTTAAGTGTACCAGTTGTAAAGGTAAAAAAAAATTTTCTTAACCATAAATTTTATGGTTACTGGGACGGACAGATTGCTTCGGGCTATTTTACCGTAATTACAGAATAAAAAGTGCACATAAATTAAGAAAGGTTAAGTTCTCTTAATTTTACACAAAGATTTACGTTTAAATGTGAACTACAAAAGATTATCACTAACAAGTATATATTTACCAATGAAACTTATCAAAATATGCTTATTCTTAGCATTGCTATTCAGTTTAATACGATATTAATTCAGAAAACAGGCATCGAGAACAACTATTTAGTATATATCTGCTAGAAATTATTTTCACGGCATGTATTGTTGCGTTTAAAAACTGAGAATAACTTAGAAGGGCCAAAGTTAATATCTTAATTCCTGAATTAAAGGTCTTCGTATGCTAATTTGCTGCTCTTTAGAAAGTCTACAGATGGGGAAAATTTTCAGGTGAATTCATTTACATATCATTAAGTTGACAAGAGAGTTTATTTTTCAGAAAGAATAGAAGACGGTAGTAAGCATTATTTTGGTAAAAAAGTTTTTTTTTTATTAATTTTTTATACAATTTTTCGCATTTATGCACATTTTTCTTAGACTGGTTATAGTTTTACTCGAATAAATTTTTAAACCTTTACTGATTTTTTTAATTGAACTTAAAAACTAGTTTTTTTTTAATTATTATTAATTAATTCCCGTTGGAAATGTTGATGTTAGACAAGTTTTCTAGAAGTCGAATTTGTCACTGAAAAACCGCAATTTCAATTCATTTCAGTTTTGCAGCAAACGTTATAGGAGTAGATTTTTTCCTAAACATTTCAGTTTTTTTGTATTCCGGTTAAGAATAAGAACGAGATAATTTTCTCCATAAAATTTCAAAAACAGTTAAAATGCTTGTCGGCAGATGAACACATGGCTGATTTGCATTTAGTAATACTTAACGAAAAAAAAATTTAAATTTTACTTAGTAATAGAAAAGAAGAAAAAAAACGACGAGTAACCGACAGTTTAATTTTTTTGTTTTCCATCATATAATATAACTATTTTAACATTGCAGTTATTATTATTGAACTGGAACTGCAATGAAATATGACATATAAACGAAAAATAGGTATGAGTGAGAAACACGTTACAGTGATTGATTATATTTTGAGTATTCAAACTTTCATACTTGCAAGATTCTTCTTGACCAGTTGGCGCATAAAGAATTTAGATTTACTTCTACAATCTCTCTCGTCTCTACCTTCCTCTAATTCAGTGTTTCCCAAAGTGTGGTACACGTACCCCCAGAGGTACGGGAACAGTTTAGTGGGGGTACGCGTTCTTATGAGAAATATCTTGCAACAAACGAAAATGTCTAGAAAATCATATTTAAAAACAAAGGTGGAAATGAAAATTTACGATTGCGTATTTTTCTATTAGTTTTTTTTTTTTTTTTTTTTTTTTTTGCAGGGTTAACAGTTGATAATTAGTGGTGTCAACAGTCAGTTGTGATTTTTGACTTTTGTGCAGTATTTTTATATTAAAGGTTCGTAATAAATTCTACTTATTTTGATTTTTTTTATAAAAATTATTGTTTATCCCTAACATAGAATATGGATCGCTGATCAGTATCTACAAAACTTTTTACCAAAAAGAAAAACAAACATGTTTTTTTTTTTTAAAAAATACATTCTTTTTTTTTTATTAGTGGTACACAGCTTTACGAAAAATATAGAAAGGAAACACAAAAGTTAAAAGTTTGGGAAACACTACTCTAATTCTTTAAATCAGATTTTCTTAAATAAAACTTGTGTTTCTTTTTGCGATCGAATTCTTAGCCTTTCTCTTTTTCTCTTGTCTTTAGTAGCCAGCGGTAGTTTTGCTCTCTTGACCATTTTAACATATGATAAAAGATCATTACTAACTTATTTTGTTGTTTTCTTCATCTATGGCAATGTTTGCTCTTTCCAATGATATTTAATTTTTTTTTTATTTTTCCCTGCCAAAAGTCTTAAAGATTTTTCCATGCGAAATATTTTGGAAAACAAACTACAAGTGTTTTTTAGCATATTATTTAAAAACACAGACTCTAAAGCAGAATTAATCTGGAACGGTGACAGTTGCTGTAGATTTATTTTTGCCTTATAGACAAAAATTAGTAAATACAAAACTCAAGAAACGGGTCCTTCAGATAAATCTAAGAATTTTTCACATGATGTTGCAGGTTTCAGCGGCACTGTGAGAATTTCCATTCTAAAATTAAGGTAAAATAATAAGCAGCAGTCTGTCCATCTGATTTATCGTAAAGTTTAAAGAATGTAAAGAAGTAAGAACACATTTTACCTTTATGGTTTTGAAACCGTTTACAATTAGCACGGTTATAAGATCATAAATACAAAACTATACCGTTTTTTAACCATTTGCAACTAGCATGGTTTCAAAACAATAAAAATGACTTTTAAATGAACATAGTAGCTGGGCATTTCGTTAGGCAATGAGCATTGGAGAGTGTAGGGAAAAAATTGGAGAATGCAGGATACTCTTCAAATGTTGAAGGAAATGGAGGAAATATTGTAGTGTCAACGGAGGGACTCGAATCCCAGTTCTGTTGGCCATGAGTCAGACATATTATCCTTTTCGTCTATAATATGTGCACAATTGAAAGAAACAAAGTGACTTTAGGTGAGCTTAGTTTGTGCGATAAAATTCTGGTTGTATAGTCATACTAGGTGAAAGCAGGTAATAAACGATTTTTCACTGTAAGAAAAATCGTGATTACCATCTTATTATTGGTTGCTTGACTGTTTGTTTGAATATCATAAGATAAAAGTCAAATAAATTGGTATTTAACTATTTTTTCCCGAAAAATGTCTAACAGTTCATTGGGACTCTAGAAGTATGTATACACAGATACATTGAAATATTGACTAAAAATGTTTATCATAGCTTTAATTTGTAGCACTTTTTGGCGAATTACATTAATGTAATATTGCTGAATCAATGAACTGGCATCAACATACCTTTATTGATAAGCTATTTTAATTTTCTGATTCAAGAAATAATAAAATAAATATTTTAACTTGCAAGATGATAGCTTCTTGGGAGTAAAAAACAGTTTCCTTTTAACTTTTAACTAGCAAAAATATTTAAAAGAGTAATTAAGTTCCACCAAGTAAGTTTATAGTAATTAAATGAAAATGAATTCAATACGACTTCTGTTTTTATAAGCATTATGCATCAAAACTATCAAATTAGAGAAACAATTTAAACAACTGGTTTTTAATCTAAGTATTTTTTTTTCTCAAAAAAACTTTTTCTTATGAGATAATTTCTTTCTCACTAATTGGAAATACATTCAACATAATTCCTTAGCCTTAAGATAAAATACTACGGAAAAGAAAATAACAGTTGTACAGAGAGATATGGGAAAAAAAATCAAGTTAGCCTAAAACAAAAATTGTTTTCTTATTTTAATTGGATAAATGTATTTACTTAGCGACGAAAAATATAAAGGAAAAGAGTATTAAAAAAGCTAATTATTTTAATTTAGCAAATGGTTTCATCGCGTCGTTACTCAGTAGAGACTACTTATTTAGTTTTTCTTATTAAAATACTGAAGTGCTTTTTATAGAATTTTGATTACATTCTTTTTGTTGATTTAGACATAATTTTACTTTTTATTATTTTTTAATATAAAATAGGCTAATTGCTTTCTGAATATAATCTGCGTAAAAAGTCTTTGGACACTACAATTAAATGTAGCAGTTATTGCCAGTTACATCACAGTTTGAACAGATGGAACAGCATTATCTTATGTTTGAAACACTGTTTTGTAACACAAACTGATTTGTGTTAAAAACACAAAGTTTGTAGTGGTATCTTGAGTCTCTCTTTAAACGATGAGTTGTAATTCTCTTGCGACAAAATATTTTTTTTTCTTTTTAGGTTGTCACAGTTAATATTCGTCCGTAAATACTATCTTCTGATTTGGTTGTACTTAGAGGATGTACTAGAATAAGAGTCCCTAAAATAAAGTTTAAGTAATAAAAAAATATTCCAAAATATTTCGCATTAATTTTTTATGCTACAATCGACTAAATTATTACATGACAGCTCAAATTTTTCCAAATTTTTATTTATTACTTTATTCAAACGATTGAAAAAACTCATTACAGCGCACACGCACTACTGTTCTGAAACTTTTCTTCCAAATCTGTATCAAACATTCTTTGAATTTTTTGATAGTTAGTCTTTTTGCGTTCTCAATCCTTGAGAGCATATACTCCCAATAATCAAGTAGACTTAAATCTGTCAAAGATGTAAGCAACTCTTTCGTACTTTTGGAATCTGGAAAATTGCTCCTGTACCTAGTATGGAACTTTGCTGACTTGTTTTGGAGCTGACCCCTATTAGCAATATTATTGCCCTCCAAATAAAGCGGAGACAGAGTCATTCATATGCTTCTCGAGACTTGTTCCAAATAGCACCCATAGTCAATTTTAACTACTGGATCAATAAAAAGTGGTAAATTTCGTATTTGGGAAATCGCACCCCTTTTCATAATTTTCAATGCATTTTGCTATCGCTCTATAGTGAATTTTTCATTGGGAATGGTGGCAAGATTTGCTGCATATGCAAGACTGGTTGCGACTGTCTTGTAGGTTTAAATGTTTCTCATCCGAAAAGAGAATGTCATAATCCTCGTGTTGACGTTGTGACACCTCGCTCTTTTTAACTCTAACTTGCTTTTGTGCGTTGCTGAGACCATAAACTCATTATTTGTTTGTTTTTGTACGTGTTTTGTACGTCCGAATTAGTTAAAGTCTTATGAGATGCAAATAAAATTCTAAGTTGCTGTCCCCGTAATGCTTTGTTGTGATAAGTTTCAATAATTTTCAATAATTTTAACTTAAAATACAATAATGACCGTTTCAATCAATTAAATCCTAGAGCATACAAATTAAATGTAGTTATATTAACAGCAATACTTAGCTTTGTCAAATTTTTGCTATAAGAGCGCATTGTCTCTGAAAAACAATTCCGTTTCTACGACGTAATCGTAGTTTAAAACCTTGAAGAATTTGGTAGAAATCAGATTTAATGGCTTGAGGAATGGAAAAGAGGTTAAAACCACCAAAATTTGGTGAGATTTCTGGCTCTATACCACCAAATGCTTACCGAAGCTCTTTGATAATAATTTTGGTAAAATTAACACTTTCTTGACCAGCGATTTTACTCAGAAACTATGTCATGCGACCGGCTATTATTTTTTATTCACCATAGGCAAAGTATTTGTGACTGAGAACGACGCTTAAAACGTTCACTCTATTGTCTATCACCCTGGTTTTCCTATAATGCAATAGATAATGCAAGGCAGTTAACTCGCCATCGGTCACAACCTTTGGGTATAGAAAGACTAGTTCCGGTCAACAATATGTTAACAATAAAATATGATTTGTTTAATACGTGATAAAACTGGGTTAATGTGGTGAAATTCAGTATTTTTATCATGATACCTTAGAGCAGTGTTCACCAACCCCTGGTCCGCGGACTTGTACCGGTCCGTGGATCAAATGGTACCGGGCCACCCATTTCATTGAAACTGAATTTAAATTCCTTGGTTTATACCCCAAGTGACAATATGAGCAAAAAATTAACAAATTAATGTTTTAAATACCGTGCTTTTTATTTTTATTAATCAGGATTATGTTTGTTTTTTTTTTATCAGAAATGTTATTACCGTGAAGTACATAATTTTATCAGAGTTGTTTCTATATGTTCTTTTAATATATTTCTTCATGTTTTTTTTCTTACATTTTCCTTTGCTGCTACGCGTGTGGTTATGCATTTTTTTTCCTTGATACAAATGTTTCCGTGTCTTAATTTAAACATTTTGTTTAAGTGGATTTTTACTATGATAATGATATTAAAGTGCCTTTATTCCAGTAGATAATTAATATACAAGGTGATTTTTAACGAACTTTGCCAACATATAACTAACGGGCATGGAAGCATAAAAAGGAATAACGCGATCAATAATATCGTTAAAAACCATTGTTCAGCTTTTGTGGTTATGCTTACAGTGACGGAAGATTCAAATTTCTAAATGACATGATGGCAACAACTATGATTTTTTTTTTTTTTTTTTTTTGTTTAAAAAAAAAAAGAAGAAAAAAAACTTAATCCACGCAATGAAAATCTGAAAGAAGAGAAGAGATAATATTTCAGGATATAAAAAGTAACATCCCGCAAAGATGGAGCTTATTTTATAAATTTTTATCGTGTCAGAGATAAAGCTTTACTTGACATTTTTTAGATGGGAACAGCGGTTTATTGGGTGCGTGTTACTTTCTTCATCTCTGTCTAGCTTCGCCACAAAGGATACTTTTTTAACTCCATTTTAAGCTCTTTACGATCAGTATCACTTTACGATTACAAAGCGTCAGTGTTTAGAAATTTCAAAACTCTGCATCTTTAGCCGTAACCGTGCGGCTTGATAATCACACTAATAAAAACAGTTTTTTCGCTATTGCTTAGTGCATGCTTCATAATACTTCTATACTAAACTTTACTCAGTGCTCTCGAATGTTATGCGTATTTTGAAATATGTTGGCCAAGTTATTTGTAATTATACTGTATTTACGATATAAACAGTTCTATTTGCAAACAAGGTAGAAGTCCACATTCAATGGGCGTATAAAAAAGTAGAAATACGTTAAAATTTAACTTCATGACAAATACTACAAATTGGAAGTTCTTGATTGACATTCAGCGTGAAATAGTTTTATTTTCTAAGTTTTTCATAGTACCAAAATATCTAACCAAACTAAATATCATATATTCTATTTAGTAAAAAAAATAATGTGATTTAACAACAAAAAAAAGGAAGACCATATGAGAAATTCATAACTTGTGCAAAATCAATTAGAAAAATGGTTATAAATTTAAAAACAATACTTTTTTGTTCCCCTCAGGACTTTGTAAATCTGTATTGTCCTACAACAAATCGTCCAAAATTTTTTTTGAACCTCATCATATGTAAATGTGAGTTTCTAATCTAAAGTTTATGTTGTTTCATGAAGAACTAGTTTTAATTTTTTTTTAAAGTTAGAAACCTAAATTTGCAAGCATATTTTTTGTTTTTCAAAAACTGCATATAGCATTTTTTAAGAAAAATGCTATCTCCCTATTAAAAAAATGTTGAAACAGTTTGTTGAAATTGTAAAGGATATTTTTTAATTATTTTGAATTTGATTTTTTCTATACATAATAAAAACCCAATAAGTATAGTTAGATATATTCAAAATATTAGCTAAAATGCTTTTAAATGCTAATTAAAATCACCTATACCTTGAATATTATTCAATTTTATGAACTAAATATGATTTTTTGAGGATTTAATTAATATGAGAGTGTTGATAAAATAAATAGAAAATATTATGTCATTACTCTCATATTAATTACTAATGACCACTTCAGATAAGTCGTTAACTAAAAAGGGAATAACGTTTATCTGATTACAAATTAACGTAATTTTGATGTAGAAAGTTTCGTTTATTCAACAGTGCTCCAGTTAATATTTTATAATTTAATTATTGCGTAATTTTCAAATTTTACATAATATCTTTAGTCTATATTTGTTTGGTTCATAAAATGTTATGCAAATCTTTTGCTAGGTTTTGTTTGTGATATTTAGATAAATGCATATTTTTTAAGATTATTAGATTTTTTTTTAAAAATAAATAAGAACGTGATAAAATAAAAAATAATTCGATATATGCTAAACCATACTGAATCAAAAATGCATCTGGGAAATAACTTCCACTATATCTCGAGAAAAAATTTAAATTTTTTTATTTTTTTTATTTTTCAAGAAGTAAGCAGTACTACAAAACTAAACATGAAAAAAGTTCAAACTATTCAGTATATAAAGAAAAAAAACATAGGCTTTTTAATCAAGATTGTAGTAGTTTTATGCATAAAAAAAGGTTCATATTAAAAAAAAAAAGTTCGAAAAAAAAACTGAAGGAAATAAAAAGATGCTGAGAGTGAAAATAAAAAAGAAAAATTGAAAAGATAGATTTCAAAGATTAGTATAAAAAATTACAAAAGAAGAAAAACATACTCAGTACATACGGGAATTATAATTAAAGTTAAACTTTCAAACCATAAAGGAAAAACCAACAGTCAGAATGATCTAATATTTTATCTCAGTATACATGACGACATGGAAATTTATTTTACAGAAAAAGAAAAATAGTTTAAAAGTGGATCGGCATAAGTTTCCCTACTTCTTAAACGATGCATACGATATCTTCAGAATACGAGAAGATATGGAAACTTGTTTTACAGAAGGAAAAATAGTTTAAAATATGATCAATAGATGTTACTCTACTCTTTAAACAAAGCTTAAAAAAGCCGGCTTTAAAAGATTTGCCAATATTTAGATGAATTAAAAGATTTGACAGGTTCACCGAAAATTACACTTATGATTAAAAGGCGGGCAAGGTACATTTTCTGTTTTTATGCATGTGAGATGTCATGAATATAATTGAAAGATCTGGCTCTACTTATGAAACTGTGTTGTAAAAACAAATATATTGAGAGATTAGATTCCCCACCTTTTCATTACTAGTGTAATTTTCAATGCGCATGCCTATTCTTTATTTAACTTTTTATATTCCGTTTCTTTTAAAACAGTAATTATTCAACATCTTAAGAGGAGTACAGCTGCATCTATCGGTAAATTTTTGAACTATTTTTCCTCTGTGAAACAAATTAAATTATTTCGTGAACACTCAATGGAAATATCACGACATAACGACCAGTTGTCCTTTTTCATAACCTTTTAAAAATTAAACTTAAAGCAAAATTATACTAAACATTGCGCATGTTTCTCATATTTTATAGTTTTAAAAGATTGAAGGTAGAAATAATTAATGAAAATATTCTTATGCTGTATAAAAATTAATTGTTTTATGAAGAGTAATTAAACAACGACATATTTTTTCCATAAGTTCCTTAAACTTTTTCTTTCATCAGCATGATAGCGTATTACAGGTCATCAGAGCCGCCCCAACGAATCATTTCCATCTGACTCTAACAGACACTAGGTTTCTCCATCTATTGATGCTCATAGTTTGGAGATCTGATAATACAAAATCAGTCCATCTGGTGTTTGGTCTAACCCTTTATCGGTTGCCTGTAAATTTTCCAAAATTCAGCTTCTTAACCGGGTCACTATCATCTTTTCTATAGATGTGAACTAACCATCGTATTCTAAATTCAATATCAGAAATTATGGTTCGTTGTTTATATTTTAACTGCACTTCCTTGAACTGCACTGTTAGAAACAGTGTCACATAACTGTTTTAAAATTTTGCGCAAATTTACTGCAACCATAACAACATGAAACCATATTTTTTAACCATATTTTTATGGAATCGAAACCATTTTAACTTGAATATAGCGATACTAGTTCTCAATTTTTTACTAGGAAAAGAAGTTCATTTTACACCTGATTAAATAACGAATTTGTATGATCTATTAGTTCAAGATTTCGATATTATGGTCCAATGTGGAACTTATTTTTCTGAGGTTGTGGAATGAACCAAACAGAGTCATATTATACTGAGTTTCACATCACATTACATCTAATTCCGTATTCGAATTAGGAACGTATGATTTTATAAAAAAAAAATATAATGTGCAAAATATCCGTTATTTGATTTGTGCGTTGTGTAGGGTTCAATATAACTTATGCATTTTGTTTTTAGATTTTTCTGCAGGTTTCAAACTGGAAAATTTCCTGTCCAGTGATTATCTGGTTATGGTTTTCTTAATCAAAGAATCTGGTTACGGTTTTCTTCAGGTCTAAATCAAGAGGTTTTTTATTCCATGTTTATAATACAAATAATAAAGAAACACCAGATTTGTTTCTAAAATTGAAATTTTATCGATACCGTAATTATTAATATTCAAATGGTTAGATTAAGAACTATCAACTATGTCCTATATATCTTATAATTTTATTTCTGGGGATATTGCAATGCTATTGCATAGCAATATGTTGCTACATATTGCATTTCAATATGTATTAAACTGTAAAGTAATACCCGTCACTTTGTTGTTTTGCTGAAAATTGTATAAATGGGCAAGTTTAGTTTTGGTGGAAGAAGAAAAAATGAGTTTTATGGGGGATAAGCTTAAATATTGCTATATGAGCAAATGATGTCTTGTTTTTTTTCCCCAATGATTTTTGAAACATTAAATTGAATGAGACTGAAGGAAAATCGATTGGACTGAGAATGTTAGAAGCTATTCACTATATATTGTAGATTCCTTTCCTTCAAGATTGCTCAAAAACACATGCATTGCAAAGCATTAGTGAACATTTTTCTGAAACACTGTGAAATGTGGGAGACAATAACGCGAAAACATTCGACTAGACTTCGATACTTGGAACAAAAAAATGTTCCGAAAACTAAACGCAGTAACCTCGAGCTGACAGAAGATCAATATTAAGCTGCAGTTTTGTTTAACTATGTAATCCTACTAGTTGCAATAACTTTGTCTGGTCTCAATCCATTTCAGTTTACTAGATAGCAGCGTTGGACGCGTTAATAGGTGAACTTTAAAAATAATTCTTTTTATCTATGAAATCTTTAGAACTTCAAACTTTTCTTTAAAATTGGGTTTTTAATATTTAATTCAATGTAAAATAAAAGAAAATATTTAGGAAGCTATGCATCATTGTGAATACCCTATACTTTAGTTTCTCGCTGTAAACCAAAATGCGACCTAAAATGTTAAGCAATTTTTGACAAATTACTGAGACGAAGATGCTTAACAGTTTACCTCTAGGAACAACTTTTTTTAAAATATTTAAATTATTTTTACTATACTATAACAATAATAATAGAATTTAGTTCTGTGGTTTGATGCAGTTTAACCAATACGTTAAAACATACATAATCACAGCCTGGTTTATATTTAGTCACAATTTCTATATTTTACTTATGTTTCATAAAAAAGGCAGCAGTGAGGTCAAAACATTATTTATTGGTCACAAAGAATTACAATTCGGTTTATATGGAATTGGTTTTTACAAATATTTCTACCATTTACATCAAAGAAAGTGTATAAGAAAATGAACGAGGTATGAAAAAATGATATTAATTTTTATTTGACTTTCATTTTAGCTTACAAAGACCACAGATAATGCAGCACTTTGATCATCCAATCAAAGACAATCACAGTTTCAGTTCATAAAAAAATCTCAGGAGGCTTCATCATCAACTAAAAATGTGTTGATATAGACAGTTTCTTAAAACTTTGCTTTTTCTACTGAAAAAGTTTAATTTGGAAAAACGCTTGCATTGGTAAACTAATAAAACGTTTTCACGTTCCCATTATAAGGACAATTTATAGAATTAATATGGATATTTAATTTATACCAAGGGTATGGAAGTTCTCCTTGAAAATCAAATTAAAATCAGGAATTCCAAAGAAATTGGTAATGTACAGTGCGTCAAAAAGAGGAACCGGGCCACCGTGAATAACTTTCAATCTAATGATCGGATCTTTACGTTCTAGGACTCAATCATAATGGATTCAGGGGGTGACTACAAATATGCTAATTAATAAATACAGACGATATCTCATCAAGTTACGAAATCTGACACAAAAACGTACTTTCTCTGAATAAACATACTTTTTTTTCCGACGGATTTGGATTTTTGACTCCCAAATTATAGGGGGTAGCCGCAATTTGGGAAATATGGTCTCCATAGTTTGGTCAGGAGAGTGATTCAAAGTTTAGTCCCCTTAATAGGAATTTCACTTCGTGCGTATTTCGTCATATCTCGAACTCCTTAAGCGACTTAAAAAAATTCCGCACATAGTTATAAAATCCGTTTATCCAAACATAATTTCATGCAAAAAATAAGTTTCAGAAAATATGTATTATTTTATTTCTGAATGGTCAAAACAATTTTAATTTCAAGGTATACAATTTTTACATCATTTTAAAGAATGTAATTTTAGATTGCAAAATACAAAATTTGAGCAAATTCAGTTGAATAGTTCCTGAGAAATTTCATTTTAAAGATGACTTTCCTGAAATTCAATTTCTCAGAAACCATTCAAACGATTTTGCTCAAATTTTGTATTTTGCCAGGTAAAATTACATTCTTTATAAAAGACCTAAAGGCCTTTCTAAAAATCCTTTTCATAGACCATTAAGACTGAGTCCTAGAACTTGAATATGCGATGATTATATCAAAACTTATTTACGGTAGCAATTTTTTTTGTGCACCTTACAACGCGGGGGCACAACGAGTTTTAATGGTTTAGTTTTCGAAACTAAAATGATATGACAAATGATGATTTAATTTATAAAATAAATTAATAAAAATAATTCATGAAGTATTTCCATGCTTCTGAATAAGAATAGGACAACTTAGGAAATAAAAAAAAACGGGGAGTCCATTTATAAGAATCAAGCCGCGACATCTAGTTAGGATTCAAGGCCTCCTTATAAAGATTCACAACAATACAGTAAAGCAAAAATGATTTATTAATCATGTTCTTTATGAATTTATTATATTATAAATTCTCAACATATTTCTATAACTTTGGTTAAAAATAATTAAATTTAATCTAACAAAGGCAAATATGACCAGATTTATTTAAATGTGTGTTTACTTACTTCATTAAAATTATATATTTATTTTATTTAATTTTCATATACCGATTTCTTTATTTAGTTTTAAACTATAAATAATATATAACTTTCAAAGGATAAGTATAATATTGAAATATGCAGCAGTGTTCTTTATAAATATGCTCAAAAAATACAACAATAATTTCTCAGATATCATTCAAAACTGGTATATTTGTTTAAAAGATGTGCTACTTTGAAATTCTATCTTGTCATATATTTATTGTTGTTGTTGCTTATCCCCTTGGTCTAGAGCCCTAGATTATTATTGTAGACTTGAAAATATATTAATTAGAGCATAATTTGATATGGATATGTTAATCTTTCCTTTGAACTTATTTTTTTAAAGAAAATTGAATTGACCATCTGGATTTCGACTTATTGGTCATCAGCTATTTTAGTGATTTATAACTATTTCAATTTCTTCTTCATTGTTCTAGCCAACATCAACACGTTTAAAAGAATTTATTCTAAAAGTAAACTGAATTCAAATATTTTCAATGATAAATCAGGTTGCAGTAAAGTTTTTTTCTATTTATATTTTTTTATGTAAGTTTTAATTTTAAAACAAAACAGCAGCTAATTACAATCGTTTTATTTTTAGAGCGTTTCTTAAATTGTTTGTAAAAGTTACTATGAGGAAAGAAAACAAATATTTATGTACATTGGGATTGTAGATACAATAATATTTCTCAGAATAGTATAATTCCTCTCATCTCAATTTTAGATGCACTGTAAAAAATTCCGGCAATTTGAGTGTAACATCCATAAAATCTATTTTACCGTTAACTATTATATATATAATTTTTACAGTAATATTTATTTAATTAAAGTGATTCAGTACTATAACTGTAATCATTACTGTAAAAATTACGGTATATCAGGCTTTTTTATTCCGCGACTTTTGTTTTTGTTTTGTTTAATGAAGCTTTTTTGTGGCATTCCGTTAAAAAGGAATTTTATGTAAAAAGTACCAACACCTTGAGTGCCGATCCTGTAATTGGATCCAAAATTTTTACTGTGTAAAGAAACTTTTCATGTTCGTTGGATAAAAACATAATCTCACCCAGTTTTATTAGAGCAAAATAAATAAAATTTTGTTATCTTATGATAAGATATATTCTCACTAAAGACATAGTTGAAAATGTACATAAATAGATAGTGACAGGTTTGGTTTAATAACTAGGTTTGGTTAGGTTCCATCACTACTGTGCACAGAAGCATATTGCTTTATATTGACATACCTGGTTTAGCTAGTACCCATATTTTGTCAATCTTTTTTGAGTAATGAACATGCATGCCTCGATACTTATTTTTTTCTTCTTTTTTGAATACTGACATACTTGGTTTTGAAGCCACATTTTTTTTTAAATACTGCCACACTTAATTTAATAACTACATCTGGTTAAGTCGTTTTGTATATTGCTTCAGTTCTACTGTTCACTTTGACGTAGTGTTAAACACTGATATACCAGGAACAGTAACTACATTTTGTTCACTTTTTTTCAAATTTTTTTTCATTTCATATGAAGAATAGTTCTATTTCTGGAGCATTCTGGTTACTTCCAAATGGTACCATTTGTGAACCATTAGTGTATTTTGTATACTCCCCACTACTTCGTTACTTTCTTAAATAGACGGAAAACTTTTGTATACTTTGTATTTTAAAAATATCCAAAGTTCTGAAGATCGACATCAATTCTATCTAACAAACACAGAAACATGTAGTTTAAAATGTCATAAATATGGAAGGGTTTTTAAGTGGATGATTCAATAAATAACATATAAGCTCATTAGGAAGGGGGAACGCATTTCAGATATGGAATATAAATAGCGACCACATGAGGAAAAAGTGAATTACAATATAAATAGGAAACATTCTCAAGGGGCGGTCTCAAACTCTTACAAAATTACTTCAGGGAGAGTCGAACTACATAGCCATAGCCATTCTATTCACAGGATTAATTGTGATCGCCCCCTTCAGCCATCAGGTGATGAAAGTAGATCTAGCATAGCTGACGGAAGTTGTGCCTGTTCGACTCAGAGCTCTTTGTACCCTCTTCTTCTGGGTCTTACCACACATGCAGGTGAGAAAAGCGGCCTTGAAGCTGTTTCTGAAGTTAGCACTCAAAAACCCATAGACGCAAGGGTTTATGCAACTGTTGAAGTAAGACAAGAGATGGAAGGCTGTTCTCATGGGTTTTAAATAACCATAATTGAGTCTATCCAAGATATCGAAAGAAGTGAGGACATTGGTGATGAGAATAGGTCCCCAGCAGATGATGAAAAGAATCACAACAGCCACTAACATTTTTATAACCTGAAAATGATGCAAATTTTTAAAAAACTATGTTCCAGTCAGAGGCTTATACTATGAAATATGATACATTGTACACCATTTACTTTGTTTCTCTTCTCTACTATTTTATTTAAACTCGACGTTATCATTGCTTTTAAGTGAATATTAGGTAATGAATGTCATGCTTATAAGAAGATAATTACAGCAATCCAGGTCCGAGGGGCCCATATGCAACAAATAAGATGCCTCGACACGCGAACCAGCCTCGCCCAGCACGATAGTGCTAAGCAATGCGTACTCAAACTATATACAAAGCCCAGAGTCACACCAGATATAAAGCACCCCAATCACCTAGACAGGCAGAGGAGATCCATGAGCAGTACAGCCCCATATTCAAACCCACAGGGCGATAACATGGAACCGACTGCAGGCGCGGCCAAAACTGGTCCGACACCAGAGAGAGAACTGCCCCTCCGCTACCCACTGAGAGACGTCAGGCTAGAAGACCGAAGAACCTTCTTTATAAATAACAAAATAATTAAAAAGCAGTTTAAAATAATTACGAAATTGGAAGACATTAAGGCAATTGGGGAGCCACTGGTCTACTCACAAAAGATGGGCTAAGTATTACTTGTATTATAAGTTTATGCTTATAACGTTGGAATCATAAACCAGATTCATAAAACAGAAAACAAAGTTAGTTAAGGTAGCGAGGGTATTTTGCTTACCTAGATAACTTTGTTAGTAAAATTAACATGCATTTGCAATACATGGAAGGAAATATCAAAAGACCCTTTCAATGTTTGCCCAATCGCAGTCTCTCAAAAATTGTGATTATGTTGTGCCAATATTGTGATCGATACAATCTTAGAACAATACGTAATTCAACCGATTAATATCGGAAATCTTACTTGAGTTGCTTGAGCCTAAAGCAAAAGTTCTATTCACTCACAATTTCACCTCTTGTAACAAATAATATGTTTTGAATTTTGTAACTAACAACATTATAAAATTAGGCGGAGAACTGCTGGAAATAATCGAAATAACTTTGATTTATTATTCTTTATTTATATTTATACTTCAGAAGATACACCTAGATCTAAACTAATTGCAGAAATTTAATACTACAAATACTTGCTTTAATCTTAAATACTATAAGTTATTACTGTTAATATGAAAGAAAAATAAGTTATTCAAATGAAACAAAGCATTATGTTGGTAGCCTTAACAAAAAGAATTATATAAAATCCCAAGTTTCATTTAAGGTAAATTTAACATCGATGGGAAACATTGTTTCAACTTTATATCTTTTATTGTTTAATAAATTTTATTATCAATTTTTTCGTATGATTTAAATGAAATGAATGAATTATGAAATAAATAAATTAATTTCGTATCAGTTAAAAATATACTACGTATTATTAAAACTCAATATATTTGTAAATGATTTTTGATATTTCTTTTTTTCATTGTTTTTTATACATTAACCTCAACTTACCTGCTTGACAGTTGTGTTGTCCGCTTCTAACTTTTGAAGTTTCGGCTTTTTTATTTTCATGTTTGAATTGTTATAAGTTGAAAACTGATTCCTTGGATGTGTTTCTTTTAGGGCTATTTCAGTACCTGGCCTATAATAAAACAGATTATGACATCGCGAGTTTAGTTATAATTTATGAATTAGAAAATTCAGATAGGAAAAATTAACGAAAATTTAGTCTTTGAATAACTTTTCATTTTTTAAGAAATAATCACATTTATTTTGTTTTCATGGAGTTATTTTATTAGCAAACCAGATTATAAAATGAAGTTATATACTTGTTCTGAAGTGTGAAAATTATCAAAGGAAGATATGTTTTATTGAAAGGAAATAGTAATAGCCTATAAAATATAAGTTTTTAATCATTGGGAAAATAAATGGTTAATTGCTTAAAGCAAACACAGAAACTTTCATTTTTAAAAACTTGCACTTTTAACGTTTAATGACTTTTCATTGTAGTAAATTTAGAGGCACACTTTAAAAAAAAAAAACTGTCCATTTATTTAAAATTTTATGTATATATACAGATTAATTTTTTATATGTATATTTATATATAAATGTAAGTACAAAACTTAAAATAGACAAACAGTTTTCTGAAAACAAAAAATGTGCACACCCTGATAATGAACCTATGTTCGCGCAAATCTTGTTATTTGAGAGATGAGCGTGCATACAGAAAACTTCCTCACAATTTCTCAGTGATAAAACCGCTTCTAATGAATGAACAAGGCATTTTAAACTCATTTATAGGCTGTTAAGAAATAATTTAAGCTATTCATTTTGTTTCACAAGCAAAGGTAATTTATATATATTACTGAAAGATTTTCGATACTTGTTAGTCTTGATGTAATTAGAAAATTAATCAAATATACTTGCGCAATTATTTGAACGTTAAAAGGACATTGTGGCGAAGTTTCTTTTGTAAACATATATACATCATACAAAGAGAAATAAAATGTATTGTTATGCTTTTAGCCTAGCGTTTAACTCTCTCTTCGTTAATTTTTCTTAGATAGTAAAAAGCTTTCTTAAATTACGCTTTGTTTTTGAGCTTTTATTTTTCAAGGAAAAGAATGAAAAAAAGGAATTTGAAAAGGAATTTGAAAATTAAAATATTCAATAACTAATATTTGGTGGACCGAAAAGTAATGTCGTTACGGTGCATTTGATATTTGTTATCAAGATTTTATTTTTAATCAATGATGTATTCCCCCACGTTAGAAGCAACCTTTCAATGCCGAATCGGAAATGAATCGAAATGGATAGAAAAAAATGAAATGGATTTTAAGACTTACGAATATTTAATGGGCCGAAACGACATTACTTTCCGATCTCCCTAATACTGTTTAATAAACATTCTTATATCAAAATTAGAATAGAAATCTAAATAAATAAATATTATTTTCATGATAATTAAATTAGTTTTAACATAACGCATGCGTAACTTACATTTCACCTGAGACCATGCTCGCTCTGTCTTTCATCACTATCCATAATTGGTGACATATTTTAGAATACGCGAAACCCATTATTAAAGAAGGAGCAATGAGAATTAGGAGCATCATATAGACTTCATAGCCTCGCCACAGCCATGGTTGATGCCAATTACGAACACACCAGAATGCCTTGTATCGTTCCCCTACTTCTATATGAATCTACAAAAATAATTCAAAAAATTATCATCATTGCAGTTTATCTTTTTTTGACATCAATTGAGCACCAGAATGCATTAAGGTAGAATGTGAGGAAAAAATTTAAAATAAAATAAGAATTTCATTAAATTTTATAGTAATGGCTTATAATAGTAATTATTTTGCATAGTAGCAATAGCCTAATGACTACATTACTATATTACTAGTAGTAATGTAGTAAAAGCCTATAAGGATATAATTGTTTATACATGATAATTATTTTGCTTCTGCGAGATACTTTCTACATCGAATATGCTTTTATATTTGATTCCACCTTCTCCCTTTGTTGATTCACCAACTTATAGTGCTTGATGACTGGAATATAGTGGAATAGTGCTTGATGACTGGATGACTGGAATTGCAGAATACTTTAGTATTTGTCATAAATTATCTAAAACAACCGTAATTATTAACTTTTTTAGCTTTCTAAACGCGTTATTATATTGGCGTATAAAACCAGTATATTTCAATGTTAGTTTTAAAAGGTATTGCATATCCAAAATATTTAAAAAAAAATTTAGATTTAAGTGTATTGTAAAAGGGGTTTTTAAAGATTGAAAAAAAAAGTTCAAAAAAGGATTCGAAATTAACAATAGTCAAATTTAAAAATTCCTTGTATTTAAAATTTGAACAGCATATTCTCATTTTGAGCAACTGCAAATTCTTAGAAGGGATGTAGAGGCAGAAATGTGTGAGAGAAATATTCGTTTGCTGCCAGTAGGATTCGAACCAAGGACCTCCGGGTTCATAGTAAGATGATTGAATCATCATAGTTATACACCCCGATTCAGGACGAGTTAGGAAACTTTATATAGTGGCCGCCACAATCACATATCATTACATACATATCTTTCCCTTAAGAGTTTTTAAAATGTAGCAAAATAAAAAAAAAGTGAAATTGTTTGGACCATAATTTTCAAATTGCAGCACTCTGTACCATTGAGATTCAAAATTAGCATGCCATATGATGTCATTGTGGGGGGCACAATATAAAACATCCTAACTCTCCCTGTACTAGGCTGTACATCTACGGTATTTAAAGCATTCTTATAAGAGCATGCCTCACACATTTTTTTCCTTTTGAAACACTGCATTTTGTTCTGAAATGAATATATGTTGTTTCAATTTTGAATACACGGGGTTTTCAAATTTGAATTTTATTTGTTTTGACGACATTTTGGAACATTTTGGCTCAATTTTGAGAAACCCTTTTTTACAGTGTAACTCCAATTTATGGCAAAATTTATCAGCTAATTGACACATATTTTATTTATAGTGATGGAATATTAATTACAAATTATGGTTAATAATTCTTAATTAATACTTTTTATTAAAGAACACAATTTTTAATGTTGAAGAAAATGAAACTCAAAATATATATTAAAAAATAAACTTTGTGCAGCTTAAAAATCAATGAAACAAAGAAAACTATCATATCAAAACTATTATATTATATTATTCTTATAAACTATTTAAATAAAAACTACCGGAATTCTGAAAATTTAAAAATATAAAACTCTTATAAAAGCTATAAATTTTAAACACATTTTGAAAAATATGAAGCTAATAAAAATTGCTGGTAGTATACGAATGATATAATTTTATAAAAACTGTACTGTTTCTTCAATTCATATTTTCTTTTGAGAAAACAATTGCTGAATAATAAAGTGAATGTGATTAAGAGTATCTTTAGCTTTAGCATAGTTCATAACTCCTTCTACAAAGCTTATAATTTAATATTTTCGTATTATTCTCCATCTTCAAGTTTACTTGTTTTTGATGAATTGTTAAAAAACTCTGTCTCCAACCTTATTATCTCAATTTAAGACATAAATTCACTTTAAAAGATGGAAATAATGAAAACTTACTTTGAACATTATATAAAAAATTTAAGTTATGTAAAGCTGAAATCTTTTAAATAAAATATGACACAAAATTAAAAAAAAAAGTAACTATAACCCAAAGCATGGTTATTTTAGGATCATGCAATTACTTTTGCATTCTGAAAAAGAAATGTTTTCAAGAATCATCTTTCCCGAGCTCTAAAAATGCAAATTACTTTCTCTAAAGCAGCTCAACATAATAATGCAAAAATCGTACTTTATTTATTTCATCATAACAGAGAAATATTTTAGAGAACTATTGTTGTTTGCCATGATATGGAATGAAAAATGCATGCTCAAAATTGGAAAAAAGTATATTTTTACACATAGAAATGCTTTTGTCATTGTTATGGATCTTTTTGAAATTTGATGAACACACACAAAAAAAAAAAAAAAATTAAACATGTTGGGTGAATAAACACTATAAGAAAATTTAAGACAGCTTTTTTATTCTGGAATTGGATTTAGATTATACAGTTATACTTCCCATGTCATAATATTTCATATCCTCGAAAAAGAAAGAAAAACATAAGAAAACATTTCATATATATATATATATATATATATATATATATATATATATATATATATATATATATATATATATATATATATATATATATATATATATATATATATATATATATATATATATATATATATATATATATATATATATATATATATATATATATATATATGTATATATATATATATGGGCGAATCTCAGGAATCATTAACATATGTCTTCAAATTTTTCTTATAAACGTCAAACCGCTAACCTAGTATTGATTTTTTTTCACCAGAAATGTTATCGGTATAAATTAAGATAGCATTATAGGAATATTTCTGAATTCTTTTAGCAAGTAGTGTAGTAAATCCTTACACCTCCCTGCACATTGTTAAAAAGTCTGTTTTTAATAGAAGTAAGCACAAACTTTTCCTTTTGTTTTTAGGTTTAAAACGTATTTTCCATGGAGAAAAAAACACAATTTCTGAAAGCTTTATATATGGTTCTTCAAATTATGCTAACAGTTTCTACATAATAGTTTTTCAACACTTTTGTTGTAAGGGAAAACAATGTTTCCTTAGTGTTTATTGTGTAGTTATTGCGGGTCTATTGCTTCGAAAAATTTACAGAAGTAAAATAAACTTTGAAGAACAGCTTTGTGGTTTAGTAGTTCCATTTTCATATGAATTCAAAATAAAATGATGCATTAAGTTGAAATATATATTTATAAATAAAAAGTTACATTTAAAGGGAAAAGTTAGTTGAAGCATGGTGACTAATTATATCTTGAAAATTAATGTTGAAGTTAGAAAATTTTTTTTTAAATATAATTCATGATAAAAGCAATTTTTGTTTCTGCTGTCACAAATTAAAACATGCAATTTATATAAATGCATATTATAGAAAAATTTAAAATAGTATTTCAGTTAATAATATTTTTTTAAGTTAATGTTTTGTAGTTTTTCTGTACAAAATAAAAACATTTATTCAGTTTTTGTTTACTTATTTTATGTAGGGGATTCTAAAAAATGTAATATCTATTAATTACTTTTTTAAAAATTTTCTATTAATTATTGTTAACAATAAATGATAAACTTAATATTTTAACAATCAAAAATTGTTCTTTTTGCCAATCAAAAGAAAAAAGAGATACTATTTGCTGAAGAGACTTCTGACTAGAATAAAAAATAAAAAAAAAAACGTTGTCTAAAGAGATTTTTTTACCATATTTATATAGAACAAAACAACTTAATTTTATGAATGAAGCTATTAACATGGGAAAAAATAATATTTAAGTTAAAAGTTAATAACCATTTGTAACTTAAAAAATGATAGACCAGTATATCTTTGAAACTAGTTATCTGTTAAGTCTTGGATCTATTTTACCAATGTTGAATGCACAAAATAAAAAACGTGAAGTACGCAACACTACTGGCATGCTTCTTCTAGTGACTGAAACTTTTGCTTATCAACACTTTAATTTGAGGTGAAAGTTGGTTAATTGCTTGCTACAAAACCTTCCCAGTTCTAATCATTAAGTATTGTTAAACCCTGTACATCGTAATAAAATTTTTTGTGTAATTGCCAGCATTTTTGGAGATAAGATAAACTAAGATTTTTTAAGGCGCATATTGTTACATTTTGTATTTCCTTTCTCGCTGTGTTCTAGCTTTGTTAATTTATTTATAATTTGTTTTCTATTGTTTACCGACAACATATATTTTCACGCGTATTAGAATAAATTTATTGGTTAATCGGTTTCATTGCAAAAACATTTTGTTTATGAAACACGTGCATTTTTAGTAATATATTCGAGCTAATTCTTTCAAGCCATAATTAATTTTAGTTTTTTGCTTTCATTATTTGCTCGATAATTACACTTCTGTTCTTAAAAATGCATTTAATTTACTTCAACACTAAATATGGTCGCAACTATGCCACAATGTTTTTACTGTGTATAAGAATATTAAAAAATTAGAAATAACGATTTTAAAATAAATATAATTGTGTGAGTGTTTAAAGTAAAAAACATGCATTTGGAAACTGGGTGTCATATAAAAAATATAGTAGTCAGTTTTATCATTTAAGTTCAATTTTATGAAAACGTAGAAATTTGTGGAATTACAAACAATTTGCTAAATAACAGTAGTGCTGACTTTTAAAAGTCAATAAATAATGAGTCCCCAGCCTGATTGTTAATTTTTATCGCAAACTATAGGAGAAATATACAGAAACATATTGAGTTTTCAATTATTTAAATGCTCATCAACACAGGTGTAAAACTATTTTTTTGTGAATAACGATAATTCTGCTTAGTTTCTCTGAAAAGGTACTCCTTGAATTTATATATTTCTTGATACTTTGTTTGAAAGTTCCACTCCTCTGAATTGGGTTTAAAATGAGAAGGCTAAAATTAAATAGCGTACATGCGTTTTCCAAAAAAAAAATTTTTTTTTCGACGGCTAACAAATGAAACAGACAAAATATTTAATAATCATGGTTAAAGTTGAAATTTCAGTCTTTAAAGTAATTCACTCCCTTTCAAACGCTCTACAAGTAAAACTAGAACCTTAAAATCAAGGTAAATAACAGAAACCGTAAATAATCATTATTTTGAAAAACTGAGCTCCTCTCCCATGTGTATGATTTAAAAGGCTCGGCTACTAGACTTCTAGAATTCGAGAAAAATCATTTTTCTTTTTCTCTCTACTTAAAAGAAGCCCTGATACTTTAATAGAATATGTCGAAAGTTTTATGAGAGGAAAATACACAAGAACATGAATTTTTAACTTTTGCAAAGCTTCTGAAAGTCCATTGCATGCACCAAGAAAACTTTAAAAATGAATTGTAGAGTTACCGTAATCATTCCATTTTTCCCATTTGAATTTTCATCAGACATAAATCATTGATAATTACATTTGAAATTTTAAAAATAAAGTACAGGTTTTCAGCTACTTATATATTTCTTTTGTGCATCAAATGCTGAAAATAAATGGTTTTCGCTACTTCTGCAAATGGTGTGATTTAGGAAATCGTTATCTAAATTTGTACCATCTGCTATCTAAATAGTACCAGCCAAAATAATATTGAGTAATTATGATTACATAAATAATTAGACCATGTGTAGCTAAACGAGTTCTTTAAAAGCATAATAAGTATTACATTTTCGAGCTGTTACAAATATATTAACTTTTTGCTAATTTTTTAGAATGTTAATGGTTCGTGCTGTACTACAAAGTTAAAGCACGGATTTAAAAAGCACTGCTTGTTAAAAATATCTCTTATTTGAACCAAGAACCAAATATATTCTTTACTTAGGTTTCAAAAATGGAGAAAATTGGTTTGATTAAAGTCATTAAAATAAAAAATTTTAATCGAGCAGATTGATCTATCAAATCACAATACTAACCAAAAATTACCACATCACTACTTCATTAAGCAAAAGTTTCATATTTTAGATGTTTTTCGTCACGTATTCCTTCCTGACAAAAATAAATCATTTACATCATAAGGGTTTCAAAACTCATTGAATTTAATAAATAGTTTCGTTTCTTTCAAATTGGTTCACGTATAAATTGAGGTTTTCTGCTGTTAAAAAAGTAATTTTAATTAAAGATTGACGGAACAGAATAATTGTATTACTTATTACAGTCCTCTCTTATTAACTAAATATATACTTCAATCACGAGAACTAGTTATTGGGGGAAAATTTGTTCAAGTATTGTTCTAAGCCACTTTTAGATAGTTTGGGAGTAATACAGCTTGAAATGGCTTGAAAATCTACTTATTCAGTAATTTAAGTTGATATGTAAATCCTAAATTGTACCGGCACAATATAGGACTGCACACGAGGCAAACTTTTTTAAACGTTAACAAAGTGTTATTCCAATCCTCTTAAAATAGTTATCCAGCAGAGAAACAGGTAGAAGATAATAAGTTGCTTCACAACTATATTATGCATTTAATAACCTGTACATTATACTATAGTTCTACTTTTTCCTTACTCAGGCTGCTCAAAATTTCTTAGGAAACGTGTAAAACCAATAAACTTAAATAAAAACATAACGCTAAAACCCAGCGACTTGATTTTTCTGCTTGGATCTCCACATGAAAAGCAGAATGTTTGAACGATTTTTAGGATGCGGGACTGAAATTGCCCTTTTCATCCACGGTCCGAATTTTGAGACACTAGCTCAAGCAGTTCTGGAGCGGAACACACACGCAAAAACAAACTCGTTATTTTATTATTAAAGATTTGAAATTACATTATTGAAGATTTCACCTTTAATAGTATATTTTTAGCAATAAACAAGCTTCTGGTGTGTTTTTTTTTTCCCGGTTTCATTACTTTTTTTTTCTTTTTAAAAAAATAATCTTTTAAAAAAAAAGATATTAAAAAATCGATGCTACTTTAGCTATTCGTACACATAATCGAAAAATTAAATTTTACATCCATCTTAGCTTAAAATACTGCAGGGGTTGTTTTTTAGTCATGTACCCTAAAAAAAGCTCAATCGAAGAAAAAGTACAATTTAGTTTTTTGCTCAAGAAAAAATTATTTTTAATGGCTTTAATACTTTCATAATAAATTCCTTTTTTTAAAACTCTTGACGTAATTTATTATTTTGAAGAAATTTTATTTCTGAATTTTACTATCTTTTTATCCGACCGGCCTGTGTAGGGGCAGGGAACTGTCCTTGCATCAGAAAGGTTCTGGGTTCGAATCCCGGGCAAGGCATGGATGTTTTTTTCTCTCTCTATGTGTTCTATGTCCTTTCTCCTTTGTGTGTGTGAATGTGACCCGCCCTATAAACGGGGTTGTGGTTGTGTGAATGGTGAGGCAAAGTCGAATTCTTGGCCATAGATCATAGATGGCGCCACTGAAAAACAAGAACAGTCGCACCCCCTCTGCCTAAACAGGCATATGAAGAAAAAAAAATCTTTTTTGTGCTTGAGTGGTCTAATACTTTAAAACATTGTACTTTTTAAGTCATTTTTTAAATGTTTCTATGATTCAGAATAAAAATAGCAATTAGGCAAAATATATATAAAAATTTAATCACTTTTATGGAGAGGGAAAAAATAATTGCCAATACTGTTCTCACATCTTTTTTTTATATTCATTTGAAATGTATAAATAAATTGTCCTGGAAGATTTTCTAACTGGTTAAAAAAATATTTTATTTTCTGTGCATGGACAGATGTTTTATTTTTTGTTTTTATTTAGTTATTTTCTATTGAATAAGAGATACAGATCACCCGGTACCATCTCGTCTGAAAAGTAAGAGTAGTCGGTACTCAATGCTGTCGACGTCTCCCACATCATACCGTTTGTTACAAAATCATGATCACAAAATGGGCTCTTGATGAAAAAAATACTAAAATAAACTATTTGCATTGAATGTAAGAAAATAATGGATTGTTTCGAAAATGCTTGCCATCAATTCAGAATCATTCTGAATTTTAAACAAAGTTTAAATGTCTTAATCTAAAAATTATAAATTTCATAATTCAATACATTTGAAAACGAAAATTGAAGTAATGCATTCAAATTTCTTTCGTAAAGAATCCTATTTTTTGTCGAAAACCTAAAGATAAGTTCAGATATCATTAAACAACAGACAAAAATAAAACCTTCAAAATCTTTAAAAAATCTTTTTTGATGAGGATATTGTTTGATCCGTAACTGATAAAAACAAAATAAAGTTCCAGTTTTGGTAAAAGGAAGCTATAAGAAAAATCTTCTTTCTCGTTAATGCGACATAGATAAAACGTGTGTAAGATTATTCTGAACATATATCTTACAACAAACATCAAGAAAATGATTGATCCTGAAAGAAATTAGCTGTCGTGTCCCAAACTTATAATCTCCATGTAATATGAACTATGCAAAATAAATTGTTTTCTTAAGAAATAAATTTCTCTATGGAGATTTATTTTTTTATACTCTCTAGTGATTTATTCTGTTTTGTACTCTTTACTAGGCCCTTTTTCATAAAAAAATTATATAACTTAATAAATCTTACGTATTATCTTAAGTTATAGTAAAAAGGAATTTTCCTAGATTGCGTGGCAAACAACATGCAGTGGAATTTTGTATATAAAAGCATTTTACATATTCCATTTTTGAGACGATTTATAAAAACATGATATATGAGATCATTTTTTCCATTTCCTTTTTATTATTGATTAATTCTTTTAAAAAAATATACTTCTTAATAAATCTACCGTATACGTATACATTTTATGTATTTGTTTAAATCCAATAACTGTTTATTAATGCCTAATAAAGAAAAGTAGATATTGAATTTACATTTTACGGGACATAATAACGAACAATAAAATGGGCTAGTATCTGTTTAACCCACTTGCCGTTCTATAAGAAATGAGTTTTTTTTAACTTATAGCTGGTTGCAGTGGAAAAACACAAATTTTGTTTCCGTAATAATGACTTATCTCATCAACAGAGTATTGAAAAACATCTAATCAACTTAATCTAAATAAACCATAATCTAAATTAATCTAATATCTTAAATAATAATTAATATCTTAAATAATAATATCTTAAATAATAATAATATCTTAAATGATAATAATATCTTAAATAAGAATATTTAAATTAAAGAATATATATTAATCTTAAATAATAAATTAATCTAAATAAACCATAATCCAAACTTAAATCTAAATAAACCATAACCATTTTTATGAAAAAATATTCTCTTCTTATAAATCTAAAGAAAAAACAATTTGTTTTTTTGTTTTTTATGTTTTTTTTTTCGGTGCACGATTTTCTATCTGGATATAATGTTTTTTATGAAACTGTGGGTCCTGCTTTACAAACACAGGTGAAAAAGGTCACAATCTTGTTTTACCCTATCCAAAACATCTGCAAGAAAACCAGCAGGAATCATAATTTTAAATAGATAAATAGAGCCAAGGAATCACACTGTATTTAATGAATTTGTTAAACAGTGGCATAAGCATATAAATATATAACTATAATTGCACTAAAGCTCTTGTTACGGGAACATTCGATAGAGGAAACATTATCAATTAGTTGTAATGAATCTTTGAATTTGCTTAAGTGTATTGAAAATGACTTACAAATCGTTGCTGAGTTCTTAAATCTGGAATGGAACTGCTCGAAAATGAAAAAAAAATGGAAAAAGCTCGAAATGCGTGTTTAAGAAAGTGGACATAGCTCGAAATGTAGTTTATGAAAATCTACACAACTTATAATGTACGTTGAAGAAAATGGAAACAACTCGAAATGCGTGTTTAAGAAAGTGGACATAGCTCAAAATGCATGTTTACAAAAATGTATACATTCAAAAAAATGAGTTTACAAAAGTGGACACAGCGAAAACTGATTATATTAAAAATTTATTTGGATCAATTAGTTTTTTTTTTAAATTTTATTTTCTAAAACATGCATTTAAAACTGTTTCTATTTTCCTTAACAGCATTTTAAGATGTGTCAAGATGTTCTTAAACACATATTTTGAGCTGTGTCCAATTTCTCAAATACGCATTTTGAACTGTGAAAAGACTGAAAATCTCATTGATAAAAAGTTTATCGCAGTTTTAGAGAAACTTATTTTTAAAGATAATTATAAAGATAAAAATATATGAAAAGTCCAAATCAACCTATTTGCATCACAATATTTGAAAAGTTTTGCAAAAAATTTTAATTTTCATGAATATTAGTAGAATATTGAAGTCTAATAGATTATTGAAGTTTAGAGATTATTAAAGTATTATTAGATTATTGTAACAAATAGTTTAGATATTGATTATTGTAACAAATATTGTAGTAAATAGTTTTTGTAACAAATAGGTCTTTTAGTGTAGTAATAACAGAATAAATTTTAAAGTGCTCAAATAATTATGTTTTGTTAATGTTTTCAAATTACATGTGTTCTGATATTTTAAGAAATTATTTTTATTAAACACTTCACATGCATAATTAACGAAATAATTTTTTTAGAAAAGTTAGTTAAATATTAGAATTATGTATATGTAATAAAGTGGAGTTCATTCAGGTTTAAACACAATTCTTAAGATATTTATTTGCTAAATGAAATATAAAAATATCCATTTGCTAAATAAAATTTGTAAGTCAAGTAAAAAAAAAATTTAAATATATAGCAACATCATATAGAAAGCGAAAAAGTAAACAATGACCCAATTATAAGTTGCCCACTTGTCTAAGTTGACCATTAAAACGATGCACCACAAGTGGTCAACTTACACAAGTTTTACTGTAATTAGTCTAATGGGTTACGATTCTTTCTCTTTTGGAGTATTTAAGGCATTTTGAGAGTGATTGTTTATCGTTGTGATTATGTAACATTTTTATTTGTCCATAGAGCATATAATGTAAGCTTATATATGGAATGGAAAATCGGTCAAACGGCCTCCATGAGTTTGCTCTTTTTTCAAAATTTACAATGACTGTTTGTTATAAATCTGGCTGAATTTGACTTGCAACGAATAAATTCCTTCTAAAAAGAGTAATATTTTTAAGCTTGTTAATATAAAACATTGACATAAAAAATAAAAGAAAGAAAATTTGATAATGGATTTGAAAAAAATATCTATTAAACTTGAAATAAAATTTACTTGAGAATTGAAACTAAAGAATACACAGCTCAATAAGAAACAATAAATTCGAAGTATTATTATTAGTTTACACGATATCCCCATAACATTACATCCTAAAGCATTTCAAATTGGAAACGGCTTTTATCTCCCTAGACTATTTTATATTTTTAAAAATTTCGATATAAATATGTAAGATTTATTTCTGGCAATTTCTAATACTTTCCTCTTAATTTTTTTTTATTCATTTATTCAATTTTTGTTACTTTTTTACATCGTCAAACGCAAGTTTATAAAATTAGAATCTCGAAAGAAAAAAAAGTACAAAAATGGAAATAATTGTCATTAATTAAAGCAAAAAAAAAAACTGAAATAAAGTCACTGAACAAGCGTCATAAATTGCAGTAACTTTCCAATAATTATTAACTAAATTATGAACTAATGAAATTCATTGAAAATAATTATATTAAGAAAATGAATCTACTTTAATAATTATGAATTTAATTTATTTAATGAACATGACGGCACATTAAATTCAAATTCTGTTGTTGCAATTTTAATGGCTTTGTTTGAACTGTATAGTTTTGTTTTTGGACGATATGTTTAACAGTTGATTATTCTGGGACTAATAACTGAAACTAAATTTTTTGTTCCACCGTACACCTTGTACATTTTTTAAAGTTTTGCAGTTTTCAATATCAGGTTTTTAATAATTTTTCTAATATCAAGTTTCTAAGTCTTGCAATTTTATATAGCAAAACAAATTGTAGCATAGAATTGAATACAAAAAACAAAAGCGACGGTACTTACGATTTATAATTATATAAATAGGTATATTTAATAATTCCTTAGACTCGCTCCTTCATTCACTCGATATTATTATTTTTGGTAGTAATGCGATTTCTAGAGTAATTACTATCCACACCATTGTTTAGTTAAAAAAGTTAGATTAAAGTCTTATGTAAGCCATTGTTGTTTTTTCGCAATATTTTTGTTAATTTATTTTCAACTTCAACGAGCGAGTTTAACAAGAGAGATGAGATAATCTCTTTTACTAGTAATAAAAGATTTATGGCAATTGTTTAAAGTAACAAGCATGAAAACTTTTCTGAGGAAACATTTAAAATTGCAATAACTGTTGAACAAATTAAAGTTTCAAAAAAATTACTTAAATTAATTAAAAATAAATTATTAATTATTAAATTATTATAAATTATAATAAATTATTAAATTATTAATTAAAAATTTTCAGTTCAGCACATCAAATTTAACCTCTGAAATTGCATTTTAGTACATGTTTAACGGTTGAAAATTATCAAACTAATTACTGAATCCAATTTACATCCGGTACATTTTTGTACATCTTATATCCATAAGATGTACAAAGATATCCATAAGATGTACATATTCAAAAGTTCCTAGTTTTCCTTTTTTACAACAAAACAAAATGTGCACGGAGAACAACCTTATCCTGTTAATTTTATATATGCTTTTTTTCCCTGCGCAACGTATAGTTGAACACCCAAAACAGTGACGGTGCAGCTAAGTTTTTTCATAGAAAGGTAAATAAATAGTGCTCACTTGTGCAAATATAATTGGTACAGCAGTAATGAATGAGAGAATCCATATAACTATGATAAGACGTCGTGCCTGACGCATTGTGCATTGGTATCTGGACTTTACAGGATGCATAATGGCATAATATCTGAAAAGGTAACAGAAACTTCATTAGAAAAATATTTGTAAGCAAATTATTTGAATATTTACTTTATGCTGGATTGCATATATCTTTATTACGGTTTAAATGTGTTTTTGCTGTATCACAATGCATGCAAAAATATAACTTGGACCTAAAATTATAATTAATGCAGGATCTGAATTAATCCGTGATTACCACAATAAGCTAGTTACTTTGTTGTTGCTGTTTCATATCATTTCCAACAGCTGGAATAGTTTTAGTTTGTTATAAACTAGTAAAAAGTTCTGAATCCTTAAAAGAACTTTTGTTAGTTTAGATGAATTTTAAGATTTTTATAAATTTAATATCTTTTTTAACAATTTGTTGGATAAATATTCATCTTTTATGGTTAACACGTACTATTTAAAAAAGATTTAATTAGGTAAGACAGAGGTAAAAAAAGTGAGAAATAGTTATATGCAATATTTTGTTATTATTTCTTTAAAGAAATTATGACCATTCAATTTAAATTTTGCGAGTAATAAAATTGATGAAAAAAATATCTTATCTTTGAAAATAAGGACACTTGATTTAAAATTTGGAATCCTATAAGAAACTGACATGAGTCATGAAAACTTCCTTTTTACTAAACTCCAATTCCGTTTCCCTTTAAAAAAATATTATAAAGCTTGGATTAATTCAATAAACGTTATGGGAAAATTTATCTTAGGAATAGTTTTGCTTTTATTTCTGCGCCATAACAAACTTTAATAGGAGGTAGGGTACATAACAGGGATTCAGGTTTTCATAGCAGCCCATGGTCTTCGTTAGCCGCCAGGGGCTATTTGGAGGAGACATTGGAGGAAACAGATCTGCAATACTGCAGTTCTTTGTACTGTCAGGACTCGCAGAGGAGTATGGAAATGTTACGTTATAAATTTTACGTTTTATAATTTGGCTACGCTATACAAACACCGTGCTGGCAGATATGCATATGATGTACGGATTGAAAGAGGAAAATTGCACGAGCAGCAGATAGATTTTATCGTGGAAAATGCGCACAACGAAATGCAACGAAGAAACAGATGTTTATTAATTTGCATCATATTTGTTTGAATATGGATCATTACGTGATGACGGGTCGCCAGTGACTATAACTCCCAGCATGGAACGAAATGTGTTCGATACCATTCAAAGGAATCCAATTACCAGCGCACAAGCCTTTGCTGTTGCCGTAAGAGGATCTCGAAATAATGTTCATGGTGTTTTGCAACGTGAAGGCTTATATTTATATCATATACTAAGAATACCGACACTGCTCCCTACATATCATTCTGTGAGTGTGCGTTTTGCACAGTGGTTTCCTAGCCAATGTTGCCAAAGCGTGCCTTTCTCTTCCTTAGTACGTTTTATTTACGGATGAAGCGTACTTCACGTTATATGGTGTGCTCAACCGCCTCATTTATGGGCTGGCGAAAGTCCCGATGGCCTGACACCGCATGCTGCCTATAATCGCTTTTCAGGCATGCTTGATCTGGTGTGGTCGTCGTCCTTCTTAGTTGGGTCTTACTTGTTGCCATTACCTCTAACATCAGCAAATTATCTAATATTTTTGCACTTATTTAATCTTTCGGCAACTCCCCTGTATGGCTGATGTGTTTTTGAACATTTGAACCAGGGGTTTGGTCACCGTAAAATTGGACTTGGTCACCCGGTTTTCCTGGCCACCAAGCTCTCCTGATTAAAACAGCATTTATTTATTTCTTTGATGTGCACTGAAAAATGTTGTAAACGTAACACCTGTGGATTCCGAAGTGGATCTGGTTTCAAGACTCATCTGTGCTGCTGCTCATATCCAGCAAAATCTGGGTGTGTTTGAGCGAGTTCGCCAATAAATGATCCGACGTTGTAACTCATCGCTAGCAATGGTATAATTAAAAATTTTTATGATACTCTCACATATCATCTACCACAGCGAATGAAATATTTTCGATCAATAAATATTTCAGATCATATCTGTCTTTTGTCTGTCAACTGTATCTGACATACTACTTTCCCATGACGTTTCCGACCATTGGTTGTTATACAATTCTAAATCCTTGTGATGATCTCTATCTCGCCTTAAAGTTTGTTCCAATAATCCTAGGCACCCTATATACATTAAACCGAGCATGTTTTTCTTCGGTAATAATGAACTTTTGCATGCTCTTTATTGTTGGCTTCTAAAATAAAAGATCTTTTTCTTGACTTCATTATAAAAATTAAACATCTTTCATAGCGTGGTTTCAAGCATTTTCTTTTTTGTTTTGTAGTTTATCGTAAATTAAGGAATTTTCAAAATTATACAAAATGAATATACAGTAGTTGCACCTGTATATATAAAAAAAGAACCGTTCTCAGGGTTATGCGTTGACACTGAGAAATTTTATTGTTCATAGAACTGAAAAAACAATATCTCAATTTCCATGCCCCATTTCCATACACGTTTTTGAGATTTTTTCAATCTTTTTATCAGTACTGTTTTTTTTTTGTGCACTTTTTATTATGTTAAATAAACTATTGACTATGCTCTGTTTACTGTAATTGGTAGCTAAGTTTATACAAAGTTTACTCTTAACTTAAATGGTTGATGTTTATAATAAAAAATTGACCCACCTTTCGACACTCATGGATGTGAGAGTAAGAACGGAGCAAATCGCAGAGACGTTTTGCACGTAGTGGACAAATTTGCAGCCAAATTCACCAAGTGCCCAAGAGTAAGAAAATAGTTGTCCAAACTGAAATATAGAAGAAAAAAAAAACGTTATTTTATTTTTAATTTATGGTTTTATAACAAGCTTACATAAGTCTGAAGAAAAAAAAATCTTTCGTTCTTTAGCTAAAGTAATTTGAGATCATTGAGTAGTTTCTATATTTATCGTTAATAGCTTAATATGAACGACTTTTATGAAGTGCATAATTAGAGAATGTTGTTTCTAATGCCACTTGCCATATACCAGTAGGCCTGCTTAGTGAAACCAGGTGAATTTAGGGCAGAGGGTGCGTTTCTTGTTTTTCAGTGTTGCCATCTATAGTCAAGAATAAAACTCCAGCCACATACACGTCACAACCTGTTTAAAGAGTGAGCCAATTCATACATCTAGTTATTCATCCGCAAATAGCAATTTGAACCAGAAACAGGGAGTTATTAATCACCAATTCCGCACTATCTGAAGTATGATTTGTTATTGGAACATGGAGGACTCTGTGACCCGACTGATTTAACGTGCACAATTCATCATTTACTACATGGGGTGTCTTCGGCTGTCGGGGATCGAACTCACGACCTATTGGACATGAGCCCAACGCCCTACCAACCAGGCTGTCCCAGCCTCATACTTAAGAAATAAAAGAAGAAAGTATCCATAGAAAAAAGGAAATGATTCAGTCAGTGATCAATTTAATGAATGAATCAGAATTTTCGTGAATAAATGAATGAATATCTTTATTAACAGTGAATAAATTCAGTAAAGAGCCAGGTAATGAGTTAATCCAAAAAAAAAAAAAGTAATAGGTGCACGGAAGAAATTGAAGGCAATTCAGAGCAGATAGAATTAGGTACTTAGAAAGAACAAATAAAGAGTAACAGTAATCGTGATTTTAATTTTATATTAAAACAACTGGAAATCTGATAACATAAATTGTTAACAAATGTGCTTAAAAATGAAAAAAAGAAAGAATTTAATTAATTATTTTCTTAAAAATCCTTTACTCTTGGATAAAGTAAAGGATAAGAGTAATGTATAAAGGGTAAGTACATAGAGTAAAGGATTTTACTTTACTCTTTTATTTTACTATCCGACGAATATACTGATCTCTAATTTTACCAGAATTTTTCTTCATGTAGTTTTATTGGATTTTAGTTATTATGGCAGATAGTTTTTTTCCCAAAAAGAATTAGAGCTCTAACACTGACACAATGATTCCTTTAAAGTTTTTTTTTTCATAAATTCAGAAAATTCGAAATTCAGAAGCTCATAAGTATGAGTAAAAATAAAACGTTTTCCATATATGAACTTATTGATCCTACACTAAAGAAAACAGAAACCTTAAAATAATATTTTCCTTGATGCAATACTTTTCGTATCTTGCAAAACAATTTCAGTTTTCAACCTCCAGATTTTGGTCTAACAATTAATTTTTACTTCTTTTTAGCATGCATATAATAAAACTACTTAATATATACAAGAAAATAGAGCATAACAAGGAAAATTAAGAATAATAATTTGAAGTTTTATTTACTGCGCATAAGATGCAAGTACGTAGAACTCGTAAAAATATTAAAAAACATAAAGAAAACATGGGAAAATATTTAAATATTTTTAGAAGAGAAGAAGAAAAAAATATTAGAAAGCACTCTTTTTTGCAGATATATTCGTGTTAGCTGAAGACGAGAATATATCTTTTACCTAATTTGTTTTCCGGCTTTTTTTCTTCTTCAAAAACATTTATTATAATTTAAAAATAGCTTTGTTTTTCAATTTTCTTTCTTCTTTTTTAAAAATATATGTATTTTTTCCCCATGTTCTCTCTCTCTCTCTCTGTATCTCTCTGTATATTTATATATATTCCAACTTGTATTATTCAGTTATTCAGGTATAGATAAAACTTTTAAAGTTAAAATATTGTCATAATATGCACATTTTTAAAGTAGACAGTTACTGTTACTTATTTTAAAAAATAATGTTTTAAAATTTAAAAAACGTACTTCTATTTTATAAAAATATTCTTTTGTGAAATATATCTCCTACACTTTTTGGAAAAATATTTCATACAAAAAAGTTCTATTTTGCGTTTAGCCTTAAGTAAAAATGTGTTCTTCGGATTTTTAAATTAAATCTGCCAGAATATAGCATTTTGAATATAAAAGATATTATCGAAACCAATTGTAAGGGATTGGAAAAAAGTATATACACCTCAATTTTTATAAATATATGCTCCTTTTTAAGGCTTTTCTGTAAATTGATGTCAGAAGTGTATACATTAATCATAAAAAGAATCCTACATTATTTTTATCTCAAGTGTATAGATAAGGTGAACCTTAGAAAGCGAAATATTTCAGAATATTTGAATGGAAAATAGTTGATTTAATTTATGAAACACTTATTATGAAAGTATTACGTAACTTTTGAGGGAAAAAACAGTATTATAAATAATATTTCGTGAAATATCATTCAAATATTATTTGAGATTTGGTCCGCAGATTCTATATAAACAAAACTTGAACTTTGCTATAATTTTAAAAATTCTAACTTTTCAAATGAGATTGTTGTATTAATAATATAGTATTAGATTGCTGCTCCTAAAGGAGATAATAACAATAGAACAGATACCTCCCAATGAGGTGATCCAGGTTCGAATCTCAGCACTGGCTGGTGGATACGAATTATTTTCCCGCTTCAAGCCGACCAGAGAGCTGACATAAAATATCCTCAATGATAGAGGGATCAAAGGCTAAAATCCAATTGCCGTCGTGCTAACCACGGAAGATTTTGTTTTCCAGTGCATGTAACGTGAATACGAATTAGTTCAATAAAAAAGTCATCCACGACAGTTAGTTTGTCTCAGTGCTTGGCCCAGGATTTCACTTGTGTTTTGGATTGGGTTCAAAATTACAAGGCTACGGAGTAGAATACGAATAATCTAAAGCTTAGAATTCTGTTGATTTTTCAACGCTGGTCATAAAACGAAATACATAAATTAGGGATCACAAATTAATGTTTAAATTATAAAAGTTAAAAAACAAACTCTTTAGATATATAATAAATTGCTATTCATTGAATAAAGGGCTAAAAATATCATAACCAGTTTAATTGTAAGGGAAAAAACGTAAAAATTATAAAGCGATTAATAGAAACACCTCCCAGCTTCATCAGGCAATCAAACAGCCGTTGATATTATCAGTCTCATCTTTATCAAACGTGATATTCATTGGATTCCGATAAAGTTTTTGTTTATTTCTTCAATTAAAATCCAATTTACAATTCCTAATCATTGTACGATTCTGATATAATTTAGATGGAATTTAAAAAAAATATCTGTTAAAGATGGACGTTGCAGAATATGATGTAATTTTAAGATCTTCTGAACAGTTGTTTAATTAAAAATCTTCATTTCACTCATGATTTTGTAAGATTATTCTTAATCTCAGTTCAGCTCTCATCAAAGCAATAAACATAAATTTAACTTACAAACTTTATAAAACTCATAACTTTCATGAGCTTATTTGCACTTTTTTCAAGTATTGGACGAATATACAACTAACAATAGTTCGCCAAAAAATAGATCTGACCTGCAATACTTATGTTCTAATGATTAGATTTTTACAAACTAGGTGTCGATGTTAATTGTTGCTGGAAGTAACTCAACTGTGTAAATTAATCTGGGCTCATTATTAATTAAGTTTCGAAATTGGACACAAAAACGTACTTTCTTTTAATAAGCATATATACATATATACGTAGCATATTAACGTATATTTTATATGTTACAAATAACATATATGTATTTTACAGATTTGGATTTTAAAATCTTGAGATATGGGGAGTATCCCCAATCTGGAAATTATGACCCTTAAAGTAAATATGTAAATTTGGTATAAAGAAAATTTAAATCTGAAAAATGCTTTTACTGATGAAACCCATCTACCTAAAGATTATTTTATGCAAAAAGTAATTATTTAGTTTTTTATTATTTAATTTAATAGTGGATAGAAAAATTTTGGCATATGAGGTATACATTTTTTATACCATATTAATATCTGTATTTTCTACAGAGAAATCTAAATTTTCCTTTGTTCTTATATAGTATAAGACGTGAAACATTAAAATTATTAACTGAAAAAAATAACATGGCGGCGCCAATGGAAAAATAGCTATATAGAGTAATTAATACCAAAAAGTGTTAAATTTACACGAAAATTGACTTACGCAAGCGTAGTGTGTATCATTTACCCTACACTTGCAGAAGTCAATTCATTCGATATTCTTACAATTCACGTTTTACATTCATGATTTTTTGTTGCTTCGTTATCTTGATTTATTATTGTTTTTTTTAATAACAAAATACCATATTTCTCTTTAAGCTAACTTTATACTTACTTAAGTGAAGAGATTGAAATAAAATATTTATTATACATAACAACTGTCAAGTTTTATACAGACTTGTTTCCGATTGAATAAGGTTATGCATCTGTCGAAAATGAGTTTCACAGTGATAAGAAAAGCTAGTATACTAATGGCAAATCATCTTCTTCAGAATGAAGCGATTTTTTTAAGAAGTGAATAATGCAATGGAACCATTAATATTTGCGTTCATTGTGAAATCCCCTGCAAAATGTTAGGATATACTCGTATCTTTAAAAAATTTAATTGTTTAAATAAATTTTAATCCACACAGGAAAAACAAATATTTAATTCAAAATTGTAGGAGTTTTGTTTTTGGAATTTAAAAAATAAATGTGCATTTCAGTAATAAAAATGGCTCACCTTAACTGGTACGCATATAATAACCACCAAAAGATCTGCGGTTGCTAGAGAAGCTAAGAAGACATTGCTGATGGTTCTCATCCTGCGGAAACTCACCACCGTGTATATAATTAAGATGTTTCCAATTAATCCAACGACCAGTGTTATTCCATACACAATAGCTACTGGTATGAGCTCATCCAAGAAATACATGTTGAAAGACTCGTCTCTGTCATAATCCATGTAACCACTGGAATTCTTGAAATCACTCGCATTTTCGCCAAAGACGCTTAAATTCATATCTGCAGGATGAAATTCATAATGCAAATATTTGGTAAATATTACTGAAAATAACTTTCTGGATATTTTCCTCTTAATAATTCGGTATCTGTTATTTTGTCTTGTAAGTATAGACTAATATTATCGAAGAAAGACGCTGGTGCAGTTTTATAATGTGATTAAGAAACACATAAAAAACACCGAATTGTTTTTTTTATCAACTGTGTTAATGATAAAAATGTTAAAAAAAGCTTTTTTTTTGTTTGTTTTTTTACAAAATTTTTCTTTTTTTTAATATAAATATGGTAAAACATTTCTGCAGATATTATAAATACGGATGCTTCTTGGATAAAAAAAAAAAATTGCATAAAAATATGAAACTAAGGGAAAAATTAAGTGTAAAATAATTTGAAAAAAGTAGTGAAAAATTAAGTGAAGAAAAAGAATGAAATTGTAGCGAATCTAAGAAAATAAACTTTCAAGTGTGGAAAATTACAAATTTAAGTATTGACGATCGATAGATTTAAAAGACTGATGTAAAATTGAATTTGCAACTTTCAAACATTTAAGAATTAAAAAAATAACACAAAATGTAAGTTTCAGATTATGATATGCATGTTACACCCTAGTTCAAGGTTCAGATCATAATTTGAAGAAATAAGCCATTATTTTTTCCTATTTTGCATTTGAAGAAAAGAAATGAAATGAAAAATTATTACCCTTACCAATTCGTTCCAATAAAATTCAATTTGGTACATTTACAAAACGAAAGAATGTGCATGAACGTAAATAGAAAGTTTCAAATTATTAATTTTCATGTATTTATTAACAAACTAGTGTAAAGTCACTTGTTTAATACAGTGATTCAAATTTCACTTTCTGATATCAACCACGTGTTAGTTAAAGATGGCGAACATAAGCTCGACATTACTTATAATTAAGATAAGCTTACTTGTTCCAACTTAGTCCTGAGGAAAATGAATAGTTACATTAATCTTGTTTGTCACTTTAATACAAAATTGTGATTTCGGTATTTAACTATATTAAATAAGCTTATTAATTTTCTCAATAACGTAGGGCATTTATACATGATAAACAAATACGTTTGCTTGTCCGAGTGCCGTTGAAATGTCCGGCACTTTTGGTCTGAGTACGTGCACAATGAAATAAGAATACTAGACCGTTGTGATTTAGCCAAATTTAACTCGTCTGTAACCACCTCTGGTGTAAAGGTATGCTCATTACACTGAAAAAAAATATGGTTAAATTTATTATATGAATATGGTTAAATTCACCGTGTATCTGTCTCTAAGGGAATGTTAAAATCTCTGTCATTTTTACTGAAGCGCTTTTGTAATTACTTAGATAAATTAACAATAAACATGGTTATACAATTTGTATATATCATAACTTAGAGCAATGGTTCTCAAATAATGATCCGAGGAACTCTAGAGTTCCATGGAAAGGTCATAGGGGTTCCGTAAGTTAGAACTTTTTTCTTTACCGGTAAGAATTTTTCGAAACATGTAATAGGTTTGTATCCGGCAAATAATCCATTTTTTATTTAATATTAAGGTTATTTTCGTAGAATTATTTATATAAAATTTCAATAAAATTTAGATAAGAAATTTAAAAAAAAAATTTTCTTCAAAAAAACAATGCATTGAATTAATTGCTAAACGATATGCTTTTTAAAATTATTGCATCAGTATTTCAATTTTGAAATTCAAAAGGAATTAACCTAATTCAAGAATAATTTTTTTTTTTTTTTTGAGATAACCTTTCTAACAATTTATAAGTTCTTTTTCAAAAATTATAATTCAGCTTATTTTATTCAGTTTTAATTTAAATGGTAAAAACTTGCAATGGCAAACTTGCAAATTCAACTGCCAAACATAAAACTTAAATTTTAAAACTTATTTATGAAACAATAAAGAAAATTCATTCACATTAAAAAATTTTGAATTAATATGAAGTTTTTATTTTTGTTTGCATATTTACACCTGCAAGTAAACGTTAATTCAAAGTCAGGGTACCATCAAAAGAATTTCGATTGTTAAGGGTTCTGTGGCCGTTAAAAAACTGGAAACCGCTACTTTAGACCATTTATTCGGTTAAATTAACGTTTCAGTTTTGTATTTTAACTAGATGTGTGGAAACAAGAACTATAAGTTTGAAAACCAGAATTTCCGCTAAACTTTTACCATAAAAAAGGAAAAATTACCCAATAAATGGTGTAAAATATCATGTATTTTGGTTTTATTAGCAAAAATTATGATTTTTTTTTTGCCACAAATACAGTACTGTAATTTTACCAGATTTTTTTTTCGCCGAGTACCTATATTTAATCAAACGAAACATCTTAAATTTAGTGATCCTGAGGACGCTAGTTTTCTAGTAAAAACACTTTTACAGTCATGTTTTTTTTTCATAGATGTTTCATATACAGATATATTACATATATACTGTTGTTTTGGAGAGACTTAAAAATCTAATTTAATATCATGTAGTATTACGCTATATCTTTGTTTTAACGATGTTAAAAAAAAAGGTTTATTATCCTTAATATTAACTAATGAAAAGTTAAAAAATGTGTTTTTATTTTGGTGAGTCAACCACTTTGATTTTTTTTTAAAAATAAATATGCTTATTTTTTATTAATTTTTCTACTTTTTTCCATAATAACCTAGCTATTTTAACATTTTCTATAAAAGGAAAGAAAATATGCAAATTTGTTTTTATCATCCAGCAGAATATATTTTTTTTGTAAAAGAGAGCTTTCATCAAGATCTCAAGAAAAGAGCTAATGCAAGGCATTTACAAAACCCAATTTAATCATTTTTCTACTTTTTTTGCTTAATGACTAACTTTCAAAAAGGTTCTACGCTTTAGGTAGTAAATTTTGCTCTCAGAAATTTCCTCATAATTACACTCTCTTTCAAAGAAGTTATGTCACAATCTTCTTAATGTTTAAAGTTTTCATTTTTTGATATATTTAAAGTATCAGTTAAAATAAAAGTTTAATATTTGCTATTTTAAATAGATTGTGTTTGTGTTGTCATTTATTTTCCATACATTTAGAAAATGTATTATTTTAAATTTAGAACGTAAAGTTTAAGACTATTTATTAAGCACAAAAAATTATTGTCACAAGTTTTATTTTACAGATATGTATGAACAAACAATTTTCGGATGGTGACAATTGGATTTTTATATTTTCTCATTTTTTGATTATTTCCAGTTTGACGATATTTTTTGAATTCTGAATTTTAGTTTACGTCAACGATTTTTTTTTTCTTTTTCATTCTTCGATTTCAAGACTTATTTCTGCTAACATTTGTTAATGGCATTTTGCACACAATCAAAAAATCTGTTTATCTAAAGCTTGCAAATTTTTTTTTCATAATATTTACTGTTATTGGAGTTTTGGTCAAGATATATTTATATATTGAAACATTGGTTGTGCATGTGTTCTTTTTCTATACTCCTGATTCAATAACTTTTTTTATCACCGTCGGTGATGTAGTCAAATAGATACAATAAGTGACTACTAACAATAATCCAGCGTAAAAGACTAATACTGAGTTAATAGACCTTTTCATAGATGACGGTTGACCTGGTCTGTTACTGCCCTCCCCACATTGGTGACGCGGACGTGATGTGAACACGCCTACCTTGGCCGTAACACCCGCCTCGACGTGAACATTTTGACATTAACGCCCACTTTGAACTGAATTCACTTTGATGGATGGTCCACATTGAAAAGTTGACTTGCTACTTGTGACTCTTCTCCTCAAACTGTTGCTACTCAGTCTCGTATACATCACACACAACGTTAGCTTGCATAGAATCGACTGCTAATGGCAACACAGAGAGCAACCACGAACCTGAACTTAATACAGCTCTCAAAATCAGCACGCAAGGAGTACAGTGATCTTAATACAGCTCTCCCGGCTTCTCACAAAACAGCAATGAATCAACTAGTGGTATCCATTCATCGAATTCTATCACAGATGTAATTCTGATGGGGAGTACTGTAGCGTGTATCTACCACTACAAAATTACAACTACAATTCACTGATATATAAGATATGTTAACTCGATTCAATGGTGGGGTACCTTTTCATAGATGACGGTTGACATGGTCTGTTACTACCTTCCCCACATACTTATACTGCTAAATAATTATTTTGACGATGACGATTAAGCAACAGAATAGCGAAACCCGAAATGACAGAGAAAGGCAAAATAATATAATATTTTGGACACTAACAATATTTTATACTACAAGAAAGAAAAATATTTCCCCTCCCTCAGCTACTATTGTTTTTATTTTATTTTCTGTTTTTCATATTTTTTCTCTCTCGGCTACTGGAGTTTTTCTAGTTTTATTTCTCGCACTCATTCATAGCATTCATTTTTTTTCCATTTTTTGTTTGAAACTTTTCGTTATATATGTCTAATCACTTTCTTTTTCTCATTTTAACTGGCAAGTCTCGAAAATGGGCGTCTGTTTTTTTTTACAGCGTGAAAAATATCGACTGTTATAGCCTATTAATTTTTTTGTTGTTGTAGCGAATGAAGTTTTAATCTGGTAATATTTGCAAGTGCATTATAAAGAACCATTGACAGCAAGATATCACAAATTGTATGAAACGACCTTATTTTCTTATTTATTTCGAAAGCGTTGCACGTTGGCCATTTAAACTTGTTTTTAAAGAGCTATGAAAGTTTTACACATTGGTCATTTTTTATTGTCTTTTAAGTGCTTTGAAAGTTGCATACATTGTCTATTCAAACTTGAGGTATTTAAGTTACCAATGTTTCATATTTTGACATCTTTATCATGTTTTTGTTAAATTAAGAAGGCTTCAAAGTTGGCTAATTTTTTATATTACTTTTGATGAGACAACAGATAAAGATTTTCTCTTGCTTTTGTTCACTTACGGAAGTTTTAAACATTAGCCATTTTCACAATCTTTTGTTTAGTTACAAAAGTATTACACACTTGTAATTTTATCATACTTTTTATAACTTACGAAGGCAATGTTCAGAATTTTTGGAAGTTTGGCATTATTTCAGGAATCACTGTTTTTTTTTTTTTTTTTTTTTTTTAAATACTATTGGTTTAGAAGAAACATTGAAAATACTGTTTGGTTTGAAAGAAATATCTATAAGAAGAATATAAAAAATGTATCACTGCAAATTATATATTCGTTATTTACAGAATATACGAAAAGAAAAAATACAGAATATACATAAAAAAAAAGATACAAAATTTATAATTAGTATCATAGCAAATAAACATTTATTAGTTTTAATTTCTAATGCACTTTATCTCTACTTATTATTACTAAGTTACATACATTACCCAAACAACATTTTTTTTATCATTTTATATTTTGCATTAATTAAACTTATCATTTTGTAATGTAACTAAATAACATACATTATTATCACTTACGATAAATAAACTATTATATATTTATAACACATTATTATAAAAAATGTAGGATATAAGAGAGATATAATAAAAATATTACTGACAAGGAAATTAAACGAAAGATTATATGAAAGAATTATGAGAAAAAATAATTACCTTCGTAATCCATTTTTACTTGTAGGTCTTATTCTCCGAACAACATTTATTGCAGTTATATTGTCACAGAATATGCTGTAAAAAATGAGTTTGTATAGAATAAAAGAGAAAATTATTAGTATTTGTATCTGTAATATACATAGTGTAATATGCATAGTATATTATACACATTTGATGACCAGTATTGAACTGCAGACTTAATTCTGATTTTGCGAAAATACACTTTAAAAAATAATTTACACTACATTTTAAAAACTTAATAAAAAATTTTAGACCGAATGATATATAAAGTAATTATTTGGTAAAGTTCGCCAATATTTAATTTTCATGCGTTGCAGAGAAGTTTTTTTGTTAAAATATATGTGGTCAGATACAGATAAATCAATTTGATATATTGAATAAGTTTGGCCTTTTGTACAATCTCCTTTTTTCAAACAAAACCTCTTCTTCATGCCATTCATGTTAAGAAAGGAGGGAAAGTTTCAGAAAAGAAAAGAAGGTCGATATGTCTTTCAAATGAAATGGATCTCTGTTTTGAACTTGTTGGTTGGCCAGTGCTTGTCCGTGATTTTTTTCCGGGGAAAAAACTGTGATACGGTTTTTGTTTCCAGAGTATTTTTATTTTTATTTTGATATAGAGGCTATTGAAATTTCTTCTACATTTAAGAAAAAAATGCATACAAACTTTTATGCTCTTCTATTTCTGAAGATAACAGTAACATTACGAATGTTGTGAAACATATATACAAGTATATATATATATATATATATATAATATATATATAATATATATATATATATATATATATAATATATATATATATATATATATATATATATATATATATATATATATATATATATATATATATATATAATATATATATAATATATATATATATATATATATATATAATATATATATATATATATATATATATATATATATATATATATATATATATATATATATATATATATATATATATATATATATATACCAATAAAAAAACCACAGCAAGTAAAATAACTACACGGGTCGATCACATATTGCTGCGAAATCTAAATTTATATTTATGAATTGAAATGTAAAGATTTTACGGATCAAATTACGATAAAAAGTTTCGGCATTTAGGGTGCTAGTAACTTTTACCGTAAGACTTTATGGAGATTATTTTAGTTTATGAAAGAGAAGAGAATGAACGCTTTTTCAATTTTAATTTCTATTCTAATAATCATGAGTTCATTTTAAATTTTATTTCTTATACTAAGTCATACATAATCTGTTTTGCAACTAAAACGATTGAATGGAGTTTGCTACTACTTCCTTTTAAAATATTATAATTATTTATCTAACAAAAAGAGTATTTTCACTCTTCATTGTAAAAAAAATCACGAACAAATTATGGTAAAAAAATACCGGCATGAAGGAAGCCGGCACTTTTTTAACGTAAAATCCTTTTTTATCGGAACATGTACCGGAGCAAAAACTTTAAAATACCGAAAATCTTACTAAACTAATTACTGTAAGATCTCTGAGTCAATCTAATATAAATAAATATTGCTGTAAAAAGTACGGTTTAATATTTTACGGAAAAAGCAGATTTTATGTAAAATGGATTTTACTGATTATGACTCAAGAAGTGATTTAATCATTTTACAGTACTTAATTCCTTTTATTTTACACTACTTAGAAAATAATAAGAGAAATGCTTAAAAAAACTACCAATAATAAGTAAAAGAATTATCAAAATAAACTACCTATTTTGGAATGAATAAAACGAAGCTATTTTTAAAAAAATATTACTATATGATACAGTAATAATGTATAAAAATATGATCTGTATACTATCTTAAAATTTATTGTGTTTTTAAATACTATTAAAATGAAATTATATATTTTCTGAATTTTCTAGGCTTTTCTTTGACTATTTTATTATGAAAATTATAGAAATCATATAATGAATGATGAATCAAATACAAATCTCTACACCTGGTAAGGAAATAATCCGAAATATTTTTAAAGAACTAGTTAGTAAAATTGAATTTAATGGTATAAATATGTACTAACAATTTACTATGATTGTAAATGATTTAAAGATTACATTTAAAATTAAATTATTTCTTGAAGCTGAAAATTTTTTGAAATAAAACAATAAATCCTGAAATTAATGTCTCATGATAATTCTATTCTACATTAATCAAGTTTTTAAACAAAAAAGAAAAGGAATACAGAGCTCTTTTAAATATATTTTTCTGTTTAATAAATGCTGAAAATAATAGAAAATCAAAATTCCAATTACTCGATCAACAAAATCTGTTTCTAGAGAAAAAGTACAAATTAATGTATTGAAGAAGTCGTAGAATCCTTAACAAATATTTAAAAAATCAAATTTTAGCGAAAAATTTCTGTATGTTTATAAATCAATAAATTTTCATCATAAGCGAGTAAAGAGTAGCACTCTGTAATAATTATGTTGAACAAATTAAACTAAAAACAAACAAAAAATCCAATTTAGTGGGACTTTTCAAAGATGAAGAAATTTCTCCTACTTTCGTAAGTTATAGTAATATCAAAATGAAAATAAGTATAAAAAATAAATTGCATCATAAAAATAATGGAGATTTTCTTAACAAAAAGTGCTAGAGAACTAATCGATAAAATCAATCGTCACGATCGCAATCGAAAGTGTCAAAAAATGCAATTCAAATACTAGGTGGAAAATCAATAGCAATAACTTGCAAAAAGAAAGATCAACAAGTTTCATGTGAATTTAGAACTTAATAATCCCGAGTCAAAAAAGTACCTACTCAAATGCGGGATCCAAATTTCGCATGTTGAAGTAATAATATATAAGATACAAAAAATTTTCAGTTTTAAAAATTTTAATATTAAAAATTTTAATTGTGAATTATTTTACGCAGTAAATCATATCAAATCGATCAAGTCAAAAAGTAATTGCTCAAATTCCCGAATTTAAATTAACGTCATAATACTATCGTACAAAAAATACCTCACTAGAATCCGTAACAATAATTGCTGAAAAAAAAAAAAAAACAATCGACAAGACCGCATGATTTTAGGATAGAATCGAGCAAATTGTGATCTCTCAAAGGAACGATTGATTGTTTAATTGTGGTGTAATAAAAACGAATTAAGGATTCCAGGATTTTAGGAACCAAGAAGAAATTCATAGAAATTACTCTCAATTAAGTGATTGACCGGACTTCTTGAATTTAGGATGGAATCGTTAGAATGAGCTTCATCAAAAATTTTTTGCTCAAATGCGTGACTTATAATTCGCGTAAAAATGGAAATCTATGAAAAATTATGGAAATTTTAAAAACCATGAGAAAATTCTCAACTATAACTTCCGAAAAATTGAGCAATGGCACAATATAATGTGACAATGAAATCATCCAGAATTTAATTCATCAAGAAGTAATTAAATATAACATGATTTCAAAACAAGAAATTGAAAATTCGATGAAAAAACTGCTGGAAAACAATTGAAAAGGACGATGGAGATATATTTGGTACTAAATGAAAATGTCTCATAAGAGCTCTATCGTTCTTATAAGATGCTAGAGGCTTTAGGCTTTTTTGTAGGACGATGGAATTGATACTAAACGAGTTTATTTTAATCTTCTTTTCACGTAACATGATTACTACTTTCGGCGTCGAAAGTTTGATATTTCGGTAACCATTTCCTATGCAATTATTATCCATTGGCGAAGGGTTACCGCTAATCTGGAAAAAAAAATAAATAAATAAATAATATGTAAATAATGGAACGTAACAAGATGTGTGTATACGAATAAATCTCAAACATTTTACATCCTAAAGAGTTTTGGTTTTGACAGCACCGTGGCTGCTAACGATTTAAACGTACTTGTGTATGTTAACATATTTTCAACAAAATAAATAGATAAAACAAGAATGAAAAATACTTTAAAGCGACATTTTTGAATGATTTTCATGGTTTTTACTTTGAATGAATTTTATTGTATTGCTATTAAAAACTTTCTTTTTGATATTATCTAACAAATAGGCAAAAGTTTGAAATTCAAACTTCGAAAATATTTTTTACACCAGACTTAAAAGAAATACAAATAAATTATTTAGATTAAAATTAATGAAAAAATTTTTGTTGTTGTTGTAATTACCTGAAGTATGAAAAAACGGAAACTGAGGGAAATAGTGGAACCTACAATAAAGCGGAATCCTTCATTTTTAGGGTTAAAACCAAATATTCAGACATAAAAATTTATTTATTCATGTAAAATTTTAGCTTTGTAAATTTTGTGATAATATCTATTACTATTTTAATAATGTAGAACAATAATACTTACATGTACGAGTATACGTAAAAATATGAAACTAAATTTGTTCCGTCAACATAATTTCAAAAATTTGTATTCGGAATTTTTAAAATTATCTAAGAATTATTCCTAAAATTAAATTGAATATATTATATTAAATGTTATTCTATTAAAAATACTAAGTTTAATATAATGCAATATATTATTACAATGAGATACAATGTGATATGATACAATACAATAAATTATATACAATATTAAGTTACTCATTTTAACAATACATAATTTTCAATAAAAAATAAAGTCAGGACCCAATTGCTTCTTAAATCTTAAAAACGTATGATTCAAGACTTTATTATAGAGATTTTTTTTTCCTTTCTCCTACTCAATCCGCAGTCTCAAGGACTTACAGGTATACTTTTTTTTTTCATCGATTGGAACTACTTTCGAGAGCAAAAAGTAATTTTGAAATAGTTCTGTCCTTTAAGCTTTCTTTAATCTTGTCCACCCATCGGTAGTCTAAATCTTTCCAACGCTAACTTTTATGTAATTTATAGACCTTAACAACAGGCCATAAAACAATTGGGTGTTTATTGTATTTATTGATGTTTATAACTTCACTTGGTCTTTAACACTAGAAAGACTGAAATACCTATATTGCCTAAAAGCAGTCAAAAGGACTATTGCGAAAGAATAACTAATGTATAAAGAAACTTGTTTAAAATTAATTTTTAATATTTTTTTATATTATTTACAGTTATATAACAAGCTATTAGCAAATATCAACAATAAAAAAATTATATGTTGTACAAAAAGTCACAAATTCTTAGAAATTGTGTCATCATTGTTTTTTTAATTGAGATTAAAAAGCAGTCAAAATGACTGCCTTGGCCAATCTAGAGTTAAACTATTATAACTTGCATCATATTTTTTTTCCTTCTCTTTTAAGTGGATGTTCTTACATTAGTAACGAAAATATTTACTATTTACACATAATAAGTACTTTTTTTGAAAGAAAAATTAACAAAAACCTTTAAATAAGTATGTTCGAATAAAATTGATGGTATAAGAACCTTTACGCTGAAGTTCAAATTATAAGAATTTTCAGGTTGAGATGTTAATCTCCATAGCTACAGTGCAGATTTAATAAAACGAGGTCTGAACGAATGTAGAAGAAATAGAAATAAAATAACTATTCAACAATTATGATATATACGCAAGCTACTTTTCACCTGTACGGAGTTCTGAAGTATGAAACAGTCGTTATTGCACTATAAAAAATGGATACTCAAATATCACGAAACTTCCTCCATTTTAGATTAAATAGTTTCTCAGTATATGCTCCGTGCACAAATTTCGTCAAAGTGACGAAATAACTATCATACTGCGCACCATGTAGGCAGATCAATATCGCCCCAACAACGAAAGAAGGACTGATGGAAAAGAGAGATTAATTACATCCACGCCCGAAACAGAACTTGAATCTTACTGGTATGACCACTCCTTGACCACCTTAGCCTTAGACCGATCGGCCTATTTTTTTCCTTCGAGTTTCCATCGTCTAGATTTTCTTTCAGTTAATGCTTCTGTAATGGTCTGCGATGAGTTTCCGAATTGAGGTAACATTTTAGTCATTTATTTGAGTGTTCGCGTTTCGTTACAAATCAAGTGATTCTCAAAGTTAACGAAATACAGCAGAAGGATTGCTGAATCGTCAAAAGTGAGAGGTTTATTTCTGAGAGAGGGAATCGAACAAAATGTAAGTTATAAGGTCATACTGGTAAAAAGGCATTAAGATAATTCTACGACATTTCTTTACGCTCCTTCAGAAATGTTGTTTTCTAGCCCTGGTAAATTTTTCTAAAAAGGATTACGAATTCTGACCAAAGAATAACCAAAGAACCCCCTCTATATTCTTTATTCTAACTACCCTTTTCATAGCATCTTAGATATACTCAATAATTTTGATGTATGAAATCATTTGCCATATGTGGCCATGGCTTGTTATTTATTCAATCAGGACAAATTTCCGCCTGAGATGCAAACATCGGTCTCCAAAAATGCATTTTTCACACCTCAGACTAGGCAAAGTGCATCATTTAAAAACATGAAGGGGAGTGGGGTCATTCAATGTAAGATCAGCGGACACCTCTACAGTCAAAACGTTCAATTTTTTCAGATTTTTCATGTTCGCGGGTTTCTGTTTCAAAATGATTCATACGTTCATCTGAAGATAATCAGGGATTCACTATTTGCAATACAATATTCAATAAATTGACACTTATGAAAGCAAAAAATTCGAGCTTCTTGTTGTCTCCCCTTGTGACGGAAATTAAAGGGTCAAACCTTTTGCTAACATGCTCCAATTCCACCTTTTAAATAGCAGAAGAAGATATTAAAATGAAAATAGGAGCACATATAAATAAATATTTTAAGGAGGATTGACTTAACTAATTTTACTCTGGTGATATTTAAAGATATATGTGTGCTAGTTTTAAATGAATCTAAATGTTTTTAAGACAACTTAGCTTTTAAAATTAATTTTAAATATTTTGAACTGTATTTTATATTCCATGTTACCATGTTTTTATTCCACAATAAAATTTCCAGATGTTACCTGCTCACTTTTATACCAGTCATTCATTTTTAATAACTTTTACTTTAGGAAATACACAAACAATTCAGATGTACGAAATTAGTTTCCAACAACGTTTGAAGTGTTTCCTAACACTGCGGCTCTTTAGGTAGATTAAAAAAGTGTCTTATTAAATGCGGGTGTAGAGAATGTTTGGTTAGTTTTGAGCTGGGGCATATTAAATATTATTTAATATAAAGATATGCTATATTTTTTTTCTTTTTCAAAGTTAAAATAAGACATTGATAAAACATAATAGATAAAACATAATTAGTGATGGAAATTCGTAGAAAATAAAAATAGGAATTAAAAAATGGGTATACTTCGTGCAAAATGTTCTAAAATATGATTCTATTATTGATCATGTCTTCTTTTGAATGCATTGAGTATAAAAAAGATTTTTTAAAGCTATAGATGCATAGCTTTCCTTATACTTTTGATTATTGATTAAATTATTTATAATGAGCTTATTTACTATTATCATCGGTAACTTATTATTTACTTCTTTTAGCTGTAAAACACTTATATGAAAAGAAGTGAAATCAAATTCAAGCATTTTTGTTGTTATGTTTATAATATTGAATATTTTTACGGAAAATGCGAAAGAAGTCTTCATTTTCTTTTTCTTTGCATGATTATTCGCAATTAAGGAATTTGATTTTTAATTACCTGAAATATTTTTGAAATAATTAATATCAGTGTTTTGAAAATAATATAAGGATATCTTTTGAACTGATTTTAGTTTTATTTTCAAATTCCTTATAAACTTATTTGATGAGAAACCTGCGTGGTTTTTTTTTTTTTTTTTTTTTTTTAATGAAACGTCATACCATTTTATGATGATAGGCACCAATTACAGTTCAGTGGGTTTTCCAGTTATTTTGTAATTAATATTTAAAATCACATGATTAAACACTCCCCCTAAAACGCAGTTAGCTTTCCCGTCTGACGTCAGAATATAAGACCAATGCGACTTCAATCACTGTTCGATGCAGCCAAAGCACGTGCTGCACCTAGTAGAACATTAATAAAAATTATCGAAAAGAACTCCAAGTACTTACAAGTATTCTTTATGCCACGTTGCAATAGCTTAATATTTAACACAACATTTAAAATATTTTTAATGTGCCAAAAAGCGAAGTTTTTGACGATTTTTTATTGATGGACCAACATAATTTTGATGGTAACCACCAATAATTCCATCATAAAACATATTTTTTATAGCAACCAACATAAGTAACCATGACTCCAATGAAGGTATTCGGACTGATTTATGATTTACCAACATAAGAACAGCAGCTTTTTTTGATGGCTTATACATATTGAACCATTAAAAATTTCCATCATAGTTTCTTAGAAATCAAATGTTGGAACGATCATGAGTCACCATTACCCCAATGTAGGAATTCGGACTGATTTACGGTGGTCCAACATAAAAAAAACCAAATTATTTTTATGGTATATTCCAAAAAGAACCAACAAGAATTCCCATTAAACCATCATGGAAATGTGTAGTTGAAACCATCATGTACCAACACGGATCATCCTGGATTGTTGGTCCATAAGAATCAAACTTCTCTTGATCGTCAACTATCATAGTATTTAAGTAGCATTTACCATCATGAAATGATGGAAGTTTGTTGACATATCAAAAACTATGAACACAGAATTGAAAATGTTGAGTGATGGTGACCATCAAATGATGTTGAACCATCACGAATCACACTGAAACCAACATAAACCATCAAAATGTTTTGATGAAACCATCAAACGTGAGGCCTAAAACGTAAAAAAATCGCGAACTGTCTGAAACTTTATTATTTTGTTACAAAAACTATTAGACAGTACTTAGTTATATTTTAATTTTATAAGAACTTTGGGCTTTTTTTGAAGCTTCTCTGAAGGAATCACTCATTATGCTGATTTGAAGTGTTTTATGAAATACCCGTTAGGTTATTCCCTTTTTCTTTTTTTATTCCTTGAAATGAAGGGATTTTATTTTTAAAGAGTAATCGTGTACAGATTATTAGTTTTTATGGCTAATTTTTTCATTCAGCAACATATTTCATTTCGTTCTGCTTTAACTTCCTCATCTAAAACATATGTATTTTTGCTTCTTATTTATGTTTTTTGAGATGAAAGTTTTAGAGTTAAAAATTATTTATTTTATTTTTGTGTAGTTGGGAGGGGGACAAATTAAAGACAATTGAAATAAAAAATGAAAGGGGCTAAAAATTGATTGCAACTCTTCTAATAATAATTAAATACAATATTTTAGAAGTGAATAATAAAAAATTAAGAAAGACATTTTTCTGAGGCAATTATTGTAAATTAATTCTTTAAAAACTTTTAATTTGAAGTATTATACATTTTAATTTCTTCTGTCTGTGATCAAACTAGCATGGAATTTTTTAAACAATCCATACTTTAATGTAACTTAAAAAAATAAACGAACTTCAATATAAAAAATAATTTGCGTCAAAAGATCTTGAAAATAAATTGGGAAAGTAGTTTCTATTTTTTTTTTTTTTTTTTATTTATTTTTTTTTTTTTTTTTTTTGCGTTTATCAATTTATTTTATTTTGCAAAATGCCTGTGCGTGCTGTACAGATATTTTTTCTGAAGAAGGGGAAAGAGAAAGTAGCGTGAAAAAAAAAACATCCTCAAAATATTTCAAAAATCTTGTTTCAAACTTGTTCATGTAATTTTTGAATTTTTAAAAAAACAATTTTTATAATTTATTTATCGTTACTAAACCAGCACATTTTGAAACAGAATTTTCAATTTTAACAATTTTTAAATTTTAAAAAGGAAATTTTAAAAATCATGCTTTATTTTAAATCTAAAAGAAAGAAAATAGCACACCTTAAATTCCTTAAACTTTCTATTTTATTGAACCTACACAAAAAAAAAAGAAGAAAAAACAGAATAGCAATTTTTTTCTTTAGTTTTTTATTAATTTATTTATTTTTTGTAAACTTTGTATTATATTTATTTCGCGAAATGCATCTTGCAAACAAATTTTAGCTTATAATAGCATACAATTTCATAATACAACTTTCCTGTCCAGTTCATGACTTTGAATAAATAAAATATTACACCCAAGAAAAATTATAACAAGTGAATAATTACTTATTTTTTGTTGTTTGTTCAAGGGAGAAGATTTTAAGCATAAAAATAAATAAATAAATTAGGGGTTAAGAATTATTTACATCACTAGTTACTAAATAATAACTTAAAATTCTAAATCTTAAAAATTTCCATTTCCTATCTGGGATCAAACCGCCAGGTAAAAAAATTTCAAAACAGTTCTTATTTCTATGTATAAACCAATTTTCTTGCAACACTTTAGTATAACAAAATTTATATTTTTGAATAAAAAATTACAATTCTTAAACTAAATATCCTTAGATGTCTGTATCATATCAAAAAGTTAACACAATTTTGTCAGAAATATCCTCCATTGTAAACAACATCACTTCACCCTCTGAAAAGTTTCGTTTCGGCTAATTCCGTTAACCCTCGATGTGGATTCTGATGTCATCAACAATCCTTCTCCACCTCTTTTTGAGTCACGTGAAGTTAGTTTCGTTTTAAGCTAATTTTAAGTTATGATTATGAAAACTTCAGGTCGATTTTGAACATACTGGATTTCTAGAGTTTTAAGATATACACTATTCAAAATAATCATGACTACGCGATAACCCTACACATGCCGATTCCTCATTATTATTTTGTTTTGAATGATTCACCCCACACACTCAGAAATGAAACTTTCAAGTTTGACGATTCAGAATTCCTTGAGCTTCATTAATTAATCGTTGATATTTCATTGATTGAAAATCATTTTGGCACGAAATCATATGATTTGTGACGAAATGGGAACCCTCAAATATGTGACGAAAATGCTTTCTCAACTCGATACGTTATCGTAGTGCATTGTTGGGGATTAGCTAGAATCGTGAAACTAGGATGATCGAAAGTAATGAGGTGAAACAAGCTGACCGTTCTGTATGGTGGTCAAGAAAATGGCCTCATGCTAGAAAGACACAGGGTTCGAGTCCCACTTCAGGCATGGGTATAATTTATCTCTCTAATCTGTCTCGTGTTCTTAAGGCAACATTGATCCAGTTATATGGTTATATGGTGCCAACGATAAAGTGGTTACTGCAAACAGTTTAATATTTTTTCTTCTCATGTCACAAATCTATCACTTAATGATAATTAATATATAGTGAAATAGATAAATATTTTTAATATATTACTACACTGTTACATTTTGGAATTACATACAACATATAACTTTTTCACAGTATAAAACGTAATGAAGAAATAGTAAAGAATCACCATTTTTTTAAATGTGATGAAAAGAAATATTTGATCAATATTATTGAGTCTTTATCAATAACAAATTATTTGCGGTAAATAATACTCTTAATATTATTTACTACCCATAAAATTTAAAATAATAAGTATTGAAAAATTATATACTGTTAAATAAATGTCATTAAAATGTTTCTATTTCTCAAAATTAATGCTAGTTATGTGAAATTTAAAATATAATTTTAACAAATTTCTCATCAAATCACTGAACAAAAAGCATACTTAAATTTTAAACATTTTAATATGGGAAATAGTATTTTCTTGTTGACAAATAGAACTTGATTTCTCATTTTTGGAAAAATTGCAGTGACATTCCAAATTTGCAATTAAAATCAAACTTCTATACAGACGATTTAAAGCGTTCCTACAACAGCCTGTTTTGAGCCAGATCACATCTCCATAACTTCATGACCAACGGCAGCACGGCGAACAAGCCATCTTTATTCTTCTATTTTTATGTTTTTTACTTTGAACTTTTTCAGTTAATTTGAAATATGCAAAGAAATATGCCAATATCAGTTATTGAGCCGTGGTGGCTAAGGGAATAGAGCTTTCACCTTCCAATGAGGTGAACCGGGTTCAAATCCCAGTAATGGCTGGTAGATACGAATTACGCACCCAGCTCTCACCGTCGTCATTGCTGATGTGAATACCCTCAGTGGTAGACGGATCACAGATTCGAGTTTCACACTGCTATTAGGCTAACAATAAGAGGTTTTCGTAGTTTTCCTCATCATGTAACGCAAATGTGGGTTAGATCCATCAAAAAGTCCTCCACGAAGGCAACTTTCTCCCAGTATTTGAACCAGGAGTTCCTTTGTCTTTTTAATTGGGTTCTAAATTACTAGGCTACAGAGTCGAACATTAGAGTCGTAAACCCAAAAAATTTGGTTAGCAGTTTAACAACGATTAAAAAATAAAAAATAAAATAAAATATTTTATATGAAAATATTTATAAATAAAAAAAGACAAACTTCAAATTAGATTGTTTTAGTCATATGAAACAGCTCTTCATTTACAATGACGTATTCAAATAACCAATGCTGTAATAAAATTTCAAAGAAATTGTGATACTTGTGGACACTTAAAGTAGGATACAGAAAATTTCGATAAAATAAAATCCAAGTTTCGTGATATTTGAAAGAGAAAATAAATTACCATCATTAGTGTTTTGGCAGAACATTTTCCTTAATATGTCGTCCCCTTATGTCAATGGCCTTATTCAGCCAATTTGAGGGGCAGTAATTACTCGCATTGTTACCTTAGTTGTATGAGTGTACACTACTGTTTGACTACATGCCTTCTAAAATTAATCCTCGTCAAAAGGAAATGAAACAGAAATAAAACAGAAGTTGATGCTGAAGATAATATTTAGGAGATTGACTTCGAATACAAGAATTTGATTTAAAGTTTTTACATTATTACTGAATTTTAGTTTTTACTTGGTGAAAATACCTCAAAGCAATTTATACAACTGTTTTTAACTAAAAAACGGGAAAATTTATATTCATAGATAATGAAAGTTTTAGATTAGGATCCAATATGGAGCTTTTAAATTTGTCACATTATACATCAGTGTCACATCATACATTTGTCACATCATATATCACATCATAGCCACCATCTTAATTTACTGCAAGGTGCAAGGAAGAAACAATAATTGTTCAAGTATTGGGAGAAATTTGCTTTTGTGGAGAACTTTTTTTATGGAAATAACCCGCCTTTGCTTTATATGGGCAGGAAAACCACGAAAACCTTCCACAGATAGTCTGACTGCAAGCGGACATTAACCCATGATCCGTCTAAGACTGAGGATATTTTACGTCAGCACTGTCTTCAGTGCGAGCCAGGAGCGCAATTCGTATCGAGCAGCTATCGCTGGAATGCAAACGCGGTTCACCTCAGTTGAAGGTGAATGCTCTATCACCTAAGCTACCTCGGCTTACTGCGCATGGTTGTTAGCAGTAATGATCAACTTGTTCTGTTGCCATTCCTGAGCAGCATTCAAGGGCGTATTTTACAACAAGATATCGCTCGTCCTTATATTACTGTTGTAACCCAATATGACCTACATAATGTCGACAGGTTGCCTTGGTGTACTGTTACCCTTAAAATTTTGATTATGATGTGATCAATAAATTAACTTTTGTAAAGTTTCCCAGGTTCAACAAAGAAAATCAACAAAGGAATTACTTGAAACATTTAACATTTACAACCAATTTTATTTAAACTCAATTTTTTAAACAAAAACACACTCAAAACATTCCCGAATGCTATCAAGTAGATAGCACATATTTCCAAATTATACGTTATTCCTAGTTTAATATTTATCAACACAAAATTATATTTTCAATAAAAATGCAATTAAAAATCTAAGGCTCAATATGCTATTACTCCAAATCCAGAAAAAAAAAATTATGAATAAAAGGCACACTTAGTTTAAAATCTACTAAAATCAATTAAAAATATCGAACACAATATTCTCTGAATCCTGTGAACACGATCAAAAATAAATGGCTTATCTTAAAATATAGTCGAAGCAATTAAAAGTCAGGGTAAATTATTCTTCTAAAACTGTACTAAAATCGAACTTAGAGTTTATAAATTCAAATCAAAATACGGATCAAATCCCTTGAACGCCCACCGGTATTGCCGCCAGAATCGTGGATCAGGTCAACATTCCATTCTCTGATAGACAGCACTCCAACACTTCAAGCTTCTTTGGGCTTCCTAACTAAACTAAAGCTTTCTAAACTTTAAAAGCTTTCTAAACTTTATTCAAAAAACGCATTTCAATAAACAGAATGAACCAAAATTTTTTTTATAATATCATTTTGTTAGTTATTTAAAGTGAAATTATCCAAAGATAATTTCGAATAAGTTGAATAACTTCCCTTTCGTCACTGATAGGTCATGTTAGAAATTAATTTACACTATCACGCATTCAAAATTAAAATTTTAAAATAGAAACATGCGCTAATTTCCCCGTATTTCAATATTTTTAGAAGTAAAAAAAAAATATTGGGGAAATATTTTACTGTATTTAATAAATTTGCTTTTGTTTTATTTTTCCTTAATAATATAATATTTACGTCTATAACACAATAATCAAATGAGTGATTATTTATAGACGAATCCTCTACAATTGAATTTCTTTCTACTACTTTACCGAAACGTCGATTCAACTAATCTATCAAAAATTAACTGTTTGTTAGAAAACACTTTGCCATTTCTTAATTGGTGGTATAACTTTTAAATTCTGAAATATGCTTCAAATATATATATATATATTTTAGAAATATATCTTAAAGGAGTTTTATTATAATATTAATTGTTTTGTTGTTTTATTAAAAAATAAAATCGGACTAGAAGCGATTAAAAGCTTTTGTTAAACAAGATATTTCCAGATAAATCCTAGATTGAGAATGAGCATTAATATCTTTCACTATAACAAAAGATAAGAATAACGTAGGCCATAAAACATTAATGGTCCTATCGGATTAACCATTGTTCTTCTGTTAAGATAAGTTTCGATTAAAAAAAAGTTCTATAGAACACTTAAATGCTATTATTTGATGCTCGAATACTCCATGGATAAAGCAATGGCTTCAGCTTTGGACAAAAAAAAAGTAAGGCAAAGCTTTTGTAAAATATTTATTAAATTGTTTTTCATAGTTATATAAATTTATATAAATTGTGATAAGGACTCAGTTAGAACAAAGTGGATGCAATAGAAGGCTAGCATATAAGCATTATTGTTTTTAGCCTTATTGATGAAAAACTGAAAAGTTTTCACATAGTTGATTAGTTTGATGATGAATGTGCAATAACTTCGAAAAAAGAATTTTTGCTTACAAGAAAAATTTTTAAATCAGCAGAATCTAAATCTCATCGAAATCATAAAAAAAGAAGAAAACAAACTACATAATATAAAGAAAAAGGTTTTAGAGGAGGACAATTTTGGAAGAAATTGAATACCTGAATAGTACAAATAAAATCAGAGCTTTCTACAAATGAATGATTAGAAAGCGTATGAACTAAATAAATATATCTAACTTCTGCAAAAATAAAAATGAATTAACTTTGGCTAAAATAATTTTAAGCGTTTCGACAAACTATGATTATGATGATGAAATGAAATATATTAAAAAATGAATGCAATAATAATGATCTAGGTTTATAAAACCAAGTTTAAAAAAACATAACCAACACATACGAGCATGTTCAATTACCAAACGAACATTTCGGTTTACACTGTCAAAAATTCCGGATCAAATTGTGTTGAAAAATAAAATCACTGTAGGTGCCAGCGCATTTTTTACAGCTAAATATATATTTTTTTCGGAATATGTTACGGAACAAAAAGTCTGATGCACCCTAATTTTTACAGTAAGTTACCGTAAAAATAACGTATAATATTTTATGGTATAAATAAACTTAACGGTAAAATGGATTTTAGGGTTGATGTACTCAAAGTGCCGGCAATCTACTTCATACCGGAATTTTTTACTATGTACAAGGGTACATATATGATATAAAATGGAAAAAAAAAAACAATTTAGCAATACTACAAAATCTTTATGAAATTGGGAAAGCCTAAACTTTTCTAATAGCGTTACTTTATTCATCTTATTAAACATACATATATATATCGAAAAAACTCGGAAATTTTAACCGTCCCCGAGGACGGCTTGTCCAACAATGTGCCCGTCCTCCTTTTAAACTAACCCGTCACTTCTAAATAAATAAAAATATAGTTTTCTCTTATTTATTACAAACATTTATCATATAAATTGCACAATGAATTAGTAGTTATTAGGATTACAAATACTAGGATAACATTATACAGTTATAAAAGAAATACTAGGTTACTATTAGTAACCTAGTATTTATTTTATGAAATAATTTATTTCTTATATGAAATAATTTAAATGACAAAGGTCAAGTTATCTGGAATGTCAATTTATCCGAGGATACTGCGTTTTTTAAATGAATCAAATATGACGTTCGCCAGTTCCACAATCAATCTAATGATTTACAGAGGTTTGTGCTCAGAAATCTGAAAGGGGTTCTCCATTTAGGTAGATGTTCATAATTGCGTTTAACGCTTTTTTTTAAGATCAGTACGTAATGTGTTTTTTTTTTCTTTTTTTTTTTTTTTTTTTTGTAAGTTCATTACTGAAAAGCTCCTTTCAACCGCTGCAGTACTCCCAGACAGAGAAAACATCAATTCCACCAAGCGCAGTATGTTGCTGTATTTCTAGATTAGAGGGTCATTATAGAAGTGAGGCGATAGACTCTTGTAAGATAACATAAATTGAAAATGTATCACGAACTTTAACGGGAAAATGGCCGTCCGCGCGGACGTCGGATTCGAGAAATTTGTTGTCCACGGGGAATTTTTGACCGCCGAGGACGGGCGGTTTTTCGAGCCCTGATATATATATATATATAAAGTTTAAAATGTGGTGAAAACATGGAAAAGATTACAGAACAATGAAAAAAAGGGGAAAAAATAATAAAAATTCGGAAAATAAAAGATATAATCTTTTCATCAGCTCACACGATTATATTCGCAAAAAGGAGTGCTTTCTAATATAGTATCAATATATCCAAAGGAAAATATATTAATGCAATAGTGTGAAAATCATTCAAAAAAAAAATTCAAAAAATTTACAACAAATAAAATAGAACACATTAAGTAAAATTATCATGTAAAAACAGAAAATAAAATGTAAAGAAAAAAACAGAATAAAACATAAACGAAATCTATAAAGCGAGTAGCAAATTCCAATGAACTTACATAAATGAGAAATTTTTCAAGAATGATTTAAAATATTTTCGTAAAAAGATTTCCAGATTACAAAATATTAAAACAGAAGCGCGAATTGAATGAAAAACGTAAATAGAGGGGTTTTGTTTTGTAGTGGGCTCTTACTGCAGAACAGAAGTGCGAAAGTGATTTGTTAGTTACCAAGAACGAGCCCGAAAATGGACATGCGCAAGATTATACTGGAAATTATACTGGATAGTTTAAAGAAGTTGACAATTAATAAATTTAGAAAATTAACGTTTATTTAAGAAAAAAATAAAATAGAAAAGAGAGAGAGAATGAAACTTGAATTTCTGCTTTGCACATAATAACATTAGCCACGGATTTGCCAGAAATGGATTTGCACATGGTAAAAATTATATAAACTAACAAAGAAGTTTTTCAGTAAATTTATTTACAATAACATGCAATTAAACTCAATGGTTTTACATTGTTTTTAATCAAATTTTGAAAGAGTTTGTCCATTTGTTTTTTTGGATATATAAACATTACTACATATTCTTTTAATTCTATTCATTTGATTAAAAAAGATATTTAAAGAGATGTTCTTAGAAACATTAGTATTCCAAGTAATTAATTTATTTATATTAAAATTAATATAATTTCTTTTATCGTATAAATCAACAAAGCAAATATTTTCTTTTATAATACCCAAATCCAAAAACTTGAAATTAATATATCATCATGATTACGAAGCAAGATTAATTCCTAGGGGTAAATATTATTTAATAAAATAGTATATTCTTGACATGCATACACATATTTACATATATATATGTAAAATCTTCATGACTATTAATTGTGAATTTTGTCATTTGTTAGTCCCAAATATACCTTACTGGGACTAAAGTCAATTGAAAATTTTTGCCACTTTGTTGCAACTTTGATTCTTTGAAAATCACATGGAAACTATTTTATGACTTGTCTTTCTTTAGTTCCAGGAGTATTTGTGGCTCATTTTGCTCTCATATTTACTTTTTATCGAATTTGTTTCATTGAAGTCACGTGAAGTAACAAAAGTTATGACTCTTCTCTACACAGAACAGTCATTTACAGCATTAATGAGTCTTATAAGTACTTTTTATGACTAATCTCTTACAATTAAATATGTGAATCCCTATAGTATCTGAAATAATCACAATGATTAAATTGAAAAGTGCTACGTGTTTAAATATTTCCGAAAGCATTTGAAAAAGAATTTGTTTCCGTAAACATGTTTGTTTAAAATATAAATAGCTTCCGTGCAATATTGCTCCCTTCCCTTTTTGTTTTGTAGTGGGCTCTTACTGCAGAACAGAAGTGCGAAAGTGATTTGTTAGTTACCAAGAACGAGCCCGAAAATGGACATGCGCAAGATTATACTGGAAATTATACTGGATAGTTTCAAGAAGTTGACAATTAATAAATTTAGAATCTCAGTAAAAAGATTTTAAATATGAGACCCCTTATCCATATGTAGAACAAAATTTATTTTTTATTTACTATTTGAAGACAGAATTCAAATGTTTTTTTTTTTTGCTTATAAAACAGACGCATATGCTTATATTTTCCTTAAGAATCATGTTAGAAAATTCAAAATTTACACAAATTTTATAACAACAAACATACCAGATATGATTTATTTTATTCAAAAGTATTATTGCAGAAGGAAAAAGTAACTCAATTTTATGAGCACAATTTCATAAGCTAAGCATTTTTGTAATCGTTTTATAATCTTTTAATTTTAAACCGGATGCTTTATTCCATTTTACGAGGCAATTGTATTGATTATGTTATGCACTACATATATTTTTTGTTGTTGGGGGGGGGAATAAATGTCAATAAACTTACAGTGGGATATTATGCATTTTACATTAAAGTTTATATTGTGTTTAAACACTTTTAGAATTGATAAATTACAGGTTCGAAAATTTTATTAAAAATTTATGCAAAATTTCAAAGTTAGTTTTGCAACTTACAAAAATAAGAATAGAGTAATTATCAATATGATAAAAGAAAATTATTAAAAAAGAATCTAATTGATATTTCATTTAAAAAAAAAAAACGGTTTTAAAAAGAGGCTAAGAGGATTTTTTATAGTGTGAGCATTTTTTTTTTGTTTTGTTTAGCGATATTTTGCTAAGTGTAGCAGTTACAACTATTTCATAATTGAACGTAGCTATTTGTTAGGGAAATTTTTAAAAGATAAAGAATTTTTAAATTTTGTGACCTTTGATAAGTGTTTCGTTTGAATTTAAAAAGCTATTATCTCGTGATTGGGTGTTCCAAACCTGCGAGTTTTAGAATTTTGTGCTTTCGTGGGGGTGATTTTGATAGCTAAAATTTCTCAACCTAGAGAGTTTTGTTTCATTCTGAACTAATAGTCAATTTTTGATGACGTAAGACTGAAATTATGACATTTAAAAAGAGTTCTTGAAGATATTGAGACCGATGATTACGTTTTCTATAGGTCGAATGTTCGGTTTTAATTCAATTAAAAGTTATTATTACATTGAAGTTATTTCATTGTTAAAAGGTTTAAAATATTTTTTGAGCGTTTATTTTCGACTACAATGTCAATGTTATTTAATTGTGATCATTTTTATTTCCTAATTCATATTATTTGAGTTCGAAAAATAAAAAAAAATATTTGCTCTTTTATTCAATATTTTAGGCTTTCTTTTTTAGTAAATTCCACCTTTGAACAGATAAGAAATTAAAATATTTAAAGTTTTTATTATTCAAAAACTTCATTTTTAAATAGCAGTTGTAATTTATGTTCTTCCAAGATTATTATAATTGTTCAATTTACAATATCAATGACGTTTATACGAATTTCAAAATATTTAATTTTTATTGAAAATATTAGGCGATATAAATTCGTTTTTTTCTTCTGAGATTGACCTATTCAATAAAGCATACCATTAGAACACACCTGAGACTCACTAAAACATGCAATTGGTGATATGAAAGTTAATAACTAAATTAAAAACAGCGCTGCTTATATCAACGCTTAACATTTGCGTGTTAAATGACTTTGGTTACCTTGATAGTTTAAAAGTAACTCTGGGTGATGAAACCTTTTAGTTGGGAATGAATTTTAAATTATAGGAAGAACCGGGGTCAGTGGGTCCACTTTAACAAACTGACGGTTCTGCACGTCAAAAGTCGTATTTTGACCTATAGTTTTCTCTACGTAGCAAAACCAGTTTAATATATATTAATTCTTAATTTTCTAACCAAAAAATTATCTAATATCTTAATTTTTTAACCAAAAAATTAATAAAATAATTAAAACTAATCAAAAAAATTATGCAATAGAAAAATGTAAAATAAATGCTCGATTAAATAATTTGCATCAAATGCTTTTCAAATTTTGAAACTATGTCTGCCAACGACATAAAAATACTATTCTGCAAACTTTTAAAATGTATTTGTACTGCCTTATGCCAATGTAAATTCAGTTTTATTTGGAAGAACTAAAGTTTTCCTTAACATGACTTCAGGCCAGTCGCTGTCACTTATCTTAGAAACAGATTTTTTTTAAAATTACATTTCATCGATTTTCGCTTTCATTATCAGATGGCCTGAATCTACTAACGTTTCCGTTTAACTGCATCCGTATAAAATTTTTATCGATAAATTCACATAATAGTTTTGCTTGTAGAAATGATGTAATTTATGTTTCTACTTCAGAAGTTTTATCCCTTTTGAAATAAATAAACTGTTTAAACAATACATAACTATTTTTATAAATGTTTCATATAAATATTATTTGCCAATTATCCGAATGAAGAAATAACGTTGCTTCTAAAATACGTGATAAATTTATAACAAGACAATTAAATTTATGAGCCTAATAAAAGTTGTTTTTTTTTTAAATTGATAAAAAATAAATGGTTAAAGCATGGGTTAAAACAATAAATTATTTAAAACAAAATATTGTGAAAGTGTTTTCTTGTTTAGCAGTATTTTGAAACAAGCGAAACTTTGAAAGCTTAAAAAATAACAAATCAACTGAATCCCGAACACCGAAAAGTTCGTTATTTTTTACCAAAGAACTTTGGTAATGATTTTGAAAAACACTAACAGCAAAATATTGTTTTATTATATGGGATTCAATTTTCTAATTTTCACATGATACTTTAGGGCATAAAAGCCATTTATTCGGAGAAATATACATTTCAGTTTAGTTTTTTTTACAAAGTTGTGGGTAAAAATAAGAATAATTTTGAAAACCAGTATTTCAGATAAACCGTTAGTATACGCAAAGAAAAAAAATTGCCAAATTAGTTGTTAAAATACCATATTTGTTGGTTTTCAATACCAGATTTATGGTTTTTTGCTAACAGAAATGCCCTTCTCATATAGTTCTGTAATTTCAGCAGAATGTTCATCTTTGTGTATAGTTATATTGTTACTACAAAGAAAAGAAAAACAATAATTAAATTGATAAAATATTAATAATATTTATTTTAGTGATGTACATTTTTCGATTGAGGATGGTTTATAATAATGAAGTTGAAAAAAGAAATAATCGAGTGTTTATATTTAAATACAACTTCAACTATAAAAAGTACTAAAATATACACTGTAAAAATCTGGGTAAATGTTTAACCAATACTAGGTGCAAAGTTTCTAAAGGCACCATAAATTGGTTGAATGAAAAATTGTTTTATTTGAGTTTCTCCATAAATTGGCAAATATGATCGAGAAATACGTTCAAGTCGCAATCGATTGCACCAAACTTTCGTTAATATGAGAGGCACAAGCTTTAACTGTGACTGAAAACTTATTTTGTAACTGTTGACTGATGGACGATTTTGTTATTGAAGCTTGCTATCATCTCATGCAAGTTGTCTTTAAAATTGTCAATTTCTTTTGCAGGTAAGTTAACTTTTCTCATTTATTTGATTAATTACAGTTCATTCCATTCATACCATCTTTACAAATTTTGTTGTCTGTTTTGAAAGAGTTAGTTTCAAATTTCTTTTGGGAAACTATATTCTTTGTATGAATAATTAAATATTTTAAAATCTATATTAGCTCTTTTTCAGTAAATGAGGGGATACATCCATTCTATGCCCACAGAAAGTGCAATATCAGTGACAAATAAACGGTAAATTCGACAATCTTAAGCAGCATAGCTTTCCGCCAAATTTACTGCTGGGGAAATTTTTCTAGGTCCGTGTTTTGATTGCCCTCTACCGAACAAAAAAAAAATCGTATGAACTTTCTGTTAGGATCAAAACTTTTTATCAATATATATGCTTCTATTTTGATTTTCATGTTCTATATTGCTCATCTTCATTTGTAATGTCACATAATTACAAAAATTTTTGTATATAGATTCTTAACTGCCTTTGTTGTAAAATTTGTAAAGCGAATTATACTTCCGTTCAAATTTCAAATTAGCACTAGAGAGAAAGGTGGCCGTTGTCATGGAAACTGTGTTTCTTTTTGGCGCACAAGGTAGAAATATAAAACAAAAAAAGTGATCAATATTGGCGTTAAGGAAAATAAAGCGCTAATTTTTTTCTTATTCACCAAGAATCTTACTGAAATTTTGAACAAAATACCGACCATAACAATATTTGTTTTAGAGAATTTAGAAATAAGCTGATTTTTTATTATATATATTTTTTTTTAAAATAGATTTTCTTATGAATATTTTTTAACTAAGCAAAACAAGTTTTAAATGAAACAAAATATCGTATTAAAAAAAAGTTAATCAATATATTTTTTTTATTAAATCTAAATAAAAAAAATACTTAGATGGCCATAGATACTTTGCTTTAGATACTTATTTTTCCATGAATTATTATTATTTTTGTAGATTTATGTATATTAATTCAGCCCATATTTGTGTTTTGGGAGAGAGGGAAAAGCCAACATAAAAATAAAATCAAACGTTATAATTGATCATGAAAAAGGTCATATGTATTCTATATAATATTTACAGTTGTTTTTTTTTTTTAAATATTTTTTTTAAAAAAAGTTTTGTTTTAATTATAATAGCAATTATTTTTCATTCTGGCATATATTTGCTGTTATGAAACAAAAAAAAAGCTTTAGTTAATAAGACAATCCTCACAAATATGTGGAGTTTTAATACCATCCATATGAATTCTGCCTGTGTATTTATCAGGAGCCATATCCCGCCCTTTTAGACAGGAAGTCTTTGATCTATCCAAGTGATGATCATATTGTTCATTTAATATTTTTACAGTTAACAGTTCCTTTTTGAACATTTTTGGAGGGGTCGCCCTGCATGAAAGTTACTTCAAAATTTCTCATGAGGAGAAATTCTACTTGAGTGCTTTGGCGCATTTTAACAACATCAAAAAAATTATATTTTAAAATATCAAAACTTTGTTTCTTCTGTGAAATTACTTCAATTCCTAAAAATTTTATTAGCCTAAATTACATTATTTTTAATCTTCTTTCATTAGCACGAAGCCACCAACAACTTCAATACTTTTAATCAAGATAGGGACTTAGGAAAAAATATTATTATAGTCAGTGCACAGCCTATTAATAAAAATATTTATTCTGCCGAAATTATCAGAATTCTATAAGGTTATAAAAATTTTTTTTCAAACTTCGAAAATACTAGTTTCAAGAACAGCTTATAAACAAGGAATGTGTATAGTTTCAAGTTTTGAGAATGAAGAACCTGGGTTTGGGAAAACAATTATTATTTTGTGAAAAGGCTCCAATTTTCATTTGTGTGTAATCTTTTTAAATCTTGTTGTGGTTTTTAAAAATCAACTGAAAAATGTGATGTGGTTAAAGCAATAGCACCAGAAAATTCTATAATAATGAATATATAATTATGAATAATGATTATGTAATAAAAATATTGCTTTTTCTCTAATACTCACCACCATTTACTAATTTGTAAAAAATGACAGTAATTTTTTTTCCAAACTGAGTGAAATTTTAATCTATTTATCAAGTAGTGAATTATGTTTGTGAAAAAGCAATTTAGTTATATCGTACATTTTAATTCAGATGAGGCAGAGTATATCAATAAATTTAGTATCTTATTAAGATATTGAAAATTCTTTTTGACGATCCCAAATTTTAAAACAGCAAACATTGAGGCATATGTTAACATAATTTTTATTATAAATTACTGTAAATTAAAAATAAGTTTGAATTGAATGTACTCTCTTAGAAACCTAAACATACTATGTATCATATTTCTGAGTGAATATTTTGTATTTTTTTTAATGAATACTGTGATATGTATAAAAAGTATAATATATTCAAATTTTAGGATTATGTATAAAAATTTTTACATTATGTCTATGTATACAAACATCAAAGTGATTGTGAATGAATAAATTATGTTAGAATATCGATCTGGATCTGTATATTTTTTGTTAATATTTCCAAGTTATGTCATTATTTTTGCATTTCTTAATTTACTTCAAATTTATTATTTCCATACGCCAGTGTAATTAATATTGGAATATTTCCTTAATTAGAGATTGGGGGTTGACCAATCCAATATTTGCCTACACTTTTATATAAATTTTTATTTCTGAAAGTAATATTTTCATTTTTAAATAATTTCCAAATACATAGTAATAAGAATTAGCTTCAGCCTAAAATTAAAATTCTCGTTGAAACATTAGTGGTACTAACTCTATAGCATCTGTTGATTCTTTAATGAATGAAATGTAAAAAAGAATTTTAATTTTACATATATCAACCTGAAGAAATAAATAAATTTTATATTGAAGAAAATATTTTTAAAGAGCCAAAAAGCAGAGAACCTTAACATCATTATTAAATATTTATAAAAAAAAGAGAAGATAATTTAAGTCAAATTCATATAAATCAAACTATAATTTAACTATTTCAATCTATAAAAATTTTAAAAAAAACTATTTTTATTTTAAATGTGTTATGCAATACATACACACACACACACAGATATATATATATATATATATATATATATATATATATATATATATATATATATATATATATATATATATATATATATATATATATATATATATATTACATAACACATCTAAAATAAAAATAGTTTTTTTTAATTTTTATAGATTTAAATAGTTAAATTATAGTTTGATTTATATGAATTAATTAAATTATAATTTGATTTAAATAAATATAATTTAAATTGTCTTCTCTTTTTCTTATAAATATTTAAAAATGATGCTAAATTTCTCTGCCTTTTGGCACTTTAAAAATACTTAATGGTGCAAACTTACCCTGCTTTTTAGGACTCTAAAAATAACAAATCATGGCGCAACCTTCCTCCGCTTTTAGTTCCCTTCAAAACACTGATTTTTGGTGCAACCATTCGCTGCTTTTAGGTTCTTTCGAAATACCCATTTTTGGTGCAATCTTCTCTCGTTGTTTGGAGCTAGTGAAAGCACCAATATATAGTAAAACTGAACATCAATTTATGTAGCCAGAAAATGAATACCAATGTTTGGCGCAACATAGCTCGAAATTTTTTACAGTGTAGTTGATTTAAAATATATTATTATTTTGTTGAGGGCTTTGAAAAAATTGCCTGGAGAAATAAAGTTTCTACTACTTTCAGTTTATCTACACAATGTTTAATTTATTGAGAATGGTAATGCTCATTTAGATTCAAACATAAAAAAAAATCGCGAAAAAATACAAATTAATTAAAAAAAATTTATAAAATGCACTTTTCTATACACTAATCACATTATTTTCTTAACAATACAGTTTTTACCGGTAAAAATTTAACACATTTCTCTGACCAAAATTTTTTAGTTTCAATCAAGTTTATTACCGCAATCGTACATGTAATTGCATTCCGCATTTATTTTCAATTCAATATTGCAAATGTAGTTGCGTGGTAATTGCATTTGGCAAAAAGTGTAGAAAATACAGTACTATAAAGTAAATAGCACAGAAATCTAGTTAAAACTAAAGCTTTTACCAATCTTAGTCTGCATTAGAAAATGGTATTTATTTTGCTAGTGTTATAATGGGAGAAATAGAAAAAAAAATTACTTTAGCGTAAAAGTTCTTTTACAGTAAGAAATCCAAGAACACGTTGCTTGAGTAAATCTAATAAACAAAGAGAGAAGTTATTTCTTTGATTGATTTCCTCAGGTTTCTTTCTACTTTTATTTTCTTTCTTGAATAATTGATACAATGTCTGCGACTATTCTCAGAAACTTTGAGAAAGCTGATATATTATGTGGAAAACTCTGTTTTGGCAAACTTGCACTTTTTGCTTTGAAGGCAGCAATATAACTAGTATATAGTAAGTAGTTAGAACATTGGCAAACACAATGGTTTTTGAAATGTGCACTAAACCGCCTGATTCGGTTGTCTGACGTAACACCGTCACGTGCAGGGTGATATTTAGGCATTTGTTTTGTGTTATTTCTTAAATGAGCCAGTTCTGCCAGTTTTGAGCCTGCCCAAATTTTTTCAACTATTGAGATGATAATTGCTTAACGGTTGTTAATCGTTTAACAGTTGGGAAGCCATTATTTTGTTATTTAATAATAATTTTTTACCACTATTCTTAAGATTTCTTTCAGAAAATTAAGCGACAACAAAAAAATTAAAATCTTAAAGAATAATATAATACAATTCACGATTTTTACAAACTTAAGGAACATGAATATGATCAGATCGTTCAACTTTAAAAGCATCAATCAATTTCCATATCTATAAGTTATCTAAATTTTTATTTGATGGAAAAGTGACGAAAAATACTGTTTGTGTAACGAAGGGAAATAATTTGTCTTAAAATGAAACGTAAGTTTTTAAAACATTTGGATGCTACCCGAAATCGTTTATTTACAACAAGAGAGGAATTCTTCAACTCTTCTTTCAAGATAAAAACCAATTAAACTTTTTTGTTTGTTTTCAAACGGCAATGACAGAACAGTTTGAAGCGGGCTTCAAAAGTCCGCTTCCGGGTACTGACTCAAAGGTTGCGTCTTTGCATGTACGTTCCTTTGGGGGTTTCAATTTTGATGACTGTATCAAAGTTGTTGTTTTTTTTTTCAGTATTATTTTTTTGTGTTTTTTTTTCCAGTTATTTTAAGCGAAAATATATCTAGCTGGAGCATGAATAAACTACCTAACCTGAGGTTCAAAAAAATGATTTTGGACAAAATTTTCGAAATTGAGTTAACTATAAATTTAAAATCACTGCACTCTTAGCTTTCTAAAAATACTTTACTTTTGTGTGTACTTTAAATCATTACAAACCAAGAGAAAAAAAGTAGAAATTCATTTTTTGTGCATGCTTTTTCGCAAAGACAAGTGCGGGAATTTTTAAAAATTTGCTTTTCGAACTACATTGATCCCTAATTTAGTAGTATATGCACTCGTTTTTAAGATAAGTTAGAAACATAGTTGATAACCTTCCAAATAAAGTCTGAAAAGGATTTTTTATTTCAGGCGATAGAAACTTTTTACATTAGCGTACATGTAAAAAATGCCTTTTTTTTTACTTAAATATCACCATTTAAATAAAAATAACAAATAATAATCAAAGGGCCGGGATAGCCTGGTCGGTAGGGCGCTGGGCCCATATCCAAGAGGTCGTGGGTTCGATCCTCGCCGGCCGAAGACTCCCCGTGTAGTAAATGGTGACTGATGCACGTTAAATCTGTCGAGTCTCAAAGTCCTCCATGTTCCCATAACAAATCAATAACTCTGGGGGTACTGATCCAGGAGTTTCCTTGTCTTCTGGATTGGTTCAAAACTACAAGGCTACGGAATTGAACATTAGTAGTCGTAACCCATGAAATTGGGTCGGCTGTTCAACGACGGTTATAAAATAAAATAATAATCAAACTCTTTTCAAAATTTTATGTTAATATTAAAAAATATATATATTGAAACTTGTCGGATGCCTCAAATATGGCATTAATTTTAAGAGTGTAGTAAGCAAAAATGTGACAGATGGTCAAACAATGAAACTTCATTCGCTAAAAATCTACCAACTAACATTGTAATGGTGACTCATAAAATATGTTGGATGCAGCAATTTAGATACAAATACACACAATAATCTATGCAGAAACATATTTAAATGGAGAATTCACTGTAAACCTTAATATACCTTATAAAACCTTTAATAAGTAGCTTTCTCAAAACAAGGTTATTCTAAAGCTCAATCAATACTATCCCGTACATAAATCAATGCCACAAATGAAATTTTTCAGAACACTGGGAACAACACAAGACGTCTAAGATTTTACGCCCCTCTGACCACCTTCAAATTTAACTCAAAACTAGAAGCTAAAAGAGGCTATTGAAACATGCGTATGCATTTAATGGATATTAATAATTTTAGACAGTTTTGTGACTTCACACATGTTACAACCCAAGCTTCAATTTCTCAATATTTCGCAGCAAGCATTTAGCTATAATGATAGACTAAAAATAAGAAAACATAATTTAAGAAATAGAAAACTTGTTAATGCACCATTTCACTAAAAAAAGAGAAAATATTGAAATCTTTAGAAGTAGAACAAAAAATAGTAAGAGAGAGGTGTTTCTTTATCACGATGTTATTCATCACTGTTACTCTCTCAAAATTTTGATTCTAGCCTTCAGACTTTTGATTTAAAAAAAAGTTTCTTAAAGAAATATATCTGAAAAGTTTTTTATTAACATTATTTTCATTTGAAATCCTCTTTCTCAAATTCTATTTTTTTTTTTTTTTAAGTAAGGATAAAATGCTAAACATTCTTTGACACTTTAAAATAAGAATATTTTAAAGAATTAGTGCACATTTTAAAATGCAAGAATGGTAAACAAGAAGATGAATCTAGTACAAAAACTTTATATTTAGTTAAACGTTGACAGTGACATTGTAACAGCATTCTTTCTTGGATGTCTATTGAAGTAGAAAGTAATCTCAATTCCAAGTGAATGGTGAAGCTCCACAGTTGACAGTTTGACTGTTTGCTAGGCTAAAAATAATCGAAGTAGCCAATGAAAAGGATTTTCTCTGAACTGTCGCTTTTTATTAGATGAGGAATTCAAACTTAAGACAAATAGACTAATCTGATAAGATAAATAATATAGTTAATTTTAATTAAAATATACTATATAACGTGCTTAAATATATTCTTTTGAAGCCTTAATATAGTTAAAAATATCTAGTTACTTTGTTTATTAATATATTCAAGAAAACGTTACTTAAACATTAATTTGTTATGTTATTTGAGTAAAAGTGCTTGAATAAGATGGTTATCTTTTATCCAACCATGAGAAAAATTTTAAAGGATGTGTTTGGAGTTCAAATGTGTCATATAAATTGAGCAATTTTTAAAATTTATCGCTTATTTTTGGGGTTTGGAAAATATAAGAGTTGAATGGATATTTTTAAGGATATGCTTCGATTAAAACAAAAGAAGGAATATATTGACCTTGACCCTAAATTAATTTAGTTTAGTTCTATTAGATTGAATGATCTAATCTGCAATTGTCAGGACAGGACTCCTGTAAAAGAACTGATCTCTTCATGATGCTGTTGCCAGAGGAAATAATAAAAAGCAGGAACGCTTTATTTAATTTGATGTATTGTCAAAAAGCAAAAAAAAAAAAAAAAAAATGAAATGAAAGAAGAATAAGAATTGCTAATTCAAAAGAAGTAAAATGAAGTTAATGAATACTAAAGAGGAAAAGTGACTTCCCGTAGTATCAGAAGAGGCTGAAACCCAACTTGTAATCATCCAATGTGCCACGATTGTTACTCACGTCATGGTTTATTAAATCGGTTAGAGAATAGATGAACCATGACGTTATACTATTTGAAAAAGTTAGTGACCTTATATTTTGCGCAAAGGGCGCAATTAGAAATCATTACATATTTCTAGCAATCATTATATATTTTTTACCATCTTAAGTATCTAAATTAATTTTGATTTAATAGATTTGAAACACAAAAATAGAAAAAGTTATAAAATTTATAAAATAAATAGAATATTTTATACAAAATCGTTCAGAAAACTGACAACAATAATTACATGACATTTTATCATATAGGAAAAAAAATTAAAGACTGAAATTAGATAAGGTATCCCTAAGGCAAGGCTTTTGCAGGTATCTTTTATTTTGCAGGTTTCTTTTATTTGCAGGTATCCTGTTTTAAGAAAAACATAATTCAGTAAAATTATTTATTAGCTGCAGTTTAGCCTTCTCTTGAATTATTCATTTGCAATCTGATATTTTCTTAAATTATAATACTCATTTTTTTAATAAAAACAATTCACCAGGTGTCCTAATTAATTATTAACGAAAGGTAGAAATGCACGATTTACTGTAACAGACATCTTTTTAGGAAACTACATATTTTATTGTACCAAGTTTCAAAGCTAATAGCAAATTGTTCAACAGATGGCGCTGTTAAGTGAAAAAATACTATCAAACTGTTTTCAAAATAATCATTATTTAAATTTATAGCACAATAGGATCTGATGAAAACATTAACAAACACATTAGCAAATATTTTAACTAAAATGGTCTGACATGCAAATAAAAATATTATTTCATAGTTTTTTTAGTGCTGTTTAAGATGCTCAACTTCCCTATTGTACAACTATTGCGTTGCACAAAAACTATAACACTTCAAATTTTGGAAATTATGAAGAAGGATAAGAAAAAAATATTGGAGGCAGGATAAAATAAAGTATTTTAGCCATTGAAATTTAGTTTGAGAAATATTAACTCTTAAAATTTAAAGGAGATACTAAACTTGACAATTTTAATTAAGAAACCAAAGCTGAACTTGATATTAACATGTTTTTACAAGCTTTTTCATAGCCTATATTTAATCTGTCGGAGCATCTTAATTTGTGTGATGCAGGGAATGATACTTACCTTAAAAAACAAAAAAATCATTGTTTACGTTGCATAACTTTTTAAATTTAGACATTAATAAACGTGTTCTAGGTGGCTTGGCAATAAAAGAATAAGATCAATCACATTTAGGAATTTAACTTAATTGATACTTTTATTTCATAAAGAGTGTTGTATTTATTGTGTGTGGAAAAAATATTGTCATTTATCAGTTTTAAAATATTGTCACTTTACAAAGTAATAAATCGGCAGTCAAAAATTTTTTTTTCTTATATGGAACGCTTAAGGACCGATTTCACGAGACTTCAAGTTTAGCAATTGTGAATATTTAACTTACGAAAGACTGTTTATTATTTTAAAAATATTTAATGTGAAGAATATATTTATTTTATCATATCATTTTATTAATACAAGTCTTAAGACTAGGTGGTTTGAATAGTAGAATTCAAAAATATGAAGCTGAATTTACCCTAGTTCAGATTTCGATTTTAGTGTATACATAAGTTAAAAATGAATAAGCTGAATTGCGGTTTTAGTTGAAATGAAAAGGAAAAACAATTTAGGAATAATTGAAAATTTTTCAATAATTTAGGAAACATGTTTCTTTGTCTTAAAAATAGCTTATTTTATAGTAAATTTAAAGGTTTAATGAGAAATAATAATTGCATTTTTTTAGAAATTCAAATTCTTTTAAGTATTCATTAAATAATTGTGGTTAGAAAAAATATACATTTTAAATTTTGTTACTTCCTTCTTCATTCAGAAATTTATAAAGCTGACTAAAATATTTAATAAAGTTATATAATTGTTAAGGTAAAAATTTTTTTTAGCACGTTTATAAAATAATAACAATTTTAAAAAAAAGTTTTGACTCTTGGAGCTAAAATGATCCTTCCACAAAATAAAACATTTTACCGTAATAATGAATTTATGGTAAAAAGGAATTTAAGAGATACTGCTTTCAGGGTGCCTATACTTTTTCCGTAATTTGATCTGTAATTCTTAACAGTACATGGAACAGAAGGGATGAACGGAACAGCTTTTAACAGCGTGTGTTCTGGACTAAATCATAAATATGAAGTATTATTAACAGTCTTAGGACAAAATTTATTTTTAAAGCTGTAAACAATGGTATTGTGCCTTTGAAATTATTCAATACAATGCAATAATATATATATATATATAGACAAAAACAATATTTATTTCAAATTCTCTTTTATTATTTTATAGTTTAATATTTTATTATTCTTTTTATGCTAAATTGAAATAAATAATTTTTAAAGGTGATAAATCTTATTCTATAATTAAGAAAAAATGTCCTATATATTAGCTATATCTCAGAAGAGCAAAAATTATTAACTATAATTGCCCTTTAATGACCATAAAGAATATTACCCGTCAATCGAGGAGCAACGTTGCTGCTGTGGCACTCCATTCGAGTATAATGAGGGAGCCTGATACGTAAGAGTTTAGTTACTTGTCTGGTTGAATCTTGGTTGAGTTTACAAAGGAATATTTTTAAGACTTAAATAAGTATACATAATTTAAATAAGTAAAAATTCGGAAAAGATATTCAAATTTTGAGAAGTATATATTGTCGTAAAAATTTAGAATAGAAGTTCAAAATTCTATAATTCTGATTAATTATTAATTCGAAATACCTTTTTAAGAATTAATAATAGCATAATTTTATTTTTATAAAACATACGGTGTATTTTCTTACAGGTCAAGTTGAATTTATAAGAAAACTACTTTCAAAACTGCACGAATACGAGATAAAAGGTTTAATAACAATTAAATTTGAAAAATGCAAAGGTAAGTGTCCCCCCAAGACTAAAATTTGATAGATGAAAGAAGAGGACTTTGAATGAATTGAAATTCAAAATTCTATAATTCTTATTTAATTATTAATTTTAAATACACTTTTAAAAATAATGATATTACAATTTTATTTTTATAAAGCGTGCGTTGTATTTCTTTCCATTTCCAATGGAATTTATCAGAAAACTGTTTTCAAAAACTACATAAATACAGAATGAAAGTTTTAATGTCACTTAAACTTGAAAAATGTTAAGGTAAACGTCCCCGTGGAATCAAATTTGATAGATGAAAAAAAAATGATAAATCGGAGAAGTGCATGTTCAAGAAAAAATATTATGTTTTCAGTAGTTTTAAGAATCGAGACTTTTTAAACAAAAATTCTTCATCAATCATTCTTTCTAATGGGTGCTTTCAAAAGTTTTAGAATGCACCAACCATTCAGATTTATTTCTTAAGACTACCATAAAAAACTTTAAAACCTTAAATGAGTTATGCTTCCAAATTAATATTAATCTTTAATGGATAAAGGAATTAAAACGTAATAAGAGAAAAATAAAAAAGCAATAAGGAGTAAACTAAATCGTGAAATATCGTTTTTTTTTTTTCAAGATTTTTTTCACGTTAGATAATGCAATTATTTCCTCTAAACCGAATAATGCAATGCAGAAAGAAGAAATCAATTACAATTAAAGAAAACTATTTAAAACAATACTGAATAAGGAATAACCATAAGAAGAAAAAAATTCTGGTAATACTGTGTGGTACCATACTGTGTGGTAATGACAAACCCGGTAATAAAAAAATGTGGTTAATAAAACCAAAGTGCACTGTATTTCATTTAGTAAGCTGTAACCTTTCATTTAGTAAATTTTTCTTTATGTGGCAATGATTCACCAGAAATTCTGGTTTTCGGAATTCTTATTATCAAATATTCAGTAAAAAATAAAAACTGAAAAGTAAATTTAACCGAGTACATTGGTTTTATGCCATGCTCAAAGGTATCATGATAAAATTACCACATTTCATCAGATATTATGAAATCATATTTTATTGGTATTTGTAAAACCATATTAAAATCATTACCAAAGCGCTTTGGTAAAAATTACTGATATTTTAGGTATTCCTATAAAGCCAGAATATTCTGAGAAAAAAACCATATTCCTAAATGTCAATAACACTCTGGAAAAGGATAGAAATTTTTTTTATATTAATTATAACTGAAAGCAACACCTTGCAAAAAATGACTGAAGGAATGATTTTTCAAAGATAAATCCGAAAGTTTCAGTCGCTTTTTATCCCCCACTGAAACCTAAAAAAAAAAAAAAAAAAGATTTGAATTGATTTTCTAAATTCAAATAAGTAAAGAAATTTAATTCTTTACTTACACTGAAACAGCAACTAATCAAAATTCAGGAGATTGACATAACCGATTATAAATTGCAATATAAAATTAAAAAATTTTTTATATTAGTATTTGAGACCAAAGCAGAAAAAAAATCAATTCAAATTATTGCCAGTAGCATTTTGAAATAAGAGGTTTTCTGAAAATTCAAGGTGTATCATTTGATAAATGTGTGAGCATAAGTAGTAAGTGCTAATCATTAGTTTTAAATTTCTAATTTTTATTCATTTACCAGCTATACGCCATTTCTTCGTAACTGAAAACATGTCAGCAGTCAAATTGGTTATCAGCTAAACTACGAATCCGCGAAAGAAACTGGAAGGTAAATACCATTGAGTAAAATCCTAGAAGGGTCATTCTCGCAAAAAGGTGATTTTCTTAGTCCCTTAGTAATAAATACTAGGAAATACAGCAGATTTCTTGATATTTTTCTGCATCATTTTTCGTAAAGGTCTAACTAATCAATCACATGCATTTCTGCTGAATGCATTTAATATTTCATTCTTATTTTTTAATAATCATAACTTCAAAATCCCCTCCGTGGACGTCCCTACGTCTGTGACACAAAATAATTTTTAATGGCTGTTAAACATTTTAAATGTTATTTTAATGACTTTTGTAGTTTTAACTAGTTAAATGTTTATAGCAGCTTTTTATTAAAATTTTTTTTAGAAAAGTTTTATTTTTATAAAATAAATGGTTAGTAAACTTTGTCCATCAAAAATGAAGTCTCCCTCCGTGGACAATTAATATAGCTCAATAAATATGTAATAGAGAGCAGCACATGTGAAATCTCTATAAGACAGTTGGTGGGGAAGGTAAAGATTATATTTTCTAGTGTTAACTATCATTTGCTTTTGTTCTCTTTGGTGTTAGTTTTGGATTGCTGTGTTCAACTGAGGTTTGGCAAAGTTCTCAATGCCGTGGTCATCATAAAGAAGGTAAAATAAAACTATTTTATACTTGATATATAAATTTTAGATTGTAAAAATAGTATATTTAATAAAAAGAACTGCGCCATTTTTGTAACTTTAAAATTAAAAATCAGAAAAATTCAAGAACTAGTTTTTGTCTCCTCCGTGGACAAAACAGTTCAACGGAGGAGATGACACAGTCAATGGAAGAGACAATGTGTTAGTCAACCAATAAAACATTTTTATTAATTAAAAAGCTATTTTCTTTTAATTGATATTTTTTCAATGGAACAAATGTGTTAATTTCTTTGTATTTTCAAAGAAAATCAATTAAGTTTAACTTTTTTTTTATCGGAGAAGTAAGTATTGGCAATTTTTCCAAATAATTTCTGTGATGTTGATCATGGGATCACCACAATGTTTAACATTTTTTTTCTCTTCAAATTTTAGGAAAATATGGCAATACCAAAATGCAAAAAAAAAAAAAAGAACTCAATCAAATGTTTAAATCTAACAACGAATTAACAAACAGAAAAAACTTAGCATAAGACAAGTTAGACAGAAATTACGTCTCCGTGGACAAGACAGAATTAAAAATATTTTAAATCTTGTAAAAAATAAAATAGAAAACTTGACCATTATTATAAGGACATATAACAAAACTAAATAAAGGTATTTATGTAATTTTTATCACTTTTTTAATTACTTTAATTTAAGAAAAAATTTTAGTCTATTTATACCTTTTCAGTGAGAATAACCCAGAATTGCTCACCCTCTTGACAACTTTTTGAAATCTCGCCAAGTTGGCGATTATTACTGAGATCAGCGTACAAATTTATTAAAATATTTTTTAATGGAATAAAAAAATAACTTACCTTACCTTCACCTGAGAATTAAATAATAATGGTAATAAATGTAATAACGGCTAAAAAATGAAATAATAATGATAATTCTAACAGCAAGAGATCAGAAGCATTAAAGGCTGGAAAATAAACCCTTTCAACTCTTTTCTAGCGAAATCCAAATTTCGGACGTTCATCAAAACAATCTTACATGAAATATATTCTGAAAACCTAGTTTGGCGAGATTTCAAAAACTTGCTTGGCGAGATTAAAAAACATCGACACGGTGTGGGCTATTCTAGGATTCACCCTACCTTTGCAATTAAAGATGCTAAAATCAGTACATTTTGTATTCATTATAGTTTGTTGCCATTCTCGGTAACTTCGCATAAGAAAATAAGTTGAATACGCATTTAAATATTCCTCCCAATAAGAGAAAGATTAACAAAAAAAGACAAGTATCATTTGGCTAACTCTGACCGTCAATTCATAGTAGCAAAATTTACCACAATAAAACAATTTTCCATTTCTGATTCCTTTCGAGGGAGGTAAAAATTCTATTACCATAGTATCTACAGTTGTAGGACAAAATAATAGGAATACCTGTGAAAGAATGAAGTCGTCTTTTGACCGTCCAATAAACGGCAGGCACGTGTCGCAAGAGTGTGCCACCTAGTGGTGATGAAAAGAAAGGTATCAGTCTAGCATTTGGCAGTGTGAGAGTTGCATGAGAAAAAAAAATCTGTTCCTAGCAAAGCGAGATTTCGTCCGACCTCTCTGACCTTATAAGAGGCATGATAATCCGAGCTCGCCTAGCTGGAGCGTCCGTGTCCAGAACAGCGAACCTTGTGGGTGTTTTAAGGACTCTGTCGGCATACGCAAAGTTGGGTAAGGTGTCTTCTGCAAAGCACAACTGCGGCAGGAAGTCGAAATTTTCTGACCGTGATAGACGGGTGTTGAAGAGGATAGTCGCTCGAAAACGCAAGATTACACTGCCGGTGATAACGTCCGAGATGAATACCCACCTTCAGAACCCCGTATTTATGAAAACTATTCAACGGGAGTTGCATGCTGCTAACATTCATGGCAGAGTAGCTATTCCAAAGCTATTCCAAAACAGCGAGGAATGCTTTGAAGAGACTACAGTGGTGCCAAGACCACCTAAAATGGACACAACTGCAATGGGAACAAGTCATCTGGTCTGATGAATCCTCTTTTACACTGTTCCAGACCACGGTACGTGTGTTCGTGTGGCAAACACCGGCAGAAGCATTTCATGTTGACTGCCTGGTTCCAACCGTCAAACATGGAGGTGGTTCTGTGATGGTGTTGGGAGATATATCTGCCCGAGGATTGGAGCCTCTCGTTGTCTTGAGGGGGTGGTTAAAGGTGACCATTGCCAAAGCATTCACGCAGATCATCCTCACCCTATGCTTCATACTCTCTTTCCGGGAGAACGTCCTGTGTTCCAAGATGACAACGCCGCTGTTCACATGTCTCACTGTGTTAAATGTGCATAATGATGAAGTGGAACATCTAACGTGGTGTCCTCAGTCCCCTGATCTCAATATCATTGAGCCTTTGTGGGGTTTTTATAGAGAAAAAGGTCCGTGCTCGGTTTCCTCCTCCACGCACACTCTCTGAACTCGAGACGGCCCTGCAAGAGGAATGGCTGCAAATTCCGATGAACTTTCTTCAAGACCTTTATTTGTCAATCCCACGTCGAATGCAATCTGTCATTTAGGCCAAAGGTGGCCCAACTTCTTATTAATAAAATATTTTCCTTTTTTCACTGGTGTTCCTATGATTTAGTCCTATACCCGTACATTTAAAGCCTACATTAGTTCCTAATAAAACTGCACCTTTTAAAACAATACTTTTACTATTAATCCCAAACTTTAAAACATGATTGGTTTCAATATTAGTTTGCCGATTTTCTACGATCCAAGAAATGAAAAATTACATTTTCTTTGTTTTTACTTTGTTCAATAATTTCAATTGGGTGGAATTTTAATTATGTAGCTTTATAGAAACGCTTTCAAAAAGAATCAATATAAAGCGAAATAAACACTTGTTTTCAATTTTGGAAATTCAATTTTTGTGACTAACTCCCACAAGCCATACACTTGATCATTGATCTTGCCTGTTATAACGAATGCTCCTTTTTAGATTAAAAGAGCTGTAGGATAGCAAGCAACAGTGATATTATCTATTAAATTTTAGAAGAAAAAGAAAGACAAAACAGAATTGTCTAACGTTTAATTTATAACAACAGCTAATGTTAAACCAATAAAAAAAATTTATTTTTCAAACGCTCTTCTGAAGGATATAATAGGAAATTATTTTGAACTATTTTTTTTGGATCGACGGCTAAATTTCCCAATTTATCCACTGACGAAATCTTAGGATGCTGACAAAAAATCGTCTCGTATTATAACAGACACATACAAAGACACGATCAATTTTTTTCTTTTATTATTACAGACTAGTTGAAAGCTCGTTCTTCGTACTAGGTGAAATATGTAAATACTCAAAAATTCGTTTATTATCAGCACCACAAAATCACACATATAACTGAAAGAAAAATACAATTTAAAAGCTCAAAATAATTCTTTCTTCCCTCTGTATAGCACCTACAGCCTTTACGATACTAGATTAAGCAAAATCCATTTTTTCGTAATTTATCCCATCAAAATCCATCGAGATAAATATTAAATATATTCAGTATAATTTGTAAATAAACATGAAGCTGCTCAGGACTACCTTATGATAGTCAAACATTACGCAGCGACTTTCTACCCTTTCGGGGAAAGCAAAAACTTTTTTTTCGCAATATCTATATTAAAATTGCACGGCATTGGTTCAGTTTTAATAGTTTCAAACCATACTAATATAATACATTAGTATACTGAGTACCTATTAAAACTGTATCAATTAACAAAATACCAGTAGTGCTTTTTACCAAAATTAATTAAGCATTATTAGTGTCAATAAAATATGAACATTTCTTAAGCTTCTCATAAACGATTTAGTACAAAATCTTCTTTAATTTCGATTTACCGCACATAGCCTGTTTTTTTTAAATTTCAATTAGTGTCTACTACAAAAATTAATTAATCATCATTGGTGTCAAATTATATGGCAATTTCTTGTGTTACTCTTAAACTAATTAGAACTATTTATACATCAATTGTGCTTTTTAGCTCATAGCTTATTTTTTTATTCCATTTTATAACTATTGTCAAAATTAACAAAGCATTCCGTTAATAACGGAATAAAAATTTTTTTTTGCTTTTCTTAAACGAATTAATACTCTATCAATATTGATTTTTAAATTTTATTTAAATTACTAGACATAACTAAAATTGATCGAGCATCATGGGCTTCAGTATTAGCATGACAATATTTAAATTTTTTCCCTAACGAATTAGCACTATTTCTCGACTAGTTTCGCTTCTCAGTGGATAACTGAAACGTCCATGTCCATATACATCCTTTAGTTTATCGGATGTAGCGAAGGAAAAAGGGGTTATATATTAAAGAACAGTTACTTCAATTATTTGATAAAGATGAATCATTCATAGTTTCACTTAAAACGTTAATGGATAGTTCAGTGGCTATAAAAAATTCAAGTTTTTAAACGTCACTCTTGAAAGATCTAATTTATATTTTGATTTTTTTGAATTGGGGACTTAAGTTACCCTTTTCACTTACTATCCTAATTTCAGCATGTTAGCACAAACAGTTAGTATATGTAGAATGAGAGAAACATTCACTCAGGAAAACTCTGAATCTTAAATTATTAGACACAAAGGTATAGGTGTAAAATCTATATATATATATATATATATATATATATATATATATATATATATATATATATATATATATAAATATATATATATATATATATATATATATATATATATATATATATATATATATATATATATATATATATATATATATATATATATATATATATATATATATATATATATATATATATATATATATTGAAAGCTTCAACTAATCTTTTCATGTTATTCCGTAATCTAAATTTCTTAATTTCTTACTCTATATTTAGATCTAAAGTATGTATAAATTAATATTTTGTTGTTTACCCTTTACTAACTGTAAGAAAGAGATTATTGCCTCGACCTATTTAAGGGACTAAGGGAAAACAAGATTTTGCAAGATTTTTCCCTAATTTTTATTGAGGAGCATTTTCTGTTGGATGTTCGTTCTATGTTTATAGTGATTCAAGACGATCATCCTTATATATATATATATATATATATATATATATATATATATATATATATATATATATATATATATATATATATATATATATATATATATTGTCTACCCTTTATAGGCTCCTGTGAACTATCCGACGACCAAGTGAGATAAAATTCGGCGTACTGATATTTCGAAGCACGGGAAAAGTCACTGTCAATTTTAGAACATTTTACTACAAATTATTCGAATGGGATGAGTGAAAAAAACGAGGCTTATCAATGGATTAAAATTACGCATTATTAAAAATCAATGAACAAACGATTTTAGCTTACAGCTCCAATTAATAGAAACTTAGTTCCAACGAAAGTTTATAACTTACGTTTTTGATAATCATTTATCTTTGATCCTTATGTATGGTGGGCAGAAGTAATACCTACGTGTGTAGTTTTCGTGGCTAATAATAGCGTCACCGAATTAATATCTTGAGACATATTTTCATATATAATATTTTAAAAGCTATGGATATATATATATATATATATATATATATATATATATATATATATATATATATATATATATATATATATAATTCATTATTTAGAATAAGTATGCGAATTTTTTGGTTTAGCAAGTCTACGACCATCGTCGTCAACATTGACATTTCTTTTTGTTAGTGAGGAGGAGTATTTGCAAAACTATCCAGCCTAAACACTATAAGTCAATCGACGCCTCAAGTGTGCAAAAAAAAGAGATATCCGTGCTTCAGAAACATCCGAGCAAAGGGAAGAAAAACTGATATCCGATAATCATTTGAGTACACACTACTCAAGCCCGTTCCTTTGAAACATCTGAGCAATGAGAGACAAGAATGCAAACCAATCGAAAACGCACTTCTCCATACAGACGATGTCAATATGCTAATTTAAATCTTAGTGTATTTCCTTATTATTCAATTTATAATTTATTAGATATAGTATCCATCTAAACGCCGGCATCGTAAAAATGGATAAATTTTGTGCGAGTTGCAGTGCCCATAAATTTAAAGAATGAAACTAATGGAATTTGCTGTGCTAGAAGACAAGTGACAATAGCAGAGTTAATTTCACCGACCGAGCGTATTAGGCGTAATAACAAGAATTTAATTCAAATAACTAAGTAACACGAAATATGCAAAAGAAAGATCAATTAATGCATATATTTATTAAAAATATTTAGAAATTTTGGTTTGAATACCATTTTCTCCTTAGTGCAAGCAATAAATTTTTAACTATTGTAACAGTTTGCTGTTCAATTTCTGTAAGTTCACGTACATATAGCAAAGTCCTGGTGTCCACCCAAGTTGGTATTGGCTGAGTTTTCGTTTCACCGTCTTCATCGGTATCATTTCCTCTTCTGTTGTTTCTTTTACGGACATTATCACAAGTTTAATCATTTTCATCAACTGATGCATGCGCAACAATTGTACCGTTAAAAACTTTTTCACCTAACTGTGACAATTTTCTTCTCCAGCCTTACTGTTTTTCTTACTTAATTATCAGCTTTATTACAAGGTCTTTTAATTTTCGATATATTATGGCCAGCATCTAATTGGATTTAGCTATCGACTTAAGCTTGGCAATACGTTTCAATCTTTTTAACTGATTGAATGAGAATATTGAATGTAATCGATTATTTATCAAGTAATTTAAATCTCCTTATCGGATTGATTTAACAAACTGATCATGTAAATTTTTTATAAAATGCGCGTGTTTTTAGTTGAATAATAAAATATTTATGTTTTCATAAACAGATTTATATAAATCTCCCTATTGTATAAAATAATTTTATAATCTTTAGTTTTTCTGACTACTTCAGTTTTACTATGCCTGGTCAGAATTCATATCAGCGTTCTCTTTGTGATGTGTAAATGTTTGTTAACAAAATAGTTTTATTTTAACCCATTGCACTACGCTTAAATTCGTAACAAGTCGTGCCTAACTTATGCACCCGAATGTTCGCTTAAAGAGCCTCAGTCAAGAGAGACAGACAGAGGAATAGAGGATAAGAGATTAGAAGACAGGATATAAAATACCTATTCACATAAAGAAGAGATAAGAGCCCATTTAGACATTTTTATTTAGCCCGAGATTAAGACCACGAGTACGGCTAGTGATATTCATGTTTGACTCGAAATGTCGATTACGAGCGAGACTCGTGATATTTACGTTTGACATGAAATTTAACAATGAGCCTGACTTGTGATATTCCAATTTGGCCTGAAATTTTCATCATGAGTCAGATTCGTGAAAATAGTGCAAGGGATTAAGAAATATTGTGCATGTCCTAAATTTATAATTCTTGCTTTTCACCGAAAATAATCTTACTGTAATTATGAATTTTAATGTAACTAAATGTAAAAAATAGCAGCAGCTGCTACTTTTTATACCGACAAGTAGTATTTACACCAAGTAGTGCAAAGGAACATTTCAGGTGTTTCACTTCAACAGGAACTATCCTTGGTTTTGGTACAGGTAAACATAGGTGTAAATTAGTTGCCACCCTTCTTGTTGTTCAGATGCATGCTTTATTTATTTATTTATTTTTTATTTTATTTATTTTTTTTTTTTTTACATTGGAAAGAAAAAAGCCTCGCACAGTTGCTTTTGCAAATTATTTAACCAAACATTCAGTGAATAAATATTATTATCAGTTTCATAGAAACGTAGAAAATATTGATAAAAAAATAGATAATCAATATATAAAATATAGATAACCATTTCTATAAAAACACTGTCGAATAAAATTGAGGCACTTTCAGTAGGATAAAACATAGTAGTTATTTTCCACAATATCCTAAGCCAAAATTTCTAGAAGATTGAATACATGGTCTTAAATATAAACGATGTAAACACTTTACCTTTGCTGTGCCTGTACCTTTGCAGAGAAACATGATACATATTTTATTTTTGATTTTCTGTTCCAAAATATAATCAATTGCCTTTACAATAAGTTACAAAAAACGTATTCCATTTGTTCATTGTTTATAAAACTTCTGTATTTTCTGCAGTGTCAGAGGTTTTAATATTAGTTTGTTGTTAAAACTAAATATTTCTGTAGGTAAAATTCTTCATTATTTTTATTTCCATAAGCTCTTAGTAGACTATAAAAGAAATTAATTCACTCTCTAAAATATAGTTTTTTTTGCATTAAATAATTTCTATTTTTGAAGCTAAATAGCTATTTTATCAAAAAAATAAATATTTAAGCAATTTTTTTCACGAAGTTTACATCGAAACAAAAAGATCCCTTAAAAATTCGGTTTTTACTTATTTTCCCAAAGAAAAACAAAGAAAGGTAACACAAGAAGAGGTTTGAGGCTGAAATGTATCTCTGGTTTGAGCAATGATGATTTATAAAGATTTTTTCATGTATAATTATTTATTTATTTAGAAAATTGATGACGGATGTGAATCGTTCATTAAGTTCACTAATTCAACAATATGAATATTAGGAAGAAGACAGTAACAATGAAACTCAGAAAATGAGGAACTTTAAGGGCATAGAAATCTACCAAAAAGCTTGAAACATTTTATATGGCGTTATTTATTTCTCTTCTTTTTAAAGTAGACGTAAAAGTATTGCTCGTTGGAGCAGACTTAATATGTCCAACGAAAAATTTAATAAAAAAAGCAAACTTTATGAATTTTTTTTTCTTAAAATTAAAATATTGGTAAACTATCGGGATATATATTTTTTATTCTACAAATCGTAATTAAAAATACAATTTTATAATAAGAAAATTTTTAATTATCGCTTCTTAGAAGTTTTCACATCAAGTTTTCTGAGAAAATTGAATTACGTTTGTAAGTGATGTTATCGTTCCAGCCGTTCCATCGTATTGTTCGTCATATTTTATTAAAAAAAATTATGTGCGTTTGCGTAAGATGGAAAGCTATCGAAAACAGAATTTTTATATTTACTTTATACTCATCGATACCATCTCAAAGAGAGCTTAATGTAATAAATATATACAAATAATAAAAAATAATAATATTGAAACGACGATTTACAATTGTCTATAAATAAGAATGTGCGTATATATAAAGCATTTCATACATTTCTTCACAAAATTCTAATTAACCACTTCAATGACAAACTTTTTAACGATATTTTACATTACAGTGAAGTTAACATCTTTTATGAAAAACAATGAACTATTATTATTCCAGTATAATGACCGATACAGAATATAAACTTCTTTCATTGCGTGTAATATCTACATAAAATTCTAAACATACATTTCTTAAAAGATTTGTAACGAAATTTAAGGATTGAAAATTTTATTTTTTATTTTTAAGGCCAAATATCACGAGTGATAAAATATTTTTTTTCTTGATGATATATTAAAAAGTAGGTTTTTTTAAAAAAAAAATTAAGAAAGTATATTTAAAGCAGTTTATAAATATAAACTAAAAACTAAGTTTAAAGCATTATTGCAAAATTTCATAAAATTCAATTTTCTGATTTTATGAGAATAAACAATTTAAGAATAATATAAAAAATTAAATTAAAAGACAGTATTTTAAATCGAGATAAAAATATTTCCACCATTCCAAATGTATATTCAATTGAAATGATTAACCAAAATTGAATTAATCAAAATAATTTTGTAATAAAATTTACTGTATAATCAAATTGTTTTCTTTAATTTTATTATTCCGTAAAAAATTTCTGAAATTTTATAGTTTCAGCACAATTTTAAAAATTTTATTACACATTTTTTAATGCAAAATATATTTCTAATTTGTAAAATTAATTCTTATAAACAAAGAAACGTTTAAATACATTTTTTAAAAATTACAAATTTTAATTTTTTTTCCATCTTTTTATTGTTTTATTAAATATTTTTGCCTTGCTTTGGCTGCAAAATCTATGTAGTTACAATTTCGCTTTTAATACGTAATAATCAAATGTTTAATAGTTAAATAAAAGTGTACAATTAATTTGAATAATTAAGTAATAATTTTATGGCAAATAACAGATCATAACAGCAAATGAAGTAATATTACATTCAGTTTCTTTATAATGAAACAAGCACGGAAGAATATGCCACATATTTTTCCTAAAGGTGCTTTTAATATAAATGTAAATATGAGTAACGCAAAAATTAAAATAATATATAAATTAGCTTCTTACTAAATATAAAAAAAATTAAATTAAATAAACATTCAATGAAATGTAGTCCAGATTTTATGTACACATTTTTGAAACAGCGAATTTTCCGCAGATTGTTAAAATGTATGTAAAAAACAATAAGTAATTTACTTACACTTCAGTAGAAAAGAAGAACAATGTCACATTTTTAACTAAAATTGATTTGCATACATATTTAAGATAAGTCAGATAGTAAATAAGAATTATAAAAAAAGCGATAAGAAGTAAAAAAAAAAGATATATATAATTCTATAGACATCATATTCAAATACAGTATCAATTTCAAAATGGCAGAAGAAAATGCATTCAACGAAATTTTTAAATAGGTTAAGACATGATCAACCTCTAAATTGAAAGTGTGCTAAAGGAAAAGGACTCGAACTTGTGTCAAAAAAACTAAAATAATTTGTCTTTTAAATTTTGAAAATTATATTTCTCTCTAAAGTAACAAACATTATTTGATATTAATTAAAAAAAAATAATTGAGCAAAAATCAACTGCAAGAAAAATTTCTTCTTGTATAATCAAATTAAATTTTGCAAAATTACTAAAATAATTTTTACCTTAAATTTTGAAAATGATACCTCTTTCTAGAAAAACAAACATGATTTGATATTAATGATAAAATAAAATTTAATCTGGTAAAAAGGTGCATCACAAAAAATTGCTCCTTGTATAACCAAAATAGTTGTATAATAAAAATAATTATGCAATTTAATTAAATGTATATTCAATTGAAATGATTAACCAAAATTGAATTAACTATAAATCAAAATAATTTTGTAATCAAATTTACTGTATAATCAAATTGTTTTCTTTAATTTTATTATTCCGTAAAAAAATTCTGAAATTTTATAGTTTCAGCACAATTTTAAAAATTTTATTACACATTTTTTAATGCAAAATATATTTCTAATTTGTAAAATTAATTCTTATAAACAAAGAAACGTTTAAATACATTTTTTAAAAATTACAAATTTTAATTTTTTTTCCATCTTTTTATTGTTTTATTAAATATTTTTGCCTTGCTTTGGCTGCAAAATCTATGTAGTTACAATTTCGCTTTTAATACGTAATAATCAAATGTTTAATAGTTAAATAAAAGTGTACAATTAATTTGAATAATTAAGTAATAATTTTATGGCAAATAACAGATCATAACAGCAAATGAAGTAATATTACATTCAGTTTCTTTATAATGAAACAAGCACGGAAGAATATGCCACATATTTTTCCTAAAGGTGCTTTTAATATAAATGTAAATATGAGTAACGCAAAAATTAAAATAATATATAAATTAGCTTCTTACTAAATATAAAAAAAATTAAATTAAATAAACATTCAATGAAATGTAGTCCAGATTTTATGTACACATTTTTGAAACAGCGAATTTTCCGCAGATTGTTAAAATGTATGTAAAAAACAATAAGTAATTTACTTACACTTCAGTAGAAAAGAAGAACAATGTCACATTTTTAACTAAAATTGATTTGCATACATATTTAAGATAAGTCAGATAGTAAATAAGAATTATAAAAAAAGCGATAAGAAGTAAAAAAAAAATATATATATAATTCTATAGACATCATATTCAAATACAGTATCAATTTCAAAATGGCAGAAGAAAATGCATTCAACGAAATTTTTAAATAGGTTAAGACATGATCAACCTCTAAATTGAAAGTGTGCTAAAGGAAAAGGACTCGAACTTGTGTCAAAAAAACTAAAATAATTTGTCTTTTAAATTTTGAAAATTATATTTCTCTCTAAAGTAACAAACATTATTTGATATTAATTAAAAAAAAATAATTGAGCAAAAATCAACTGCAAGAAAAATTTCTTCTTGTATAATCAAATTAAATTTTGCAAAATTACTAAAATAATTTTTACCTTAAATTTTGAAAATGATATCTCTTTCTAGAAAAACAAACATGATTTGATATTAATGATAAAATAAAATTTAATCTGGTAAAAAGGTGCATCACAAAAAATTGCTCCTTGTATAACCAAAATAGTTGTATAATAAAAATAATTATGCAATTTAATTAAATGTATATTCAATTGAAATGATTAACCAAAATTGAATTAACTATAAATCAAAATAATTTTGTAATCAAATTTACTGTATAATCAAATTGTTTTCTTTAATTTTATTATTCCGTAAAAAAATTCTGAAATTTTATAGTTTCAGCACAATTTTAAAAATTTTATTACACATTTTTTAATGCAAAATATATTTCTAATTTGTAAAATTAATTCTTATAAACAAAGAAACGTTTAAATACATTTTTTAAAAATTACAAATTTTAATTTTTTTTCCATCTTTTTATTGTTTTATTAAATATTTTTGCCTTGCTTTGGCTGCAAAATCTATGTAGTTACAATTTCGCTTTTAATACGTAATAATCAAATGTTTAATAGTTAAATAAAAGTGTACAATTAATTTGAATAATTAAGTAATAATTTTATGGCAAATAACAGATCATAACAGCAAATGAAGTAATATTACATTCAGTTTCTTTATAATGAAACAAGCACGGAAGAATATGCCACATATTTTTCCTAAAGGTGCTTTTAATATAAATGTAAATATGAGTAACGCAAAAATTAAAATAATATATAAATTAGCTTCTTACTAAATATAAAAAAAATTAAATTAAATAAACATTCAATGAAATGTAGTCCAGATTTTATGTACACATTTTTGAAACAGAGAATTTTCCGCAGATTGTTAAAATGTATGTAAAAAACAATAAGTAATTTACTTACACTTCAGTAGAAAAGAAGAACAATGTCACATTTTTAACTAAAATTGATTTGCATACATATTTAAGATAAGTCAGATAGTAAATAAGAATTATAAAAAAAGCGATAAGAAGTAAAAAAAAAATATATATATAATTCTATAGACATCATATTCAAATACAGTATCAATTTCAAAATGGCAGAAGAAAATGCATTCAACGAAATTTTTAAATAGGTTAAGACATGATCAACCTCTAAATTGAAAGTGTGCTAAAGGAAAAGGACTCGAACTTGTGTCAAAAAAACTAAAATAATTTGTCTTTTAAATTTTGAAAATTATATTTCTCTCTAAAGTAACAAACATTATTTGATATTAATTAAAAAAAAATAATTGAGCAAAAATCAACTGCAAGAAAAATTTCTTCTTGTATAATCAAATTAAATTTTGCAAAATTACTAAAATAATTTTTACCTTAAATTTTGAAAATGATACCTCTTTCTAGAAAAACAAACATGATTTGATATTAATGATAAAATAAAATTTAATCTGGTAAAAAGGTGCACCACAAAAAATTGCTCCTTGTATAACCAAAATAATTGTATAATAAAAATAATTATGCAATTTAATTAAATGTATATTCAATTGAAATGATTAACCAAAATTGAATTAACTATAAATCAAAATAATTTTGTAATAAAATTTACTGTATAATCAAATTGTTTTCTTTAATTTTATTATTCCGTAAAAAATTTCTGAAATTTTATAGTTTCAGCACAATTTTAAAAATTTTATTACACATTTTTTAATGCAAAATATATTTCTAATTTGTAAAATTAATTCTTATAAACAAAGAAACGTTTAAATACATTTTTTTAAAAATTACAAATTTTAATTTTTTTTCCATCTTTTTATTGTTTTATTAAATATTTTTGCCTTGCTTTGGCTGCAAAATCTATGTAGTTACAATTTCGCTTTAAATACGTAATAATCAAATGTTTAATAGTTAAATAAAAGTGTACAAGTAATTTGAAATAATTAAATAATAATTTTATGGTAAAATTAACTTTATCAAACTATTTCTTTAATTTTATTATTCCATTAATAAAATTCAAAAATTTTATAATTTCAGAAATTTTAAAAGGTTTAATTAAATCTATTTATCAAAAATATTTTTTTAATTTGTACATTTAATTTTATAAACAAAAAACATTAAAAAAACTGTTTTAATTATTTTTTTTATATTTTTAATTAGTCTTACTGCGCTTGCTTTGGCTGTAAAATTAGGCCTTTTGAACTAAAATTTTGCTTTAAACGCATAATCAACAGATTGAGGTTGTTCTTCAAATAACTTAATTTTTTTCTTCAAAAAAATGGAATAATATGTTTTTTCTTAAGTTTTATAAAATGTATAAAACTAGCAAAACTCACCAAATTTAGCAACAAAACAGCAATTAAACTAGAATTTTTTTTCCTGAAGAGTTGAGTATAATTTTCAGAGAATAAATGACTTTTTTTTCTTTTTTGGTGTCAACCCGCTGCCTGTTAACTCTATAAGTTAACTGAAAACCGCGCACAGTTAACAGATGAAGCGCACAGTGGATGAATGAAAGGAAGAGCAAGAGCGCAGGATCTTAAGAGATGTGGACAGAGTGGGAAGCTTTTCGTCTCGTTTAGTCCACCCCCGCTTTTCCCACTCTTAGAAGTTCAGTTGAAAGCGCTGCCTGTCGTGCAAGGAAGACAACAAAAATATGTTTCCCTTTTATTCTTGTTTCGTTAAAACATTTTTAACATTTTTTCTCGGGTTTGTGGAAAGTGCATTGTTGCTGTTAATGAGCGAAAGAATAAAGCCGGAAGCAATTAATTTAAAAATTCTAGTAATTGTAGCTGAGATTGTAATTTTCCTGAGAGAAGTTTTGTTGGAATTGGATTTTTCCGTCCAAGAACATCATTCTTAAAATACTTTCAATTCGGTTCTTTTTTTTTTCTTTATATGATTGATTTTCATTAATATTTGTTTAAATCTTTGAAGTTTGAAGACCATTTAATGAGTTTTTTTTATTTCAATGCGTAATAGAAATGAAAAATATTTAAAGTAAATTTCTTTTTTTATTTTCTGTTCTGTTTGAAGAATAATTAATGTCAGTTTTTCAGTTCTTTCGTTCATTTTTATTTATTTATTTATTTATAGTAAAAAATTCATTGCCATTGACAATTTCTAAAAAAAGAAAGCTAGCTTACAAAAGCAAGACAGTTATTATAGAAGCTATAATTTTTTAGGAAAAGTTTTGTTAAAATCGGTTTTCCCATTATAGAATGCTAATATTATAATTTTTTTCATCCACTTTTTATTTCCAAATCAGTTTGAACTTTTATAATTGAGAAATGTTTATTTGTCAAAAGTTGAAATGCATTTCGAACAAAAGTTTTAATTTTTATTACTCCATAATATTTTTAGAGCATTTTATATTAAACTTCATTTTACTGTCCTAAAAAGTGAAAATACATTTATTTACATTCTATATAATTCAAAGAATTTTAAAATGTCCATTTATTTTTGAAGTTTTTGTCAATGTAAGTTTAACAACACTTTACAAATTTACTGTTATATATTTAAAAATAGTTTTTTAAAATGTAGTTGCTTACTGTAAAATGTGCATGAACTGTAGAAATATTGCAACTTTCATATGTTGAGTCTGAAATGTAATAATTTTCTTTCAAAACTACTCAAGAAAATTATTATATTCCAGAGCACCATGTTTAAAAACATATTAATACACTGAGAAAAAAAATTAAAGTCCAAATCAACAGAATGTGGTAAAATATACCGTGTTTTTGGCTCCATGGATGCACCAAAAAGATCGGCAAATTTTGCCAAGGCTCTTGGGTAATTATTTTGGTAAAACTAGCAATAAAATTTGGTTTTATAGCATGTGATAAAATTCAGTAGTTTTATCATACCTTAGAACAGGACATGAAAACAATTTATTCTGTTCAAATTACTTTTCAGTTTTGTAGTTTTTACTAAAGGAGTGGTAATAAGAGTTATAATTTTGAAAACCAGAATTTTCAGTAAGCCATGGAACGGTCATACGGAAACAATCTGCATAAATATATTATTTGATGTCTTTTTTAATTTCAATGCCTACCACATTTTGCAACTATATTACCATAAAACGGAATATATGCCATTGTAGTACTTATAGGTCGGTATTGTAGATCTCTTTTTCGTGTGTAACATATAGGTGGATCAGCGTCATCTCATCAACAGAAAAAAGACAGATATAACCGAGAGAAGGAAAGAAAGAAATCACATCCATGTCCGAAGCGGGATTTAAACCCAGGAATTTCCTGATATGAGGTCAGCTCCCTGTCACAACACAGCACGGCTGGCTGTTTTGTTTGATCTAATCTGTTCTATTTTATTTTATCTGATGATACATTTATCAGATTTTATTTAATTTTAAATCGATTGTCTAAACAAAAAATCAAATTTCTTAGTAGAGAATTCTTTTATTCTGGAAAAGTTTAAATAACAACTTTATTTTAACTATTATTTTGAACTCTTTTCACTATCATTAGCCGATTCATCTGATCCCGAAAGTTTGTTTGGTAAAGACAATAATCTGCACTTTGTCATTCGTATGAATAGAAATATGCTGTAAGGCATTTATACACTGTACCAGCAAAATTTATGGAAAATGAAAGAGCTATCAAATAAAGGGAAAGATAATTCCTAATTTAAATAATTTAAGCTTTCATCTTAAACCAGAGACGTGTATAGAAAGGCCATATATCTATTCTAATAAATAGAGGATTAAATCTTACACAAAATATTTGAATCCCCTATTATTAAGACAGACCAAAGTTTAAAATTTTAGTTTGTGAGGATTACTCATTCTCGACTTGTTGAAATAAATTTACAATTTGCCTTAATAATAAACTTTTTATCAGGTTATATAGATTTATTTAAGAACATACCTTATCTAAATTTATTTTTCGATCTTAATGCCTTAAGATATAATAAAAACGATGGAGTTGGAATTTCAATCAGTTTAGTTCGGGATTTAAACAAGTTAATTCCATTTGGATGCTGCAATTTTGATTTTAACCTGTAATTATATTGCCGTTAACTTTATTGTTGAATTGAAACTAGTTTTAGGTGTGGTATAACTTGCAATGAATTATCAGCCTGAATTCCGTGATTTAATGTTTCAAATTTACTTCTCATAATTTTTAGGAATAATTATACTTTTTTAGTTCCTAATGACAGAAAGTTGAATTCTACAATGGTGTAAAAGGCACAAATATCATGAAAATTTTAACATTATCTTAAATCGTTTAAGAAGATGTTACAAAAATAACTTATTATCGTTTATTTTAACTAGAGCATTGGATTTCTTTTATTCAAACTTAGCGTTAGGTGATGAAGAGACTATTATACTGTTAGTATATATCTCGTAGATGAAGTGACGAAGTTCTTAACATATGCTATGGGGACCGGAAAGTAATGTCAATTTCGGTTCATTTGATATTTGTTATCAATATTTTATTTTTATTCAATAATCTATTCACCCTCGTTAGCAACAACCTTTCCTGCCGAATCGAAAATGAATCGAAATAGTTCGAAAAAAAATGAATTGGTTTTGAAGACTAACGAATATTTAATGGGCCGAAACGACATTACTTTCCGATCCCCTTAATATCACTGAAATTTTGCATTTCACCAGGCTTAATGAGAAAGACTTCAGTATTTTCTAATATGCTAGATATTTTTGGGCTCATTATAACCAGCCTATATGCTTTAGGCTAATTACTGAATTTAGTTATGCTTATTGCAATACATGTTTAATAAAGCAATTTAACGTAGACCTTCGTTACTTTGCTTATTGCAAACAGTCGTTTCATTATCACAGACTGTCGGAAATATATAAGAATAATAATAGGATAAAGGGAGCAATGTTTGTCTTATCGAGTAATTAATTGATAAATTTACGAAAATTTTAAAAGTTCTTTACAGAGTTGTTTGATAAATTTTTAAAAACTAATCAGTATCTTCCTGCAGTCGTAAAAGTTACGGGCCTTCTTTGTAAGTTGTTGACTTTTTCTAGTAAATTTTCAGTCGGTATAATAGTTTAGGAATGATTTGAATTTTCTTACAACTACTTTATATTTTAAATTATGAAATATGCGTTTTTAAAAAACATTCTACAATCCTTAATATAATAGCACTGATTCAGGTTCTGAAAACGTATCATGAATTGGAATGTTTTTACCAAAATTTTTTGTAAAATTTATGAAACAGATAATAAAAAAAATGTTGAACAGAAAATAACAGCAATATCAATCCTGTTGCTTGAAATGAAAGGAACATAATTCTGGTAATAATAATTCGTTGAATGCGTATTAATTATCTTACGGCAGTTTTTTCTTAAATATAGGGTGCTTCGAAACTCACGTAACTCATGTATTAAAATTAAAATTTTCAATTTAATAATCTTATTTACACCCTGAAGAACAAGAAGCTTCATTCTATAGCTAAAAAATTCCATAGTGCAGTTTGTAAAGAAATTGGAAATCTTCAACCTTCATGACTGAGCCCCTTGGCTGACTACTGGGTGCTACAGAAGAAGTTCTTCTTAACTTGAATGCAGCGGTATTTTACAAAATATCTTTAACACTTTCATCGCGGCAAGGACGTGCCTTTGTCCTAACCTCTGTGCTTAGAGTTCCCCCGCAGCACTAAAATTGAAGCATAACGCAAATTCCTTCAAAACTTGTTTATTTTACTTTAAGAAATAATATTCAATTGCAATGAATAACCATATTCTCTAATATTGCAAGCGGATATTCCTAGAAGACGAGTTAACTTATCCGCCGAAAGAGTTAAATGTGGAAGACACTGGGAAACTGCAGATGGTCGGTCATTGAAACGGCGAAAATTGCTGAGATCTGAAGACGTTTCGTTGCTAGAAGTTGCAGAAGTCTCACGGGGAAGTCACAACCACCTAACTTATATGTGTCAACCTATATCTTGCTCCTAGTGACTTCCATCTGAATGAATGCTGTAAGCTCATATCCAGGTTTCTCTTTCCAACAAACAGCTGTTACACCCTGATTCCATTCCTAAGCAGCAGAGATATGTGATAATAGTATAGAAGAAACTGACTTAACACATTATGTGTTATATTACCAGTGGTTCTAAAATTGAGAAGTAGCTTGAATTTTGCTAAATCCATTTGCAATGTATCTTTTCAAGTAATTAGGCTTCTTTTAAACTTTCTTTCCGATTGTCATACAATAATGTTGAATTTTTTAAACTGAACAAGCATCTTTAAAAATCCACAGTTTATTAAATCTAAATTGATTTTAATCTTGTGTTCATTTGACTAAAATATTTTGCAAAGTACGCATTTAATCATAGCATACATTTTTTTTACAGAACATGCGCCCATAAGTGCCGTAATACGTACTTTCAAAAATTAAGAAAATTATTAGAAATGAAGAGTCAGAAAATTATCCATTATAGTAATATAATAGAAAATACAAAGTAGTACGAGATTAAAACAAGGACGTCAAACTCCGATAAATAATTTCCATTTAGAGAAAAGAGAATTTAAAACTTTCAGACATTCTTACTTTCATGAGCTTACTTTACGTTTCAGAGCAATAAAGTAACTCAGTATATTTTAGGTTTGGGGAAATTCTTTTCCGAAGGTAGACAAAATTCATGCCACGCCACTGCGATGTTTATAACCCTAGATCTTTAATTTTTTTAAATGAACTACTGAGGATTTTTTCTTAAGAGCTCTGTAAAAAGCATTCCTGAAATTTTATGGTTAAATGTATCAGTATGCAGGAAGCCCTGAGTTTGCAATGATAATTCAATGTTTGCAGTAAAACTTTAAGTTAGAAAAATGCTAGAAAAAGAAAAAAAAAATACCACTAGGTCGTCAATAGGAATTAAACTCAGAACGTGTTTAGCAAACTAATGCACTAACTCCTAAAACATCCCCATCGCCCAGTTTGCTTTCGTAATCGGTGAAATAAGGCCAGAAAACAGATAGTGAAAAATATATTATCGCTTTTTTTTCTTCAATTTTATCTTGTCTATATTCTCTCTATATTTTATTGCAGAGGTCGAATACTAGAGACTATATTTTAAAATTGTATTAACGTCAAAAAATTTCTATTTTTTTCAAGTTATACTACACAGAGAAGAAAATTCCGGTAAAATTACCGTACTGTATACATTTCTAGTAAAATTATAATTCAGGTTAATAAAACCAAAATATATGGCTCTTAAATCATTCACTTGATAACTTTTCCGTTCATATGATAAAGGTTTATCGGTAATACTGGTTTTCAACATTATTGTTCTTATTACAACAAATTTAGTTTAGTAATAAGAACTACTATTACAAAACTAAAAAGTAAATTTAACAGAATAAATGATTTTTATGCTCTAAGGTATGTTAAAATAAACAAATTTTACCATATTTCCTAAATTTAATTAACTTTTTTTTAAAAACCATATTTTGTTAAATTTAATTACCTTTTTTTTAAAACCATATCTTTTCAAATTTACCAAAATCATTACCCAAACGTTTCGCTTAAAATTACCTATTGTTTTCATATTCTCGTAGTACTAGAAACATGGTAAAATGTACCATATATTGGTACATTTTAACAATTAAAATAAATGGACTCCCTTAGGAAAATTTGCCATAGAGATACCTATGGTAATCTATGGCAACCTACGGCTACCATAGAAATCTGTATGGCAAGATACCATACGCCTATGGTTACCATAGAGATTTGTATGGCACAACCCCATAAGCCTATGGCTACCATAGAAATTTGTATGGCAAGATACTATACACATATGGTTACCATAGAGATTTGCATGGCACACCCACATAAGCCTATGGCTACCATAGAAATTTGTATGGCAGGATACCATAGGCCAATGGTAAACATAGAGACCTGTAAGGCATGACATCATAGGCCAATGGTTCTTTGATCTACTAGCTTCCACCATTGCTACAACGTCTCTCAGTAGCCTGATAAATATTTTTCAAAAAAGCATTTAATACCTGTTTTTTCATATTAAAACCTACTATTTCTTTGATGTAACCCTTCAAGGCATCTCCGGTGAGTCTTTTTTGGCCTCTGGAGAGGTTTATTTTTCATTTATGAGTTTTTAAAATCCGACGTTCCATGGATTTAGGCTTAGAGTACCAGACCGCCATCTTAACACGCATTTCAATTAGATTACTTTTCATCGCTAACTTTGACTAAATTTTTACTTCTTTTTAATTTCTACATGATATTTTTTCTTTGCATTCGCCTGTGCGATTGTGATTCTGATCTATAATTTTTTTTTCATGTTTTGGCGGCCTGGTATATTTATTACAGTTATCTTTTCAAAATGTGTCTTGGGTGTAGGATTTCGCAATGTTAACGATCGCCAATTTGTAAACGCTGACTTTGCATACTTTTAATAATAGAAAAAATGATATTTTTAATATCTTATAGAAAAAATGTAATGAGAATAAAAACGATATGTCTTTTTACCAATTGTTCTTAATATAACGGCATAACTCTTTTATTTTTTAACCCAGTCTGTGATTTTTTATCTTTTCTTAAAATTGATCTGTTTTTTATTATAATTGCCGTTCTATTTCCCATAACAAAATCAAAACAAACCATATGAATACAAATACAGTTAAATGCCTCCAATAACGCCATATCCATCTTCTTTTAATTAATAATTTTTTGAATAAACCTTATTCTCTCCAGTTATAATCTCAATCTAATGTTGCTTCATACTTTTATCAAAGTCAGCGTTTACATTATATTACTAATGTTTTCTTGCTATACATAAGCCCAGGCAATGTTATTGATATCAATCTACGTATATTAGGGTATTATTATTTTATATTATATTTTATTATGTGTGTCTCATAAAAAATCTTTATATATTGTCTCTATTCATTTCTATTTACACCTGACCTGGTACAATGTAATTCAAAATATCCTACATACCTTAAGGTTAATTTTTCAATGACACTACAACCATTATTTAGAGATTGTTCAAGACCTTATCTTTTTATTATGAAGGGCCACATCTCAAAATAGAAGCTGGACCACATGTCAAGTTGTTCCACGGTTGTAACTAATTTATTTTAAATTCTTTTTAGTGCCATACATTTCTAGTTATCAGTATATTTCTTACATTGACTGTACTACATTGTTTTTTAGGTAATATGGATTTTAACATAGCGATTTCCTATAACAGCCCTATTTAACATAATTCTTTTGCTCACTATCCCTGGCCAAGTACAATTTATCTTTTTCTCGCCATTTTCTTGCTTAATCTATTGTAGCAATCAGTTGTTACTGTTTATAAGTTAATATTCCTAAACTTCATGTCCCTTGCCCATCTTTCATTTGATTAGTACTTGTTCCTTGTTATTGTGACGATATTATCTTTGCCTAAATCCCATGGAACATCCCCTCTATTTAAAACACTCCTAACATCTTTTTGTGTGCTCATAGTATGAACCTCTCTGGGGTCTGAGGGGGACTCACCCACGCCACTCGTTAGTATATTTCTTTACTCAAAAAAAAAGGGGGGGGAGAACACTTCTTACTCTCACATTTACCTTTCCCCTGCCTGGACTTTACGTTTCTCAGTCAAAATGGTCAATCTTCCTTTATTAATATTAGTTTTTCCCATTGCTTATTGTGTTTATTAGTTATTATTTTTGGGGATATTTCCGTATTGTGTGTGATCTGTCTCGATCGCGAACTGCAATCGCCAAGGTGCCAAATAGATTTAAAACTTGCGATTTTTTTAAAAACAAAAGTATGTAGTTTTTTGCCAAAAAGTGGCTACGAGTTAGGAGTAAGCTTTTTCGCCAAGGAAAATAAAAAAGCCACAATTAAAGTGACTTATATCCCTTGGGGGGAAACTATGTAGTTTTAAACACTGTATCATACCATCTTGTCATGGAAAATACATATAGGAAATATTTTGACTTCAAAGTGGACAAATAATTGAAATAATTTGTTTTTAAACTTTTTTTAAATCGCCAAATATTTACTCTAATGACGTTAACAAAAACAGAAAAATTTTGTTATATTAAGAATCGCCAATGAGTAGTTTAAATTATTTTTTTAAATTTTTAGGAGATCATATAATGTAGTGTTGGTGCAATTTTTTTAATATTAAAAAAATAGATTTAGATTATTATTAGATTAAATTAGATTAAATTAGATTATTTTTGATGCATAACTCTATGGTAAAATACCAATGGAGAAATGTTGCCATAGCTGTATGGCAAAGGTGTACCATAGCATATGGAAAAATTTCTTCATAAGCTATAGCATACCTTAGTTTTCTGGCAAAAATATGACATAAAAAATGCCATAGAACATTCCTATGGGGTTTTGCTTATGATAAAATTTTACCATATACGTATGGCAAACTTTTGCCATACATGTATGGCAAAATTTAATATAAAAAAATGCCATAGGATATTCCTATGGGGGCCTATGGTAAAATTTTGCCATACACTTTTGCCATATATGTATGGCAAATTTTTGCCATACATGTATGGCAAAATTTAATATTAAAAAAATGCCAAAGGATATTCCTATGGGGTTTTGCCTATGGTAAAATTTTGCCATACACTTTTGACATATACGTATGGCAAAATTTAATATAAAAAAATGCCATAGGAGATAAACAAATGCCATAGGATATTCCTATGGGGTCTTGCGTATGATAAAATTTTACCATACACTTTTGCCATACACGTATGGCAAATATTTGCCATACATGTATGGTAAAAGTGTATGGCAAAATTTTGCCATAGGCAAAACCCCATAGGAATATCCTATGGCATTTTTTTATGGCAAACCTATGGCAAATTTTCCTAAGGGCTAGCTTTATATATTTTCATCAAATGATCAGATTTTCTTGTATTTTATGGCCTACATGATTTGAGTGTCCAACTTTAAAAATGGGCATCAATTTGAGCTGAAAAAATATTAAGCTACGAAATCAGAATTAAAAATGTATTTAAAATAAACACCTCTTTACCTGATGGATTTGAATTTTCGACCAACAAAATATTGAGGATATCATTCTGAAAAATCTGATGGAAGTGAAATATTATATTAACATTAAGGGATCAAATGATCGCTCTTCTAACTAAACTATCAATTCTGTATTGTCGAGATTCAGGCTATCTCCTTTTATTTTGGAGGTCAAAAATCTAAATCCAATGGTAAAAGATCTATTTATTCAGATAAAATACATCTTTATGAACGATTAAATTCTGTTTTAATTCATTAGATTGCTTAATGTCAAGACCTCAAACAAATACCATGATAGTAAAAGAAAATTCATACAAAAAACTACTAAAGCGTTCCATTTCTTAAACTATACTTTGTTGAGTGAGTGAGATTTTTTATCAAAGTTAATTACTTGCAATTACTACTTATTGAAGAAGGGATTTGGACTCGTACCAGTAGAGCCTTATAAGATTAGAACAACAAAACAATCTTGGGACGAAACGGAAAATAAGCAAAAGGTATTAATGCTAACGAAGGATTTACGCGTTTTAAGAAGCATTTTTTATTTATGTATTAATAAATATGTTTTCATTACATACTCATTTGCATGTAGAATAAAATCCCACCTTGCAAAGTGCTTTCCTTATTCCTTGAACAAAATATTTTCATTATATTATGAAAAAAGCTTCTATCTCTTTGAAAGTAAAATAGGAAAAAAATCACCATCTATTTATTCGGTACCTTCAGATGTCCTTTCAATTCAAACAAAATTAAAAAACACTTTTATGTCACGAAGTCCGTCAAAAAAAAAAAATCCCTTTTAAGAGAATTCGTTGTGAATAAAAAATAGTAAAGTTAAAATCCTTCACCCCCATACATTTTCTTTTCATCTACTCAATGGAATAGAAAATTGATTTTCCATATGTAGCTTTCACAGCTCATCATAGACGATTCACAATCTGAAACTAAACTCAGAGAATATAAAGAGACGAAGCGAAACAGACATCCAACATTCAAAATGTATGAATTGTAAAGTTACAAAAAGAAACGCCGTATTAAAGTGATATTACATAGTGATGTACATGGAAAAAAAATTAAAACTTGAATGAAAATGTATTCTTTTCTTTAACGTAAGAAAAGAACAGAATTGGTTTTTGCGAATAGGGACTGTAGTGGAAAATGCACGAAAATAATCAAAGAATTTTAAAATAAGCACGTTTTTTTCATTTAGCATAAAAGCAAACGAATAACGAAATCTGGTAGAGTTCTATAAATTTCGAGTCAATTTCTCTCCGTTTTTAATAGTTTTTAAACTGTTAACACTAGAATGACGGAAACTTAGTATATACTTATATTGCCCGAAAGCAGTCAAAATGACTGGATTGTGAAATAATAACTATTGTGCAAAGAAATTTGCTTAAAATTGATTTTTAATATTTTTTTATATTATTTACAGTTATATAACAAATTATTAGTAAATATCAAAAAAAAAAAAATAATTATATGCTGTACAAAAAGTCACAAAATTCTAAGAAATTGTGTCATTATATACATCATTGTTTTTCTAATTGAAATTAAAAAGCAGTCAAAATGACTTCCTTGAGCAATTGTTGAAAATATTAAATTTCCGTTGCTGTATCTCATTTTGCCAACATAACCTAGTATGACAGAGATATTCACTGGTTAGAGTGCATTTTTCTGTTTTGTCTTGGTTATCTAAGAGTTTAATTTAATATTTAATAAATAGATGGCAGCTCAATTTTTCATGACTTTAAACATTTTGGCGCAGGTCGAAAAGCAACATTGTGTATATTTTTTACAATCGTAATACGACCAATTGTTGAACATACAATTGCGTAAAATAAATTACCTTAAACTCTATTACAGATACTGCGGGAACACCTGAACGTCATTTGGGCCAATTTAATGCTTCATTGTGGTTGTAACACTATCATAATATCATGCAAATTTATATTTGCATGATATTATGAATCAAGGATCCAATTTTACGGTTCATTTTGAACTGTTTATTCTAGTACTACGCATAACAACTGCAACTATTTGAAACGCTTCTGCAATAGCTGTGAGATCTTGTAGTAAAATGTTACAATTTGCAACTACAATAAATTGAATTATTATATGAATCTTAATGTCCTTTTTTTTTCTCCCGTTTTAAAAACACTTCTGTTGCTTTAGAGTTAGGATTGTATATGCTTATATTAAAATTCTATCCAGTCATGAAAGACTATGAAATAAAAAAGAACATAGCGCCGATTTTACAAAATAGTACCATTTTTTGTACTTTTTATGCAATTATGCAAGGACATTTCTTCATTTAAACAATCCTTAATATATTTTTTTGGATTTGCTATAGAATTTGCCAATTCACAACAAACCAAATTCTGTTTTTTTCTTACGTTAAAGAAAAGAATACATCTCCATTCATGTTCAAATATTTTTTCATATGCATCACCATATAATACCACTTTAATAAGACGTTTTCTCAGGCATATCTACAATTCATCCATTTTGAATGTTGGACGTCTGTTTCACCCCACCCCCTTTTATACTCTAAGTTTAAAATAGTTTCAGATTGTGAATCGTCTATGATGAGCTGTGAAAGCAACATATGGAAATAAATTTTCTATTCCATTGAGTAGATGAAAAGAAAATGTTTAGGACGAAGGATTTTAACTCTTCTATTTTCTAGTCACAACGAATTCTCCTAAAATGGATATTTTTTGCTGAACTAGGGGCATCATGGAGTGCTTTAATTTTGTTTGAGTTGGGAGAATATCTCTAGCTGCTGAATAAATTGCTGGTATTTTTTTTTCTTATTTTGCTTTTAGTGGGATAGAAGCTTTTTTTCATTATTGAATGAAAATATTTTGCCAAATAGGATAAAAAGAAAGCACCTTCACAACGAGTGATTCATTTCTACATACAAATGGGTATACAATGAAAACATATAATAATACGTAAATAATGAATGCTAATTTAGACGTATAATATTTTGTTGACCGTAAAATAATTGTTTGTAACTCTCTTACGGGCCCTTTCAAATAAATTTTTAACAACTGCTTTTTTACATATTTCGTTTAAGTGTCTGATATAATAAATTGTGTTTGATTTTAACGATCATGTAAATAATTGCTCGATGTTTAATACGTCTATGTTTTACTTTCTTTCTATAGTTGAAACTTCAGGAAGAAAGTGTTTTTGAGCATTCTTATTTGAAATTCGTCTTGAGATGTGACTGTCATTATCAAGAGTTGTAATTTTTTTTAGTATATCTTTATTAAATTGTGCTGTGATAATTATCAAATAGGTATAGGTGTTGAGTTCTACTTCCTTAGCAGATTATGTCCTCTTTAGATCAATAATGATTCTGTCTTTTTATTGTTCTTAATCATGAGTTTTATTTAGCATATTTAGTGGTTGTCAAAATATTGATTACGGATATAAATATTTAGAGGCGAGTGTTTTTTTTTATTTGGCCTGCTCGTAGATTTTCATTGGATCATCTCTTCATCTTAGATTTTTTTCGTCAAACATTATAATCAGATTTACAATTTATTGCAATATTTAAGAGCTCAAACATTTTCTTTTATAATGCAATTTTCAAAAATAAAAAAAGCTTTTTTCAGCCATTTAATATAATCTAATATGCCCAAAATTAATTAATTATTTCGCAATGCAAACTGTCTCAGCGTAAACTTGTTGCTGCTTGGGACATACCTATCAACAATCATACATTTGAATCAAATTACACTACATGTTATTTTAAAATACGAAAGTAAAAATATACACATTGCAAATGTGTGTAACATAAAAATTCAAAGCTCTCTGTTAAAACTTGATACATACAAGCATAATTGACTCAAGTCTTAATCGAATGTTTTCATATTCGACTTCTACATGGAATTTACAAACATGAATTTGAGAGACACTTAGTATTCAATAGTATTTATTGCAATGAGAATCTTAATGTTCAGAAAAATTCCACTGTTATGTACCGTAAGTGGTGTTTGAAATTAATTAGTATATTCTTCAAAATATCTTTTGTAATTATGTCTATAAGCTTAAATATTTTTATCAAATGTTAATTAATAAAACAAATAATTTATAAAATCTTTTGTAAATATGTATATACGCTTAAATATTTTCATCAAATGATAATTCATAAAACAAATAATTCATAATATAAAATTCATGAAACAAAAATTGAAAATTTTTATAAATGATTTTTTAATAAGAAAGTTTATTGAAAATTACTTGAATGATTTTTTTTTAAAATTACGATAACCAGAAGTTAGCTCTTTTCGAAAAACAAGAAAAGGAAATACCTTTTCCAACAAAATACATGCATCAAGTTGGGATGCCATATTTTAAGTTCCTAATTTTTAACATGTAAATTGGAATAAATAATAAAAGTATTATAATAAATTAAATAAAATATTTTTATAGAATACAACATACCTACATTTACAAGAATGCAACAGTAAACATATCAAGATTAGTAAAAATGCCTATTCCGTACCTTTGCGCATGCCTCGAGGTACCAAAAATTACAACCATCACTTGATTTAAGCAAATTTAATGAGCTTTAAAAAAGAAATGATATTCTTCAATAGGTTGTAGAAACTTACCTCTACATTCTGCTATATTAGAGATAGAGTGAAATTTTAAGCAATGGTAAGCAATTACTGTATGGCTAACGACACTGCCGGGAAAAAAACCATAGTGTGAGCTTTGTGGATTTGGTAGTGGTCGGGAAGCTAATTTACAATAAAGCAATTTTTAACGACTCTTTTTTTTTTTAAGATTCTCCTCCTGGCTGTAGTTATTCGCATTTGTAATTCAAGCTTTTATTTCTTTTTAAATTTGCTACCTGAACTCTAAAAGGTCAAGAAGGTATAAAAGGTCAAGTCTCTTTTCATATTTAAGAAAATGCCAAACAGCTGATAATAAACGAACATTAAACACCGTTGAATTGAAAAATGGAAGCCGCGAAATCCCCCGTCTGGGGTTGCAGCTGTGACCACATTTAAACAGTCAGACATTACTGCGTTTGCACACTTACACTGTTAGAAATTTTGGAAAAATTGTTAAATAACAATTTGTTTAGTTGTTATTTTACTATATTCAAACAAAACAGTCAAAAAATTATAAATAAGATGGTATTCAAACTGTTAACTATGAGATAAATTGATAATTAACTGCATTCTCTTAATAAGGTTAAACCACCAGAATTTTATCGTATCAACTAGGCCTACCTATTGAAGCCACTCATTCCTTGCAGCTGGGTACATATTACAGCAGGCAGAATGGGGGTTTGAGTCCCAGCGTTGACACCACAATATTTCCGCTTGATAAACCAAAGCTCATTACCTAACGAAAAGCCTAGCTACAATGTCCAGTTAAATTTCTTTATTACTGTATTTATACCATGTTGGTTATAAATGGTTTAAAAAAATTCCTATAGTTTTGTAATCACTCTTTTTTTACCATACTAGTTATAAACGTTTTCAAAAACGTAAAGGTAAAAAATTTTATTTACAGTAAACATTAAGGTTGATTGGATGGAGAAACTTATGCCTGTTATTTTACCGTAATTTTGAAATGAAAATTATAATAGTGTTTTAATTTGATTAATTTGGCATTGAATGGTTCCTCAAAAGATTAAGAGTACCAGTACTTACATTGTATAAGACCTTTTACTTTTTACTATTTTTAATTGAAGTAATATTTCAGCTGTTGACTTTTGCATCAATCTCTTCTATTTTTAACAGGTCATTGCTAATTAATGCTAGTTTTGCAATTAAGTTTTTAGAAGTCGTCATTGTCCCAAGATACAATACTATTAATGAATTTTAATTTGTTGAATGATTTATTAAGATCCTTAGTACAAGAAAAAATACTGAACTAACTTTCATTTGTTATCGTAAAACGTTAAATTGGTTTAATTTTACCATAATTTTGTAATAATTGTGTAGTTTTAATAATGGTTTAATATTGAAAATGTCATTATCAATGCGTTTTCAAAGACTGCAATGATATATAAATACATGATAAAGGATTTTTTTAGGTATTTTTAAGGTATAGGGTGAAATTGATATCCAGATAGTCACTTAAAAGTGCAATATTATCAAATGATAATTGCAGTATCATTAAATAAAGCACGAAAACTAAAATTAAAGAAAATTAAAGCTTTTTTTAGACAATTAATCTTTACTGGTAATTTTTTCATAATAAATAACAGACATTGACTCTTAGGTATATTTTAGATAAAACATATGAAAATTTAAAAAAATTACATTTTTAATTTTTCCTCAAAACCAATATTTATTATTCTTTCATTTACCATTAAAAATTTTAAATAATATACTATTGTAAATTCAAATTTTCAAATACAAACTTTAATGAGGTAGTTAAGGAAACAAATAACTTATTATTGACTATAAAGAATGCTATTTATTTATATGGTTTAAAATTTATTCTATAAACTGAGGCCATCTTCAGAAAATATTTTGTGATATTATCTCTGAGAACGTTTAATGATTGTCTAATTATATATTTTGCAATTTTAAAATTATATATTTAATCTTAAATTTTTATTTAGAGATAAAACTTCTTACCGGTTACTTATGAAAACATGTATAGAAAAATTACTCATACTACTTTATCTGTAACGACAAAAAAAAAAAAAGCTTTATCTCTTGTGATCAGAAACCAAAATTTTTTCCTTAATCCTTATATTTTAAAACAGAAATATAACTTGATTTTCAGAAATGCTTAAAAATAGATTTTATAGGGAAGTATTTTATGAGGTAAAATGAGAACCATAATTTACTTTGTTTGCTGATTATAAAAGTAAAGCGTCATATTACTCTACTTCACATTTAGAGATTTACGACTCTGGCCTAATAATGAATTCCATTCGAAAAGAAAGTATTTGGTAGATAGAGAAGACTATTAAATGTTCGCTTAGACTATTTGTTAACTATGGCAAACTATTAAAATTCCTTTTTTCAAAAGAATTTTAAATCATAAGTCGATCTTCTAAATCATAATTCGAATTTAAATAAAATATACATTTTTAATCAAACAATTGGTTTTTTTTAAATTTTAATATTATTATTTAGGTTTATGGAAAGCTCAGTTATATTAAGGTAATTGCGTAATATTTTAAAATTTACTTCTGAAAAACGATGTATGTTTTCTAAATCACAAAAACATTTAATTTACTTTATTATTTTTATAAATACGTTTATTATTACATTTAAATATACATTTAATATGCTCGGATGTAGTTTTTAAAACACAATAACTTAAAAATAGTTGTAACTTTTTAAAATTAGTTTTTTTAAAAATATTACTTTTTTTCTTGTAGCAGGAACAGTTTTCTTAAGCTTTTTTCTTTGTAGTATTATTTTTTGAGAATTAGAAATATGATAGAGGTTCGATTTCAGATATTAATATAAATATTAACTGTTGAATTTTATAAATGTGCATGCTTTTAAAGTGAGCTTGATGAATATATTCTGCTTTATTTTAGATGCCTTTAATTCATTTTTTTTAAATATGCTAAAAACTCATTTAACTCTTCTTTATAAGAACCAAAAAAAAATCTTCTAATAATGTACGGATACTTTGAACGAATTATAACTTAAGCGACACGCAAATATTGACATAATTAAAAACTCAAGTATTTTATGAAACTGTACTCGTGCGTTTACATAAAATGTTTGATTTTTTAAGTGGCAAGGTAAAAATCTTTGTCATGAAGAAAAAAATCTTTGCAATATGATATTTCCAAGTAATATTTTGCAAAGCTATTGTTAGGTATTACTCAAACTTTGTATTGATGATTTCTTTTGATAAATTATTGTATACGTGCTATTCCAAGAATATAATTTAAAGAGAAAATAAATGCATACAAAACATAACCGAAAGTAAACAAACATAATTTTATAAAAGATATTAAGATTGATTTAATCAAAAAGAATACTTTAAGGAAATGCTGAAAAAAAAAACCTTCAAATTTCTTCTGAAACTTATTTATAGTTTCTTAAAGAAATGAATTTAATAAAATTAAAATATAAATAATATTTCATTATGTCAACAGCTTAGCATATTTATACTGTTCAAACGAAAAAATATAGAGAATAAACAAAAAGTTGAGCTACGTTTTCCATTTATCTATTTCCTATGTCCACTTCTCTAGCTATCTTCTATCTAGATCTATATTAAGTCCAGTGTATCCGTCTTGTGCCGATTACATGACTCCATCTGTACTCTGAATACATTACTTGCGCTTATCAAGTAACTCTGGATATACTCTAAGTCGGGATTAATCATATCAAATGTGTTTACTGATAATGTACTGGCTTACAGGGGGTACGGATTATTTCATTGTACTATATTAACATTTGCCGTTATTACTTGCTATTTGTCGTTATTGAGAGCTTAATCTGAGTTTGCATAACGCAGATTAAAATAATATGCGAAATTCTATGTTATGTGTTATAGAAATCAAATTCAATTTAATTATTTCAATCTAGTTTAAAAATTCTTGATCACTGGATAATATTCAATGATAAATAATTTCAATCATAAAATCATTTTTAGGAAAAAACAGTATCAATTTTGTTTGAAAAAGATTATTAGTTTAATTACAAAATTTATACTACGATACTTTTTTTAGCAAATTTTAAATACATAAAAGTCTGCTTTAATTGAACTATTTAGTTTTAAAGTATACACTTTAAAAAAAAACTACAAAATATTTATTTTGTATCCAATATCAGGCAATATAATCCTTTTCCACAAATCTCAAGTGTTTTTAATTTATCTTTAATATTATATTGGATTATTGCCAGCTTGTATGGATTAAATCTGCACATGGATTAAATCACAATTCTGAGTGTTTGACTATCAATATCCTTCCGCAGCCTTATAATTTTGAACACAACCCAAAAGACAAGGGGCTTCCTGGATTAAGCATTAGGAAAAACAAGCCTTCGTAGATAACTTTTTGATAGAATTAACCTGCATTTTTTTTACACGAAAACCTCCCATGATTTGCTCGATAGCAATGAGATTCGAACCCATAACCCGTCTCCCACTGAGTTTATTTTATGTCAGCACTTTGGTTGGTGCGAGCCGGGAGCAAAGTTTGTACCAACCAGCCACCGCTAGGATTCGAACTTGGGTCACATTATTCGGAGGAGAACGTCTCTGCCACTTGAGACACCGTGGCTCCGGAAACTCTTATCGTGATATTTTTTAGAAAATATACGTGTAAGTATGTTTTAGACAGCTTCTCTCGACAAGTTTGAATTTTATTCTATAAACGGCGTCGAGCAGCCGCCACAATTCTTAGTTTACGACGATCATTGTTCAATTCTGTAGTCCTGAAATTTTGAACCCAACCTAGAACACAAAGGGAATTCCTGGATCAAGCATTTTGAGAAACTAGTCCTCGTGGAAGATTTTTTGATGGAATTAGCCCGCATGTACGTTACATGGATTGTTATTCGATTTTCAGAAAATGTAACTTTACAACTTAGTCAATCAAAACTAAATTAGAAATTCAAACAAGATATGAAGGATTGTTCATTATTAGGTAGTGTATTACATAGTTGAAAAAAAACATTATTTACCATATAATAATTTTATATAAACGAAATTTCGCGTTTCGATAAAAATCTTCAATTTTGACATTAAAAAAAAATTTAATAAAAAATTAATGTTTCATTATATTTATATTAGTGAGTACGATGCAAGGGGTACGATATGATTCATCCATCCTTGGAACTATATAATTTTTTTTAAATTATTTTACAATCTTAGCACGTGTTGCTTTTTCTTCTAATCTATCCTAAAATTAATTTCATAAAAATAAGTTTAAAAGATTTAGAAACAATTTTAAATTACATAAAAGTGTTCCGATATCAAAACCGAAGCAAATTTAAACCGAATAAGCGTTATTCCTTTTTTTTTCCTTCATATTTATTTATTCTTTTAATTTTCCTCTGACATTAATTAATTTTAGAATATTAAATACAATATGAAACAAAGTTTGCACATGATTAGTATAAAGATAAATATTTTACTATGACTTTATATGACCCAAAAACTACTGACTGCATCAATAAAATTATAATGTCAGAATGCCATTTAAAAATTTGCTGGAAACTTGCAAGAATTCATATTTTTTTATCAATAAATATTTAAAAGCATTCTTGACGAAAGTTCCTGAAATGAAGGTATATAACCCAAAAACTACTGACTACATCAATAAAATTTTAATGTTAATCATTTAAAAATTTGCTGGAAACTTGCGAGAATTCATATTTTTTTATCAATAAATATTTAAAAACATTCTTGACGAAAATTCCTGAAATGAAGATGATGGCGGCAATAACATTTTTTTTTTATTATAAAGAGACATTTGTAATTTTTTTGCTGAATTTTGACTTTCATTATCATCATTACAAAGTACAAAATGTCAAAAATAAGGCACTCACTTAGTCAGTAACAAAAAAATCGATAAGCCATCCCAAAATAGTTTAAACTTCTAAACGTTATATTCATTTGAAAATCGTATCACTAAACAGATATCTCAAAATTAAAGAAACTTTTTCAGCGCACTATTGCCCGGTTAAATAACTGAGTTTTTCTGCTTTTCACTGACCCAATGATCTACGATTTTTTTTTTTTTTTTCATTTAATATTTCCCTAAAAGTAAGCTAAAAATTTCTAGCTATCGTGGATAATTCTCCGTTTTCTATCTATAAATGAGCATTCTATTTGATAAAAGGAAAATTCTCCAAAAAATTTCCGGCTACAGTTTTACAGTGCGTCTACACATATCAGGACACATTGGCACTTATAGTATACGCGCCACTATGTAAAAAAGACGATTCGGATTCGTATAATAACTTAATATAACTTATTCTCTATCTACAGTGTAGTGTTAGTAACATAAAAGAGAAAAAACTTACGAAGCCATTTCCTAGCTTTGGCCGTTCTACCCATCCTTTTCCATATTAATGTTTATAAGAACTAACATCTGTTATGTAAAAATAAATTTTCATAATAATATTTTTTAAATTCTTCCAAATGTATATTAAACTGAATATTGTCCACTTTTTGTACTTTTACCATTCTGTATTTTATCAAATTTAATTTCTTCATTTAACTGTATTCATATGCAAGAAAATATTTTTTGTGACGACGCAGAAGATGAAAATATTTAATTTTAATTTCAAAAATTCAAATTATTTTCTATTATTATCGTAGAAAGAAATAAAATGTTTTCAAGCATTTCACGTACGAAAAAAAATATTAATAAAACTGGAAAATTAATAATCGATCCTCAAGTCAAATGAGTAGTAAAGAATTTTTATTTCTATTTAAAATTTTCAAGTTCAGTAATATTAAATATTATATCCTACCAACGTTATAAAATCAGAAAATAAATAGGTTCTGTTTTTCATTTATAATAAGCAATTTAATATTAAAAAATTATGTTCAAAAATGGATAAAAAGAATAGTTTATTATTATAATCAGTTTAAAATTGTTTTATAAGGACTTCAATATATTTTCTCAAATATTCGTGTTTAGTAATAGTAAGTGGTTGTCAAGTTTATTAAAATAAATTGCTATATATATATATATATATTGATAATATTTCTTGTTCTACAACTTAACCTTCATAAATATTCAACATCGACTGAAATTTGTTTCACTTAATCGATAGCTACTTATTTAAATACTTTCCAAAGTTGATTTTAATTTAAAAGAAAAAAAAACATGTTTTATTTTAATTAAATTAAGCTATTCTAAACACAGTGAACAGAATAAAATTTTAAAAGGGTGTTTTCTTGTGTTGTTTGCACTCAATGAATAATAAACAGACACGAACAAATGGTCTCGATTTGTAATGCAACAGTGTAAACAAATAAAAGTTTTCTACATTTTGAGTTTTAGAAGTTGAATACTACTTAATGTAACATGTTAACTTGTCTGTATAAGTTATGGTTAAATTCTGGGAATTCGCTTAAATACATGTAGATGATTATTTTATAAAATGAATTCGTAAATATACATTTGTAAATATAAGTTAATTTTAATTAGTGTTAGGCAATAGAAAGGCTTTATATTTGCCGAGGAAATGTTCAATTGAGCAATAGTTTAAATAGTAATGGTCAACATTAAACAACCAAAGATCATTATATAATAGTTAAAGAACATTTATAGTAGTTTGTCAACTAGAAAACATAACTAATGGCACGTTTTTATAGTAACTTATTTAAACCATTTATGGAAATATAGAAGCAAGAATAGAAATTAATATTTTCTAAATATTTATAATACCTATGGATGTACAGTTAACTACAGAGGTTTAATACTCACTGTGTCGTCTGAAATAAATAAGTTTTATCAATATTTCTTGAAAGTTATGTAAAATTTTGGATTACATAATTTCATTTTTTTTTCACGTGGGATCAAAAGTTAAAAAAAATATTTTACAAAATACTTCTCATGCTGTTTTCATTTTGAAACAATATGACTTTTGATTCAATGATCAAATTTTGAGAGTGAGACTTGGTAAGACTGAGACTTAAACTTAATGCTTCACAGGTGTTTCTTAATGTTCTATATAAAATCACGTTCTTTAATGTGATGTAAGAAAATGACGTATCCTTCAATTTAATTTCGGCTATTATTAAATAAAATAATCCAAAAATAATCAATATATTTATGAAAAAAATAATTTTTCTACATTGAATTATCTTCGGAAAAACAGATTTTGTATTTGTTTGTAATTTTTTCTTTCAAATTAGTTAAAAAAGTTCTCGAAATGTAACGAATTCGTAAAAACTGAAATTAACATTAAAGGGTCCAAACTTTGGACCGCACTCCTGATCAAACTATTAGAACCATATTTTCAAGATTGCGGCTACCGCTATATTTGAAGGGTTAGGAATCTGTCTAAAGAAGGGATATTTATTAAAAGAAGATCCTTTTTTTTTTGCCTTATTTTGTAACTTAAAATATCGTCTGCACAAACTAACTAACATATTTTAGGTCACTCCTTCAAAACATTAAGATTGAGTCCTAGTACGTGAAAATTATTATTAAATTGAAAGATAATTAAATAAAAAGATATTCAAGGAGCTTCGTTTTTTTTAGCACTGCATATATGAAAAGCTAAAATTTTGTCTACAAGGGAAATTTTTCGAATATATTTTAAAGCATTGTACTAAAACTATTTTCATATTTTTTAGCTTTTTTTTTATATTGCATTATAATTTTTCTTCGCAATATTTTCCTTGTTACTATAAAATAATGTAAGAAAAGCTTTGTTTATATAATTAATACAGTATATTGGAACCAAAGAAAAGAACACAAAAATAATTAAGAATATATATATATATATATATATATATATATATATATATATATATATATATATATATATATATATATATATATATATATATATATATATATATATATATATATATATATATATATATATATATATATATATATTCTTTCTTAGTATAACAAGAAGGAACCGAAGGCGAGCAACATGGATAAAGCCAACAAACAAAACTTTGAAATGCAGATAATAATTAGCCAATGTTATCCCCATTGTTTGATAAAATAAATAATTGAAGCACTTAAGAAATTATGCCTTGGTATCCTGCGGACAACTTACGATCAAGAAAATTACTGGAAGTAAGGTGGTCTTATTGGATTACATAAATAACAGGTATTCATTTGAACGCAAGAGGTGCAGTTTAAATTGCTTTAATGGGTTGTATTAATTTTATGGTTTTGAATGTTATGTGTGCATATCATCATTATCTCTACAAGATACTCTTTGAAAATAAGTCTATTCATATCTATTTCTTTTCGAATTGAAATCTAGTGCTTAAAAATTTTTTTCAAAACCATCTTAACCTATCTAAGATTGTTCACTCACAGAAATCAAACTATTCGTAGGCTATATTTCGTTAATTTTGAGAATTTCGTCATGAAATTAAGTGTCAGACAAGTGTGAAATCAATCAAGTGTGTGTCAAGTGTGAAATCAAGTGTGAAATCAAGTCAATAAGTGACGAAATGGGAACTCTCAAATATGTGACGAAAGTGTTTACTCAACTCACAACTTCATCACAGTTCGTTGTGGGAGAATTTTAATTAAAATAACGAAATTAGATTGAACACTAGACGATTGAATATAAATTGAGGAATAAGCCAACTGGCAGGTATGGTGGTCAAGGAGATGGCTTGATACCAGAAAGATCCCGGCGTGGAATCCAAATCCGGGCAATAGTGTAATTTATCTCTCTCCTTTATTCTGTTAGAGCTCTGTTTTTGTTTTATTAGGGTGACATTGGTCGACGTGTACAGTACCCGCAATGGAATGATAATTAGAAAAAAAGAGTACTATAGACACCGCATTTTTTTAAAACAAAAAACAGAATGACGAAATATATTTATTAATTTTGATGAAATTCGTTTCCCTGGAAAAGAGACCATAGTTATTTGATCAATTTGACGAGATATTCGCTTCTTGCAGAAATCAGGAAATAGGTGTTTCGTCAAAAACGAGAAATTGACTATTGAGTATTCATCTTTTACATTGTTGTGGTGATGTTAACGTTTACAGAATAAAGTGTTGCCGTCACATTTTAATACTTTTATTTTTTATTTCAGATTTATCTTATTGAAAAAAAATGTTTTAATAAATGTATTTCGGGGGAAAAATTAAAAATAAATTTACTTTTAACGTACATGTAAATTTCTAGGTAAAACAATGTTTCCCTAGTAGTTTTTAAAAGCAGAAATAGATTCAAACTTTTTTTATATCATTCAAGTGTTGCCAACTTGGATAGAGAAATATCTTTAATTTTCGTGCCACATAGGACAACTGCGCATTTAGATAACAGCAGCATCTGTATGTACTTACAACAGTTACAGTTGTATTGACTTTAACTGCGTATAGTAAATATGTATCTTTAGAAAATTATTCATTTTAATGTCATTTAAGAACTAAGCATATTCTGTAAAGTAAATGTGAAAGCATAAAATTTTAAAATAACTCGACAAACTAATTTCGGTAAGATTGTTTTCAAGAAACTTTAGCAAATGCTTGAATTTATTAAAAGTCACGTTTAGAATTCAAAGTGTTCCATTATTTTCGAAAGAGCTTTAGCAAATGGCAATAAGAGGGTATGTTCACTTTAGCGTCACTTTTAAACAAATGAATTTATTGATGCGCAGAATTGAGCCAACAAATTTAATTTTCAAGATAGAACCCAAACGTTCAGAACTTTAACTCTTTCCACTTCGCATAAATAAAATATAAAAAAAATACTCGTATCGTTGAAAATATTCTTATGTCAGAAAGTATTGCATGACTGAAGATGCATGTTTAAAAATTTATTTCTTAAAGAACCTTTTTTCTCTTTAAATAGATTCAGTATGTGACGCTGACTAAAAAAAGAGTTGTCACAAAATTTGTACTTTCTATAAAATAAGGCTCTATTGAGAAGAAAGAATAAAAATTTTAAATTTGTGAGAATTGTAAATATTATTGATTAATAATATGTTTAATATTGGATGTATAAATGATGTTACTCTAATTACAAATATTTCACATTTTCCTTCATAGCCTTTTATTTAATTTTTATTCTTAAAATGTATTTCAATTTGATATAGAATTTTTTATTCCTAAATTATTATTCTGCGTCATAGTATTATTTTTAAGATACACTTTTTCTCTATATTTACGTTTCATTAACTCAGTTTCTTATATGTAGAGAGTTTATATTGCAATCAAAATTCGGATTATGTTTCACTTGGCTTAATCACTTAAATTTCTACAAATCGTTTCCTTTCCTGATTCCTACAAATGGATATTACCCTCTAAAAATATTAATTCACCTAAGAAATTATCGCCAATAACATTATAGTGATGAGAATAATGTTCCATTAATTTTCAAGTAGCTAGTGCACTAAAATGTAAAATGAAAGTCAAAGCTGAATCAAATCACAACCTTTATTTATTTTTGGAAATCTACAGATTATCGCCATATTATCACCAGATGAAATTTATCTTTAATTGAAATTTTAACAATTGACCCTCAAGCTGAAATGCTCAAATTTTGACAGAAATATGCAAGTTCAAATCGGTTCTCGGCAGGGAAAAGCAGAGTTTATCATAATTTCATTGACAAATAAAATATTTGGAAATCATAATTCCTAATGCTTTCTGCCAAAGTATAATACTGAAACTTTAACTGCACAGTAAACAGGAAAACCATACTCCATGATGGGCCTAATGAGTACCCTATAGGTATCTCTTAAAGGGGCAGCATTGGCTCTTCAGTCTTTTTCCACAATATATTTAAGTATATTTAATAGTTTTCTACGCTTTGAGAAAATACGTTTTTAGTGCTTTTGATTTGTCCATTCAGGATCTAAAATATATCCGAGATGTTTTAGGTGCTTTTCATAAGCAAGGTTCTTGTTATTCATCTTTAATTTTGACTGACAGTATATTTTATTGGTGGTAAAGAAAGTGACAATGTACTTGAAAGAATTGAAGCAAAGTTTGAACTCCGAAGCAAAGTCTGGAAAAGCACATATAGCGTTTTTGATATTCCCCTCTATTTTAATCAAATCATTTCCAGAACACCATTGAATGATTTCATCAGCAAGCCACTTCTTCTTCAGTAAGAGACGTTTTCTCTATGTCTGCTAAATATTAAGAGAAAAGCGTAGGGCTGAGTGCTCCCTGCCCTAGCTCAAACGGTCCAAAAGTTCTTAATAAGTTTTA